>OX030951.1:10353480-10995581 GCA_943735915.1 Pherbina coryleti
AACAAGAACAAGAACAAGAACAAGAACAAGAACAAGAGCAAGAGCAAGAACAAGAACAAGAACAAGAACAAGAACAAGAACAAGAACAAGAACAAGAACAAGAACAAGAACAAGAACAAGAACAAGAACAAGAACAAGAACAAGAACAAGAACAAGAACAAGAACAAGAACAAGAACAAGAACAAGAACAAGAACAAGAACAAGAACAAGAACAAGAACAAGAACAAGAACAAGAATAAGAATAAGAACAAGAACAAGAACAAGAGCAAGAACAAGAACAAGAAAAAGAAAAAGAACAAGAAAAAGAATAAGAACAAGAACAAGAACAAGAACAAGAACAAGAACAAGAACAAGAACAAGAACAAGAACAAGAATAAGAAGAAGAAGAACAATAACAAGAACAAGAACAAGAATAAAAATAAGAACAAGAACAAGAACAAGAACAAGAACAAGAACAAGAACAAGAACAAGAACAAGAACAAGAACAAGAACAAGAACAAGAACAAGAACAAGAACAAGAACAAGAACAAGAACAAGAACAAGAACAAGAACAAGAACAAGAACAAGAACAAGAACAAGAACAAGAACAAGAACAAGAACAAGAACAAGAACTAGAACAAGAACAAGAACAAGAACAAGAACAAGAACAAGAATAAGAATAAGAATAAGAATAAGAATAAGAATAAGAACAAGAATAAGAATAAGAATAAGAATAAGAATAAGAATAAGAATAAGAATAAGAATAAGAATAAAAATAAAAATAAGAATAAGAATAAGAATAAAAATAAGAATAAGAATAAGAATAAGAATAAGAATAAGAATAAGAATAAGAATAAGAATAAGAACAAGAACAAGAACAAGTACAAGCACGAGCACATAAAGAACAAATGTCACTCTCTCGCGTTCGAAACTCGCTTCAGCTCTACTTGATAGATTTCTTCTAAAACAAATCAAAGGCCTTCGAACAGGTGATAACAAAACTGCGTCATATTCCAAGTTCAAAATTTTCTATGTTATTTTTAAAATAAATGCGTAGATCACCCTCAAATATAAGAGACGGTGTTTTTAATTTGATGCAATTAGTGGCGAAGATCTATTCGTTTCAGATAAGCTTCGAAGAAGATTCGTACAAGAGTTTCCCAGGGAGGGAAATTGTTTCACGAAATAGCTTCTTGAAAGCTCAATTGTTAATTGGGATGAATGCATATGAGCATGAATACGAATATGAATATGAATATGAATATGAATATGAATATAAATTTGAATACGAATATGAGTATAAATATGAATATGAATATGAATATGAATATAGATATGAATACGAATACGAATATAAATATAAATATGAATATGAATATGAATATGAATATAAATATGAATATGAATATAAATTTGAATACGAATATGAGTATAAATATAAATATGAATATGAATGTGAATACGAATATGAATATGAATATGAATATAAATATGAATACGAATACGAATATGAATATGAATATGAATGTGAATACGAATACGAATATGAATATGAATATTAATATGAATTTGAATATGAATATGAATATGAATATGAATATGAATATGAATATGAATATAGATATGAATACGAATACGAATATAAATATAAATATGAATATGAATATGAATATGAATATAAATATGAATATGAATATAAATTTGAATACGAATATGAGTATAAATATAAATATGAATATGAATGTGAATACGAATATGAATATGAATATGAATATAAATATGAATACGAATACGAATATGAATATGAATATGAATATGAATATGAATATGAATATGAATATGAATATGAATATGAATATGAATATGAATATGAATATGAATATGAATATGAATATGAATATGAATATGAATATGAATATGAATATGAATATGAATATGAATATGAATATGAATATGAAAATGAATATGAATATGAATATGAATATGAATATGAATATGAATATGACTATGAATATGAATTTGAAATGAATATGAATGCGAATATGAAAACGAATATGAATATGAATATGAATACGAAATGAATATGAACACGAATATGAATATGAATATGAATATGAATATGAATATGAATATGAATATGAATATCAATATGAATATGAATATAAATATGAATATGAATATGAATATGAATATGAATATTAATATGAAAATGAATATGAATATGAATAAGAATATGACTGAATATGAATATGAATATGAATATGAATATGAATATGAATATGAATATGAAAGGTATTGAAAATGGTACGGTAGGTGAAAAGACAAGAAAACACAAACGAATTAAACCATCAGCTTGTTGAAAAAATTTGTATAATTTTTGGGACCAGAGATTATCCGATTTAGTTTTTTACTCATTTAAATAGAATTTTTGTTTGTAAAAGAAAATAAAATCAATAAACAACAAGCGATGAATAAAATCATTCTAAATATTTCTAATAGAACTTCATTATTTGATGTTAGATTTTCAAAAGGGAAACCCCAAACTGACTGACTATGGTTGACCCTTTTTTGGCCTTGAAATGTTGAAGCTCAATAAACAGCAGCTTTATGTTGTTGAAATTCGCGATAATGTGAGCGTGTCTTATCTTACTTTGCCGCGTTTTTTCTATGCGAGCCAACAACACCAACCGAAACGTTCTACTAGGGTAACAATGGATGACGCGGCAAATAATCATGGAATGACGCAAGGAAAAATGTAATAAAAAGTCGAAACAAATAAAATTATATACAAAAAAAAAATTTTTAAAAAATAAAAAAAATATAGAATAAATATATATGAACATATAAAGGGTGCTTTTTAATTCGGCCATGTTTTCCTAATAGGGATATCTGACGTTATTTTATTCAGTAAACATTGAAATTCATCATGCAAAACCTGGTTTTCATAAGAATATCATATTTTCAAACGAGGCTCATTTCTGGCCAAATGGGTACCTAAACGAACAGAATTAAAAATT
The DNA here is from genome assembly GCA_943735915.1 of Pherbina coryleti. Taxonomy (NCBI): domain Eukaryota; kingdom Metazoa; phylum Arthropoda; class Insecta; order Diptera; family Sciomyzidae; genus Pherbina; species Pherbina coryleti. The sequence continues at coordinate 10,356,477 of OX030951.1, forward strand.
TGGTGCGATGAACAGCCGCACAAGATACTGGGTGCAACGGGTGTGGTTTGGTGTGAATTACACTCAGAAAGCATTATCGGCGGTTATTTTTTTCAAAAATGAGGCCAGAGCAAAAACATTGGTAGCTTCGTCAATTTTTATGTTTTATTTCAAATAAAAAATACCCTTTTTGTATACTATATGTTTCACAGCTTAGGAGCGGCAAGCGCATTATTTATTATAATTTATTCGGTGATTTATGATACAAGCACAAAAATGGATGAGGCCAAAAAGTTGTATTCGAATAGCAAGAAGGAAATAGATAGAATTGAAAGGGTCAAAAATATTTGGCAACAAAGCCTTTTTTTAACAAAACATTTTTGACTCATACTCAGTTGTTGTGAATTCTAGCTAAAAAAGTTTTTGGTTTAAGTATGAAGCTATCAGACACTGAAGCTATTGAACGTTTATTCTTTTAAATGCTCACCAGCCCGCCAGCTGCTCGCTTGAATTAACAACAAGCCAAATTGATTGCCAACTACTTGGTAATAAAGTCATTTCGGTAGTTGTTTTAATGTCCTTGTTGTTGTTGTGGGTGTTGTTTCTCTTGTTGTTGTTTTTGGTGTTTTTATTGTTTTTGTTGTTGTAGTCAATTTGAAGCCATCTGCAGCAGTGTGTCAAAATGTTAAATAAAAATTAAGTTAAACTTGGCAATAATCCAAAAAATTAAATTGCCGTATAAACGAATCAACGCCAACCATCATCGAGCAAAGTTGGCTGGAGGCAAAATAAAATAAAAAAAAAAATACACACACAAGGATAAAAAAACATACTCGCAGCATTGCAAAAAAAAAAAAAACCCCAAAAGAATCGTTGTGGTGAAATATGGATCTGTTCTCGGTGTTGTTGGACAAGCTGTTATTTTGAACAGCTTTTGCCAGAGCACACAAAAGTGTCATTTAATGGTTAGGGTGGATGCGCAAACAGCATGTTGATAAATAGAGAATTTATCCTGATTTAAAGGACTTTTATTGGCATTAAGCGTGAAGTAAAAAATGACACATACAAGTTTGAAAAGAAATCGTTTTTCATAAAACTAACAGTGTTTATAGGACAGTGAAAAGACAAAGCTCTTCTGTTTTTTTTTTTTTTAATTGCTAAATTGCATAAGTTTAAGCTATACATTTTTCTCACTCTCTCTACACTCTCAATTAAAATATTTAAATTGGGTGTTTAATGAGTGCAACTTACATGCTTAACCCGAACGAACAACCGATTCAAATAACTGTTTAGCTTAAGCTTTGCGTGAGCTCAAGTGCTTAATGGCAAGTGCTGCATAATCCAAGTCAATGGTCACGTGACACTTAATACAGCTACAACTACAGCGAACGCTAGTTTTCATAGAAGAAGATTTACGTGCTTCGAAGCTTTTGACTAAATACTGTGAAAGCGGATTAATTTGTGTTTGAAAAAAAAAAAACAAAAATATTAAATAAAATTGTGAAAATGTAACGCAGAGAATTTAAAATTAAAGGACATTATTTTGAAAATACCAATTAAAGAAGCAATTGTTTTCAAGAGCTTTAAAAGCTTTTATAGAAAGTCATTAGAATTCCATGTACGATGTGTTCAAAAAGTAACGGGAATTTTGAAATTTTGCGGGCTGTGTTTAGTAATTCTGCATAGTTGTTGACTTCATTTAACGACTTCTAAGGAACTTTCAAATCTCCGATGTTTTTATTCGAAATTTAATACTTTTGGAACAAATTTTGCTGTAACTAACCTGCACTCAAACTCAAAATAACTTGCACTTTTATGATGGTTTGATTTTAAATAATAATTAAAAAAACAAATAATAAAAATCGTCGAGACTTCATATTCATATTTCATTTTTCTATTTCATATTTTCTTGTCGAAAGATAGCTTGGCCCATTTTTTCTTCATTTTAATAAAATTGTGAATGAAACCACTTCAGATCTCTTGGTAAATACCCATGTTTAAGTTGTTTTAAATGGTTGATCGAGATCTATGGTGTTTTTTGTAAAAAAGTGTACTTTAAAGTGGACTCCAGTACAAAAACACACGATTTTCATAAAAAACCGCCATTTGGGGAACAAGGAAATTATTTAAAAAAAAATATTTTCTGGATTATTTTTCCGTCCTCTTTCATTATTTAGGGGTGAAATTGGCTGTTAATTTTTCGATACACAATATATATTCTTTTTTTTAAAAAAATTTTATTTGATAATTCAAGTATCATATTTTGTGTCACCATTGAAATAGTCATAAAATTTCCCAAAGTAGAGCGCTTGTTTGTCACCAAGGCGTTCCTGAGTTGTATCCCGACCTGATCGTGGTTCTACGCTTTAAGCTTTTTTTATTTATTTGATTATTTATGGCCAACTCAAATTAAAATGCATCGATATTGACGACTTAATCGCTGTAATAGGTGGTGGAGAAGTATATGGAGAGGATCGCTTAGTTATTGAATTAACTGAGCTAATGGCACTTCACTAAGACTTCACTTTCAATATGACTTCTTAGAGACTTGTGAGTACAATTTTAACCTTCCCTGTGTCCACTTTATTTTTGCGTACGTTATGTGTCCACTATGACGATTTTATTAAAGTTATTTTTTTCACCTCCTTAGAGACATCTTTTAACCTTAAATTTGTTTTGGAGTTTAGTTTAAGATTTAAATGAACGAATAAAAATGTTGTTCAAAAATATTTGTACAGTTTTTTGAAATTATTTTTGGAACTGTCTGAGATACAGCAATGATGGAAAATATTGGACGACGATATCGTCATAGGGTTAAATTTTCTTCCTGGTAATAATTCATAAGTACTTATGAAGTCTCAAATTTTCAACACAATATGGGAATTTTCTCACAAGTGTTACTTTGCAAGAAGTACTTGTGAGGGTTATATTAAAATTTTTGCAAGTAGCTTGTATTGCTTCTTGAGAAGCTCTATCGATGTCATGGAAGTATGACTTTGCATAAGCCTTGCAAATTCTTCTAAAGGCAAAGCTAAGACGAGAAACTTCTCCAAACTTTTGAGAAAAACTATTAATATTAATATACTTTCTTTCTTTCTTTTAAATTTAACGAGTTTAAATTACTATAAACTCTAGTGTGAGGGCATATTTGCATGTTCACTTCTCGTAACTATTTTTGATTAAAATTTTAACTCACTTGAACGTACTTAAAAACAAGTTTCAGTTGGAAAGTTTTTTTTTCGAAATTATTATTTTTTTTTTTTGTTTTTTTAATTTTTGTCATGTCTTTCTTTTCTAAAATACATAGTTTAGGTGGATTTTCAAGGTTGTTTTTTACAAACTACTATTAAGATTTATATCCTTTTCTACAAATAGAATATTTCGTCAAAGTTGCTCATCCTTCCGGTACTTACTTTTAAACGTAGCTATGTAATAAAATAAAAACATTATCATAATCATCATCATCACCCTAAAGTATTCCACATGCAACCCCAGCAAGGAAAAACGATAAACGTGACTGGTTATTGAAACAAGCTCACTTAAAGTTGCTTCCAATCAAACGCTCAAACCATTTTTAAGGCGTAGTATTAAGAACGTATGTATGATGTTGGTTGTGGCGACACGAACACATATCGATCACTTGCAGCAGTCAGCAGCATTAAGCCAAAGGCAAAGAATTCAACTAATATGGTCAATAGATGAGTTAGTATTTGTGGTTAAAAAAAAAAACAATTTGAATCACGTAAGGGTTAAGAATGCAGGCAATGCAGGGAAACATAAATAATAACAAAACAAATGAATTTAAATGTAATTAGCACGATCTGCTTGTAACGTAAAAGGTTGTGTTTCCACTATAAACAAATAAATATGTAATTAAGAACGTGTTGGGAATAATAGCGTTGTTTCTGTTCAATATTTTTTTATTTTTTTTTTTATTTCTCAAGAATTTAATTGATTCGTAGTGAAATAATAAATAACCAAAAGCGAAATAAGAAAACATCTCAAAGTGCGTCATTGACACGATACAAATAAATAAATAAATAAATGTAGTGCCCGGCCCCATACGCAGAAGACGACCGAATCTTTAATCAAATTGATGCAGAGCATGTGTGCTCCAAAAAATCGGTTGTTCAAAGCTGTAAATATCTATGGCAACTAATGGGCTGAATCGCTAATGGATAATGATGCGGTGGGTTAGTTTTTCAATTAAATTCTCATTAATTTCATTTAATTGCTTGATCGAGCAAAAGTTTCAAGTGGAGTTAAAGTGTCATAAAAATATTGAAGAAAATAGCAAAAATACTTAAATCAATCAATAGTAGAATTTTTTCAAGGGTGAAAATTAGTTGGTGCAAAACATAAATGTGCTTCCAATGAAAAACAGAAATTTTGATTAATGAATGCAGATATTAAATCGCCGAATGAGAATCTTGACGTAGGCCTTAACGTACATCAAAATAACTTAATTTATATTTAAAAAAAAAAATATGAAAACATATTACTTATTGAAAGAATTGAAAGCAGTTTGGACAGTTTTCAACTTAAATTTTAAAGGTAGGATAAGGATAAGGATAAGAATAAGGATAAGGATAAGAATAAGGATAAGGATAAGGATACGGATAAGGATAAGGATAAGGATAAGGATAAGGATAAGGATAAGGATAAGGATAAGGATAAGGATAAGGATAAGGATAAGGATAAGGATAAGGATAAGGATAAGGATAAGGATAAGGATAAGGATAAGGATAAGGATAAGGATCAGGATCAGGATAAGGATAAGGATAAGGATAAGGCTAAGGATAAGGATAAGGATAAGGATAAGGATAAGGATAAGGATAAGGATAAGGATAAGGATAAGGATAAGGATAAGGATAAGGATAAGGATAAGGATAAGGATAAGGATAAGGATAAGGATAAGGATAAGGATAAGGATAAGGATAAGGATAAGGATAAGGATAAGGATAAGGATAAGGATAAGGATAAGGATAAGGATAAGGTTAAGGATAAGGATAAGGATAAGGATAAGGAAAAGGATAAGGATTAGGATTAGGATAGAGGTAAGAAGAAGTATAAGAATCAAATAGGTCTTGTCAATAGGTCAATAGGCCTGTAGGTCCATTTCTCGGTCAATTGTGTACAAACTTAATAACACGCACAACACAATTGATCATAAGAAGCTAGGTCAAAATCCTTTGAAGGGCTGAAATGGCCAATTATTTATTTTTTTATTTTATAAGAATCAAATGTGGGTGTTTTGAAAGTAATAGAATATACTCTGGTTGTGCCATAATAGATTTATTTCAAACGATTATCGTGGCCACTTTGTATAAACGATTAAAACGTTCTGTGCCATTTTTTGGTTCAGTCTGTCATTTAGTTTTTAATCTGGAGGTTAAATATAAGGGATAAAGCTTTGTTATCTATGATAAAGTTAAATTAAATAGCATGTTACGTCTGAAAATAGTCTGATCTTTATAAGAACTCTCGTCTTATTCCGTTTTAAACGAAATTTTTGGTAAATCTTTTCGAAAGATGGCTTAAAAAAAAAACTATTGTTTCTTCTAAAAAAATATTTCTAACAAATGTTATAGGGAGCTTCACAACAACAATACCTACACGCAAAGAAATTTTTCGTTTACCACAACTGAAAAATTCACCAACTATACTTCGTTTGCGAGCTGTATTTACCGCAAACGAATATTCAGTTGTCACAACTTAAAAATATATCTTATACAGCCATGGACACATAAATAGCACAAATGTCAACTTGTTTTTTAAACGTTTCGTTTGAACCTTATAATGTATTCATTAACTGTAGTTATAATTTTTTGAGACTCCAGTGTGACGTTGTTTAAAACTCCGAGAGAGATATACCGTTACTTACTTTTATTTTCTCAGGCCATCTCTTTCTGTATAGGAATGTACGATCTGCTGTGGTCATATAAATAGCACACATCTTAGTTGGTGAATAAAAGTTAACAAGATCGGGTGTTTGTAAAAATTTTAGAGTTGTATTAAGTTGATTTCGCCGATTCTAAATAAAATGGGTCGTGGCAAACATTGCACTCCGGAAAAAAGGTCTATAATTCACGAACTAAGTCGAAAAGGCAAAAAAACCTCTAAACTCGTGGATATTCTCAAAATTTCGTGAAAAATGGTCTATAATGCACTCAAGCTGGTTAAATTAAATGGTTCAAATAATTTCGAGAATAAGTCGCGCAATCCTAGACTGCGTAAAACCACCGCTTCTACTGATAGACTTATAGTTCGCAAAAGTAAGCAAAGCCTTTCAAGTCAGCAAAGCAAATTATGAGGGAAATAAATGAAGAAAATAACCTTAATGTTTCAAGAAAACTAGTATATAACAGACTACATGAAGCTAATCCTTATGGACGCATTAGCCGAAGAAAGCCGCTCTTAACAAAAAGAAAAAAAAAAATATAGGATCGTTTAGCGTTTGCAAGTGCCCATGCGAATAAAGATGACCAATTTTGGAAGAACGTGCTCTGGACTGACGAAACTAAATTTAATAGGGTTGGACCAGATGGAAAAACTTTTGTTCGGCGCCCCAAATGCCAAGAGTTGAATCCTAAGTATACAACATAATCATTAAAGCATAGAGGAGGGAATTTAATGGCTTGGGGAGCTTTTTCCTGGCACGACGTTGGGCCAATTTTCCGTCTACCAGGAATAATGAACAAAAATATGTATTTAGATATTCTTAATAACCAGATGAAATCATTTGCATTTGAGAACATGCCTATTAGGTGGACTTTTATGCACGATAATGATCCAAAGCACACGGCAAACATTGTGATTGATTGGCTAAAAAAGGAAAAATGGAATATTTTGAATTGGCCGGCTCAAAGTCCAGACCTCAATACCATAGAAAATTTATGCAATGATGTAAAGGTCAGCATAAGCAACAAAAATTTTCGAAATTAAGATGAGTTTTGGAGTGGAATTGAGAAGGCTTGGTACTCTATGCCAAAGGATAAGGTCAGGAAGCTTGTGGAGAGTATGGGACGAATATGTCGGGCTGTTTTGGACGATTCGGGATACATTACCAAGTACTAGTAAGCATATTCGTAAGCTCATTGTAAAATAAAAATAAATGACTATGTCTTTTTTTCCAGAATCCAAATTGTGCTATTTTTATGTCCACCTCAGATAAGGAGCAATTTTAGATTTTTTATTAATTTTCTAGTTTTTAATTCGTAATTACAAAGTTACTTTAAGTTTTAAGTTTTTAATGTTTATACTCAAATACAATGAAATAAATTCTTGTTTTCCTCTATGTTTTTTATTTAAATTCATGTGAAACACTCTACATGTATTTTTGTGCTATTTATACGTCCATGGCTGTATATATAAACCGTAAGCTATTTCGGTCATTATTATTTATTATATTAATAATCTTTCTCATTATGTCCGTCCGTCTTCTTATGGATTCCACCTCTGTTGCTATCTTCGTCCGCGTATTAAGCACACTACCAATTTCCTTATATAGTAACAATTTGTCCAAAAAGTAATTCTAAACTATAAGCGTTATGTTTATACAACGAAAGGAAAAATAAACAAAATTTTCAGTTGGGAAAAACGAAGTTTTCAATTGCTGCAATTTAAAAATCACTCGCGTTTATGACAAACGAAATTCATTTCCTGCAACTAAATGACTCGTTTCTCACAACTGAAAATTTTGTTTATTTTTCGTTCAACGTTTATGACAACTGTTGAAACGTTTGCAATAAACGATTTCAAGCACGACAAACGAAGTTCGTTTGCGGCAAACTGGCGATAAACGTTTTTTTTTTTGCGTGTATGTGCAGACCTCACTTATAGAAACACATACTAAATACAACTACGTATTCTACACTAAATCATACGACTTTCAAAGATATATTTAAAAAAAAAAATAATTCATAAAAAATTCTGAACTATTCGTAAGCTTAGGAGTCAAATAACTCAAAAACAGCGAATTTTAACTCATATATAACAAGCTCTATTACTTTTATACATGGGCTTGTGATAAAAAAAAAAGAGAAAAAAGCAAATTTTGAGACTTTTGACCCTATGTAACATACCTTTGGTGCTCAACCTACGTGACTATAACTTTGTTCAGTAAAAGTTCATGCTTCGTTCAGTTGTCAGCATGACTTCCTCTTTCATAGAAATACCAAAGCTCATAAGCAAATGCAAAACTGCTGTTAGACGGTGTTATTACTATTTCGTTCTATTGCAATTGATACACAGAGTCTTTCTGACACCAGTAAAAATGCTCGTAATTACATATATATATATACACATATTTTTTTTTTTTTAATAAAACAAGAATTTAAGGCGTTTAATGTTTAGAAAATAATGTTCATGTCACTCTTACAAATTGCATGATACTTTTCGTTTTGCTCATTAAAATTTTAATTACACTTTCACTCATCAAAGAATGCAACCATCTACGCATCGTTCTCATTTTCATGAAAATAATTAAGACATGATGATCACATGTATTGACATTTGTGCACTTTCAATTATCAGCTAAGTCATAAACAACATCGTAATTATTTGCAACATCATAATCAATATAATCATAGTAGTCATCACAGTCATCATCATCAACATCATCATCAGTGTCTACACATTAAAACGTCTAAATAATTTAAGCAGAAGTCAATCATAGAAAAGCATCGAGCTGTAAACATGCATTCATGAACTTTTGAAGCGTTGATGTGAGAAAAACTTTTGTGATTGAAATTCTTAACGTTTGACGCTATGACACAAAAGAAAATTGCAAAAGACAAAGGATGAAAGGATTCATTCTACTGCTGCTGCTGCTGCCTTTTAGAAAACACAGCTTTTGTTGTGACTTTATTATAGACTGAGAGCTGATTTTGAGAATTTGATGTTGATGAGGGAAATGGCACGTGTAACAAGAAATAAGTTATGATAACATCACATTTTAAATGTTTAGAGATGTTTTGCGTTTTTGAAGGAAAAATTCGCAATATATTCATACAACACATAATATTTTTGTGAGCAAAATTAAAAAACTTAAAAGCTTAAAATTAATTAAACATAAAATTTCGCTAATTGTCGTTTGTAGAAAACAATTAGATTAAATTAAGCTTAGGTTGGTTGGTTTTTATTTTTTTTGTTTTTTTTTTTGTGAAATTTGGTGGCAAAAATAACGACAAAAAACGCAATAAAACAGTTAAAGCGAAATGCATTTTACCATATTTAATACACACACACACAGAAGCAGAAAGGCACATATGTTCACATGGAGTTGCCAATAGCAATGCAAATTTTATTTGGAGGGGCAAGTGGTAAAAACACAGTCAACACAGTCAAGCGCTAAATGGATGCCGTGCAGGCCAATAAAACCGGAAAATCCCAACAGCGACGGCTGGCAAAACATTACCAAATAATGCAAAACAGGCAATGACAAAACCAGCTGAAACTACAACTACAACAAAAACATGGTGGCGCCTTACAAAGGCGCACAATAATGGCGCATTGTATAGACCAAATAGAAGAAGAAAAAAAAATATGGCGGTTCATGATGGCGCTCTTGATGCCAAGCTGTCCGCGGTTCGGTACCAAAATGTTTGTTAAGCTCTTTTGTGCTTCAAATGCGTGTTGACAATGCAATGTTGTTGTTCTTGTTGTAGTTGTTGTTGCCGTTGTTAGAATGTATGTCTGCTCCAAACAGTTGTCGCATTAAGTGAAACGCAATAAAATTCAATGAACAACGCTGGAAAATGAAGCAATTAAAAATGTGTGCTCATGTGTAAGCACAGCGCGAAGAGAGTACGAGCATGAGGCACGGGAAGGCTTTATAAACTAAAAGCTGGACACTAAATTTAAAGTGTACTTAGGTACTAGGAACAAATGCAATAAAAAATATTGCTATTATTTTATGATTGTCAATGGTGAACGGTTTAAATTTGAATCGCAACAATCTCAAACAGTAATGGAAGATCTGAACGCCGAGGTCACGCTTGATACCCACGCCCACATTTTGCCAAGCTTCACATCAAATAACTAGGGCAGTCGTTAATTAGTAGACGCTTAATTTGACACATAGCAGAAATGCAATTAAAGTTCAGACTCGGTGAAGTACAGTAGTCAGAGTAGTTGAAGTCTGACGCCGGTTTGCGCTTTGATGATGGATGATGGTGCTCAGTCGTCAGTTTGACGGTTTGGACGTCATTTGTGGGTGGGTAGCAGCTTAATTAATTTTGCGTCAAAAACAAGGATTTCTGGAATTGAACCCACTCATCTACATCAAACCAAGTAGTGGATGCTTTTAATGATGTTCGCTTTTTAAACATTTTGCAAGAATTTTCAAAATTTAAAAATTTTTCAGTTATTTTTGATGATGACTTTATGTTTTTCTTATTAATAATGACCGTAATTTTTACGTTTAAAGATTTTTCCTAAAATCGTTTAAGCAAAGGCCTTTCAAAAATAACACCCCAAAAAACTATGTAAAATATCGCATCGATGTATCATGTTTTTGTTTAAATTTTTATTACTTACAAAATTGTGATTTTTTTTTTTTTTGAGACTTTTTAACTTTTTGATACCATTTTAACTTGACATACCTACGACCATTAAGGAAGGACAACTCCTGAAAAAAAACTTTTTATAAAACTCAAAAGAAGACAACATAAAAAATATTTCTAACAATATACACAGAATTCTGCCCAAATTTTATCTTAACCCATGAACGCCCAGGTAAACTCATTTTCCGGCTCTTTTTCGAGTTTTATTCTTAAGAGGATACATGAAAAATATCCCAAATAAACTTAACTGCGTGAAGTTAAATTCGTAAATCCAAAGATAACTTAGCAAAGACATAAACCAATATTTCTTCTACGTACGAAGTTAAGTGCGAAGTTTTTTGCAAAGTACGTTAGGTTCAAGGTACTACTTTTCATTGAAAGAATCCTCAAATCTGAAACGCAGAATTCATAAAATATCCATACCAATGATGCACCTTTCCAACGACATATGAATCATTGTGGCACAGTAAGGATTTAAGCCAGTGGGGCCCAAGAAAATTTAAGCGCGGGCCGGGCCAATGCTTAAAAAAACAAAACAAAAAACATAAAATGTAGCTCATCATCGCTCAACAACAATTACAATGCAATAAATCCATGCCATGAAAAAATAACTCGACACACAAGTAACGGGACAATCAGCTTCAGCATCAATATCATCGAGTGTGCGTTTCTTTATTTTGGCTTTGCATGCATTTGTTTTTGCAAAGTTCGCTGGAAAATGATCTGCACACTGAACGAATGCGGTTTGTATTGTTGTTTTTTGCAGGCGTTCTTTTATTTTGGCTCATCGCAAAGACAAAACTAAGATAGAAAAACATTTGTATGAAGGGCCATGCGGACCATACGGGCCACTACGTGGGCATGTTTGATTGAAGCCATTGGAAATTTTTAAAAAGTAGTTTAAAATATCAGGTTCATGACAACTGTGCCACAATGTGCCATATATCGTTTGAAAGGTCAAACTTTGTATTTCACTATTTTCGAGTCTACTCTTTCAATTTCCGGCCCCAAATTGCATTTTCATCATTCAAAATAAAAAGATGGCGGATTTTAAGCGGACAATTTAACTGAATAATTTAAGTTTTTTTGCGGGGAAGGAGTATTACTTAGGAGTAGTTGTAATATACTTACAACAGAAATATTTTTTTCTTCCAAACCACAAATCATTGACGAGAAATAGCGAAAACAGGCTTTTTTTAGGCCATTTTGTCATTTTTTAGATATAATTCTTACTAGGTTTTATAAACTCTCAAATATTACGAAAATACCAGTGAAAATATTTCCGAGGATAATAACGCGGATCTGATCTGAAACGAATCTGAGATTGAAATCGTTCATACATGCATTTTAGAGTAAATTAGCTAAAAAAAAAAATGGCAAGTCATCCCTCAAGGGAATACTACCTTGAAATCGCCATTTTAGATTAAAAAATTTCTACCTTAGATTCCTTATCAACGTCCTCGAAATGTATTTCTATCATTTCTGTTGTATTTAAATGATGGGTATGTTACGATAGGTGTGGTTCAATAAATTGGGAAGCGTAATTAATTTTTAATGTACCATACACCTATTTCGCAATTCTATTAGATCAGACCATAATGGGTCAGAACTATAATGGGTATGGTTGAATACCCCCGAAATTTTTTTTAAATATTTCATATAACTTGAAATTTTTCGAAATTCTTTTTGATCTGATTAGAGTTCTTGATCTAGACCTTCTTGATTAAAGAGTTAAACAAATCTAACGGGAGTTTCAACAAGAGATGTAGTATTTTTTTTTTGTTTTTTTTTTTAACAAAATGAACAATTGTTTAGATGTCGCTTAAATTCTTATTGGGTTCTAAAGAAGACACATAAAGATTATGTATGGAAAACAATATGTTTCGCATTTCCTTCTCGGCTTAGTATGCAGACCATTGTCCTGTTTATGAAATTCATTAATCACTCTTTCGCATAATTGAGGCTCTTTTTCGACGATGACGACTTCAATGTTTTCTTTAAGAGTTGAAATCGTTTGCTAATGGTTAGTGTTGACCTTACTTTTACCATAACTCCAAAGGAACAAGTCTAACGGCAATAAATCGCAAGATCTTGGTGACCAATACGTGTCTCCAAAACGTAAAATTACGCAACTAGGGAACTTCTCGCGCAATAGCTCGATTATTTTGCGATTTATATCGCACGTAGCACCATCCTATTGAAAGTAGAGGTAAACTCCATCTCAGACCACAAAATATTGTTTATCATGTCTCTATAGCGTACTCTATTAACTGTAACAGGTCTTTCGTCGTCATTTTCGATAAAGTACAAACTTATAAAGCCTCCGGCACACAATTTCCACAAAATATTTACTCGTTCGGAGTGCATTGGCATCTCTTGAATCACTCGAGAGTTTTCCGATTCTAAAATATGATAATTTTATCGGATTATATATTAATTATTTATTGTAGCTGCCAATGTGAGAATGAGCTTCGTCAGACGTTTCAACATTCATGTTTACCAAGATCAAATCAGAGAACATACGGGGCTGCAGGTGGTTCGTCGGCTGTAGTATTTGAGTCAATTGCACCTTGTACGCATGCAGAGCCAAATCCTTCGTCAATATTTACTGCAGTGTGGACGTGAAGAGATTGAGTGCATTGTGTGTTGCACACACACGTCTCAGAAATTACATGATTACAGGGAAAATTAGCTCGAATAAAAAACGCGAAGTGGTCATAGTAAAAATCAACGAATTCTGTTCTTTTTTTCACTGTGCAGTATTTCATGTTAAATTTCCCGCGTTTACAAATTACATATTTCAACATTTGACAACTGCTAAGCGACCAGCTGTTAAATAATATGCCTTTGCAACCTAACACCTCTTGCTGATACACCCTTTCTAATCAAAATGAGTACAAAATAGAATAAAAAAAAAATATTTTTGCTGTATCGTGGATGGAAGTATCTTTATGATAAAAATAGAATAAAAAAAATTAAGTTGGCTGTATCGTGGACGTAAAAGCGTATCTTTATCATTGTCCTTATTCTTGTCCCTATCCTTTCGTTTGTTTCCAAACTTCATTTTGGTCATTCTTATCAAAGTCATTCTTATATTTGTCCTGATAATGGCCCTAGTTCTTGCCTTAATTCTTGTTTCAATCCATGTCTATATATACCTGACTTTATCCTTGTTCGAATCTCTTTCCTAATGCGTGTCCAACTATTTTTATCAATCTTTGTCCCCAATCTTGTCCTTAGTGTGTCTAAATATTTGTTTTATTTCTTGTTCCATTTCTTGGCTTTATCCTTTTCCCAATTTTGCCCTAAATTTTGTTTTAGGTGGGTTTTAATCTTTGTCCTCATCCTTGTCGCAATTCTTTTCATCGTGCTTCTTCCAATCCTTGTCTGATTTTGTTTCTAATCCTTGCCCAATTACATGCTCTAATCTTGCTGCAAATCTTTGCCTAACTCTTTCCCTTATTCCTGGTATTTGTCCTTATACAAATTCTTGCCCTAATCCTTTTTTTAATTTTTGCTTTTATCTTTATCTAAATCAATGTCCTTCTTTTAATTTATATAGAACTTTTTTTTTGCTTTTGCATTCAGGAGTTTTTTGCTGCAAGAGTTCCTGGAGAGGCCTCACGACGGCATTAAGTTTTTTTTTTTTATCATGTGATCATCAATCGCAGCTTTACTGTCATTCCATAAAATTTACAGTAGCGCTAATAGTCACGAAGTTATAATTTCATGAAAGTTTTTTTTCATTGTTGTTGTATATTTGTGTGTCGCACATTGGTTGAAGTTCATAGAACTAAAAATAGAAGAAGTTGTCGAAGGACAATGAAACTTGGTACATAGGCATTTTTTGTTTGAATCAAGAAAAAAATGGAAAAATTAAAATGTTCCGCCCACTTTTACGCCCACTTCCCATACAAAGAGAAAATTAAATTTTGACCTACGGCATTGTTTTTTGGCACATATCATTTTTAAACACTCAGAATCATTTGTGTGAAATTTGAAAAATATCCGCCCACTTTTACGCCCACTTCCCATACAACTTGTATTGAAAAAGTGGCATAACTCCCTTGATTTTTACTGCATCAACTCAATTTTCACAAAAAATATATATTATAATTGTAGAATGGGCTCCTAAAAATATATACCTGATCCGCCCACTTTTCGCCCACCTCCCATAGAAAAAAACAAATAGAACAAACATGAATAAGTAATTTAAGCATAGTCTTAATAATTTTTTAACATCATTATCGTACTCCAAATTTTTTGATTTGCAGCTTTGAGCGAAATGTATTTATAAATGGGTCTGAAGACAATAAAAGATTATGCATTACGTCTTCATTAGTGGCTACACGTCCAATTCTTCGCGAATGATGTAATCTATAGGCTCTATAGGTTTTATTCCTCGCTTCCTGAGCTTCCTCGGACAGCATACCTGATACAAATAATCAATTAAAATGTAAAAAATTAAAATGAAATCATTGAATAAGGGCCTTTAGATAGAGACATACCTATTGGCAGAATAGCTTCTGCTATAATTTTGCTACCATGCACCAGAATCTTAAGCACAGTTACAGGCATGTAGTACCAGCCATAAAGATCAACAAACAACTTGGCGGTATCCATGCAATATATATTAAATTTGCTAGTGTCGATCGCTGCATTACAATTTATTGTGGCCAAAATAATTTTAAATCTATGTATTAGCTCTTCTTTTATGCCAATTACGTCTGCAGTTTTAGCTGGATTTTCGAAAAACCTTCTTGCCGTATTGCCATCGTTGGTTGTGCCCATACCTTGCTTCACTGCGTCCACATTTATGCCCAGTGTTAACTTTAATCTCTTCTGAATTTCAGCTTTATTTAACATTTCTCGGCGCGGTTTTTTTTTGCATAGGCTTCCTCAGCCTATGGCAACAACAACAAGCATGAACCAAAATTCATGTTTTGTTACTTTATCACTTTATAGTTTTTACTGTTTTTTTTGGAAAGGAGCAAGTAGGAGCAGCTGAATTTTTTTTTACTTTTAGCTGAGAATTCAAGCTGTAACTTGACATCTTTCGTTAAACAGGGCTCCACAGGGCTAAAAAGATGCAGTACACTGAAGTTGATGAACATAGAAATTGTGATGTTGTTTATATTTCATTCTACGAAATTTTTTATATGACACTTTTTCCAACTTTTTTTAATGCAAATGTCATCTATGACAATTGTCACTTACGAAAATATACAACAAAGTCAAATGATAAGATTACTGTGACTGTACCAAAAGATTGAATATACAGTAAATTTGCATGCCATTTTAAACAAGCAAACATATATGAACTTCGAGCATGTCTGTCCAAACAAATAATGAATATATCAGCCTAATATTAAGGAATCATAATATTCAGATATCTGACAACAAAATACCAAAAAATTATCCAAATCGGCGAACATGAAAAAAATTAATTTCAGCCACTCTTCAACCAATGTGTGTCGTGCCTCCACAAAAATATTTTTGTTTTTCGTTATAAGATCAATTAACTATTTTTTGCTATCAAAAAATGAAAATTTTCGTATCACTTCCACTTAGCGAGCTATAATTTCATGCAACAATATTCCAGTTTTGTTGCATAAGCTGCTACCTACGCACCTGACGAGGTCAAAATTAATTTTTTTTTTTTTTTGTCGTAAGGTAAAGTATAAATCCTTCATTTCTGTTTTATAACATTTATCGTGCCACGTATACTGAGCTATAATTCCATGCAACGCCGTAACATTGTTGGTGCATTTTCGATTTTATGGCGGCTCTCTCCGCGGCCTCATAACGTCATGAAGTTTTTTGTTTTTTTACCATATTTTAATACTTATAGTAGAACTGTAGTACTTATACATAGCGCGTTATAACTACATGCAACAAATTTGTAGCTTCGTTGCATGAATAGCTTCCTCCGCTTCCCGATGACGTTTTTAATTTTTTTATTTTTAACTTTTGTTATAACTTTTATGGTACGACATAACTTTTGTCGTATCACCCAGACTCAACGCACAACAATTCCATGCAACACCGATGCTTTTTGGAAAAATGCCTTTTTCAATCTTTTTAGAAACTTGCCATTTCAAAAATGAATCAAAAATAAACACATAAAAAATCAACTTAAACTATTTTGTGTCAGGCTAAAGGTTAAAGACGACGACAAACGATAAGTGAATAAAAACGTTTAAATTACTTACAGTTAAATGTCTTATTATTATTCAATTTCACACATGCTTTGAGGCTTACCTAGAAAAGAAGAAAAGGAAATTTATTAAATAATAATAATAATAGTTAAAATAAGAAGCATGAAATATATTTTTAACTTAAAAAGACAGTAAAATTAGCATTATGACCCGTGTAATTTGTTCATGTTCTGGCAAATTTAAAGTTATTTATAGTAAACTTGTGGAAAAGTAAAAAATACTTGAGAAATATTTAAATGCTTTAAAATAATAAAAACTCAAAACATTAATTACTTCATAATTTATGGATTCAACTGTAACGTGACGCTTAAATTCATTAATTGCACCAAATTGCAAATTTTTTAAAATGTTGGTTTGTGTCTTTACTAAGCTTGCGTTAGAATTGCGAATTCAATTTTTATAAAGAAACCGGTTTGATAAAAATGCAATTGTTTCTTTTTTAATTAGTTTAAACTATTATGCATATAGCACAGTAAAATTTTCGAGTATAAAACATACTCTAGAAATTTCTGTTTATTACTCTTGTTGCAGCTCTTTATAGTTCACAGGAGTTTTTTCGGAGAAACGATATTAAGTGAAATTTCACAGCATTTGATATTATTTTAAAAAACAAGAATTACTTTGAAGAGTGTGGAGTTGATATTGAGTTGGTTGGTATAGTAGTAGAAATGGTATGGTACTTGAAAACACACTTTTATGAAATATAATTAAAATAAACATAAATTCGAGAGAAAAAACACGACTTGTTCATAAAATTTGTTTTTATTGAGAGCTAAACGGAACAAAAATCATAAATATTATTTTAAACACCAAATTACGACAAACATTTATAAACACATAAACAAGCAGGAGGCATATTTATGACTGTAAATCCAATTAATTATCGCAAAATTATTAATGTTAAAAATGATAATTTTTATTGTTGCAATTAATAACATTTTGAACATTTTTCGAAAGCGTGTTTCGTGCACGTTTTCGCACAATAACTCAATCGTAGACATGTAATTAAATTAAGGTAAATAAATAAAAATGGCGCTATTAAAATCATTTATATAAAAATTTTTCGGATGCTGTTAAAATTATCGATATTGATGATGCAGTTTAAATCGTAACTGTTGCTGCTGTTGTAAAATTAACTACATTGCAGGTTGTGCAGCAAGAATTTATAATTTTTTTATTGATTTTTTTTTTATGTGTGAATTGTTCATTGCACAAAAACAATGAACAGTAGCTAATGAATGAGTTTCATAAATAATCTTATTTGCACTTTGTGTTCGAAATTTAATGGGGGGTGATTTCATGTAAATTCAGCTAATTACATGAAATTGAAAAAGATTAAATTTAATAAATGTAATTGAATTCTATTTGTTGTGTGCAATAGAAAATGTTATGAAATTGAATATTTTTTGTAAAAAAAAAAAAATTTTTCCAATTCACATTTCTAAAATGCCTAGATTGTTTTGTATACATTTACTTTAAATCAAACACCCTGTTTGTATGAGTCAACTTGTTCTAAATATAGCCATTTTATGAAATTATATTTCCATATTTATTTAAGAAAACCCGGCCCTTGACCTTTAGTAAATATAGCATCTGCATGTTATTGCTTGCTCATAATGTACAAGCATACTTTTAGGTGCTAAAGAAATAAGCTTGCGCTGAAATATTTCACATAATTAATGTTACTTACTTCAAAAGGGACAAAATGTTGAGAATTATGAAAGATGTCATTGTTACGCAAATGCCTGAATAGAAGAGGGCGATTTTTCTTTTTTATGTAATACAAGCTATACACAGGAATTTTAAAATAAAAATAAACCAACATAATTTAAGGCGCTAAATTATATTATATTAAAGTAATGGTTGTGAACTTGAAATGAATTTTGTTACAATTATGTTATGGTGGTTTTTTACTTCATTTCCGATACTTAAATTACAAATTTTCAATAACCCTCTCATATAAGCCTCGCTGTGATTTATATTTTAAACTGGGTTGAACTGAATACACGTTAATACAGGGTTTTCTTAATGATTTTTATTTAAAACTTGAGATCAAAATTGGTAAATTCAAAATGGAGGGTTCGGGTCAAGACCCAGGCACGAAAACGCTAATTTATAAAATTTTCTCTATGTGATTATGAATAAAGATAAGCATCAAAATATTCACATCTCCACGGGCCTATAGTTGGGAGAAAACTTTGGAGATAGAAGTTTGTATTCAAAAACATTTAAAAAGTAATCTGGTAAAACAGTAAAAAGTAAAAAAAAACCTGGTTCAAAACTCACTGACTTTATTAAATAAAACATTTATAATTTTGTAATTTCTCAAAAAGGATCAAATAGTAAGGATCTTGATATCAAAAAATTAAATAAAATTCTTCAAAGTATGAAAAATTTACTGTTTTCATAAAATCAAAAGTCAAATCGCAAAAATCGTTAAAAAACTCTGACTTTGAGAGTGTACTGCACGAGAACTTAAAGAGACAGAACAAAGATTTTTGTGAACAGAACTTGAGAATTTGATCAACTTTTTCGGTACGGAAACAATTTTTTTTGTGTTTCAAAATAAATTTTTTTTTTTTCTATTATTTAATTGATTGTAATATTTTAAAAAAGGGTATTAAAAATTTCCGTTTACAAGCAAGAAAAAGTCTGCAAAAATAATAGCAAAAAACTTTTCCATTAAAAACTTTGCAAGCATATCATTTCATTTCCGGCATGTATCAATATGTGTAACAACTCGTTAAGGACATTGTTGCACACATGAGCTTGATGTGGGAAATCCTGGCAAACAACCACACGGTACAAGTGAAACAACATTATTTATGCATAACAATTTAAGCAGCAGCGCGTCAAAGCGTCAGAGCTGGCTGCTGATTTATTAAATAAATAATTAATGTGCCCGACGACGACGACGCCTTCAAGGACTATGTCACTAGAATTTATGACTAAGAATGTTGTTTAAACATATAAACCCATATAAAGTCCTTTAACAAGGAAATTCACATGGATTCTTATAACAATAACAACAACGATAACGATAACGACATAACATTATGGAATGTAGTCGACAAGCGAAAAAAGGTCGATTAACTTGTTCGCATTAAGAAAGTAAAAAATTTCATTTGAGCGAAAATGCCAAAAAGTATGCTAACTTTTATTATAACACAAAATATAAAAGTTTATTTTCGTTATTGTCTTGTTGTATTCTGTTCATTTTTCTGGGGATATTTTTTTCTTGAATTTTCTTTTTTAATATCCTGTCAAGCACTCAGTTCCACCTACATACATATATAATATTGAATATTTTTTCTGCCGTATTTTATGGCATTTAAGATAATCAACAAGTTCTACAAACGAGTAGTTGGCAGAAAACAACTAAACAGGAAACGGATATAACAATGCTTTTATTGTATTACATTATATCCGGCCAGTAGGTTTGTTAAGCTCTAGTGATGTGGTTTGTCGTCAAATAATTTAGGTCGTATCGTAATGAATTGGAATTAGTTGGCAACCGCCGCTTAATTCTGAGGCGGCAATTAATCCAATCAGCAAATATGTGGCAACGCCAAGTGTGGTAAAGGCGTAATTAAATATTGCGTATTTGATGTTAAGTTGACGAGAGTTGGTACGAGAGTTAAGCATCAATGCTGCCGCTTGGAAGTTTGGAATTAGTTTTGTTCTTGCTTATAACGATGCCTGTTATAAATATTGATTGAATTGAAATGAAGAAGAAACAACATTGATACGATAAACACACTTGCTAGAGAAGAGATTCTGAAATGAAACATGTTTTTCACCATAATGTTAAATTTCCAGTTATAACAATAGCATCAACACTTAACACTTAACGCTTAACATTTAACATTTAAAATTTAACATGTAACATTAAACATATAACATGTAATATATAACATGCAACATGTAACATTTAACATTTAACAAATAACATTTAACATTTAACATTTAACATTTAACATTTAACATTTAACATGTAACATTAAACATATAACATGTAATATATAACATGTAACATGTAACATTTAACATTTAACATTTAACATTTAACAAATAACATTTAACATTTAACATTTAACATTTAACATTTATTATTTAACATTTAACATTTAAAATTTAACATTTAACAAATAACATTTAACATTTAACATTTAACATTTAACAAATAACATTTAACATTTAACATTTAACATTAAACATTTAACATTTAACATTTAACATTTAACATTTAACATTTAACATTTAACATTTAACATGTAACACTAAACATATAACATGTAATATATAACATGTATCATGTAACATTTAACATTTAACAAATAACATTTAACATTTAACATTTAACACTTAACATTTATTATTTAACATTTAACATTTAACATTTAACAAATAACATTTAACATTTAACATTTAACATTTAACATTTAACATTTAACATTTTACATTTAGCATTCAACATTTAATATAAAACATTTAAAATTTAACGTTTAGCATTCCACATTAAAAATTTAAAATTTAAAATTTAAAACTTGAAATTTAAAATTTAAAATTTAAAATTTAATATTTAACATTTAACATTTAACATTTAACATTTAACATTTAACATTTAAATTTAACATTTAAATTTAACATTTAACATTCCACATTCTACATTTAACATTTAAAATTTAAAATTTAAAATTTAAAATTTAAAATTTAAAATTTAAAATTTAAAATTTAAAATTTAAAATTTAAAATTTAAAATTTAAAATTTAAAATTTAAAATTTAAAATTTAAAATTTAAAATTTAAAATTTAAAATTTAAAATTTAAAATTTAAAACTTAAAACTTAAAACTTAAAACTTAAAATTTACAATTTAAAATTTAAAATTTAAAATTTAAAATTTAAAATTAAAAATTAAAAATTAAAAATTAAAAATTAAAAATTAAAAATTTAAAATTTAAAATTTAAAATTTAAAATTTAAAATTTAAAATTTAAAATTTAAAATTTAAAATTTAAAATTTAAAATTTAAAATTTAATAATTTTAAATTTAAAATTTAAACATTTAACATTTAACATTTAACATTTAACATTCAACATTTAATATAAAACATTTAAAATTTAACGTTTAACATTCCACATTAAAAATTTAAAATTTAAAATTTAAAATTTAATATTTAACATTTAACACTTAACATTTAAGATTTATTATTTATCATTTAACATTTACCACTTAATATTTTACATTTAACATTTAACATTTTACATTTAACATTTAACATTTAACATTTAACATTTAACATTTAACATTTAACATTTAACATTTAACATTTAACATTTAACATTTAACATTTAACATTTAACATTTAACATTTAACATTTAACATTTAACATTTAAAATTTAACATTTAACATTTAACATTTAACATTTAACATTCCACATTCAACATTTAACATTTAAAATTTAAAATTTATTAGTTAACATTTAACATTTACTATATAACATTTAACATTTTACATCAAACATTTAACATTTAAAATTTAACATTTAACATTTAACAAATAACATTTAACATTTAACATTTAACATTTAACATTTAACATTTATTATTTAACATTTAACATTTAAAATTTAACATTTAACATTTAACATTTAACAAATAACATTTAAGATTTAACATTTAACATTTAACATTTAACAAATAACATTTAACATTTAACATTTAACATTCCACATTCAACATTTAACATTTAAAATTTAAAATTTAAAATTTATTATTTAACATTTAACATTTACTATATAACATATAACATTTTACATCTAACATTTAACATTTAACATTTAAAATTTAACATTTAACATTTAACATTTAACATTTAACATTTAACATGAAACATTTAACATTTAACATTTAACATTTAACATGTAACATTTAACATTTAACATATAACATGTAATATATAACATGCAACATGTAACATTTAACATTTAACAAATAATATTTAATATTTAACATTTAACATTTAACATTTAAGATTTATTATTTATCATTTAACATTTACCACTTAATATTTTACATTTAACATTTAACATTTTACATTTAACATTTAACATTTAACATTTAACATTTAACATTTAACATTTAACATGTAACATTTAACATTTAACATTTAACATTTAACATTTAACATTTAACATTTAAGATTTATTATTTATCATTTAACATTTAACATTTACCATTTAATATTTTACATTTAACATTTAACATTTAACATTTAACATGCCACATTCAACATTTAACATTTAAAATTTAAAATTTATTATTTAACATTTAACATTTACTATATAACATTTAACATTTTACATCTAACATTTAACATTTAACATTTAAAATTTAACATTTAACATTTAACATTTAACATTTAACATTTAACATTTAACATTTAACATTTAACATGTAACATGTAACATTTAACATTTAACATTTAACATTTAACATTTAACATTTAACATTTAACATTTAACATTTAACATTTGACATTTAACATTTAACATTTAACATTCAATATTTAACATTTAACATTTAACATTTAACATTTGGCATTTAACATTAATGCAGATACAAAAAAATTTATAAATTTTTTAATGACAATTTTGGATATTCATCTTTCTACGAGTATTTTTAAAATCTTTTTCAAATACAAATAAAACCATTTTTTTTTCAAATAAGTGAAAGATTGAAACCCATAGAATGATGAATGATTTAAAATTCTGCAACATTTACCTATTGCATAAAATCACATTTTTTTCGTCGTTGATGTCGTGCTGTTCGTTCTAAAACTTTCTTTTCGCTGCTCTTTTGGTTATCCTTCTCGTCTAGCTCATAAAATTTAATACAATTTGTCTTGATATCGAGTTAAGTGCATGCGTAGCTGCAGCAGTAGCAGCAACAACAGTTGCTACAATCACCAACGTCATCAGCAGTAAAAAAAACTTGTTAAATATTTCCATCATTTTATGTAATTCAATAAAATGTGCAACGAAAGTGGCTGACGTCGTGCAACCAATTTTCTTAACACACAGTGATGGCTAATAAAATGCGTGCAAATGCAAAATTAATTTTAGCAACAAGTTTCAGGAACAATTTTATAAAATTTTAATATTTACTTTTAATAATTATGTGGCTCGTTGATAAAAATTTAAGAAAAAAAATAATGTAAAAGAATCAATTACAATTTGCTCTTAAATTTCCTAATATTTGACAGTTGAAAAGATTGATGACAACTCACACAAAAATATTTAATGCTTCGACGAACAGTGCTTGTAAAAAGCTTCTATAGTACTTATAAGCGCATGTTTTTAAGTGAAGCATAACTTGTGGCGTTCCAAATATCGCTTAACGCTCAAGCTGGTTAAAATTAAATAAGAGCTCGTACATAATTAGCAATATTTTTTGCCAATCATGCACGAACAAAAACAACTTTTCCTAATTGCTTTTGGCCAATGTTCAAATTGTTTCTGTTTGGTTTCGATTTGTTTCGTTTTGCAATTAAAACCGGGGGAAAAAAAGCAAATTCGATTTCCATTATTGAACCAAAAGCCAAACCAAACAGTTGTGGTTATAAAAGTATGCAAAAAAAGAAGCAAACAACCACATTCATTGAGGCAGATGTCGCGTTGCTCCTGCAAGTTATGACATACATACTCGTGTATGTGAGTTTTTCTTTTTCCAAAATTGATTGTGAGATCGTGTGATTGTGATTGGTTTGGGATTGGTTTCGAAATGCTTATATTTTAAAATTTTTTATTTCTTCTTTTAATATTTTAAAAAGGAATGTCCTTTTTAAAGGATGTTGACATCAATTGATATCATTTAAATTTAAATGTTAAATGTTAAATTTTAAATTTTAAATGTTAATGTTAAATGTTAAAAGTTAAATGTTAAATGTTAAATGTTAAATGTTAAATGTTAAATGTTAAATGTTAAATGTTAAATATTGAATATTAAATGTTAAATGTTAAATTTTAAATGTTAAATGTTAAATGTTAAATGTTAAATGTTAAATGTCAAATGTTAAATGTTAAATGTGATATGTAAAAATGTAAAATGTTAAATGTGAATTGTTGAATGTTGAATGTTAAATGTTAAATGTTAAATGTTAAATCTTAAATGTTAAATGTTCAATGTTAAATGTTAAATGTTAAATGTAAAAATGTAAAATGTTAAATGTTATATGTAAAAATGTAAAATGTTAAATGTTAAATCTGAAATGTTAAATATTAAATATGAAATGTTAAATGTTAAATGCTAAATGTTAAATGTTAAATGTTAAATATTTAATGTTAAATGTTAAATGTTATATATTAAATTTTAAATGTTAAATGTTAAATGTTAAATGTTAAATGTTAAATGTTGAATGTTAAATGTTAAATGTAAAATATTAAATGTTAAATGTTAAATGTTAAATGTTAAATGTTAAATGTTTAATGTTAAATGTTGAATGTTAAATGTTAAATGTTAAACGTTAGCTGTAACACTTCCCCAATAGAAATAAACCCATGCATACAAACAACATGGCATCAAAGAGCTTTTTTGTTCTTTAATGCTTGGCCTGCCAGCGGCAGATGTTATTTATTTTTGCTGTTATTGTTTTGTTTCCTGTTCTTATGTTCTTCTATTTGTTATAGCGGATATTTAGGATATAAATTTTGTGGCATTGGAAAATATAATTTTCGCCGGCTGTTCAGCGTGCCAAATTCAAACACTCGTTTATCAAGTTTAAATTATGAACTAACATTTGTTTTGCTCTAATTTTTAAAAAGCTTGTTTATTTTTGTTCGGGTTTTTTTTGTTTACAGCTCGTATCACGTTTATTTACTTTATTTTATGGGTGTGCGCATAATTTTGTCAAGAATTGTACGTAATTGATTTTGGCCGATGCTGATTTTGTAATGTGTGAAAAGACAAATAAGAGAATTATAAGAAAATCCAAAGATTGGAGGTTAAAGAGTGGAAAATAAATTTTGAAATGCACTGATTTCCTAGTAGCAGGTACTTATTTTTCAATTATTTTTCAGGCAGTGTTGGCCATTTTCGAGTTGTTTTGTTGATGTTTTTGGCAGTTTATTGGTTAGCACTTAAAAGCCACAAACAAACTATTTGTGCTGCCAACAAAATTTTCTGTTGTTTATCGTAATGGACTTCAATAAACAGGACATAAAAAAAAACAAAAACATAAAAATTCCTTAATCGTTGCGATAAAACCAACATAGAACGAACCTGAACACAACGAAAAAAAAAATAAAGATTCCTACTAAAAACACCATCATCATCATCAGCATCAACGACAACCACAACAACAATAAGAGCAACAACAAAAAAGACAAATACAAATCCAGAGAACATCAACAACAAATGCCAAAGTATAATTATCGTTGAGCACACAAGCAAAACTCATCCGAAAGTTTTTGTTGTGTTTTGTGCTGTTGTTTTTTTGGTTATTTGATGCATTCAATTTAAAGAGTTATTAATGCTGAAATTGTTGCCATTCATTTGGGTCCGTCATGGCATACATTTTTATAATTAATAAAAATATTAATTCCTCATCAAATTATGGGATTCCATGCGATTTCCGACCGTGATGACGTTAACTGAATTTATTATGATGGCATTTGTAGATGGGGCTGTAGCTGGTGCCGTTGTTGGGATGTTGTGATGAAATGACACAATCCAGATGGAAAAGTTTGCAATAGCAATAACAATACTAATAAACATAAAAATAAAAATATTAATAACGATAAAAATTATATTTTAAAGGCAACAACTTTTAAAAAAGCATCGCAGTAAACTTCATACTAAGTGTTTAAGAAACAGCAAAAGAAAAAAAGGCCACTTTGATGTGTGCAAATTTATAAAGGCTTGAAATATATTCAAGCGGTTTGAGTTGAAGTTTTTTTTTTAAGAAGAGGAAGACTTGATGTTTGAGTTGAGAAGTAAGTGAAATTTACTTCAAGTATCAAAAAAGAGCACAAGTGTTATTGAGCCAAAGAGTTTTGAAACAAAAAGGAACAAACCTCAATTACCTTATTGCGATTCAAGATACTCGTGGTTTAAAACCCTCAAATGACACATTTGGACGGATAAGTATTTGTAAAAAAATCTATTAGAAGATATACCCGGTCTTACTCAGGGTTTTAACAGTACACTCTTTCTCTTCTCTACACTAAGGGAAATAACGCATATTAGCATTATCCACGCCTCAGTATAAATTTTATTTAAATATTTACGTGGATAAATCAAATGTTTTCCTTACAACTCGTTTTTTCCCCGTATTTGAATTTTATTTATACCACACACGTACACACATATTCCATACAAGCAAGCAGCAACAGCATCGCACACGTACACAAATATTCCGACAAGCAGCAACAGCATCGCACTCTGTTCCTGCAGTTTATTTCTTGCAGTTGCAACGTTAGTTCTTATAGTTCTCATTTAGTTATTGTTGCAAAGTATATTAAACCCAAAGGTGGTGTTACAAAATATTAATTTTTCTTAAATAAAAAATGATTTCCAACATTACTACTTACTTTGTATGCACGCCATTTTTTAAAAATAACAACTTTTCACGGGTGCCTAAGGGACGGGTGGTCAAAGGGATTGATATGGCCAAGAAGACCATTTTTTTTAAACCTAATAACGTTGAAAAATGGTATCCACCTCGTTTTTTTTTAATGCAGTTTTATTAAAATGCAGTGAAAATATTTTCTAAATCTAGGTCTAATATTGACACAAAAAATGGTGCGATTACGATGAAGAAACTGGGCGCTTTTCATTTCTTTGTTCGAAAAGTCCAACTTTTCAACGAGAGTGAATCCTCGTGTATGTGCGAAGCACTACTCAAGCGAAGCACTTTTTCGAAGTTCAGTACCCACACAGAGAGCGAAGTTTAAACATCTAAAGCATGGTATAATAATACATGGTAGCATTGACAACTGCTTATTTTCTCTTCAACAGGAAAACATAAATTGTCAAAAACAGCTTTTTGTGGAAATACATCAGCAGCTGCTGTGGTTGTTGTTTTTTTTCACTTCAACGTTTTCAACATTGCTTGTG
This sequence comes from Pherbina coryleti, assembly GCA_943735915.1. Classification (NCBI taxonomy): domain Eukaryota; kingdom Metazoa; phylum Arthropoda; class Insecta; order Diptera; family Sciomyzidae; genus Pherbina; species Pherbina coryleti. Next base: position 10,384,356 of record OX030951.1, read on the forward strand.
TTTTCAATGGCGGATTGTGAGCGCTCTCTTTTTGAGTATATTTTTTGACAGTATATGATTTCCCAAGCAACTGTCAATGCTACCATGTATTATTATACCATGATCTAAAGCAGGGCTGGGCATTCTAACACAGTCACAATTTATTTTGTCTTATTAGTATTAGTGCGCTCTCGAATCACGCACACTGAGCGAACACATGGTATCATAGGGAACTCTTGACAAGTTGTTATTTATGCGTTAATGAAGAGGTTTGCATCGAAAAATTATTTCCTAAACTTTGGATTTCAGAAAAAAAAAAAAAAAATAATAAGTCTGGCAATGAAATATATAAATCCTCGGGCGTAGTCGAAAGTTATGTCGCAGAAAAAAACTAAAGATGCAGAAATTTACTTTTTTGCGCGTAGTTTTCAAAAAATATGAAGCCCATGGCGTTAAAAATTCGTTCAACTCTAATATGCATAAGTATTTTAAATCTACAAGACAATAGGTTAATTTTTTTTAAGAGTGTACATAAAATTTGCAGCGCAAAGCGACATAGATCCTCACTGCATCACTGTCTGCGAACGACTGATTTATATTCTCTGCCCTTGTGAGCTTTGTGTACATGAGAAAAGTTACGCTCGCAAAGAGCTCAGTGAGCTATGGGGTGCCCTGCGCTGATCTAAAGCGCTGATGATAAAGTGATGTTCACGCAGAACCACGCGTGGTGAGACTCGAAAGTTTTACTCGAGAATCGAAACACGTACACGATCAAATGCACGAAGCTCTCTCAATCAGTTGGCGCTGAAACTTCGAGCAGGCTGATTCAGAGCCCGAACAGAACCAAAGCGGCTGTCGGATGGCGGTCCTCTCTTGGAGAAATCCGCTGAGAACACGTCCAGAATAGAAGCGGTTGTCGGTTGTCGGATCAGCGTTGCTTTTCGGTGTGTAAATGGTACAAATGCAACACACACACACACACAAAACGAAACATCAGCTCATGGAATGCAACACACACACACAAAAACAAAATGTCAGCTCATGGTAAAAACTAAGAAAATAACACTGAACACAGCCAATTCTGAGCTAAAATATGGCAACACTTACGTCACTTAAAGAGAGATCCGCCAGCCGTCAGAGAAAAAAATAGAATAGATTCTATTCTGACGTTTTTCAGTCGCGGATTTCCACGGCCATTTAATTTTTGGCGGCTGCATAGTTTTTCATTTATTTTATTGCACAGCGCATCCGACAACCGACAGCAGCTTTGGTTCTGTTCGGGCTCTCACGCCGCTTGGTGGTGCGTTTTGCACTGCACGAAATGTTTGAGGCATATGAAAATGCGTTATTTGCAGAATTAGAATAATAATTATGATAATGATAGTGACAACGATTGTGACAGTGATAACGATATTGATACTGATAATAAAAACGATGATGACAATGATAATTATAACACAATTCTTCCTTAATACCTGCACAAAAATTTTTGTCAGTGCAGAGAGCTACAAACACGAGCACAAAAGTCAAGAATTGTAGTAGTATGCGTGTGAACACCACTGCTTTAGGACATACTATCATTATCATTGTCACTATCATCAGTTTTATTATTATAATTCTGTAAATAATGCATTTTCATATGCCTTTAACATTTCGTGCAGTGCAAAACTCACGACCAAGTGGTACGAACCTTCCAGCTTGAAGTTTCGGCGCCAGCTGATTAAGAGAACTTTGTGCATTCGCTCGTGTACGTGTTTCGATTCTCGAATAAAGCTTTCGAATCTCACCACGCGTGGTAATACGCATGGTGTTATAGTAATAAGGTGTTAGTGAATTTTTGACAACACCAAGAATAGCTTTTATTCTGTCAAAAAATTAAGAGCTAAAGAGAGGAGCCGTTGATAGTTGTCAAATTGTGCTATTTGTTTGAGTTGCTAGATGATGATGTGTTATAGTTTTTATAGGTTATTGTGCGAATAAAGTTTAAAGAAATATTTAATTCAATTAATTGTGCTGTGTTGTGTTGACAAAAAGTTATTGCAGTTGTCTTCGCCCATTTGCCAAGTTCGCCATTGAATGGTTTTGTCATTTTATTAAAAAAGTGCGCTGGAAGGTGCCACCGATATGAAGCTTTGGCCAGCATGCAAATTGTCTTGCATTCACATCGACTGCTTCAAGAAAATATCGAATACCATGAAAGAATGTTCAATAACTCAACTGATAATAGCCATCAAAAGAAGTGGACATGGCATTGAGCTTCGACCGACTACACGTTAACTGATTTATTTTCATTCCAATTCACCATCAGCTGTTTTTGACAGGAGCGGGGCGAAAAAATTTATCATTTTGAGAGAGAAGTGTCAAATTCACTAACACCTTATTATTATTACACCATGGTACTACGCGAACATCACGGCTCTAAAGTACTCACAATAAGCTTCGAAGCGGCGCATTCGGACCCCAGAGGTCCGGGGTTTGAATCCCGGCCAGGCCATGATCCTACGCTTTAGCTTTTCTTCATTTTCTTCCTCATTTATTATCAACTGAAATTAAATATTCATCAATACTTACTCCTAAAAATTGGTGTTAGATATTTTTGTGGAATTGATCGCTTAGTAACTTGAATTGAATTAGGTAAGGGCATGAAACTTGCTTCAGATTCCAATTCACTTACAGATTTCTACAGAAACTAGAACAGAAAAAAAACAAAAGCACAATTGATCATAAGAAGCTCGGTCACTCATCTGCTATCAAGGAATGAAAAAGCCAATCTTTTTTCGTCAGGTGTAAAAAATCGTCTTAAATGTCTTAAGATGTGTACACCGAGCATGACATCTGCGGGACTTGGGTTCGATTCAAAATGATTCAGAATGTTTTAATACTTAACCTGCCACAACCTGGTCAACCTCAAAGATACCTTGAAAAAATTTCTTCATAAAATCAACATTTATCTGTTCAGATTTGGAAAAGAAACTCTCGGTACAGTTGTTTTCGTTATAGGGCGGAAATAAGCTGTTATTCTTATTTTTTCAATAATATTGAACTTTATTGAATAAGAAATATATTTGAGAAGTCAGTGGCTTTTTGAATTTCCTACGTAGTAACTTTACACGGAGAAAGCGCTGGACTTAATGTATTGATCTAAATTGAGACTTTATAGGAGACTTTACGTTGAGAAAGAAGACGCTTTTTTTATTCTTCGAAAAAAAAATACCTTTCATTCAAAAACTGACTACTTATCGAATTGCCCTCGTGTGTTTATTTAAATGGAACTATTCTATGTGACTTATGTGGTTAATAAATTTTTGTAATGCTGCAAAGGGAAGAAACAATTTCGAGTAGTTGTAAAGATACATTGCATTCCGTACAAATCCGAATCTCTGTTCATCATATTGCGACCCGCCATTTTGAATTTCAATCTATATATATAAAAAAGGAGCTTATGTTTGTAAGGCCGCAATAGACTCCTAAACTACTCATCCGATTAGCATGAAAATTTGTGTATAGAAGTTTTTTGGTACGGTGCGTGTTTGTGGGCTATCAATTTTGATCCACCTTGAACACCAGAGGGCGCTGTAGTACAAATTTTTTACAAAACTGCTTAAAACTCATAAAGTGCTAATGCGATTAGAATGAAAAATGGTATACAGTGGGTTTTATGTACGTTGAGTGTTCTGCTGCTATCGTTTTTGACCTATCTTGAACACCAGAGGGCGCTATAGTACAAATTTTTTACAAAACCACCTAAAACTCCCAAACCGCTCATGCGATTAGAATAAAAACTGGTACATAGTAGTTTTCAGGTACGATGAGTTTTTTAGCACTATCTTTTTTGACCCACCTTGGACACCAGATGGTGCTGTAGTACAAATTTTTTACAAAATCGCATATTTTTAGTTGTTTTCTTAGGTTACATATTCAGATATTTACAATATATAAAATATTTCTTAAATTTAGTAAAATTAAAAAAAAATCCGTTATTTTGACATCAAAAACATGAACATATCTTGAAAACTATGAAAAATTTTACTACAACGATATATTTAATGCAACATCGTTGCTTAATAATGAGAAAAAAACAATCAGAAATTTAATTTTGTGACTTTCGATTCAAATATCTCCGCTGCATTTGTATACATTTTGTTAAATTTTTTTTTTGTCTTTAAGCTTCATCAAAGTTCTATGAAAACCTTATTGCAAAAATACCGTTAGTTGAGTATATATATATTAAATTTTTTTTCAAAGAAGGTCTAAAATTTTGGATTTTTCCTCAAAAAAAGGCTCAAAATTTGTTTTGTTGTAAAACTAATTTAAATTCAAATTCGCAAATTGTCAACTATATTTTAAAGTTATAACATTTGTAAACAAAAGTTATTTCCATTTTACGCAAAAATTAAAAACCATTTTTGTGATTCAAAAAGCAAGGCCTATCCCTTGATTTTTTCGAAGAAAATTTTTTTTTCCAATATTGTGTTTTTATATTTTTGTAAAAATAAAAAAGCTAAGAAATTAATTTATTAGAAAAAATTATCTTAGTATCTCTTACCAATCAAAAGTTATAACCAATAATCTTTATCCAAAATACATATACAAAAAGCAAAACGCTGTCTGTGTGATGGCTGGAAACATCACAATTACTGAGCCGATAGAACTGAAATTTTGGCAGCACATTTTTTTCAAGTACAAGATGGCTTAAATTTCTGTCACACCCCCTTTTACCGCCCACAAATCAATAAAAATGCTATATTTCCTACGGTTTCCGTCGATTTGGCTACATTTTTGTAATTTTGTTTGTATGCTCACTGTCGGCAACTGTACTAAAACTGGGTAATGTCCATCTACTAGAAAACTGGGATGAGCATTATATAAGAGGGTGTGGCTCTGCCCATACAGTTAAAATTTGTATTATTGAATAGCTTTGAAAGTAGAAGTAGCAGTATTTATATACAAACTCAAAATGGAGTTACTATTTGGTGATCTCCTGCTACTGGGAAACTGTAACGGGCAGTGAAAAATGACAGTGGTGTCAAACTATAAATCTAAGAAAAGTTTTGAACACACCTATTAAGTTCCCATATAGTTGCAGGGTGCAGCAACGCGCGCCGGGAAAAGGCTAGTATTTTTATAAAAAATACCCAATCAGCGACCACAAAAAACACTGATATACATATGTATATGTAAGTCCGGTCAATTTAGACATTCAAGGATACATAAATTCCCAACAAGCTGAAAGTTAGTAAAATTGTTCAAAACATAATTATAAATAAAATTTTAAAGTTCCTATCATTCCTCTGTATGAAAAAAATTTTACTTAAGGTCAAAGGTCAAAAAAAATTAGTTTTTCGCGATTTTCGCGATATCTATAAAATATTTTTCAATACTTTTTTTTCGTAAGAGCCACCGTTTGGCCTTGATAATTTGTTTCCATACAGTGAAATGATGGGGAACTTTTAAATTTTATTTATAATTATCTTTTGAAATATTTTACTAACTTTCAGCTTGTTGGAAATTTATTTACTTTCACTATTGTTTTTTGGTTTAAATTCACCGGACTATATATACATATATATATTTATTTAAAACATCGGAATGGTAAGTATTCTTATTGTACTTATTATATATACTTATTGCCATGTGTCTAAGGGTTAAATAAATATAAGATAAGATAAATTCTGTAATAATTAAAAATTGATTCATAAAACTTTGCTGGTTAAATTAAATTGAAACAAATTTAGCCTTCTGGGAATCATGATTTTTTATAGTTAAGAGTTAAGATAAAAACTTATCCCATTCAACTTTTTGTCCACAAAATCTGCAATTCATTAGCAACAATAACTACAACAGCAACAACAACAACAACAATAATAATTCAATTGCACAACAATTACAGTTACAATTAGATAAATGACAGTAAAAAGAGAATTCGTCCGGGAGCCCCCAGCAAAACGTATGTCAGGAAAAGGGTTGAGATCAACTAACGACATGGAGAGTAACAAAATTGGTGGTGTATGGGAGAGAGAGAGAGGGTGGGGGAGAGGGGTGTGCATAATTGCATAGTTTATTCAAGCGCAGCCAAGAAAGGAAAACGACAAGAAGTTTAAGAATAAAAACATAGTAGTTCTTAAAAATACAAAAACCCCAACAAAGAGCAAAAACTTTCTAAAAGTTGCTGCGCCAAAAGAAGATGAAGACAAGGAAGATCTAAAAAAGTTTTGCCAACGTAGCGCTGCAAGCATAGCCGCCAAGTGGCAACCACGACTGACTCTGGCCGCACACATTGTTTTTTAGGCAGCACCATAAAATATGGTAAAAAGTTTGCAACTTAAAAACGCACACAAACCCATACAAATACACGCACACAGCCACAAACGCGTACACACGCACACACTGAGTAGCAAACGAGCAGAGGAAGTAGATAAAGAAATAAAAAAATTATAAAGAAGTTAAGCTAAATATTTACATATTTTGTAGTTGTGAGTTGTCTGTTTTTTTTTTCTTTTTTTTTTTGTGTTACTTAAGAATATTAAACGGAAATTTTGAAACTTCTCTTGTTTTCGTGCGTTTTATTCAATAAAGATAAGAATTTAATTGTCTCAGATGCAAATTTTGCGTTATGCTTTTCAAAGCAATTAGGAAATACTTCAAAGTGGGTAGGTTGTTAAAAGAAAGTGATTTTTTAAGTGAAGCTAGAAAAATTAAACAAACATTCATCAAAGGAGCCTAATAAGTTCTGCGAATCATCGGACCTTAGCTTTAAGGTTGGCGCGTATTTAGAATGTCATGTTTATCTTTAAAATTGAAAAAAAAATTATTTGAATTTTGTTTAAAAGAGAAGTTTGAGGACTTAACCTACTCAACAACAGCGATAGGGGGATTAAAATGGAACAAATGACAGTTTTTTTAAGTCCTTGTTAATGTTGTTTGTATTTAAAGAATTAATCAATGATAATCAAATCATCGTGAATACCCCCCCATCAGTTTGAGAAGTCAATGAATTTGTGACGATACTTTTAGCCGGGGTATCAGCCACACTCGCCGGTGTTCCGAATTCGAATACAAAAATTTACCTCCGCTGAATTACCTAAATATTTTCTGCTATATTCCTAACTCATGCATTATTTACGAGTTCAATTTGATAAGTCAGTAACTTTTTGAGTAAGAGGTATATTTTTCGGAAAAAACTCGTTTTATTTATCAACTTAGTCTTCTTTTAGATGGATACATATCCAGCGTTTTTCCAATTTTTTTAATTCCTTTCAACTAATAGGTTTTTTCCACGATATTCTTCAGGTTTGGAGATCGCCCCTGTGATTATTTCCTATTTTCTATTCCAAAATAGGAAACTATTTCCAAACCTAAAAAAATGGATCAGCGGCAAGAGATTTGGGTCGAATAAGGAGGTCATAACTGAAATATACGCTAATTTTGAGGACCTTGATAAAACCCTATTATTCGAAACTCGCCTCTCAATTGGTTCATGGTATCACGTGTGGACCCTCCTGTTGAAACCACATATGAACCAAGTCCAATTCTTCTATTTTCTAAAAAAAAAAGTCTTCAATAACCGAACAGTACCTTTCCCTATTGACCTTAACGTTGCAGCCATCATCACCGCTGAAGACGTAAGGTCCAATGATTACGCACCAAGCAGTGCACGTTTGGTGCATTGGCAGCACTTGAACTGCCTCTGGCTATTTTTCAGACGACATTCGGCAATTCTGCTCATTCACGTACCCATTAAGCATTAAGAAGTTAGCCTCATCACTGAAGACAATTTTACGATAATTGCACATTTTTCACACAGAACGAATTTTGATAGTAAATTTCAATAATTTGCAAACATTGTTCGGGCGTGAGTCTATTCATGGTGAAATGGCAAGACGAACTGAGCATTTTTGACTTTGACACATATCACAAATCACGCGTGAACTGTCATAAAGAATAACTTCAGAAATCAAAAGGCTAAATTATCATCGACTTCTCAAAAAAGAAGGCAATATTGAGAAATTAAACGCTTTTTGCCGAAAAAAAAATACCTTTTATTCAAAAAGTTACTGACTTATCAAATTGTCTTCGTACGACTTAGCAGTTGTTATTGGTGGAGAGGATTGCTTTATCTTATATATTAATAGGCAAACATCGAATGTTGTCGTTATAATATATAAAATAAAAAAAAGGGGAATGAAACTCATATCATTCGATAAGTACTATGCCACAAATGTACCGAAAAATAAAAATAACAAAGAAAAATTAAATTTATTACATGATTATTGCATTTCAAAATAAATGTATGCATTCTCATACCCATGGCTGTAGTTTGAATCTCTCTTCCTTCTTCTTCCTTTACTCGAGAGCAAAACAAAAACAAAATAAAATGCCACACTGTTCTGTTAAACATCGTTTGCTGTATCAAACACGAGGCAGAGTGCGAGAACTCAGACACTTAAACAGAGCATTGTTGGTGTTGTTGCTTTTTCTTAATTACTCTGGTGTTGTTGCTTTCTCCGTCATGAGATTGCGGAGAGAGCCGCTACAAGATCCAAAATGCTTCAATCAGCAATGAAGTTTGATAGAATCATAACTTGGAGCGTATATGCGGCACGATAAATATGATAAAAAAATTAAGGATTTTTGCGTGGTCTTAAGATAACCAAAAAAAAAAAAAAATATATGAGGTCGCGACATCAGGTAGCGTAAAAATGCAATTTTGTTACTTGGAGTTTTTACGCGCTGAATAGAATTGCTGCGAAAATTTAATTTTGCAACAACAAAAAATAGTCATTTGACCAAAAAAAAAAAAACAAAAAAAAAAAAAATTGAGAACCACGATAACACGACCTCTTTACATATAATCTCATTACGAATACAAAACAAAATTTTAGAACCACGATAACACGGCGACACCCGTATTAATGCAGTAAAAATGCTACAGTAAAAAAACGTTGCATGCAATTTTAACTCCATGACTATTGGCGCTACGGTAAATTTTAAAGAACGACAGTAAAGCTGAGGTTTTCCGTCAAATGATTAAAATAAAAAATAAAAAATAAAAAAATTAATGACGTTATAAGGCCTCTCTCAAGGAACCCGATAAAGTAACTTGATTGCTAAAATGCAATAGCAAAAGCAAAAATAAAAGAATAAAATAAAAAAAATAATTTAAATTAATATAAGAGCATCCCTTGACAATGATTAGAGAAGGTATGAGAGCAAGGATTTAGACAAAGATTAGGACCAAGAACAAGATAAGGAGTAGAACAAAAGTTTTAGAAAGATTAGAGTATAGAATTGGCCGAGGATAAGGACAAGAACGCAGACAGGAATTGGGAAGATAACTTCGATTAGGAATGAAACAAGGCATACCTAAAATAATAATTGGGACAAGATTGGGTAAAAAATAAGGAGGGACAAGGAAAAGGACAATGATTTGAATACACTAAGAACAAAATTTAGGACAAATATTTAGAAAGGAATTGGGTCACGGATTTGAACAAGGTTCATGTAATAATTTGGACATTGGACATGAATTGAAACAAGAGTTTAAACAGGAAGAAAGAAAATTATAAGAACAATTATAAGAATAAGGATAATTAAGCAAACAAGTTTGGGAACGAATGAAAAAATAGGCAACTCCGTTTGCGAACCAAGGCAGATACAGTGTTGCGCAAAACAATAGCAACAAAATCAGTGCGCTGCTACAAAATCATGTATCTTCTTTAATATTGGGGACACACAAAAATTATTATAGGAACCAAAGCATATATTCATACATCATATAAAAAACAAATAATTTTTAAATTTGGTTTTATTGTGTTCATTAATTATAAAATTAATGTGACTACATTCAATTTGTCTGAGTGCAAAACAAAAGCAACATAATTAACATTTGGTGTAAGACCTATTATTCTTGATTACCGCTGCACATCTGCGCGGCATCGACTCTATTAAATTAGATATAGTGGTATTAGGTATTTGTTCCCAATTAAGTTTCAAGGCATCATACAGTGCAGTCTTATTAGGAAACTTTTGACCAGAAACTTTTTTCTTCAAAATCCCAAAAAGATTTTCGATGGGATTCAAGTCTGGTGATTGTGCAGGCCAATCAAGGACTTAAATCCCATTGTCTATAATGTAATCTTTGATGAGCTTTGATGTGTGCTTCGGGTTGTTGTCGTGCTGAAACGTCCACTGAAGCGGCATATTCCACTCTGCATGTGGTAGCATCTTGCTTTCTTAAATTTCTTTATATACAAATTGATCCATTATACCATCGATTTTATGAAATGGTCCTACTCCATCATAGGAAAAACAAGTCCAGACCATAATACCACCGCCTCCATGCTTAAAATTTATTTTGCAGTTTCGGGCTTCAAGTCGTGTACCTGGGCGGCGCAGTGCCGTGGACATCCCATCTGAATTAATCAAGTTGAACTTTGATTCACAGCTAAAGAAAACGGTTTTCCATTTTTGAACGGTCCAATTTAGGTGCTATTTTGCAAAACTGAATCTAAAACCAATAAATTACAACTCGTTGGAACAATATCAGACAGAGTTAATTAAATAATACCACCACACCTTTTTTGTTTATGTTTAGCTGTAAGCAAAGGTTTCTTTGCTGGTCTGTAATTCCTTAAATCGTTCTCAACGGCTCTTCTGCGAACAGTGCTGTGATGGATATCTAAATCAAGTGTCCGAACAACCTCTTTGGAGGTGGCGAATGGATTTCGCTTAAAGACGCCACAAATGTTCCTGTCATCACGCAGCGATGTGTTCCGAGGCCGCCCTCCTGAATGTACCGCTGTTACGACTTTTGTGATGTTATACTTTATTATTAATCTACATACTATTCAACGATTAATATTAAACTGTTTCGCGATAGATATTTGCGATTTTCCCTTTTTATATTCGGAAATAATTTGTAATTTTAGAATTTCACAATATTTATCACGTGCACGCAAAGAAAAAAAACGGTTATCGCCAGTTTGCCGCAAACGAACTTCGTTTGTCGTGCTTGAAATCGTTTATTGCAAACGTTTCAACAGTTGTCATAAACGTTGAACGAAAAATAAACAAAATTTTCAGTTGTGAGAAACGAGTCATTTATTTGCAGGAAATGAATTTCGTTTGTCATAAACGCGAGTGATTTTTAAATTGCAGCAATTGAAAACTTCGTTTTTCCCAACTGAAAATTTAGTTTATTTTTCCCTTCGTTGTATAAACATAACGCTTATAGTTTAGAGTTACTTTTTGGACAAATTGTTACTATATAAAGAAATTGGTAGTTTGCTTAATACGCGGACGAAGATAGCAACAGAGGTGGAATCCATAAGAAGACGGACGGACATAATGAGAAAGATTATTAATATAATAAATAATAATGACCGAAATAGCTTGCGGTTTATATACATATATAAGATATATTTTTAAGTTGTGACAACTGAATATTCGTTTGCGGCAAATACAGCTCGCAAACGAAGTATAGTTGGTGAATTTTTCAGTTGTGGTAAACGAAAAATTTCTTTGCGTGTGCCATTATAAATGGAACAGTCAATGTCACAATTAGCGCAAAAACAAAACTAAACTTTAATGTTTATGACTCACAAATAACTTGCGCTTTACAATAAAATAACTTTTACCGTTATTTTTTAGAACTTCTGTTCTCTTTTTACATTTTTTAAGTTTTGTTGCTTTTGTTTTGCACTCAAATAAATTGAATGCAGTCACATTTATTTTAAATTTAATAAAAAAAAAAACAAAACCAAATTTTAATATGATTTGAATTTTATATGATGTATGAATATTGCTTTGGTTCCTATAATAATTTTTGTGTGTTCCCAATATTAAAATATATACACGATTTTGTAGCAGCGCACTGATTTTGTTGCTATTGTTTTGCGCAACACTGTATGCTTGAATAGATAGATGTAACAGCTGAAATTCTGTTACATCTTTAAAAAGTTAAAAAAAAATGAAAAATGAATTAATATAGGAGGAAAACGAAACATACCGACATTCATCCTTACAAATTTTAATAATCAAAACGCAAAGAAATTAAAAAAAAAAACAGTATCTGGGTTGTACAGGTGTCATCAATTTTTCGATGGAAACAACAATATTTAAAATAGACAATTAATAAAAAACTCAATTCATGAAATGACCATGAAAACTTAGTTAATAACAAAGAATAGATTTCCATTCAGATATAAATGGAATTTATAGATGGTCAAAGTTTTAACTCTCTTTTTGTTTTTTTGTTTTTTTTTTGTGTGCCCTCAATAAGTAAAAGTTCTTGACTGCCAGATGAGGAATGAAAACTTTTGATTATTCCTTACAGCTCAATATGACATCGAATTCACTTAAAAAAAAAGAAATAAAGAAAAAAAAATAGAAGCAAAAACAAAAAACTTAGGTGAAAATATGATAGATATTTTTACAACATAATTGGAGCAAATAAATCGAAAAGTTGAACGGAGAAACGAACGTAGTGAAGCGAACGAGCAAATCGACAGATGATAAAGTTTCAAAGTCCATTCATAAAATATGAAGATGGCAAAACTTTGGCACACAGTTTATCACAGCTGGCTGAGAAGCAGAGTTAAAAAAAAAAAAAAAAATTGAAAATGTTTTGTTGATAGTAGCGGCTGTCGAACAGATGTCAAGATATTTACAACCAACAACTAGAAATCAGTTGATTTTGACAGATATACAAAATAATAGGATGGCGGGTGGCAAAGTGCGAGAAATATTGACAGAGAGAAAAGTTTGTATAAAAAAAAATGTAATAAACTTTTTTGATATATGTCTTCTTCTTCCCCCAAACTCTGTCTAGAACTTAAAATATTTCCCCCAAGTTTCAGCAATTTTTCAACAGAAATCAAGACAGTGAGCAACTAATTTCAATAAAAAAAAAAAAAAAACTTAAAAAAAAGACATTTACTAAAATAAGCTTTCATCATAAATCGGAAATAAAGGTCTGTAAATTTTTCAATTCAAAATTGTAATTTTACCCTTTACTGCCATTGTTAAAAAACTACTTAATACTGTTGATGGTCTGTGGGCATTTTGTTGTTTAATAAAACTTATTAAATTATTTTTCATCCAAAAATGTTTTAAAACTTTAAACCAGCCATTTAGTTTTCCAATAAAAAGAAAACACATAATTTCTTATGTTGGAATGAACTCATTTTATTAAATTTTTCTATCAATAAAATGGACAAAAATAGATTTTAAAATATTTGCATGTGGTCACACAGACCAATGACATTATTTAAGGGTTAAGCATGGGGAAAAACCAAATTATCTGAAATTAAATGTTTTAACGTTGGCAAAAAATTTTTCCAGCTAATTGTTTTTTTAGTTTATTTTATTTATATTTGTCTAAAAATTTGGGTAAAATTCTTATATTAAAAAAAAAATAGAAGTTACCTGTATCGTGGAAAACTTCACCCGTAAATTTTGACGTGATAGCGTAGCTTTATCATTGTGCTTATTCTTGCCCCAATATGTTCCTTTTTTCCCAAACCTATCATCCTCATCCTTCTCCTTTTATTCTTATATGTGTCCTAAAATCGTCCTACGCAATGTTCAAATTGTTGTTTTGATACATGTCCAAATGTTTGATCTTGTCGTTGATCGATTCTCTTTCCTAATCCTTGTCCCTCCTCCTTTTTCAAACTTTGTCCGAAATCTTGTCTGTAGTGTATCCAAATCCTTATCTCAATCCTTTTTCTTATCCTTTGGCCAATCTTGTGCAAAATTGTTTTAAGTATGCCTAAATCTTTGTTCTAACCCTTGTCCTGGTCCTTTTCTTCTTTTCCTAATTCTTGTCCAGTTCCATGCTCTAATCTTTTTCCAAATCTTCGTTCTATTCATTATCTTATTCCTGGTCCAACTCTTTGTCCAAGTCCTTGCGCTCATACTTTTTCTTATTCTAGACCTAATTCTTGACCTAATTCTTGTAATAATACTTGTTCAATTTTTATTTTATTTTATTTTTATTTTTATTTTTATTTTTTTTTTATTTTGATTTTACTTTTGATTAAGCGTCATGCAATATATCCGTGCAATGATGGCGCATTTTGGTAACTTTAAGCGGTTCCCTGAAATGCCCTATGGCGCCATATTTATACCCCTAGGTTTAAAAAATGTAAACGGGGTATATTAATTTTGTCACTCCGTTTGTAACGCCCATAAGGAGGCGTGGTAGGTATAGAAAAGTATATATATTCTTGATCGGAATCACCACCCGAGTCGATGTCCGTCTGTCTGACCGTCTGTATGTGATCACGATTACAGCCGTAATTTTCAAGCTATCGCTACGAAATTTAATATTTAAGCTTTTAAAAAATAAAGGTCCAGCTCGAAAATGAGCCAAATCGGACTAAAACCACGCCTATCTCCCATATAAAGTTACTTTATCAAAACGGTAAAATCTCTTAGAATTCCACAAAAATTAATATATGGACTTGAAAGTTTGCATATGAGTTTTGATATTTAATATACACTCTGAGTATGAAATTCAACCAAATCGGATGAAAACCACGCCTACATCTCATACAAAGTGATTTTATCAAAAATGTAAAATCTTTTTAAATTCCACCAACATTAATACATAGACTTCAAATTTTGCATGTGAACTTTGATATATAACATGTACTCTGTGTCCGAAATTAAAAAAAAACCAAGTGAAAACCACACCCACCTCCCATACAAAGTGACCTCATTAGCGAATATGTTAAATCCTGTTAAAACTATGACGAAAATGTTTTTACAAATAAACTTTTTTTCATTATTAATAAAATAATCACGGAGTTATAATTCCATGCAACGTTTTTTCATTGTTCTTCCATTTTTACTACATTAAGCGGTTGCCTCTGTGGTTCGTGGCTTCAAAATTTTTAATTTTATTTTCATCATGAGACCAAAGAACCAATATTTACTGTCGTAAAATAAATTTAACTTAGAACACCTACTAACTAGTAATAATTCTATGCAACCATGTTGCATTTTTGTTGCATAAATTGCTAACTATGCGACCTGACGACGGCATAATTTTTAGAACGAAGTTCTTTAACTCGCCTTTCGGGTAGAGTGAAATGGTAGAAATCGTCACGTAACAGTGTAAATATGTGTGTATGCGTGCGAGTACAGAGCAGACCAAAGAGCATAAATAATAACCCAGTGGGCAATTATACTAGGCCTTAACAAAAGAAGGCATGCTAAGACTACTACTATTGGCATCTTTATACCTCCTAATATCGCTGTACCAATGAGCACTTCTAGAAGCCCTTCCTATGGATGGGGCTCAAAAATTTTGTATTTCTGTGCAACGCAAAACATAAAAGAAGTGAAACATATCATAAAGTGTTAGCCCAAGGAGAGCACAGCGCTCTCCTATAAAAAACATAAATAAAAACAAAGCGTCCGTGGTGTAGTTGGTTAAAGTGCGTGGCCGCTATGTCAAAGAACTTTGGAAACCCAGGTTCGAACCCCAGCAGCGACAGAAAATTATTTGAATTAAAATAATTTTTCTGTACGGCCGCCACCTCTCTGCAGACAATGGCAAACCTCAGAGAGTAATCAAAATGCCATGTAAAGCTTCTTGAGAACGAGAACTTTCCGTTCATCGCCGTTCGGAGTCGGCGTTAAGCATGTAGGTCCGGTTCTCGGTCAATTGTGTACAAACTTAATAACACGCACAACACAATTGATCATAAGAAGCTAGGTCAAAGTCCTTTCAAGGGCTGAAATGGCCAGTTATTTATTTATTTTTTTTTTTTTAAAACAAAGCGAGAAAATTTTATTTTTTGTCACATGCGAGCATTGAACTCGGACATCTGGCGTTATAGTCAAACGTTTTACCGCTGTGCTATTTCACCGTTTGATAAGTTGTGAACAAAATGTATATAAAAATATGAGGTCCACAACTCTGAAATTATTTTTCCGCTAGGCATCTACAGCAATTTGATTAATTGGTATGTAGAGTACATTCGTGTATGGAGAATTTAGCTCTATAGATAAGGCGTTGTTTTTGAAATCTTGAGGTCGCAGGTTCGACGCTCAGCGGTGACAAAGAAGTTTTTAAGTCATATATATACACTATATATATTTCTCTCATTCTCTCTACTATCAAACATATCTTTCTTCTCTATCGTGTCACGAAATGAAGTAAAGTGACCTAAGAAAGTTTCACTTCAAAATAGAAATTGCAAAACAAAAGACAGTTTACTGCATATTTTTTGCACGGCAGTTAACTTGAGAGTGCTTTTATAAGCCCTCATAAAGAAGGTCTTTTAACATGCATTCTCAAAAAAGAGCTTCTGGCAGGCCTCTTTAGAGTCGCGAGAGAGGAAGGCCTAGAAAATTTGCTTGTATCGTATAAAAAAGTTAATGGGCTTGGATATGAGTGCGGAAGGTCTTCAAAATCCATATGAAGGCCTGCAAGTAGCGCTTCGAAGCCCTGCTTTTGCCCACTGGGAAATGTATGCTCTTTGAGCAGCCTACGAACGAACAGGCGAGTGCGCTGTGTGTGCTATAATCTATGCTACTATATAAAAATTAAACTTGTAAATATTAAGCATAAGACCAGAAAACTAAAGAACCTCTGAACGGGCATTATTTGGCCAATGCTATATATGGTATCATGTTAGCGTGATACACTTACTCCAGCGATCTTTCAAAATTAAGATACGTTTTGTATAGTACGGTTCGTCCACCTCTTTAAAATACGTATCAATTCCAATTCAACTTTATGTAAGTCTTTCAGCCCGATTGTTGTGTCTTTGACCGCTTCGGAGCATTTTGGTCCAACCTATTTTTGTGCTTTTTTTTCTTGTTGTTGAAGTGACTCAGGTGTGTACTGGTGAATCCATATTCCATTAGAACTACACTGAGAAAATTAAGGCGTTTAGCCTTAAAATCAAAGAAAAAAAGTTGTTAAAAGACTGTAACCAAAATATCTTTGCTACAAGGAAAAGATCGTTGCACTAATGATTTATTCTTTAACTAAGCAACTGCTGCATCTTTGAAACAAAAGACTGAAGTTCTTTGAAGCTAAATCAATAAAAAAATATTTGCCGTAAAGATAAATTATTTACTATAATGATTTAATTCTTTGTTAACAAGAATTTGTTATTTGTTGTTTCAAAGACAAAGTCTATAACTTTAAAAAATTTTTTCTACAAAATCATATTTTTCTTAAAAATACATACACACGCTTATAGTTCGCAGTTACTTTGTGGGCAATATGTACTATATAAGGCAATTGATGTATTAATATGTATAAGTTGAATGAGCACTAGATTAAATCGTATGGGTTAAGGGTCAAGGGGAAGGGGGAGGGGGTGGGAAGGAGAATGGAGAAGGGGTGAGTAATAGAAAAAAAAGGCGGACAAACAAAGATAGTAATTAAGGAAATCTACTTTTTTAAAGATGTACATCTTTGTCACAAGAATTTAAGTCTTTGATATAAAGTATATTTTTCATGGGAATTTAACAATCTTTGTGCCTTTGCCGTAAGGATGTTTTATCTTTGGGCACAATCTAACCAATAAAAGTCTTTGTGGCAAAGTGTATTTTCTTTGGTTTTACGATTTTTTTTCCAGAGTGTAGTAATTAATCGATGCACTAAATTTTTCGTTACACGGTTAAACATGACTTAGCATTATCATACAAGTAGCTTTTTAATGCCCAAATTAACATGCCAAATGGACACCACTGAGCCAGTCAATATCTTTATTGCTTAAACTATCGCACGCACTTTCACTTTCACTTTCACTTTCACGTTCATGCATTCATGTGATTTATGAGATTTATGGATTCTGTTGATAATTTGTACAGTTACTACAACTTTCGGAACGAAATCTCTCCTGAATGTTCTTCATCCGAAGCATTTGTACGACCACATTTGAATCAATGAATTATTTTGGTGGAGCAGAGTTACATTTACATTTATTTCTTTGCTGACACAGTGTTTTATTTTTTCCATAAAAAAAACAATGCTTTATTCAAACTCCAACTTCATTTTTTTCCGTTGTTAGTCGGTAAGTTGTCAGTAATTTGCTTAAAAGTAGCTAAACTGCAGGAAAGAATAAGACACAACTCGTTAAAAAGTTTGCATATTTTGCAAAAAGTTAAAATTTGCAAATTTCCATTTTAGTTATTTTTTATAGTAAAAATAAGAGCCAGGAATATGGTGATGAAATTACGTTTTACACATTTTTATAAAACTAGACCCTCTCTATTGATGCTGCATTAAAGAACAGCTTTGCAAAAAAATGATCCTTTTGACGCAGTAACGCAGTAGATTTTTCATGTTCTTAATGTTGTTAAGAAGTTGCAGCGTCATGTTTTTTTTTATGTGTCCTTCCTCCCACTCCACACTCCCCACACCACTTGCTGTTGTACTTAATTTGATGTGCGTTTTTGCGTATATTTCCGCTTTCTGGTTGCTTGTTGCTAAAGCGAATGTGCAAATATTATCTAGTCTCCGATGTTCTCAAGGGTATCCTTTTTTGGTTTTGTTTTTTTTTTTTATTTTTTTATTTATTTTTTCCCCCTTTGTCATTCTATAGTTAAGAGATTTAGCAAAATTAGCTGTAAGCTTAAGTGAAGGGATTTGGGGAAAAATTTGCCATTAGTTTGGACTTTATTTTGCAAATATGCAGTGAGAACTGCGTAGGTATAGGTATAGCTGTGTTGTTGTTGTTGTTGCTACTTTTTTTTGGGTTGCCACTTTTTTCTTTAACTTTATTGTTGTTAGTTACATACTTGTTGTTCGAACTGCGTCCTGCTTTTTGCCAGAATCAGGGTTGCGCTCATCTTCTTCTGTGAGCTTTTAGTCTAAATGCTTTGGCACCACTTAAATGGAAAGCAATATAAATAAATAAGTTTTTTTTGTTTGTAGTCTCCTTTTGGGATTTGCAGGCAATCCTGTATAGTTTGAAATATTTATTTGACTTCTTTATTTGTGTTTTTAAAAAATTTTATTTTTTTATAAAATTCTTTAGTGGTGGGTCTGCTGAAGTCTCTCACTCTGTTGAGCTTTGAAATATTGCCTACTTTATGGCGCACGCTCTTTTTTATACTGTTTCGTAACTGTTGACGTTGGCAACAAATGATGGTTAATTCCTGCGTTCAGCATATCCTGTTTGAATAACTGGCTCTCTTAGTCGCTTTTTAAATTTCTTTTTTTTTAAAAGCTGCCTTAAAATGCATGTTCTTTATGTTATTTGTTCGCATTTTAGCAATATTCGACTTTAAGAGCTCTTTTGTAGTCCTTAAATGTCCTGTCACATGTTCTCTCATACTTAACTTTATGTGCTGACATCTAGATGGCACCATCAATCACTTGTCCGATTACATGCCACAAGTGTGTGTGTGTGTGGGTTTGTGCGTGTGCTTTTATGGTTTTTCGTTGATGGTTTTCCATCTCTTGACGTCTCTGGGGACTGTGTGAGACTTTTTTAGGATTTCGGCGTAATACAATGAATAACTGCAAAATTGTCACAACACAAAGAAAAAAAAAATCAGCACTTTAATTTTAGCACGACTGTCACACACGCTTTGTTAGTCTTCTCCCCTAACTTTCGCTCCAACCTCCACTGCGCACTATTTGTAGCTGTCCATGTGTCTGTCTATCATGCTTCAATTGTCATTTCATTCAAATTAATTATATCGCACTTAATTAAAATTATTATTGTTTCTTGACATGCAGCCGAATTCATTGCTTGTCATTTACTTATTCATTCATTCATTCATTCATTCATTCATTCATTCAATCATTCATTTCGCTCCGCTTGAACTCACTTAAAACTACGTTTATTTTATAACCGTTTTTTACACTCTACTTGAGCACTTTAACATCATTGCCCGCTACGCAACAACAACAACAACAACAACAACAACAACAACGACAAAGGGCGTATACCGTTGTTGTTATTACTTGGGTGCTATTTTAATTACTCTACATTTGAGTCCTTCTGTTCGTAGTGATTTTATTAACATTGGAATCGTTTTTAATCTCTTGTTATAAAGTAACAAATCCTGATTAATTGTTGATCCTTGATTTAATTATTCGGCACTTAAACTTTTGCAGTCATCATTAATTCAATGGCTTTGGATAGTGTGAAAAGATAAACTTTTGCCTTACATATTAATTGAAGTGTTACCCTTAATCTTCAGTAAGTTCCAAAGCGCTGTGTTGTGGTTGGTGGGTTTTTCTTGAACTGGAAAGTTTAAATACAAAATAATTCCTATTTATTTTTTCGTCACCATTTGAAACTCATCATCTATGTGATAAATAGGAGGGTTGCCTTTTAAGTTTTGAGCCTAACCATGAAAAGACAGAATCAGTGAAAATAGTTTAATTTTTTTTCTCAAGTATTCTCCGAGATGATCAATACACTTTTGCATTCTTTTAAATCAATTCTCCAACCGTTTTCCCACTCTGAAGTTGGTACCTCCTTCCGAAACCAGGTTTTTGAAGGCCTCGACGGCCTGTTCGGGCGTAGAAAAACCTCGCCATGCAATTTTTTTCTTAAGTGAGGGAACAAGATGAAGTTATTAAGTGCCAAATCGGGACTGTAAGACGAATGACCCAACAAATTCAGTTTTGAGTGCTCAAAAACTCTGTATCGATGCTGGAACAAATTTCGAATTGAATTATAAGTGTTTGCCACAATACTCCCCCCTAGAGATTGGGTGAAAACAGGAAACAGGATCTCGATTAAAATTTAACCCTCCGAATTCGAGTTCTTGGAATCCGGCTTGGATGTACTGTTAAAATCGATGGTAAAATCGTTGCTGGTGCAGGTATAGTTAACATTTTGGGATCTTCGCAAATGTCTTAATTAAAAACATAAGCAGGCTTGGGATGATCCATAGAAACAACCTTCTGTGTTCCACAAATGTCCAGGGTAAACAGTTTATTTGATTTTTCGATCACTTGAAATGGACCGTCAAATGGACCGTTGAAGTTGTTTTTAGATAGTCTCGACGTAGAAAAACGTGTGTGCAGTCTTCTAGTCGTTTTGAAACAAAAACAGTTTGGTTTGTTTTATGCAACGGTTTTACTGGATTGAGAGCACTCATTCTAGTTTTGAGAGCAAATTCCACAAATTCATCAGTTGGTGGGGAATCTGTGGATTCCGCAAACATCTGACCAGGGAGCTAGATTGATGTTCCAAATGTAAGGTCGAATGGCGTAGCAGTAACATCTTCTCGAAAACTTGGTCTTAGCCCAAGCAAGACTATTGGGCGCATGTGGAACCATTTTAACGAGTTATGACAAATAATAGCACTTTTAAGAGATCTGTGCCACAGCTCAATCATACCGTTTGCGGCAGGGTGGTATGGTGATGTTCGAACTCGTTGAGCTCCAAGTAGATTGCTAAGCTCCTTAAAAAGTAGCGATTCAAATTGACGGCCTCGGTCCGTGGAAATTTTCGAAGGGACGCCGAAACAAGATATCCAAACACGGTAGAATGCATTGGTACAAAGTTGATAAGCTCCTTAAAAAGTAGCGATTTAAATTGAAGGCCTTGGTGAAAAGTTTAAAGTGGAAGTTTTTGAAGGGACGCCGAAACGAGATATCCAACCACGGTAGAATGTATCTGCAAAAGTCTTTGCTCGTATAGGTAGTGCCTCTGGCCAGCGAGTAAAGCGATCGATGCAAGTACGAATGTAGGTGTCACCGTTAGATGATGGCAGTGGTCCAACAAGATCGATGTTGATGTGCCTGAAGTGTTCTTTTGTTAGTAGCTACGAACCTATTTCGCTGTGGGTGTGACGATGAATTTTAGCTCGCTGACATTGGATGAACTGCAGAGTCCATGTCTTGGCATCTTTCCTCATGTTGGGCCAGACAAAACGCTTTTAGATAATTTTAGTCGTTGCGTTGACACCTCCATGAGACATGTTGTGTAACGTGTCGAAAATAACTTTTCGAAAATTTGTTGGTACGAACGGTCTAATTTGTTCAGTGGAGATGTCACAGTAGAATGATTTTGAGTCAGGGGTCAATTGGACTGATTTTAAAATCAACGATGTAGGCTTTGTTTGTGTCAGGTACTCTTTGAGCTCTGCATCCGTTTCCTGAGCTTTTGCAAGGTCGTCATAGTCGATAATGGAGGGAATTGTTACTGTCTATATCCTTGACAACGTATCAGCAATTATGTTCTCCTGATCACTGATATGCCGAATATCAGTTGTGGTTTGTGCCAGGTGGAGAATGATCTTGCTTCGTAGGGTGCTTTTTCTCAATTCTCCGAATACTTCCGGTAAACAAATAGTTGTGTACCATTAATAGTTTTCCGTTACTCAAGTTGCGATACAGCTGCGATAAGACCGGTTTTTCTGAAAAAAACTAGCAACCATTTGCTTGGATGTGCTCCGTCCGCGACAACTTTTGTCGGGTTTTGTTCACTTTGAAAGATCCAAACAGTGGTTTGTTTCGGGCTCATAATCGTAGATCCATGATTAGTCACCTGTAGTGATGTCGTAGACGTTTTCTTAAACAACCCCGCTGTATTTTTTTTTTAGCGTTTCTTTGCACCAATCGACACGATCACGACTTTTTTGAGGAACCGTAAAATTATGGGCTATCCTAAGAGTACAAATCTTCCAAATGCTTAAATGGCCACATAAAATCTGATGTATGTAAGTCCCACTAATGCCGATCTTGAGTTCAGCGTAGACACCTGTCTGTTCGGCTTAATTCTACGTTATCCCTTGGCAAGAAATCGAGGTTTATGGAATTGATGCCCAACAGATAAATCTTCCGGATGTCAATACCATGCTAATGACTCTCATCAACATCCATCCAACCATCTATTGGGCATCACTTTCATGACTCCAGAAGGGACAAACGCCCTGTAATAGTAGTTTCAATACCGGTTGATAAATATACTGTACGGATAGTATCCAACATTGGAACGCAACAGTAACAATCATGAATGATTAGCTGGATCACCATGCACATTTATTGGTGGAATTGGAGACTCATCTAAAATCTCTGACAATATTAGGGCATTGCCACCCGGTTGTACAACTGCGCTACTCCACGCCGACTAACGCTGGTCTGCTTGCGACATTGAGCTACCACAGCCAGCACGATACTCCTCCAAGGGCCAGACCTGCAATATTATCCCGGGCAAAAGGAATTTACCTCAATATAGGAATTTACTTCGCACTTGACTGTGAATGACACATAAGTCACCGCTATAATACCAATTTCAAATTTAGTACTCCGACTAAGGTAAACTTTTCACCTCTTCGTAACCAAATCTGAAACCTCAGATAACATCCAATTTTACACCAATTTTGCAGTAAAACTTACTTAATTATCTGGTGCTTGTAACCGTTGGTCGGTTTTGGCCTCGTATAAGAAATTGCGGCAGTCATTTCTGTTTTGCGCTTGCTGGCGCCAGTTGGAAACACCAAGTGTAGTCAGGTTATCCAACACCTGATCCTTCCAACGAACATGTGGGCGTCCTCTTCTGCTTTGACCACCACCGGGCACCGAATCGAATATTTTTTTCGCTGGAGAGTCGTTTTATATTCGCTCAACATGACCTAGCCAGCGAAGCCGCTCGATTTTAATTCGCTTAACTATGTCAATGTCAGCGTACAGCTCATACAGCTCGTGGTTCCATCGAATTCGGTACTCGCCATTGACGCAGATTGGTTCGAAGATTTTACGAAGGATCTTTCTCTCGAAGGCTTTCAAAGTCTTTTCATCAGAACTGCTCAACGTCCAGGCTTGTGCTGCATATAATAGGACGGGCATGATTAGTGACTTCTAGAGCGTGAGTTTTGTTCGTCGAGGAGGGATCTGCTTCTTGCCTACTCAGCCCAAAGTAACACCTGTTGGCAAGAGTAAAACTGCTCAGCCTTATTTAAAACTATCCATAAAACATGTAAATATTCCAGTGGAATTGCAATCGTGTGTCTCCCGAGGTAAGGACTATCCCTGTACTAACAAATTTTTAGGATAATTACTATTCCTTCGTAGGCATAAGGCTAACTTTGTTTAAAACAACTAAGGATAGAGTTTCATTAACACAGGAACCCGTTGCCTGCGACCATTTTCCTTTATCCTGGGTTTGGACAGGCTGCTCGTGAGAACAGGCGGAGTTAGTCCCACTAATGCCTTAAGATGACTCCGTCTCATGATATGTCAAATGCCGGTCTGGTTCCAACCGTTCACGCACAGCATCCATGTTTTCTGCCACAAAGGCCGTCGAGAGAACGACATCCACGCTCAAACTTATTGAACCATCGTTTTACAGTCGATAGTTGTGGTGCTTCATCACCATAAAGCGGACTAAGTTGATCGATGAATACTTTTCTAGTCAATCCACGTTGAAAATCATCACCCAAAAATGTTCACGTGTTAATTCCATTTGTTTGCTGAAATACAATTTTCAAACAACTGTAAACAACACAATAAGCGAACATACACCAAGACGTTGTGAGTACACTTGTGCTAGAAAATGGTAAATTTTCGAATGGAACTGTCAAAATTCATCTGGCAATGCTTAGTGCTGCCGAGGCGCAAGATTTAAAAGGCATCCCTCGTGTATTCCTTACTTTTTTTAAACACTTTAAGTTGATGAAGTTTTCACTATTTTTCAGATTTCAATGTATAATAACACATTAAAAAGACTGCCCTACTCTTCTTTAAATTAACAAAAAAAAAAAAAAAGTTGGGCACTCATTCAGTTAATGACGAGTTAGTTCAAAACAGTGCTAGTTGAAGTGTGAATTCGTGGAAATTATTGCCAAAGTTTTTGTTCGCTCTATCTTACTTATTTCCAACAAGGCTGATGAAAGCTACATAATTTCGCTTCATAAATTTTAAACACACTTTTTGGCAATAACTTAAGTTTACAGCAGCAAGTAAAATAGAAAAAAAAAGTAGAACAAAATTATATTAATTTCACTTCGTTGCAGCCGAAAAAAATAAATCATACGCATAAAAACAAATCGTGTAGAAAAACATTACTGCCAACATTTAGGTTATGGCCAGCAACACTCCAACCACCACAACACACCACTACTTAAATTTTGCACCAATTTAGCACATTCTACACCACTGTGCGTCATTTGGTGCTCATTATTTAAATGCAGTGATAATGTTTGCTGCCAGCGGTAGTTATGGAGGACTTTTTGCTCCCTACAAGTACATACTATTTATGCTGTTGTTGTTGTTCTTGTTGTTATTCTTATTGTTGTTCTGTGTTAAGCGTAGCCGTGTAATTTGGCATGAAATGTGCCAGCGTAATTTTTTATTTCGCTGAATTTTGGGTACTTCTGTAAAATAACCTATTTTTCGTATTTCTGTTTCACCCGAAAAGCCGCCTTTTTACGCCACGTTCTGTGAATTTAATTTCAAAATGTTTGTGAAATTAAATTCTTACTTATGGATTGGTGTGTCTATGTGGGGGTATGTGATTGTGTGTAGGTGTGTGTAAGTGTGTGTGTGAAAAAGGGTTGAATGAAGCTTTACATTGAATTTTATTATGCATGAAGTGAAGAGAATTCATTTGACAGTGTTGTCTGAGAAGGAGCAAAAAAGCGTTGCATACTTTTTGGTGTTTTTATGTAAATTTTTTGTTTTATTTAAAATTCACATGTAAGCTAAGTATGCCATGTCTTCAGATATGCGTACAAATTGAAAATAAATAAGAAATAAATTGGTTCGTGAAGACAAGGAAAAAAAATCATCATTACATATATATTTTGGAGGGAGTTGAATAAAATTTTGTTGTAAAGCACATCTTCAGTTCTGGCCAAAGTGCTTTTAAGCATTTAAGCAGCATTTTTTAACTCTCAATTTCATCAGTTTTGATGCGAATTAAACTGATATGAAGTATATATAAATTAAATTTATATATATACATATATTACATATACATATGTAAAATATGTATTTAGATAATATAAAATCGCAACAGTAAAACTTTGAGAAAACTCCTTTTTTAATTTTAAGAATTCGAGTTTTATAAAAAAGATATTCAAGTAAATTTTTAATTATTTTTTCGTATTATTTTAATTTCTTTGAATTCGTTTTGATTTTCATAAAATTTGAAAAATGTTTGGTTTTTTTTTATGCGGCCTCGGTAGTCGAATGGTAGAGTCTTGACTGCCATCCCAGAAATGCGGGCTCAAATCACGGCTAGGTAATGTTCCTACGCTTGAACCTTTTCATATTCTTACTTCATTTCTAATCACTTTAGATAAAAATCAATCATCAATACTTAAGACAAACTTTCTCTACCATCAATAAAAAAAATAGATAGAGAAAGTTTGTGGTGGTAGAGAAATTTTGTGGAAAGAATCGCTAAGTAACTAGAATTGACTGACATACCATATGCCTCAGATTCAAATTCACATGTTTCAACGGCTTTCCGCCACGCTTAGATTTTACTCATGTTTCACTTGGTTGTCCCTGCCTTCCCAATAGTCTATTTATCGCGCCATTTCGAACAAAGGCAAACTTCACTTGACTGAATAGCTATAACACCTGAAATCCTTGGCTAAAAGTTAAAACAAAAAATTTCAGCTTCAGCTGGAATTGAACTCGGATCATTTGGTTCAAAGTCATGTCTAGTCTACAAAGTTACCACATTTTTTTATAGCGAAAAAAAGTTGAATGAAAATAATAAGCATAACTTTAGTTTTTTGACCAATATTGAAAAAAATTCATGTTATAAAGAATTAATTTATGTTTATTTTTACGGATATTAAAAATAAAAGTAACTGATGGTTTTTAATCGCAACTTCAAGATCGGCAACAAGATCAAATGGTCTAATATTATTTTTTTTTTCTGTCAGTATTCATTAAATAATCCCCTAATAATCTTATAGAGTTCTCTAAGTTTTTAAATATTATTCCATATTTATTTATTTTTTTTCTTTTTATTTTTTTTACAGCTTTTATTTTTTGTGTTTTTCTATTTTGTTCTATTTTCTAGTTGTTTTATTTTTAGTTGTTTTATTTTGATTTTTTTTTTAATTAAAATGCTTCTAAAAATTTTTTTTATAATTTTTTCATGCATATATTTTTATTATTTATTTTGCTTTTTTTTCTTGTTTTTTCATTATATTTTTGTTCATTAATATTTTTTAATACATCAATACATTGAACATTAAATTTTATTTCTATTTAAGTTATTTATTTTTTTTATTTTTTTTTATTTTTTTATTTTTTTTTTATTTAATTTTTTTATTTTTTTATTTTTTTTATTTTATTTTTTTTTTTATTTTTTTTATTTTATTTCTTTCTTATTTTTTTATTTTATTTCTTTCTTATTTTTTTTTTTTTTTTGTTTTGTTAATTTAATCTCTTGATTTAATCTTTTATTTCATTATATTTTTTATTCATTTAAGTTTTTTAATAGGTTAAATTTTTTATTTTTATTTTATTTTATTATTTTTGTCGTTTTTTTTTTTCTTTTATTTCTAGTATATTTTTTATATTTTTCGCTTTTTTTCTTTTTAGATTTTATACTTTTCTGATATTTTTTATTTTGTTTTATAGCTTTCTTTACCTTTAATTCATCCTTTGATAATTCAATTTAAACCTTTTACAGATCATGTTTAAAATTTTACAGTTTAACCCATTTCTGCCCATTTCTGCCTTTTATACGCAAGAACGTGTTCAAATGGGATATTGCGGTAATTTTTTTTTATAGTAAATAGAAAGGTGGCTCTTTACAAAAAAAAAAAAAAAAAAAAATAAGTCTAATTTTCCGCGGGTTACCATTAGTTTTTAACAGGTGAAAATCTAAGTATAATCTAAGTATAATCTAATTATGATCTATGGTCAGTTGTAATGGGTTAAATTAAAATTTTAACACTTGAAAGTCAACTTTCAACGCGTCAAAATACTAAACAAACAATTTAATTAAAGTACAAAAAATTTAATTCGATTTTTAAAGTGTTAAAGTGTAATTTGTTGTTAAATGCTTTTTTAAAATATTTTTTTTAACTTTTTGTGTATTTTTTATAATTTTTATTTTTTTTTTTTTTTTGCTGTCTATTCTGTTTTATTTCATTAGATTTGTAATTTAATAATTTTTAATTTGATTTTATTATGTGTTCATTTTGTTTTGTTTTATTTTGTTTTCTAATTTTTTTAAGACCATTTTACGGGTTTTTTCTTCATGCTTTTTATTTTTATTCTTTTTAATTTTTGTTATATTTTTATTATTTTTTTTTTTTTATTGTGTTTTCTAATTTTTTTTAGACTATTTTAGACTGGTTTTTTTCATTATCAGAATTAGTTTTACTTATTTTATTTCTTTTTTTGTTTA
Organism: Pherbina coryleti; assembly: GCA_943735915.1. NCBI lineage: Eukaryota > Metazoa > Arthropoda > Insecta > Diptera > Sciomyzidae > Pherbina > Pherbina coryleti. The sequence goes on from OX030951.1 coordinate 10,412,651, forward strand.
TTTTTCGATAATTTTTCTCTTTTTATTTTATGTAATTAATTTTATTTTTTATAATATGTTTATTAATTTTTAAGTTTTTACCTCTATGCAATTTTATTATTATCCTCTTTTATTTTTACGCTTTTTTATTTTTGATACTTTTTATTTTTATTCTTTTTTATTTTTTGTTTCTTTTTTTATTTTGTTTTCTAATTTTTTTAAAACCATTTTTGACTGGTTGTTTTTTCATTATCATAATTATTTTTAATTATTTTCGTTATTTTTTTAGTTTTTCTCTTGTTTTTTTTAGGTTATTTTTTTTTTTTTTTTTTTTGTTATCACTGTATTTTTTTTAATATGTTTATTCATTTGTAGTTTTTTAAGCTTTTATCTTTATACTTTTTTATTTTTATCCTTTTTTATTTTTATGCATTTTATTTTAGATGCTTTTTATTTTTCTTCTTTTTAATTTTTTGTGTACTTTATTTTTTTTTTTTTTTAAGTTTTTTTACCATTTGTGACTGATTGTTTTTCATTATCATAATTATTTTTACTTAGTTCCGTTATTTTTTTGAGTGTTTTTTTTTTGTTTTTTTTTTATTAATTTTTTTTTTTATTTTTCGATAATTTTTATTTTTTTATTTTATGTTCATTCATTTTATTTTTTGTAATATGTTAATCCATTTTTAATTTTTATGCTTTTATCTTTATACTATTTTATTTTTATCTTCTTTTATTTTAATGCTTTTTTATCTTTGATACTTTTTAATTTTATTCTTTTGTATTTTTTGTGGTTTTTTTTTGTTTTGTTTTTTATTTTGTTTTCTAGTTTTTTTTTTAAACCATATTTGACTGGTTGTTTTTTCATTATCATATTTTATTTTACTCATTTTTTTTTTAGTTTTTCTCTTGTTTTCAATTTTTTCTATTTTTCGATAATTTTTTTATTTTATGTAATTTATTTTATTTTTTGTAATTTGTTTATTCTTTTTGAATGTTATATGCTTTTATCTTTATATTTTTTTATTTCTGTCCTTTTTTTTATTTTTATGTTTTTATTGTTGATACTTTTTATATATTTTCTTTTTAATTTTTTATTTAATTTTTTTTTTTTATTTTGTTTATTATTTCTATTCTATTTAAAGAAATCTCTATTTGGCGCGTTTTATGAAACGGTGAAGTCATTTATCCTTACTTCTTTAAAAATAAGGGGTCGGCGAGGGCATTACCATTAAATTCGAACGCTATAGAGCAATGATTGCCGATTATTTTGTGCCCCAATTGAATGGTATCTTTATTAAAAACATGTTTTATCAACAAGACATTGCCACATGCTATATAGTGTGTCAAACAATCGACTTACTGAAGGAAATTTTTGGCGAACGCGTTATTTTTTGAAATGGACCAGTCAATTGGCCTTAGAAGACAATTTTGAGCAAACCATAAAATGACATAAAATTATCTTTCTAATAAAGACAATTTAGAGTTAAAAATTTGGTTATCTCCCTATTTTGTTTTAATTCAAAATTCTACACCTCTAAAAAACTCTCCATATGATCACATATTACAATGAATTTATTATTTGTTTTTGAATTTGCTCTAATATGTACTTTATATAACTGATTACATAGAAATCTTATCTCTTCTTTATATATCTCAACTTATTCTTTTCAAAACTCTCAAATAATTTCTATTAAACTTTGAAACTTCGTAATAAATAGTTAATAAAGTTAATGTCGTAGAATAATTTTAATTAATGTTGGAGAGGAAACTAATGCCAGAGTCATAAAGTTTATTCAGTGTGAATTTATATAGCTTTTGGAGATACTCTAGTAAGTTGGTTTAGCTTTGAAAAGCTTGGTACGAAAGCATTTCAAAAGTGTAGCAAATATTCGAAAAATAGTTGCCAAAAAATGTCTGTTTTTTTAATTTATTTTATTGCGCTGAATATTTATTTATCTAGCTGAAGGCATTTGAAACAATATTGTTTTTGATTTTATTTTTATTGTTGTTATTGTTTTTATTATTGTTCTTGTTGTTATGTTTTTATGGGCCTTGACACATTTGGTGTTTTGAGCAGCAGCAGCAGCAGCAGCAGATGAACTAAAAACAAATAATTTTATTACAATTTCATGCAAAACAAACATTGCCAAAAACATCAGCTGGTCTCGAGCAAGCCCTCAAGCAATTTAATGCGTTGACTAACACACAGAAGCCCCAAGAAGCAAACACACACATACACAAGCACACACACAAACATATACTATATAATATAAACACTGAAAGCTCATGGTAGAACTAAATTTTATGATTGTCACGTTTTCAATGGCTTTCGTTTACCTGCCCAGGTGAGTGGGTATGTGCTTGTGTGTGTGTATCTGTGTTGTTGTGTTCCTTGTTTATGAATTGCTTTGCGTGCATGTGTCTTGTTCTTCGGCTTAGTGGTAGTAAAATCTGTTTCACTTGTCAAAATTAATACATTTCAGTGATTTTAGCCTCAAGATTGAATGCTTGCGTTGTGTGATGAGCTGCAGCGGCAGCAGCTTAAAGTTCCAAAATTCAACAAAATCATAATATTCCATAATTTGTTTGTATGTATGTGAATCTGTTGTGTTCGTGTCATTTATTAGATTTTCAAACTTGTTCTTCTTAGCTAATTGAATACCATTATTTTGTAAAAGCTTTACCATTGAGGCTAACGACGACTTCCGTCAGACAAAGGCCGACAAGGACGAAGACATATTGCTAAGGATGACATTTTCAATTTACTTACAGTTAAACGTTTCATTATTTATTATTATTAAATTTCACACATGCTTTGAAGCTCACCTAGTAGAGAAAAAGAGAAAAAAAAAAGAAGAAATAAATTATTTAATCTAGCATGAAATACATTTTCAGCTTTTAAGATAATGAAATTAAAAAATGTTCTGGACCATTTAATTGTGCAAAGAAAAGATAATAAGTGGCATTTTATGGGGACTTACAAGGACGAATATGAAGTTTAAAGCTTTGAAGAAGTATTTGTTCAGTTAAAAATATAAAAAAAAAATTTATATATAAATATATGAAAATTTTTTAAAATTTTTACAGAACATTGCAGTACAACACAAGTGTTCAACAAGTACAATCCCATAAAAATCATAACCGTGTACTAATTTTATTTTCCAAAATGGCACATGACAGCACAAATCGAGCACATTGCAGCACAAAGTTTTTAAAATAGACCAGGGCGGTGGGAAAAGTTATCAACTCGATAAGAAAAAAATAAATTTTTTGGATCTTTTAAAAGTCAATTACCGTCTGTTCTGAACCTATGGCCTAACAAAATTATCAATCATTGCCCGGTATTGAATGCCGTTCACACTAACCGCAACTTGTTCGCCGTTTTCGAAAAAATATGGCCCAATTATCTTTTCTGAAGTTATTCCACACCATACTGTGCATCTAAGTGGGTGAATTTGATCTTCAAAAATTATTCTTGGATTTTGGGTGCCCCATATTCTGCAATTTTGTTTATACACGTGACCATTGAGGTGAAAATGGGCCTCATCACTCATTATGAGTTTGTGAATAAACTCGTTGTTTTCAAGGCACAATTCTTGCAAACGGCGACTATATTGAATGCGGTCTTGTCGATCATTTGGTTTTAACTCGTGAACTAATTGCATCTTATATAAAAAAAGGTGTATCATATGTAAAATTCTTTGCAAAGACCGCCTAGACATCACCAACTGCTGACAACGTCGCCTGGTGGAAGTTTCAGAGTCTTCCTCAATACTTGCTTGCACTCGAGCAATATAGCAATATTCTCATCATTTCCAATCGAACATGAAAGAAAGTTCGATATAATATTTGAGTCTGAATAATCGAGTTCTGATTTTCAAAATAGAATTGAACCACTTTGGTTCTTTGTTCAATGCTGAGTGTTTCCATCATAAATTTCCCAAGTGTTCAAAAGGTTATTCTGAAAAGAAAACCAAAAAAAATTCTTTAACAAAAAATGTATCCAATGATGAAATCATAACGTTACTTATACGCCACCCTATATTACCCACATATTGGGAAGCTTTAGTTTCTATTCGGTATATACGAGAGACTTAAGCTGTTGTTAGAGCTGGTATGGAAGGTTACGGCTTTTATTATGCACATAGTGCGAAGATTTAGCTTCTATTCGGTACATACAAAGGATTTTAGTTTCTGCTGAAGCTTGAATGGAAGGTAAGTACGTGTTTTAAATTTCTATGAGTTAAAAAGTTTAATTTAGTTTAAAATCGTACTTTTTTTTGCTGTTTAGAAGCTGGTTGAACTTATATTAATACTAGCGATACCCGGCGCTAGTATTAAAAAATAATAAATAAATTCAAAACTCTTTTATTAGTTCCTTAGTTAGACACCACGCTCATGGTCCACTACCCGTTACAGTTTCCCTGTAGCAGGTCATCAATGTTCTATGACTTTTACTTCCATAAATATTCTGAATTGAAAATTTGGCTTGTATGGACGAAGCCACGCCTCTTTTCCAATGCCCGTACCAGTTTTCCAGTAGTACCTGATAATATCTGGCTAATTAGTAACTTCATATTGAGTTTCAAGCTATGCGACATTTACTTCCGAAGCTATTCGATATGAAAAACTGTGCTTGTATGGGCGGAGCTATACCCCCTTGTCCAATTTCCGTTCTAGCTTTTTAGGAGAAGGACATCACCAAGTTATAACTCTATCCTGAGTTTCAATGTTCTGTGTGACTTTTACTTCCAAAGTCATTCGATATCAAAAATTTGGTTTATATGGGCGGAGCCCATTACAGTTTTCTAGTAGATGAATATTTCCAAGTGGCAACTCCATACTGAGTTTTAGTCTAATAAGATCCAAGCCGTCTGAAATATAAAATTTTCATTCATTTGTGGGGGTAAAAGGGGGTGTGGCAAAAAATTTCGACGTAGAAACCATGGTATGGCCAAGAAGAACACAACAAAGAAAACCACAAGCAAATCGGACGCTCCGTTCTTGCGTTATGGAATTATAAACACAAATCACGATTTTGTTTTATGTATATACTGGCATTTTCCCTGTGCGCGTTGCTGCACCCTGCTACTATATGGGAACATAATAAGTATATTCAAAGCTTTTTTTAGAGCCATAGTTTGACACCACTGTTATTTTTCACTGCCCGTTACAGTTTTCCAGAAGTAGGACATCACCAAATAGTAACTCCATTTTGAGTTGTATGTAAGTACTGTTACTTTTACAAACTTTTATTACAAATCTTAATTGTATGGGCGGATCCAAACCCCTCCTATAAAAGCCCATCCAGGCTTTAGTGTTTAGCCTTTTAGTTTTATTATCCAGTTTTAGTACAGTTGCCGACAGTGACCATACAAATTAAATTACCAACAAAATCATCGGAAATATAGCATTTTTATTGATTTGTGGGCAGTAAAAGGGGGTGTGGCAACCCATATTTAGTAAAGTTGCTGAAAGTGAGCATACAATCTAAATTACCAAATTTTAATCTAATACCACCACATCTTTCCGAGATATAGAATTTTTATTAATTTGTGGGCGGTAAAAGGGGTGTGGCAACCTATATTTAATACTGTTTCCGACAGCAAGCAAACAAAAGTAATTGCTAAATTTTAGTATAATACCACCAAAACCTTCTGATATATAGAATTTTTATTGATTTGTGGGCGGTAAAAGACCATTGTGTGGCACAAAGACCGTTTATACATAAAAACCTTTGTATTGACGTCACATTTTATGGGAAATTTCCAGAAACAAAATCGGTTCACCCATTACAAAGAACATTAATTTCATAAACAATGCAACTTATTTTTATATATATAGATATTCGGTAAAGAAATTCCGTAAGACTGTTGGTAACTTTCTTATAGAAACATTATAAGGCCCTTGTGTACTGTACTAGAGCAAATTGTGCACGAGTAAAGCTATAGCTTATAGTTGATACATACGAGAGGTTTCAGCTAAGGTTTAAAAACTCCACTAAAAGCTTCGAAAAGGTTAAGAGATTTTAATATACGTTAGTAATAAAAATTTTTATTATTTCAGCGCTCAAAATGTTGAATGACGCACTTCAAACAAACAGCTTCTTACACGTTCGCTTAGGAAATTACACCAGTGTTAGCTTTATAAAGCTTCGAATAATAAAATGCTGCAAGCTTTAAAGAGCTTTAAAAAAATTGAAAAAGATTAATAGAAATCTGTTGCCGGTAGGCCTTTGCCAGAGTCAGCAATTTCGATTGTTTTTCTTACCGAAGCTTGAAGATTACTTGAAGCCGATTACTTGACCTTTGAAGTAATCGCTTTTCATAACTTCCTTAAGCGAATTTTACGAAGCTGATTGGAAACTATGAACTAAGGCTCCATAACACATAGCAATTCAACTTCTGATATACCTTTCAACGGCCATTATCTCAACAATTTTTTTGTTAGCGAGTAAGCCACAAGCTATATAGAAGGCTATTCGAAGCTTCAATTCGACGTGTTTATGTGTTTATTAGTTGGATATTCACTATTGACCAAATTCATTTAATAGAAAAATATAAATACTAGCTGTTTATTGAAGGCCTCAATTAACTCTAACTACTTAGTTCACTGAACTTGCTTACTAAATAGCTTTGCAATTGCCGTTAATTGCACTATCCAAAGTTGATGACTATGAAGGAAAGCCACAAAATTCCACCACAAAACCGCTTTTCTTTCATTACGGCGATTTTTTTGTTTTTTTTATTTGGGTTCTAGTTTCGTTAACAATTCCTCCTTTGTTTGTATTGTGTTAAGTCGTTGATTGAGCAAATTCAATTTAACTGCGTACAAGGGTTAAAGAAAAGAAATCAACAACAAGCACAACCACTTTAGCCACAACTACAACAGGATTTTATGCGACGTAGCCAACACTTGAAATGCTCGACCGTCCAGTATTTATGAGCAGGCAATCTAAATTGATTTGCCATTAAATACAACCACATCGTTTAATAAGTCAGACACACATACACACATACACACACACAGAGACACCGACCCAAACATACAAACACAACCATACACCCACACAAAAAAAAAAAAAAACGAACAAATAATCGAAGGCATCTAACGAACACCTTAAGGGGAGATACGCAGTCAGAACTTTTTTTTTTTTTCAAAAATTTTTTTTGCATTTTCTTAAAGCCTTAAGTTTCAAGAATATTTGGTGAAAATTTCAAGTTAATATCTCAAAAAATAACAAAGTTATAGCCTACTGAGTGAACCGCCTTCTAGAGCGCGCAGTGCTGGCGCTTATTTTCAAACGCGTTTTTCTCGAAACCATGTTTTCAAAGTCGGTGACCAAGATTTCTCAAAGCTCAGTGAAGCGATCGTTTTGATTTTTTTGCAGGCTTATTGTACACATAATAATCTCGTACTTGTCATAGGATTTTTTTTTTTTTTAGCTTCGTTCATTTTTTATAGGCAAAACTATGACGAATTTTTGGTCGAAAAACTTTTTTTTACGTTTGAAAGTCCGCCATTTTGTGAAAAATCAATATTTTCAAAAACGGCTATGACAAGTACGAGTTTTAAGTATCTACTTTAATAATATATTTCTTTTTTTTGTTTCAGATGAATTAAGGAGGAGCAATCTTGGTCACCGCATTTCACCTTTTTTTCAGAGCGCTCTACAAAAACTGCTGTATCGACCTTAATATTAAATTTTTTTTAATAAAAAAAAAACTAAAAATACTCTTGAATGTGTATATTTTTAGGTAGTAAAACCCTCATACAAAAATATCCCATAGGTTTCCTTAAAAAAATTCACAAACATGACCTTTTTTTTCGGCCTCTGGCTGCGTTGCTCCCCTTAACAAACACATTCAGTCAGTCAGCCAGGCAGGCAGGCAGCAAAGCGGACAGACAGACAGACAAACGGACTCAAGTCGTTTGCTTGTTGGAATTATTTTGCGCCTCGAAGTATGCAGCATAATCTACACTATTTGCATTCCCTTATTGATTGCCATTGGGACGAAGGCAAGTGAAGAACTGCGCTGGCAGTTCGTGCAGGAAATACTAAGTGAAAAAAAAAATTTGCGTGGCTGATGTGTTGGTGGCTTTCAATTGCCAACAATTACAGCTATTTTCTGGTTTAAATTGTTTTTCTCTTGCAACTAAAAATCATCATAAAAAAACGCGCGCTTTCTTCAAGAAAAGCTATCACCATCACCAACACAACCTTCAAGGTGAAACACATTTGAATAGCATCTTGGGGGGAAAAAAAATCTTAACAATCTGAATAGGCTGTATTGTGTGTGACTGTAGCTGCTCACAAGGAGCAGTCAAGAGCGTGCGAAATTATAATAGCAGGTCATCATAAAAAGCAGCGCATAGTGCTGAGTGTTGAGTGTGCCACAGCTGGCTAGACTTGAGTGGAGCTTTTCTTAAGGTGGCCAACACAGTAGTTTTTAGTAGCTGTGCAATTTGTGAGCGACTTAAGATGAAGAATGTCTTGCGATAAGATATATCTTTTCTTTTTTTTCCATAGAAATTATTTTAAGGTTGCGGTAAAGTTTTAGTTTTGTTGTTTTATCTGCAACAAATAATAAAAAAAAAAACAAAAAACTAAATAAAAAAGTAAATAAAAAGAATCACTGCAGCGCGCATATTTTAAATGGATAAAGTTTTGGCTTTAAAAGTAGCAACAGCAACAGCAGCAGCACAAGCGGAAGTTTAACGCTTCAGTAAGCGTCTAGATTGGCCTTGAGCAAAAGCGTGTTTGAAGTGAAATTGTTTTAAAAGTCAATTAATACTTATTTTTTGGCAGCATGTTTGAACATGTTTCAAAAACTTTCTAGATATTTTAAAGTTTTGATAAAAGCTCTGCAGGCTATAGAGAGCCAACATTGAGGTTTGGTCAATATTTTCAGCTTTGCACTAAACCACAAGTGTTTTCACGTTTGACGAGAAGTGAGTGTTTTGCGAACATTTTCAGGTTGATATTTTTGCTGTTAGAATTTTTTTTTTTTCTTTTTCGAACTTGGAGTCTTGCTGTTTGTAAGGATAATTTGTGATAATATTTTCTCACAAGAGAGACAAAAAATTCAAAATTTTTTTTACACAAAACTTAATTTCGTTGCGAAAATTCGTAAACGTTTCATTTTCGAAACGTTAAAGAAACCTTTTTTAATAATAAACGATACTTTGTCAATTCGTTTTAGTAAGAAAGCAAACTTCGTAAGCAATCTTTTTTGTTCACATATGAATTATAAGTGATACTTTATTGTACATGTAAGAGTTTATAACTGACTTATAAATGATGCTTTCTTTCGAAAATAAGTTCGCAAGTTCATCGTTAATGATACTTTTTGTTTATAAATGACTTTTTAAATTAATCTTAAGCAAATGAATAATTAAATGGTTTTGTTTGTAACTAACTGACTTATACATGATATTTTCTTTCAAAAATAAATTCGCAAATGAATCAATTCATGATGCTTTTTGTTCGTAAATTAATCAGAAATTATACTTTTATAAGCAGTATAGATATCATATGTATCATAACTAATATTTTTTGTTAATACTCTGATAAGAGGTTACAACTGACATATTAAGGATTTTTTTTTTAAAATAACTTCGCAAATGAATCATTAATGATACTTCTTGTTCGTAAATGAGTTATTGCATGAATCTTAAAAGTATGAATGCATTATTGATGCTTTATGTTCGTTAATGAATCAGAAATGATACAAATAAACTTTAAAAGTAATTAAAGTAAAAATTAACTTAAAAAATTAAGTAAAAGGATTGATTATATGGTGAAAATATTAAAATGTTGATTTAACATATTCCTCATAACCTTTTCAACTATAAAAAAACAAAAAAAAACTTTTTTTTAATATTAACATAAGTTTTCATTTTTATAAATGGACTACTGATGAAAACCGACCTCATAACTTCGCCAAAAATTATGCAATCTGCAAAAATAAAAATAAACCTGTAGAAAGAAGTCCTATAGTCTGACGGAAGGAGTCAGTAAAAAATAAAAAACCTTAAAAAATAAAGTTAAATGTAGTTTAAAACAAAAATATAGTTATTGTAGTATTTCAAACCTAAGTATACAATTATACTTATAGTTTCAAAATCCCAGCAAACATTATGACTCTTAAAAGACTCTTTTATGACTCATATAAATGAGTTTTTATCGTCATAATGCGCTCAAAAAAGACTCTTATGAGCACATTTTCGTAGGTTGGGGGCCTCAAAATATGATTCACAATAATGCTTTATGCCTCATTTTAGAATCAAAATTAAGACTCTTTTCAGACTCATATTTAATACTCTTTTAAGACTCATAATAAAGAATCTTTAAAGACTCATAATAAAGATTCTTTTAGAACTCATATAAATTAGTAATTTTGGACTCAACATTAAGACTCTTTTAAGACTCATATTTAATACTCTTTAGACTCAAAGTAAAGACTCTTTAAAGACTCATAATATAGACACTTTTCGAACTCATATAAATTAGTAATTTTGGAATCAACATTAAGACTCTTTTAAGACTCATATTTAATACTCTTTTAAGACTCATAATAAAGACTCTTTAAAGGCTCATAATAAAAACTCTTTTAGAACTCATATAAATTAGTCTTTTTGGACTCAAAATAAAGACTCTTTTAAGAGCCATATTTAATACTCTTTTTAAGAATATTGTAATGGAATCTTTTAAAACTCATGAAGACTTTTTCAGAACTCGTAGAAGTTATTATTTTAAGAGTCATACGTCTCATGTTAAAGGCTCTTTAATGGCTTAAAAACTCTTTTTAAGCACTAATTTCTGACATTGATATGATGTTAATAAAACCTCAGAAACCCCTTTGCACCAAATAATCGTATGTACCATTTTTTCCGTTTATTTAATAATATTAATAATACAAATAAAAATATTCCCATCATCATTTGCCATTTATCTTACTCATAAAATACGCATAAAAAATACTCTTTTTTTAAGTCTTATTTCGGAGCAATCATTTTACAATCACATCAAAGACTCCTTTATGAGTCATAAAACACGCTTAAGATATAATACTCTTTTTAGTCTCTTTTTTTGAGGCTAAGAAAATGTTTGCAGGCATGTTTTAAAAAATTATACTACAATCAAAAAAGTTAAAAAAACAAACTCTCGTCGGACTATAGAGAAATTATAACCAAGATTTTTTTAAAAAATAGATCAGAAATATTGAAAATTGACTAAGTTAACGTGCTGACACTCTCTCAAAATATTATTTCGAAAAAAAATACGTGAAAAGTTTCTAGATGGTACAACAGAACTTACGGACGGAACTTACGGGTAGTCTCTCATTCCAGATTTGTACTGTATACCTTCTTTATCTTGTATCTTTATACTTAATTAATGGTTTCTGCACATATGGTTCTATGAAGGAGCTTGTTTTCTAAGAAACCCAGGTTTTGCGAACAAAAATAAATTCAAAACCCAGCTGTTGAAAGGCAATTCGACAGGTAGCCATCCAAACCCGATGCCCAGTCACATTTGCTAAAAAATTTTAAGAACAACGAACTCCGTTACAAAGTTAAAGCAGCAAATGTGACCGGGCATCGGATTTGGATGCCTACCTTGGCAATTCGTTGCCTCTCAACAACTGGATTCTGAATTCTTACTCAAAAGATTTTGAAAAAAAAAAGATTTCTTTTAAAAATTTCAGGGTTATGTGAGTCATTAATAAGCCCTCAATGTGAGAGGTATGTAAGCACTTAATAACCACTTTTTCAATAAAATTGAAATTTAAATGGCCGAATGGTAGCTTAAGCTGTTTTGATTAGCAAGGAACTCGAGTTGAATTCCCAGCAAACGGTTTTATTTTTTTTATGATTTTTTTTTTTTTATATTCTGATGTATATACTAACTAGTGTAAGAAAGTATTAAGAGGTCTTTCTGGTGGGGAATTTTTAAAAAAATTTTTTTGTTTTTTTAATTTTTTCTTAATATTTTAAAAGTGATATTTAAATTTAAAATTTGTGAAAACATAATGTTAAACACGAATTTCTCGAAATAATTTTTGAAAGTTTTTTTCTACACATTTATAGTTACTGTATGAACTAAAGGGTGTATCAACAAGAGATGTAGGGTTGCAAAGGCGTATTATTTAACAGCTAAATGCTTGACAGGTTTGAAAGATATAGTTCCATATATAATTTCCATGTGTTTAATACAGTGTCGGCCAAAAAAATACATACACAGTTCTTTCAGTTTTGTAGTAGTGTGCGCCCAAGTGAGAGCAAAGAATCTCTCTTTGGCTTACACTATGAAAATTTTACTTCGCAGGATGCTTAAAGAAATTTTTTATTATTAACATTAAGCAGCATTTTAAATGAATGCAGGCATATGAAAGTGAATTGAAACTAATAAAATTTCTTACTAGGTGAATAATGTGCAATATTATTTATTGTCTAGGGGCCGCGTTATTAATAACAATTAGTAATAACATTAATATTAATATTTTATTAATAATATCAATATGCATATATTTATTATTAATATCAATATTACATATTTATTTGGAAAGTAATCTTTTACTAATAACATTTTACCGACTCCTAATAGTACTAATATTATTTATATTGCATATTACTTCAAAATTAAAAAAAGCACTGGTAGCGCACCCTACTTTTTTCTGACAAATTAAGTTTTCGCTTCCCAAAACAATTTTAAAGAAAAAATAGGCTAATTCCCACATTTGGTTGAACATTTTATTTACGTGTAAGCGTTTAAAATTACGTAATAAATTGCGCGCATAGAAGCGTGGTGCTAACTAGCCAAAAGCGAAACATCGACTGAGCGCTCTTGCTACGAATAATCGGCAGTGTCGGTGTAAAAGCACGACAGCCAGTTTTATGTAGGTGTAAAAATACGAAGTTTCACGAAGCACGCGTGCATAGGCGTCGGCCGACACTGGTCTAATATATAATCCAATAAAAATTTAAGAAACATCCGAACAATTTTGTTCGTTTTATTCAAAAAAACAAATTCTACATACCTTCAGCCGTATTTTAGTCGAGTTTCTAGGCTCAAAAATCACTTTTTCAAAAAACGTTCGCCATTTTCTTATTTTAAGGTAGAAAAAGTTTTTTCTATCTCTTGAAAGATCAAAGGCTATCTACACAAGTTGAAAATAATATTCCCTACTGTTAAACAAAAAAGTTTCTGACCACAAGACGGCTTAAATTATTTAAAAAATAATGTTCGCAAAACTATCACTTCTAACTCGTTTGTGAGAAAAAAAAACATATCGTTTTCGAAGCTTTTCTATCTGCCTTAATGAACAAAAAATATAAATTTCGTATTTAACGCATTCATTTACGAGCGAAAAAGTTTTCTTTTCAAGAGGCAACAAATATTTCAAATAATGTCAACAAAAAATGTTTCAAAACTGAATCAATAAAGAGTGTCAAAAAGAACTTTTTTGTGCAAAAAAGTTCATAAAAGAATTAAAAAAAAAAAGTTTGAAAGATCTATCTGTTTGGCATCAATTCCTCGAACCTTAGACTCATTGCCAAGGGGCACGTACATTCTGGGAAGGAGCCCAAAAAAAAACAACAGATATAAAGATACTAAGAGACATAAAGATATTAAAAGATATAAATCCATGAATAGAAAAATAAAATAATAAACTTCTCGAATCATGTCAATGTCATAATCTTCAATGAACAAAAAAACCAAACAACGCGTCCGATTATCTACTTTGACTCATCCAAAAGCTAAGAAAAAGCGCAAAAAGTTTCAAATAAATAAAAAAATAAAGAAGAAAACAAACATTTGAAGAAGAAGAAGAAAACTATAGCAACATGTGTGCGACGAATCAACAGCGTGACAAGGAATCATAAAAATAAAAACATCAACCAACGAATTGAAGAAGAAACCAAATGAAAACACAAAAATGGGCTGTGAGACATACATAGTCGAATACAACAACAACAAATGACTGCCAGTCAACATTCATTCATTCATTCATTCATTCATCGAGTATAGCATAAAATTCGCATCATTCTTCAAGCTGCTGCTGCTGGTGTGGGTAATAAAATTAAATATTTTATACGCAGTTTATTGGGTGAATAAAAGCAACAACAAAAACAAAAACAACAACAACAGCAACAGCGATAAAAATGACAACAACAAAACAATGTAGAACATAAGCCTGCACTCAATGACAGTTCAATAAAAACAATAATAATAATAAAAAAATCGATTTAAATGATCAAAACAAAAACAAAATAACAAAAACATCAACAACCAAAAACAAAAACAAAAAAAAAAAAAAACAATATAACAAAAAAAAAATAAATACGTTGTATTTCTTAACTTTCGTTGAACCCAGAGTGTAACTTTTGACATTTCTTTTGACAGTTTTATGCTATGTCGGCATGTTTATAAACTTGTATGTATGGGTGTGTGTGGTTGTGTGGATGTGTGTCAGTATGTTTGTGTGCAGTGAGTGTTTTTAGTTGCTTTCATGGCTAAACTTTAACATTGCGCTGAGGGATATTCAAGTGGGTTTCCTTAACAAATGAGGGCAAGTGCGACGCAGCACCGTAGCGAGAAATATGTCTAGTTTTTTTTTCTCTTTTTTTATGAGAAAGTTTATTGTTTATTGTAAGAAATGTCCAAATGGGATTAATCAAAATATTTTGCTTGTTAAAAATGTGGAAGGGTCAAAATTTAGTTTTAATTTTAAATTTAGTTTAAATTTAAAAACATTCAAAACATTTAAAACATCAAGTAACTTCAATAACGATAACTTTTCATTTGTTTTTCATACGGCTGCCATCTTCGGTTAGTTGTATGGACAAAGCCACCGATATTTAATCCAAGCTTCCGACCGTGTGGGTGGTGCGCTTGAGCCTGCCATTTTGAATACTCGTAGAAGGTGCAAAACACTGGTTTTACCGAATAACTCCGTTATGATATTTTTATTTCAAAAAAATTCAGAAAAATTTATGTTTATAAGGTTTTCTTTTATTCAAGAGTTTAGTTTGAGTTCAACCGTAGCTGTTCACACCGAGATCCGTTTCCAGAATTGAGTTAAGTGTGACATTCTTTGTTTACTTTTGTGTTCTTCTACTTTTGCACCTCCACCACCGTGTCATCTCTGCGTATATATGCGAGTTCTTCCTAGCGAGGCGCAAATCGCAAGTTTTTTCGACCCATACTGATATGAAGATCTCATCTTCTACACTTGCCCAAGTTCTTTTTTTTCACCTTTTTGTTCGTTTCTCAGCACAAAGTCGTTAAATACTTTGAAAGTAACTTGTCATCTTAAAATTTGCATCTGAACGTACCTTTTTATCTGAACATTAGCATAATTTAAGGAATTTCTCAAATTGAGTTTGATAAACTCAGAAAACAAATTGAGTTTAGTTTAGTTTCATCCTGCGTAACTCATCCTGCATTTTATCCTACTGGGAACTCAAGAGTTTATTTTGAGTTCAATGGCAAAACTCAACTCTGTACTGGAAACTCAAACTAAACTCTCTGTGAAGACATGGCGTAGGGTTCAAGATAATAATGCTCAACAGATAGATCTTCTAGACGTTCATGCCAAGACATTATCATTTATTAAAGTTCATCCGACTACTTCCTGGTTGTTACTTCCATGACTCCAGACGCGATCAACGCCCTACTTTAGTAGTTTCAATGCCGGATATACACCGCACCTAGGTTTATTCAACCCTGGCATGCCTATAGGCAACAGGCTTCTAAGTGCCGCTATTTTCATTTTTTTTCACCTGCGGGTTTTTGCATTATGAAGCCTTATGAGTTGTGCAAGCTAACTAATTTGTTCTATTATGAGCTGTGCGCGTGTTCATTTAATATCCGTTCTCCGAAGAGTGAAATTGTCAAAATCAAGATCAAGATCGTTTCGCGAAAAAAGTGCTTTTACAAAAAGTGTTTAAAAACATTAAAATAATTGTTTTATTGTTGCCAGATTACAAAATACAAGTAGCAGCTTACGTACAAGTGTACATGTCAAGAGAAATCACTAACGAAAGTCATATCGACTTTCTATAACAAAAACCTTTGAAGAATATACAGCCGTGGACATATAAATAGCACAAAAATGCATGTAGGGTGTTTCACATGAATTTAAATAAAATCCATAGAGGAAAACAAGAATTTATTTCATGGTATTTGAGTTTAAACGTTAAAAACTTAAAATCAGTAGTAACTTTGTAATTACGAATTAAAAATTAGAAAATTAATCAAAAAACTGAAATTGCTCCTTAGCTGAGGTGGACATATAAATAGCACAATTTGGATTCTGAAAAAAGACATAGTAATTCATTTTATTTTACAATGAGTAATTTATTTTTATTTTACAATGAGCTTACGAATATGCTTACTAGTACTTGGTACTGTATCCCGAATTGTCCAAAACAGCCCGAAATATTCGTCCCATACTCTCCACAAGCTTCCTGACCTTATCCTTCGGAATAGAGTACCAATCCTTCTCAATTCCACTCCATAAATCATCAGATCATTCCATAAATTTTCTATGGGATTGAGGTCGGGACTTTGAGCCGGTCAATTCAAAATATTTATTTTTTCCTCTTTTAGCCAATCAATCACAACCTTTGCCGTGTGTTTTGGATCATTATCGTGCATAAAAGTCCACCTAATAGCCATGTTCTCAAATGCAAATGGTTCCATATGGTTATTAAGAATATCTAAATACATATTTTTGTCCATTATTCCTGGTATACGAAAAATTGGCCCAACGTTGTGCCAGGAAAAAGCTCCTCAAGCCATTAAATTCCCTCCTCCATGCTTTAATGATTTTTTTGTATACTTAGGATTCAACTCTTGGCGTTTGGGGCACCGATCAAAAGTTTTTCCCATCTGGTCCAACCCTATTAAATTTAGTTTCATCAGTCCAGAGCACGTTCTTCCAAAATTGGTCTTCTTGTTTCACATGGGCCCTTGCATCCTTGATCCTTTAAATTTTTTTTTTTGTTAAGAGCGGCTTTCTTCATCTAATGCGTCCATAAAGATTAGCTTCATGCAGTCTCCTCTACACTAGTTTTCTTGAAACATTAAGGTTATTTCCTTCATTTATTTCCCTCATAATTTGCTTTGCTGACTTGAAAGGATTAGCCTTACTTTTGCGAACTATAAGTCTATCAGTAGAAGGGGTGGTTTTACGCGGTCTAGGATTGCGCGGCTTATTCTCGAAATTATTTGAACCATTTGATTTAACCAGCTTGAGTGCATTATAGACCATTTTTCACGAAATTTTGAGAATATCCGCGATTTTAGATGGTTTTTTTGCCTTTTCGACTTAGTTCGTGAATTATAGACCTTTTTTTTCGGAGTGCAATGTTTGCCACGACCCATTTTATTTAGGATCGGCGAATTTAACTGAATACAACCCTAAAATTTTTACAAACACCCGATCTTGTTAACTTTTATTCATCAACTAACATGTGTGCTATTTATATGACCACAGCAGATCGTACATGCCTATACAGAAAGAGATGGCCTGAGAAAATAAAAGTAAGTAACGGTACATCTCTCTCGGAGTTTTCAACAACGTCACACTGGAGTCTCAAAAAATTATAACTACAGTTAATGAATGCATTATTAGGTTCAAACGAAACGTTTAAAAAATAAGTTGACATTTGTGCTTCCATGGCTGTAACTCGGAATACTATACAAGAGCAAAAAAACTTTACTTGTAAAAAAAAACAGTACCGGCCGTGGCGTAGTGGGTAGAGTGCGTGACCCATACGCCAAAGAACCCTGGTTCAATTCCATCTGACACAGAAAGTTTTTTCATGCTCGGTTGAGAAAGTGCATCGTGCACTTCTTCCATTTTATGGTCAGTTTGGGCGACCTTCTGAGGCGGCTATTCGGTGACTAAATTTCGCACCAAATTTACATTACTGGACATTAAACCACCAACACGCATAAGTAGGGTGCGGACAGAGGAAAGTATATTGCCAGCGGATATATAGCTGTATCCGCCAGTGTTGTTGCTGACCATGAATTATCGATTCGGCGCCGTTCGCAGCAATTGGGCCTCTGTTACTCTACTACGCGTAAAATTTTGCGGAAGGATTTGGGTGTAAGACCTTTTAAAATACAGCTGGTGCAAGAATTAAAGCCACACGACATCGGTTAACTTTTGGTGAATGGGCACTGGCAAAATTGAATGAAGATCCACGTTTTTATTGGAAAATTGTGTTCAGCGACGAAGGTCATATCTAGTTGAATGGATACGTGAATAAGCAAAATTGCCGTATTTGGTGTGAAGAGCAGTCATTGGCAAGATTGCAAGAACTGCCAATGCATCCCGAAAAATTAACTGTTAAGTGTAGATTATGGGCCGGTGGATTATGCATCATTAGACCGTACATTTTCAAAGACGACGAAGGCAGGAACGTTACAGTGAATGGCGAGCGCTACCGTACGATGATTAAAATAAATTTTTTTTTCCCCAACAGGAAAGAGCTGGACTTGCCTGACATGTGGTTTCAACAAGACGGTGCCACATGCCACATAGCATGCGAAAAAATGTCCCAATTGAGAGGCGAGTTCGGTGAACAGTTTATTTCACGTTCGGGACCGGTCAATTGGCCGCCTAGATCGTGGGATTTAGTGCATTTAGACTATTTTTTGTGCGGCCATGTTAAGGCTCATGTCTATAGGGAAAAGACCGCAACGGTTGACGCACTTTAAGCCAATATTGAAGAATTGATTCGTGAGATACCGGCCGATATATTGGAGGGAGTATGTCAAAATTTGACCCAGCGTATGAACCATTTGAGGCGTAGCCACGGTCAACATTTACATGAAATCATTAAAAGATTATTGAATTATATAGATCGTTCTATCGACTCAAATAAAGACTCCATACATTTCTCTAAATTTTATGTGTATTTTTTTTTTAAATCAAATCCGAATGCTCTTAAAAATTACTCTTTATTTAAGATATATTTTAATGTGAGTATTATTCTGAAAATTTTTCTCGGAATTGAGGAACAGAGTTCTTTAAAAATTAAAGCAATAAAGGTCTAAAAGATGTCTAAAGTCTTTATATTTCAATTGTTACATTTTGTTATCCTTAAGAATTTTTAATGATCAATTATTTATCAAGTACTATAACAATTAATTTACCTTAACAACTTGATTTCTCTTTTCAAAGTCGATCCCGCTGATATTTCCGTCAACGAAGTTCACTGACGGCAGCGTTGATTCGGTTACTGCAACATATTTCTCAGTTGTCCGAACTTTCGTTTCTGTCGTGATGCTCAAATCTCGTTCAGGGCTTATGGTCGCGTTTTTCGCACTTTCTGTGTTATCCAACAAAGTTCTTTGGTTGGGATTCCTCCAAACAACCGCAGCTAATCTTGGATGCGACATTTCATTATCATTGTCAACTGCATCTGCAACCAGTGAGGACATTTCGTGACGTATACGCTCAGCATTACGTCTATCGCCGTCATCATGCAGAGCTGCTACTACTGCAGGTGTTGCTGTGGTGGCTGTAAGCCCAGCCGATGCTGAGTCTCCAACAAACTCAGCAGACTCCGCTGAATCGCGGTCATGTTTGAAGATATTCTTGGGATGATTGTTGGCATAGTTCATCTCCTTGATATGATTATCGCTAGCACTGACGCTATCACTGGCAACCTTCTCGTTCAATCGGATGATATTTGATAAATTGATATTGTTGATTAGCGTGATGCCGGTGATGACCACCAAAACGATGACAAAGCAAACGCCGCCAATTAGAAAAATGGGCGCTTTTGTTGTTTTGGCGCACATTTTTGGGAGGTTGTTATCTTTTTAAATTTATTTAAATTGATTGTTTGTTTTTTATACTTTAGTTACGATTATATATCAATTAAAATATCACAAATTGGTTTCGTTTTAAAAATTGAAGCAATTGTTGGTTTTTTTTTTTTTTTGTTTTCTTTTGTAAATTTAAGCCATTTTATGTTATGATTGGACATACGCGTTGCTCATAAGAAGTTGTTGCTTCATGCTCATGGTTGGGGATGTTCAAGTAAACTGAAAAAATATTACGTGATGTAGGATTTATAGGGATGAGCAGAAAACGTTATTTATGGAGATTTAAATTATTTGCATTTTTTTTGTGTTTTTTTTTCTGAAGCTGTTATGAAGTTTTATCGTTCTTATAGCGATGTAAGACGTTGATGTTTAAGTAGCATTTTATTGGCCAGAAGTTTACGAGTACTTGCGGCAAGAAAAGTTTTTTGAGTGAAACAAGTTTTAAATAAATAACATGTCGCAAGACTAAAAAAATAATATGATGTCGTTGTGGAAAATGTTGCAACGCTGAAGATAACGATGATGATGATGATGATGATGATGTAGAATACAGAAGTTATGAAAGTTTTAAGAAGGTACTTTCCGGTAAGCGGCAAGGTAAAGAATAACATGGAACATCATAAATTTTGATTGTGAGGAAAACTGTTGGATTTAATGACAGCATGACATTAATGGTTTAAGTAGAAGCTTAAGCTTGATGGGAAAGAGCTTTTTTTGTGCAGCATAAGCTTTTAATTTATTGAAGCTCAAATTTTTGCCGTCTTGTTAAATTTTTATTTTGTGAGAAATATTGAAATTTTTCGAATTGATAAAATAACTTTATGAGCTATTATGACAGACAATTAACAAAATGATTGAGATCAATAAGTGTCAATTATGTCTTTTACTAGCAATTGCCAATAGTTGAGAAAAAACTTAAACTTTGAGCAGCTAAAAAATTTATAAATAACTCCAAATCGCGACTCATTTTCGGAGTTCCTTCGTACATTAAACTAAAATTGCTCTTTTCCAAATAATGGAGTAGGTGTTGTGATCTTTTGTGTGAACTTTTTTGCAAATCGTATTTAATCTACAAACTTTCTTTGATGTTTTACAATTTTGCAATTTTTGAAAAATGCCAAAAAATCGAAAAAATTTTATCATTAAATCTGGCTTTTTAAATTGTTATCATCAGATGATAGTCCCGATATGAGCTACGCCAATTTTGAGCTTGATCGCATCACATCTACATGTTTAAAATCGTATTTCATGATCTTTTTTCCCCCAACAATCAGAGCAATTTTATTGTATTCTTCACAGAAAAACTTGCGTTGTTTCTACACCCACATGTTGGAGGATGTTTTGCGAATAATTGTGCAAAATTTGCTAATGATCGGAGTGAGTTTTCACACCTTAATTAAGGTTTGTAATTTTCACAATATTCAGAAATTCTCGAAAAAATAAAAAAAAAATGTAACCATATTTAGTTTTTGTGGTTGATATCATTAAATAGTGAGTTCATTATAAGCCATGCCAAACATGCGCCCATTCAGTAAACATCTTCAAGTATAAAATTGCTTCAGATTGCTCTTTGTTCTTGTTCTCAGTCTGAAAGCTCTTAACTTGTCATTCGCCAAGAAAGTGAAATGTCTTCGGTACTAAGACAATGGAGAAGGTCTTGAGATAAATTATGACAAGTTATATGCACTCAGGACATTATTTTCAAGCTCTGCCAGAAGATTTACAAAATCATGGTTTTTAAAAATTCTTGAAAAATTGAAAAAAGAAAATTTATAAAATCCGGCTTTTATGGCTAATATCGTTAGTGAGTGTCAAAAATAAGAGACTGGCCTAATATGTGTCTATTAAGTTAACATTTTGAAGCATTTTATTGCATCAGATAGTTTTTTTACCACCCCCAATAGTGAGATGGTTTACACTGATCATACGAGAGGAAAGTTGAAGAAGCTCTGGACTATTACAATGGAGAAGGTATTGCGACTAAGTAGGACAAATTTTATTCAAATCGTATTGAATCTTCAAACTCTCCACGAAGGTTTCCATTTTGACGATTTTAGAAAATTCTAAAAATATCGAAAAAAAAATTTTTCAAAATCTAAATTTTTTAATTGATATCGCTTAATATAGTGCTTTAATTAAGATTAGCCACATTTAAACTGAAGTAGATAACGTATTCATGCTTCAATTAGTGAAAATGGTTACAATGAGTAATTTTCAGGTGAACAGTCGGGCTTGCATATAAAGTGCTGTTCTTCTGAAGGCTTCTTAAGCTCTAATACTCAATCGTATCAAAGTTTATAGAACAATCTTAATTGAGTTCTTCTGAAATTGAAGAGCTTTGCAAACTGGCAGAATTAAATCTTTTTTAACCCAACCGGCAACATCTTCATTTCATAAATTGAAGAGCTGAACTGAAAGGCACAATAACTACAATAACAACAATAACAACAACAATGACAAGAACAATAACGATAGCAGTAACAACAACAATAACAACAATAACAACAACAATAACAACAGCAATAACAAGAAAAACATAAACAAAAACAATTGTTTTTGCTTAAAAACCA
Organism: Pherbina coryleti; assembly: GCA_943735915.1. Lineage (NCBI taxonomy): Eukaryota > Metazoa > Arthropoda > Insecta > Diptera > Sciomyzidae > Pherbina > Pherbina coryleti. The sequence continues at coordinate 10,435,055 of OX030951.1, forward strand.
CCAAAAAGCCGCCTTATTTTTCTTAAAAACAAAAACTGGCACTTGAAGCACAAAGCTTGAGTTAAGCTTTAGCAAAAGTATTCAGCAAATTTTAAAGCTTAATAGACACTTCTACTTAATTGTCATTTTATAGAACAGTGTCTTTTTCATCAGCACAACAACTCACCTCAACCAACAACATTATTTTTGAAATTATATTTCAAGCTTGTGTGTGTGTGCGTGTGTTTTTGTATCTGTGTGTCTTCGTGTGCAAACAATAGCATCGAAGTCTGCTTAAATGTTCTTGAATAGCACTTTAAGGACAAAAAGCACTTTGGTTTTAATAGTCCTTCTCACATACCAATACAAAAACACACTCACACACATACTCTCACGTATTGTACACTTATACTAAGAATACCACTTAAAAGCATCAGAATGCAGGATATGTGAAGAGTTGAAGATGAGGCAGGCAGGCAGTCAAGCAGCTAAAGCAGCATAAAAATGAAAACACTAGATGAACAAGTAAACGAACATGAAATAGTTGAAGAAGAGTAAAACAAACATAAACAACAAGCAGATGCTGCTGCTACATAAACAACTTTAAAAAATAATAAAAAAAAAACATAATTCATTAATATTGTGTTTAAATTAAGTAGGAATAATTGTAAAAATGTGTGCCATAAAAATCAGCTGTGCTTAAAAATACATTAAAAACAAACAAATTGTAGCACTCAGTCACAGACTGTCATAAACGAAGCAACACTGCAATGTTGCTAATGCTTTTATTTTAATTAAAACAATGCAAATGCATAACAACAACAACAACAACAACAACAACAACAACAACAACAACAACAACAACAACAACAAAAACAACAACAACAACAACAACAACAACAAAAACAACAATGAGAACAATAATAATAACAACAACAACAACTAGAACAATAACAAGAACAACAACGACAACCAGGTGCAACTTAAGCGTCAAGGTGTGAAAGAGCGCATGAATTAAGCTGTCATTCTTACGCGCGGTTTTAAAAAGCTTTTAATTATTTTCAGCACTACCGCAAACAGCTTTCAGTACTTAGCTACATTAAAGCTGCATTGCTTCTCTTGAGCATTTTTATTTATATTAAAGTGTGTGTTGTCTTGTTCTAAGATTGCGATAAAATTATATTGAAAATGTGAAATCGTCGCATTAATACATTAAAGAAAGTATTATTCGTGAATTTTATAAAGGTCAGAAAAATGAAAAAATTATAAATCTAAATTTACGGCTGTCAATATTTTCTTTTTAATTTAGTTTTAGTACTGCAGTATTTCTTAATTTCTTAACCCTTAAATGCTTGGCCCTTTTTTTGCATTCAATATTTATTCACTCTTGCTCCAAATAATCCAATCAGCTGAATTCTGTAAGTATAACCGTTTGAAGAGAACGAAAGCTTTAAATCGGTGTGACCCAAAAGGTTTATTATTTTTCCCAAAATTACTCTCGTTCAGACATGGGGATAAATTCTTTGGTTGTACCATATATGGCACACTATGCATTTATGGGTTAACATTTAGTTTTTATTTTTTGACTGTTGTGATTTTTTCATTGTTTTTTATGTAAAATATTTTTTAAATTTTATTTTAGTTTTTATTTTTTGACTGTTGTGATTTTTTCATTGTTTTTTATGTAAAATATTTTTTAAATTTTATTTTTCAGTCCGAAATATTTTGAGTTTTTTAATATATTTAAACATTAAAAAAATTTTTATTAATTTTTTTCAATTTTATTTTATCTTACATTTAATGCTATTTATTTATTTTTTTTATTTAAATTTTTTGCCTTTTTTAATTTTGTTTTTAAATTTTAAATTTTTTTTTTTAATAATTTTCAATTCTTTTCTTAAAGATTTATTTAATGTTTTTATTTATTTTATTTATTTTTTTTTTGTTTCATTTATTTATTTAATATTCTAGTTTTTATATTAGTTATGTTCATTTATTTGTTTTTTTATTTTTTTTATATATATATTTATTTTATACATATTTTTATTATGTTTGTTTTGTTTTGTTTTTGGTGTTGTTTTTTTTATGTAATGATAACTGCACAAAATATTAATAAAATTTATCATCGAGCTTGGCATCTTCCTTATAGGTAGCTCATACGCTTAAAAAGCAGGGCGTTACAGCTCCAATACAGGTAGAAAACTTAAAACACTGGCTCATGAAAATATTGACTTTTCAATATCACAATAACACGTTTCAATATCATAGAAAAAATTGAATAAAATAGGAACCAAATTTTTGTCTTGACCAATTAGTAGATAGAATTAGAATAGTAGACCAATTAGAAAGATATTTCATTTCGTTCTGTAAGACGGATATCAATATAACATATTTTATTTAGCGTAAAGATTTTTTGGTTAAATATTTTATTTATAATTTTTAATATTAACAAAAATACTAAAAAACCAATAAGGTTTCTTTTTTTCAGATCTATGTTTGATTCTTTAATGTTTCATTATGTATGTAGACACAATTTTTGTTTTTTTTTTTTTGTAATTTTTTTTTTTTTTATTTAGTGTATGAAATTTTTTGTTTTTTTTTTATTTAAAAAAATTGTTTTTTTTATTTGAAAAAATTGTTTTTTTTATTTTAAAAATTAATTTGTTATTTAAAAAAATTATTTTTGTTATTTTTTTTTTAATAGTTTTTAACTTGTGTTTTAAAAGATTTTTTATGTATTGTTTAATTTTTTGTTTTGTTTTTTTTTTTATTTTTTTGTTGAAATTTTAAAATGTTTGATTTTTTAATTAATTATTTTTTAATTTGTTTTATAATCTGTCGTTAACTTTTAAATAATTTTTTCTTTTATATCTGAAATTATTTAAAATTTTTTATATTTTGTATTTTTAATTTTTGAAATTTTTTATTTATTTTTTAACCGTTTTGTAATTTTTGTTTAAAAAAATTAGATAATTTTTTAATTTCTTTGAAATTTTTTTTTTTATTTTTAACCGAAGGAGTAGGTTCTCAAGTTTGTTGGTTTCTTTTTTTTTTTAAATGTATGTACATTGATAACTTCTTAAGCACTTGCCCTAGTACCGTAATTTTTTTTTCAACAGACCGAGACCATCAACGTGGAGGTACCCATCTAAAAAAACGGTATTCAACAAATAGGCGTGTCACTATTAGATAAACCCTGTATCTCGATTAATATTGACACTAGGGTACTGATATTTAGTACTGGAGTAAGAAGAATTATTATAAACAATAGTCAAGAAACTGGACCAAATTCGGCAAAGGGGCATGGCAATATTAGAAAAACCCTGTATCTAGGTTAATATTGACACTAGGGTACTGAAATTTAGTACAGGGGTAGGCACAATTATTACAAATTACGATCAAGAAACTGGACGGTCAAGAAAGGGCTGTGGCAATATTAGAAAAATACTGTATCTCGAATAATATTGGCACCAGGGTAATAAAATTCGTTACAAGAATGGGTAGAATTATAACAAAACACCATCAAGAAAGTAGGCTGGATTCGAAAAAGAGGCATGTCATTCATAAAAAACACTGTGTCTCAGTTAATATTGACGCTACTAATGTTTGGTACGCTAGTAGGTAGGTAGATAGAATCATAACAAAAGTGGGCGGTGTTATACATAGGGTCCGACACTTTAAGGAAACTACTGTATACCGGTTAATATTTATACTTGGGAACTGAAATTTGGTTTCAGGGCTAGGTAGAATCATTATAGAGTACGATAAATAAGGTGGACGGCATTTGAAAAAGGGCGCAACACTTTAATAATAATTGTAAGGAGACAGAAATTGAAAATAACCAACGAACTTTCAGAAGATAATAAAATGAAAATTTTAAGAATAAAGTTTCAAATATGAAATTTCACTTAAGAATAATATTACATAAAATTTATAATATTCTCAAAAAAGGAAGAAATAAAACCTCTTTAACAAAAACAAAAAAAAAGGCGACTTCAAAATCACTACAAAGTAAGAAATAATTTTAAATTACCTTTCTTTTTAAAATCTTGGTCAAATTTGATAATTTTTTGTATATATTATTATTTTATAATTTTATATATATTATTATATATTATTATTTGTATATATTTTTTGAAACAAATTTGAGCTTTAAGTCAAGTACATATGTTGACAACAAGACAACATGAAAACAATGAAGGCAACAACCAACAACAACGGCTCTGTATAGAACAAATCATACAGCAGACTAGACAGACTGTTTCGTTGGCCGCTGCGGCTAGTCTGCTGTTTGATTTGCTCTATACATTTACAGCGGTTTTGATTTGAAAAAAATCACTTTTTCGCCAAAAATCAACGGTTTTTCGCCGTAAGTTCTTATAAAGCTGAAATAACTATCTCAAAGTAGGGTGAAAATTAATGGTATCTGGCCACAAAGTTTTGAATATGAAGATTGTTGGATACGAGAATTTTTTAGTGCAAAAGTGTTCAGATTTCGGTCAAAATTTTGGGTATTTTTCACAAAATTCGCTATCAATTTTTCAGTCAATTTTTGGAAAATTCAGTATTTCTTATAATTTCTATATCCTATTTCTTAAAATAGGATAGTTTTGGACCCGATAGGTAGAGCTTTCATCAAATTTTACGCAATAATACGTTTTTGGCTAATCGATTGGATCGGTATTGATGAAATTTGTATGAAAATGAAAATTTATTACTTTAAGGTAGTTCTGAAGCTTTTGACTTCATAGATCACGAAAGAGTATCGAAACTAGCAAAAATTAAAAATCTTTTCTTTTCTGCACGCAAAGAAAAAAAAAACTTTTATCGCCAATTTACCGCATACGAACTTAGTTTGTCGTGCTTGGGATCGTTATTTGCAAACGTTTCAGGAGTTGTCATAGTAATAGTCAGTTGCGAGAAACGCGTGATTTAGTTGCAGGAAATTAATTTTGTTTGTCATAAGCGCGAGTGATTTTCATTTGCAGCAATTGAAAAATTTGTTTTTCCCAACTGACAATTTCGTTTGTTTTTCCCTTCGTTATATAATTCGAAAATGCCAAATGTAAGAATTGTAAAAATGATGCATTATTAGAGACCATTAAACCGTACACTATGGTACGTTAAAAATGCAATTAAGATAAATGTTTTTAACTTTTAAACATTATCTTAATTGTAAATTTTTCAAAAAGCTTTAAAATGAATTTAAATTGTTGACAAAATATGCAAATGTTTGCAAAATTTGAGGATTTAAAATATTTTTATTTGATTTTTTTTTCAAATTTTTTTCCTTTTACACTTTCCAACTTTAGCACGCATTTAAAATAAATTGCACAAAATAGTGAAAATAAAAAATCTCTTCATTGCTGTCATTCAAATGTCAATACTGTAGAACAACAACAAAAACAACAAACGGATATTTATTTATTTACTCACTCACTCTCTGCCGCATTAATTAAAATGCAGAGCTTTAGCTCATGTGTATTGAAAATATTTAATTTAATTTGCTTTGTGTGCGACGAAGTTTTCATTTTCATTTTCATTTTTTTTTTTCCCCAAATCAGTTTGAAAATGACAAAATATGACAGTCTGGGGAAAAGAAAGAGTGGGAGAGATTTATATTGAAATGAATAAAAATATAGAAAAAGCACGCGTTTGCAAGTAGCAGCAGCGCCAATTAAAGTGAGCGCAAAAAGAAAAAAAGCTTTTTGTGCAAGTTTTTAAATTAATTGCAGAAAATGATATGGAGCAAATTTAAAACCAAAAAAAAAAAAAAAATGTATGGAATTGAATCTCAAAATATGTATGTATGACAAAGACAAAAAACTTGGTTTTATATTTCAAGGAAATAAAATACCAGCACATTTATTTTTACAAAACGGATACGGCAGCCAAACAAACAGGAAAATAGCGGCCACTTCCGGCGGCTTAACTGAATGCAAACAAGCACAAAAAAGCGCTGTTTTTGCTGTTGTTGTTGTTGTTTTTGCCACTGCTGCCAATATGGAAAAAATGTACACATGATATTCTCACAGAGGTAAAGTAAAAATGGGGATTATAAAGGCAGGAGAAAAACATGCTTTAGTACAGCACGTGTAGAAAAAATGGCTTTCAGAGAATTTTTGATTTTTTGAAAATCTGACAAGTTTTCATAAGTATTTTTTATGTGGTCGTAAAAGACACGTATAGTTCCGCTTTGGTTTTGAACAATTGCGTGATAAAAGTAGCTGGTTTTCCAATCATTTCCAAGTTATTTTATTCCAATTTTTTCTTAAACCAAAGTGGAACTATAAGAGCTTAGAACAAATTTCATCTTTCAGTTGGTTAAAACAAATTAAATCTGCTTTTTTAAATTTCAATAATTTCAAATAATTTACTTATAAAGAAGTTCAATTCAAAAATTATCAAAATTTCATTTGTTATGAGCAATAATTCTGTGTCCACAAGCAATAATCGCTTAAGTCAACTTTGGTCAGAGATGAGTTTTTTGTGTTACTATATCCCTTTGTATATATTTACATATACACAAAATCTAAAGCTACTAACATGAAACAAACCAAAGTTATGACAGAAAATTCAATGAAGCTTTCATAGAACTTATTTGACGATTGAAAATTTTGAAGCAAAATTTCTCAAAACATTGATATCAGACTTAAGGTGTTCATACAAAAAAGAAGTGTACATTTTTATGTTACCACTAACTGCAGAAACGGGTCGACTGATTTCAACCAAAATTTTAGGGTACATTGGGGATGGTCTGTAGATGGTTTATGTGAAGTTTTTGTCCAGTGGTTCCGGAGATATGGCATTTTAAAGATTTTCCCATATCTGAATGAATCTTGGTTTGTTCGGATGCTTTAAACTTGAGAACGACTCAACCAAATTGGATACTTTCTTTTGCGGGTTTGTTTGTAATTCTTACGCAAAAGTTTCGACAAAAAGAAAAGTCGAAAAATTCCCAACACGTGGCGCTGTAGGCGCACATTTACTTTCCGAACGTATGCGCTGCAATTCCGTTCATCCGATTGTGAAAAGACTTTGTCAATTTATTGCTTGCACTTGCGCGATGATTAGAGGCATAGTGGGACGGACATAGGTCAAGGAGGAGTGACACCTCCTATACAACCCAAATCCACGATATCGAATATTTTTGGAATTATAGGTCACAAGGCATCGGAATTTGATATTCGAATTAAATTCTCACGTACCGTTCCACTGGTAAAAATTTATGGGCGTTGGACGAGGGGCCCAAATTTAAGCTATATCTCTCGAACTATAAGGTACATGTCAATTTAAGTCGGTAAGAACGCACTATTTAGTTGTGTCCTTTGACTGGCAAAATGGAGTGACCCAATGGACAAGGGGGCGTGGCACTGCCCATACTATTTAAATTTATGGTATCGAATAACTTTGATATTAAATTTCGCATTACAATAAAACTTGATGATATCCATCTACTAGATAACCGTAACGGGCATTGGATAAGGGGGTGTGGCTCTGCCCTCATAAACCAAATTTTTGATATTGAATAGGTTTGGAAGTAAAAGTCACAGAACATTGAAACTCAGAATACAGTAACCACTTGGTGATGTCCTTCTACTAGAAAACTAGGACGAAAATTGGACACGGGGTTGTACCTCCGCCCATACAAGCACTGTTTTTGATATCAAATAGCTTTGGAAATGTCACATAGTAATTGAACTCAGTATGATGTTACTAATGCGCCAGGTATTTCTACTGGAAAAAAAGCACGGGCATTAAAAAAGAGGCGTGGCTTCGCCCACACAAGCCAAATTTTCGATACAGTATAGCTATGGAAGCAAAAGTAACAGAAAAGTGTAACTCAGAATGGAGTAACCACTTGCCGATGTCCTTCTACAAGAAAACTGGGACGGGAATTGGAAGGGGGGATGTAGCTCCGACCATACAAGCCAAATATTTGATATTGAATAGATTTGGATGTCAAAGTCACAGACTATTGAAACTTAGAATGAAATTACAACTTGGTGATGTCCTTCTACTAGAAAACTAGGACGGACATTGGGAAAAAGGGTGTGGCTCCACTCAAACAAGCCAAACTTTTGATATAGACTAGAGGTGGGTAACTCAGTGCTGTGCTGACTCTCTGTAGTGTGTCATGTGTGCTAGCACACTACGTTGACTCACGTAGTGACAACAGCACACAATGAAGAGTAGCACTTTTGCGCTTAAAGTGTCTATTATGTATTGTGTGACACTCAGTAGTGAGAATGTGTGCTAATACACACGCATGTGGAGCAACACTGCGTCTTTTAACGTAAACACGAAAGAGTAAATGAGACAAATGCTGTTGCTGTCGTCGCAGCTGATTTGCATGTATTTCTTATGGGACGAATATTCGACTGCTTTTGCTTTTCGACTGCGAAGTGCTTTTGCGATTGTGACACAATTGTGCTAGCACAGTGTGCTGACACATAAGGGTGCACATGTGCTAGTGAGTCAGCACACCCAAAAATTGTGCTATTACCCACCTCTAATATAGACTAGCTTTGGAACTAAACGGCGCATAACAATGAAACTAAATATGAAGTTACTTCAAGCTTGAACTTTTGGGAAACTTAATGGCTTTGCTGCAATTTTCGGGACCGTAATTCTTAGAACAACTATGGGTTTTTGTGTCCTTAAAGCACCCATTTGTTGAACTTCAGATTGTGGGAGAAGTAGATGTGATAGATTAAATTTAGCTCCAAGTTCGCGATAAGCTTTTTCGAAATTTTTTTTTTTAAGACTCAAAAAAAAATTTAAGAAACAACAAATTTGCCCGGAGTTCTTGAAGGACCAATGTTTTCGACGGCAATTTCGACACATTGTGAGAGAACTAGAAGGGATAGTGCTGCTTGTGACCTTCAAGTTGATCATGATCAGCGCTTTTAAGCTACCATTGGAGGCTTTAAAAAAACTGGGGAACAGTTTTTTAGTTTTGAACCAAAGATTACAAGTGTTCTACCTATTCAATCAAGTCACCTTGGTCCGAAATGAAATCACAGATTAGTAATAAAGAAGGGCCAATCAAGTGAAACATGTGGCGGGAAACAAGGGGCAATCAAAGCGTGACGGGAAATCGTAGAAACATGTGAATTAGAATCTGAGGCAAGTATGCTATTATCTCTGTTAAATGTAATTAAAAAGTAATCCCAACCTCGAACTCCTCTATCACCTCACCAACTGTTACACTTTAAGTCCTAAATTTGGAAGATTTTTCAATTTTAGTTGATTAGAAGTAAGAAAAGAAATGTGGAAATTTTAAAAAGTAGCCATGGTTCTGACCGGGATTCGTACCCGGGAATTAATTTTATTTTTTTATAATTTTTTTTTATAATTTTTTTTTTTATAAGAATTTCAATCCCAACCACTATTTATTTTTCACTAAAAAGAGCACAAAAAATTTGGACGTTTTTTAAATAATTTTAAAAATCAAGCCTCAAAAATTAATCGGGACGAAACATGATTCATTAAAAAGGTTGTTAAAGAAGAAAGAACGGGTTACTGCCAAATTTTTTATATTTTTAAAATAATTAAAATTTCACTTGAAACGAATATAATTTTCCTAATTAGTTTGCAATCCTTACAGGGCAAAGAAAAGAAGTCAAGATAAAGGACTAGCTAAGCAGGAAGATAAACAATAAAAAAATTAAGGGACTAGAAAAAGAAAAATACAAGTACAACATAATAATTGGATAGCTACGCAAAAAGTTACAAATACAAGAAAAAAAGAAGAAAAAAAAATAAAAGGCAAAAAAGTTACCTTAGGCCATGAAAAAGGCACAAAAGCGCAAATGAATTAGAAAAAATACATGTAAACAAATAAAAAATAAAAAATCTGGCTACCTATAGAAGAGGCTGGAAAAAAGAAAAAAATTACAGAAAAACAGTAAAAGAAAAATAGACCAAAACAAAGACATGACCAGAGACAAAGCGCAAATGAAGCAAGGATAAATAGACAAAACCTGCAGAATATCAACGAACATGAAATTTGTTGTTGCTGTTGTTGCCGCTGCTGCTGTAATAAATAATAGAACCAGGCTAAAAAAGGCTTGTTGCAAAAATCAAGCCAAAGCAAAACAAGCAACGAATGCTCGGCGCAGGCAGGAAGGATGGAGTAGGTCGTCTGCAGCAAAACGCCACAGGCAACATAATGCTGGGTGAGAGAAAAAAATTATTTTGAAATAAGAGGAAAAAAATAAATATATATCACATGTTGGTGTTTGTGCTGCTGCTGTCGTTGCTCTAAGCAACATCAAAAGCAGCCATGTTGTGCTTCCAGAGAATCTTAATATTGTTGCTTTTTGATGCCTCTGCTGCTCCACCGCCACCACCACCAGCATCCTGAACCACACCCACACCCACACCCAACCACCCACACAGCTACTGTTTACAAAATGAGATGATGTTGAAATTGGCAAAAACACATGTAAATGTTGTATTTTTAAGTGATGATGATGTAGTAGTTGTTGCTGTTGCTACTGTTTATTTAGATGTTGTTCTGCTTCTTCATGTTGTCACAATTTCAACTAACTATTTATTATTGCTTGTGTGGTAATGCCCTCCGGCCCAAACAGTACTACGCACGCACACAACAACAGTCAATGAACACGTGTTCAACATTAAATAATCATTAGATTCACTGACAAGAGCAAGCGAGCTAGCGAGCGCCTAAAAGTAGGCCTATTGTTTTCTATTGCTAGCTTATTAGGGCTTTTCTGCATTTCATTTATGTGTATAAATATTCTAAAGCTGAAGAAGATTGGCGGCTTTAGTTGGTCCTCCAAGTGGTGGCAGATAAAATATGTAAATGATAGTCAGGCCAACATTTGACTTAAGGGTAGGTTCGTATAATTAAGGTAACGAATAATGGATAACTTGGTGCAGAGCCCTACGGAGTTTGTCATTAGTAGTGGTGCGGCGGATGCTTTGGGAGCGAAACCAAAAGATGCTACTTTTCGCATGAATTTAAATTTGAACATATTTTAGGCGCAAGTTAACCAAAAAACGGCAGAGACCACACTCTCGCAATAGTGGTTTCGCAACGGAAGTAGTTGTGGTTGCGTTTTCAGCATTTTGGAGTCATGGCGAAATTCATTTAAATTGAAACTAAAAGCTCTGTGATAGCTTTGTAAAGGTAAATTCCAACATTTTTACTAGGTAGATAAGCTAGGTAGTAAGCTTCAACATTTTGAATAAAAATTTAAAAAATATGTGCTGCCATGTGCTCGAAATGTGCTCTCATCTGCTGTATTAGAAAATGAATTTATTCTATTCTTCTTATGGGGTGATGTTTTTTAATTTGAGGTAAGGTGACCTATTATTTTTTTTTTTAGAAATTTGGAACTTGTGCTGTGACATGCTTTAATAGTGTTGCAATGTGCCGTAGAGATTTGAGGCGCCAAAAATTAAATCCAACATTTTTGATATACATATATATTTTTTTAACTATGTGCTGCAATACGACCCATGTGTGCTGTCATGCCTTTTCAAAATTTATTTGACAGTTCCATTTTTTTTAGGATGGAACTCCACCAAGAACTTTTATGTAGAAATTGTGCCGTGATGATGTGCTCTAATTGTGCCGCAGTGCGCAATACACGTAGAGAGAGCCATACACATACAGCTGAATTCACTATTTTCGGCATATTATTAAAAAATAAAAGGGTGCACCATATTTGATGTTGGTATGTGAATATTGAATAGCTTAAAAAAAAACCCGAGGTTTGGGTGGCAATTTTTTGACATCACACATTCAAGGCCTTTTCTAGCAGAAACTGCTTTGTTCAGTTTGTACTGTGACATAACGCACCGTCTTGTTGAAACTAGTAACTGTCCAGACCTTTTTGACATATTTGTGGGCAGACAGAATAAGCAACATCCACCGATATCGATTCCCATCGACAGTTTCGCCTTCCCTGAAAATTTAAGAACTGATTCGCCTTGAAGAAAAATGGACAACTGATGTTTTTGGCGCAAAAGCCGGCCCAAGCAGTCATTTTTTATTCATGCAAAGGTGTTTCATGGATCTCTTTTGGATTCTCCGTTCCTCAAAAGCGGCCATTTTGCTTGTTAACGGCGCCAGAGAGTGTGAAATGGGCCTGGTCGGTCCTCAAAACCTACTTCCAAACCATTCAAGCGACTGTTTCGGGGTATTCCAAGCGAAACACAGTGATGCTATTTTTGTGGATTTTTTCATAGTTTTTGATGTTTTGGGTATAGAAAAGAAAAAAAAGGTATTACGGAAATTTTTGGACAAGTGGGCGTGGCAACATATTTTGAGCTATATCTTAGAAATGAGGTAAACTATGACAGCAAAATCAATCATAGACGTCTAGTATGTGATTTCCAAAAAGTATAAGCAGTCGGTGGAATTGGACAAGTGGGCGTGGCATCTACCATGCAACTTAAACACATTTTGCGCTGTACTTTAACGCATGATAACAGCAATGCTAATATAACTATCGGTGGATAATTACTATGTGATCTTTACAATTCCTCCAAAATTTCCGTGGACATGTCGACGTAGCACCTCTCATGTATGTAAAATATATTCAGGCCCATAACTAAGAAATGAAAAAAGCTGCGATAACTAAATTTTAAATTAAAAATTTCTAACTTTTTATTTTTCATATTTTAACAATATTTGGATTGATATGATACAATACAATGATATGAATAATCTTATTTCGAAGTTTTTTAGATATCGTCACGAAATTCAATGTTTAAGGTTGTATTTAAATAAGTTTTGTTGCATTAAATAATAAATAAAGATCAAGTTCGAAAATGAGCCAAATCGGGTGAAAACCACGTTTACCTCTCATACAAAGTGTAGTGTCACTCTCAAAGAGTGATTTAATCAAAACGGTAAAATCTCTGGAGTTTAAATCACAAAAATTAATATATTGACTTGAAATTTTACATATGAGCTTTGATATTTAACATATACTCTGAGTATGAAATTCAACCAAATCGGATGAAAATCACGCCTACCTCCCATACAAAGTGACTTTATGAAAACAGTAAAATATCTAGAAATACCACAAAAAAGTATTTAATTACTAAAATAACGGGCAAAATTAATACTCTTATTATGTCTCACTGACACTCTTAGAGTTCCAAGTAGACATAATAACTCTAAGATAATTTTTATAAAAAAAAATAAAATAATTCTTTTTTATTTAATTAAGACTGAAATTTTTTTTCAGTGCAAAAATATTGTGTGACGTGTTAAGAATATTCAAACCCCATATACAGTCTCATAGACCTCATATTCAATACATTTTATACAAAACGGTCAGAGCTTGGCTTATATAGGCATTTTTGGGACCATAGGAAAAAAAAATTTAAAAGGGAAATTGCGCACCTTGGCACTCTCAGAGCTTAAAGTAGACCAAATTTTCCGCTTTTACGCATTTATATCATAAAATACCGTTTTATGCTGTAATCGCAATACTGCGTTAGGTCGGTCGTGCGCCGATCGTACTGTATATCGACGTTTCAAAAACTTTGCGAGATAAGCTGTCAGAACGCACGACCTTCGAATTTTGCACTCGCAATATTGCGTTAGTAGGTCGTCCGTCTGCCACTTAGATGATGCCAATTAAACCAGCCATGCAAGAAATCCCACAAAAGTTGTTTTCCCGACAATTCTCAATCCCGCAATTTTCTATATAAATTCCTTTAATATATCGCGCTTAAGGCGGTTCGTGAAAAGTATGGCAGTAAGTATTGCTTTAACAATACTTAGCATGTATTGCTTTAACAATACCTAGCATGTATTGCTTTAGCATGAATTATAAAAAAACATTATATAAATCATAAATCCAACGATGATAAACGCAATCCCATGAAAATCTATCTTTGCCAGTGAAACTAGTAAACACCCACATACTAAGCTCTTTCAAAGAAAATGCAACTCTGCATTATAGCAAGAAATGTCAAACGCACGACCGAGTACAAATTGTCTATACTCATCTCGTTAGATCGTACTTACCTCTTCGTATGATATTTACGATCAAAGTACGATCAAAGTTTAAGGTCGAATTGCGAATTGCTGCATAAGAACACGTGAGTTTCTACTCGAGCTGTCAACGCACGACCGATCTAACGCAGTATTGTGATTTAGCCATTATAGCGTCAACATTTTAAAAGATACGTTATTGAATTGGTATTATTTCTTATATTTTAGTTACGAAGTATGAATATTTTGAACTCTTTTGGATATTGGGAGATGTTTCAAAAATATAATCAAGTATAACAATAAAATTTCTGAATAAAAATTCAAAAATATCACTTTTTGGGTAAATTTTCAAGAATTTTTGTATTTTTTGGGAGGTAAGTAAAAAAATAAACTTGAAAAGTGGATTTTTCTAAACAGTTCTACATGCTCAGAATGTAAAAATTCGATTGCGTATTTTTCCGTCTAGCATGCCCTTTCGCATCACTTAGCGACGTGGACGATCTGTCGGCATTATTCTTTGACTCAATTGCACTTTATACGGAAACAAATGCAAGCCCTCCTTCAAATGCGCCGCAAAGTAGTTAAACTGACGCCAAAATGCTGAACGTGGTAATGATACGATACATGTGAGTTCTCAGCAACACTCTCTTGTACGGCATGTGAACAATCTCCCACTGTCCCGTGCTCAGCAAAATTCGACACCAAACGACGAATACTGTTGTCAAACTGTGCTTGTTGGACACGATGTTTTCAACGATATGCACATTGAATTAAGACAACTGTGCGATTATTTTCAATGTAAAACGTCACTATATCGGCGCGTTGTTTTAGTGTGAAGCAATTTATGGCATTTCAAAAAAATTTTACTCAAGTCAATCAGATGATAAATTTCAAAGTTATTCAATGCTTACATACTGACATAAAATATGGCACACCCTGTATGTGCTGTGATGTACCCAATGTATGCTATCATGTGTCGCATTGGAATATAAATTTATTCGTTGGATATGATTTTTATTGGATGGTGTTTTCTAATATGCGGTTGGCTCTGCCATTAATTTTTTTCTGAAATTTGCAAATTGTGCTGCAATGTGCTTTAATTGTGTTGGCAATGTGGCGTAAAGCTTTCAATGCTCAGAAAGAAAGACCGCAAATTTTCACATATTATCTATTAATTGTTTTTTTTTTTTTGTGCTGCATTACTCACAATGTGTGCTACCATGTCCTAATGAAATTTATTTAATACTGAGGTTTTTCAATGTTAATCTCGCTCCACAAAAATTCTTTACAATTTATAAACCTTGACTGTGATGGGTTCTAATTGCGATGCAATGTGCCAAAAAGAGAGAGAAAACAAAAAGTTGAGTTCACCATTTTTGAGATATTGTTTCACATATTAGGTCTGTTTCCATACGCACTTCAAGTTACTTGAAGTTGCTTGAAGGCGTTTCTTTACACATTTTTCGAGCTCGAGAGAGAAGAAGAACAAGCAAAATGCCACTTTCTCGAGCCTCGAAACTAGCTTGAACTTTGCTTGAACAATTTCTTCGAGCACGATAAGAACAAGCATCAAGGTGAACAAGAAAATGTCAAATAACTGTAAATAAATTTCGCGCTGCTTACGTTTATAGGCAATCAGCTGTTTTTGTGCTTGAAACTCGCTAGAAGTCGTTTCCGTACTTTTGTGTAAATTCTCTCATTTTGACAGATAATAAAATTAATCTTACAGCTTGAACTTTACTTGAACTTTTCTTCAAGTTTGTACGGAAACAGACCTATTTTGTGATATTTTTTTGGGATACACTTTTGAAAAAGCTTTGTGTTGCGATTTGACCAATGTGTGATATAATGTCCTATTAAAATTGCTTTAAAAGTGCGATTTTTTTTGAAAAAATTATTTTCAAACATATGGAAATTGCTCTCAAAATCCCACCTCTCCACACCCTATCAAAACCTCTTTAAAAATACGACTTTTATGTGATATTAATGTGAAGCTGGCATCGCTATTCACTTTTGTAAAAATTTCGATGTAATTTGATCCGTTTCATTCTTCGAATGCGAATAAGGGAGCATATTATGCCGAACCTTTGGAAGTTATAAAGCATAATCCACATTTTTTTAACTCACAGGATATTAAAAAATTTATTTAAGCTTTTCAAACAAGCTAATCCGCAAATTTTTGTAATTTCTTTAAAGCAATTAAAGCACAACTAGATCATATTACAGCACAATTATCGTAGTAGTTCTGAAAAGAATTAATTGTGAAGCAACTTAAAACAAAAATATTGCATTTCAAAAACCCAAGAATGATAGAAGCAAGATTACGCTTTCCGCAAATGAGAGAGAGAGAGCATGACGTCACAAGCGATATTGTCAGACTTTGGAATAATTTTACTTTGGAGCCAACGGCCAAATATTTTGTTTTCTTATTTTTATAATATGTATATGGACCTCCTTAACCCATTGGTACAATACAATTTTGTCAGTCTCGAATAGTTTAGGAAATAAAAATCTTGAAAGTTTAAAATATTCATATTTTTCGGTTACGAAAATATTCATATTTTTATACAGAAGAGTAGATATTTTTACTTTACTTTTTCGTAAGAATTTATTTTCAATTTCGTTAATTTGCCTAAGCGATCGCACATTTGTTTTTGTCAAGCAGACGTACTGTGTGACGTCACGCACTCAGTTGAGAAAGAGAGCATTAGATAACGGGACTGCGGAACGCGTAATCTAGTTTCTATCATTCTTGGCAAAAACCATACAATTTGAAAAGATTTAAAAAAAGTGTTAATTGAAAGCATGCATCGGACACTTGCTGCAGCACAGGTTTTTTCTTTAAGGGCCTCCGGGAGTATTTAAAAAAAAGAAATTACACATTTTTGAAATTGTTTTTTGAGGCCGTATTTTATTTTAGACCAATTTTTTTTACATTATTAAAGTACAACTATTCAAAATTTATCCCTGACATTTTGGAACAAAAATATTCGTCAATAAGGTAGAAAAGTGCAATGCCGCGAAAGACCTTAAATTTGTGGTGAGCAAGATTGCTCAAAAACTACTCATTCGATTGCAACCAAATTTTCGACACTTACTTGAGGACTCGTTAAGGGGCGTTTAATCGTTCGATTTTTTTTTAGTATTCGTATTTTTTGATTTATAACCTAAAACGACCTCAATTTTGTGCACAAGAAATGAAAATTATCTTTTTACTCCCGCCATTTTGTCAAAAATCAATATTTTTCAAAAATCAACGATTAAACGCCCAAGAACTCTTTACTAAACCGGAAATATTTTTTCAGATGAACCAGTCTCCAGATATCTTGCTCACCGCAAAATTTAAGCTCTTACGCGGCATTGTATTTTTCTGAGTTCTCGCCGAATATTTTTGGATCAAAATATCAGGGATAAATCTTTAATAGTTTAACTTTAATAATGTAAGAAAATTTGGTCTAAAATAAACCACAGCTTCACAAAAAAAAAAATTAAAAAAGTCCAATTTCTTTTTTGAAATACTCCTGGGGGGCCTTAAAGAAACTTAACCCTTAGCACAAAAGATCCCGTGTGTCACGCCGGGTAAATAAAAACCATGTGTCACGCGAAGGGTTAAGGCCCTCAAAAAGCTTTTCAAAGTGAATTTTTTTACTTACTATAGTTTGTTTTTATAGATTTTTTATTATTTTAGAATTTCATTGTAAAACGTTTCAGTGTAAAGGAAACTTTATCCATTCCATTATTAAGTGAAAAATTGCAACGCTCCAAAGAAGTAGAGAAAATATGCTATTTTTAGAGATTTTTCATCCACTTTATTTATATCCAGCAACACTATATTTTTTGTGCAAATATTTCTGAAGCATCTTAAACATAAAGGATTCAAAAAAAGTGTGAAACTTTAAGCGCTACAATTTGTGAAAGACAAATTGCTACTCTTTCTGTGCCAAGAAACTCAGCCATCGTTTTAAGTACGAATGCTGCAAAGACAACGTCTCGTCTGCTCGCAATCATCTAAAGTTTCTAACGCAGTTGCAACTCCTCGAGAAACAAGATAACAAGCAATCTAAGACAAGTGCAACGACAACAACAACAACATCACTTGAAAGTCAACAACAACAACAACAACAACAACAACAACAACAACAACAACAACAACAAAAATCTCTTGCTGTTACTGCTACTTCTGACACTGCTACTGCACTGCAGTTGTTTTGAATTCCCAAAAGAAATTCCAAACTCATTGCAGCAGCAAGGATAACAAAAGGAAAATGAAAACAAAAAAAAAATGGCCGCTCATATTGCCAAAGCGAAAGAGTAAAGAAAATAATATATACTTGGGTTTTTACTCTACATATCTTATTAAGTATCGAATTGCTTACACTTAAAATAAAAGTAAACGCTATTGAGACTTGAAGCATGTTGTTGCGAGAGTAGCAGCAGGAATTGATCAACAATAGAAATAAGATATTGCCACACCAGATAAACCTAAACAACTCGGTGTCAAGATAGCGACATGCAGGCGAGAGCGATAGAATATCTCTTTGAAAATGTAATGAACTTTATAGTGCAATTCTTTCCAAGATTTCCTTGGAAGTTACGGGATTGAAAAGAAAAACCGTTGTATGTAAATTTATGGAATAGGTTTCCTTCTGCGGCTTGATAAAAATACAAAAGCAATATGCGAAAAAAGTTCATTAAACACAGCCATACAGTCTTTTGTTTTCCCTTCGTTTTGTTATGAAAATTCATTTTCCCTTTTTTTAATTTAATTATATCTCTTTTTTTGATTCATTATAACCCTCTAGGAAATAGAAACATTCCCGTTTATAAGCAGAAAATAAACCATGGAATGTAGGAAGCATTACTTTTCGTTGGACACTCCATTTATTTTTTTTACACACTAAGTCATTGGACAGAAACAATCCTCTCCGCTGTGTTTAAAATTAGTGTGGAAACATTCCTCTCCATTGTCTTAAGAATAAATGTGGAAACAACAAAAAATAAATAAAAACTAAAAATGTTTATCCGGCCGGATTAATCCCTGGCCGGGATTCGAATCCGGGACCTCTGGGGTGGCAGTCAAGCACGCTACCTACTCGACTACCGAGGCTGCTTCATTGATTTTATTTGAGATTTTATTATTCGAAATAAATTGAAATTGAAATTGACCCAAAACAAGCAAAAGTTTCCACATTCATTCCTTAAGAAGCGGTTCGGAAACAATATAATTTAAAACTACCAAAAAGTTTCCAAAAGATACGATGAGAAATGCTTCATCACTTCCAATGCTACTCTTTTCAGATGTATTTTTAAGGAAGCGGTTTGGAAACAACATCAATTTAAAACTGCCCATACTTTTTTATGTTTCCCCATCACTTCCATATGGAAATGTTTAAATTTTTCACTGAGGTAAGGATTAAGATCTTGAAAAAACAAAAATATTCAAATATAAACTTAAAAGTGCACTTATCATATTTAACCATTGATATATTTCAAAAATGGAATTGATTGTAACGTGGACATAACCGTAGATTTGACGTGAAAGAGTCTCAGACAGAATCTTTATGCTTTTTCTTATTATTATCCCAGATTTTTTTTTTGTTCCCAAACTTGTCCTAATCTTTATTCTTATATTTGTACTAACAATTGTTCTTTCCTTGTCCAAATTCCAGAGCATATCCTTTTTCGAATCCCTTTCCTTACCTTTTTCCACTTCCTGTCTCAATCTTAGTCCGAAATCCTGTCCTTAGTGTGTCCCAATCATTGTTCTATTCCTTATATCAATCCATGTCCAAATCTTTATCCAAATCCTTGTCCTAACACTTATCCTATCCAATTTTTAATTTTAATTTTGCTTTTGCTTTTAATTTTACTTTTGGTTTTGATTTTGCTTTTGTTTACTACGAGGGTTGCTACATATATTTCGGGAATAAATATAAAGACCGCATTTTTTACCAGAGAAAATAGCTTTCTTGTTTTAAAAATATTCCACTTTATGATTGATATAATTTTTGCATGCGTTCAAGCCATTTGGCCTACCATTTATCCCATTTCGTTTGAAACACCTCCAAAAGTATAGTCTTTGTCATCAACGGATTCTTCTGCCGTCGGAAAATCATCCACGCAGTTTCTACTTGATGGGCGGGAACAAAAAGAAGTCTTTGGTTGCCAGATCAATCAGGACTGAACGGCAGATGACCCATTAATTCGATATTTTTAGTGCTCAAAAACGCCTTTGTTTGAGCTGATATTTCGGAGCCCGCATTGTCTTGATGAAGAATAATTCTTCGGCGCTTGTTTGCTTTCCTTGTTTCAAGAACCACTTCTGGTAAACAAATGGTTGTGTAACATTCCGAATTGACCGTTCTATGTGTCTCAAGTGGTACCGTGGCCACATGATCAGCTTTTTCGAAGAAACAGACGGCTATTTGCTTCGCAGTGCTTGGAATTCGAACAACTTTTGCTGGATTTGGTTCATCTTGAAAGACACATACACTACTGCTGTTTACTTTCAGGATCATAAGCATAGATCCATAATTTTTCATCAGTCACGATTTTATGTGCGTCTTCTGATGCACCGTGATTGTATATCTCGAGCATTTCTTTGCACCAATCGACACGAGCCTTTTTTGAGCGATTGTCAAATTACGTGGAATCCAACGTGAACAAATTTTTTCACAACCATATGTTCTTTTCAAATGGTGGAAGTAATGCCCAGGGATCCCTTAATTTTACGGTATGTCACATAATGATCAAGCATTATCAGTTCACGCACAGCATCAATGTTTTTGACACAACAACAGACTTTGGACGCCCTTCACGAAATTCGTCAGTGAGTGAAGTACGGCCCCGCTTGAAATCTGTGCACCACCGATAAACAGAGGTTTTTTATTGTGTTTCATCGCTAAAAGTCGAATTGAATTCATCTTGTTGAGATTGTTTACGTTGAAAGTTGTAAAAAATAATCGCATTTTTTTTTGCTTAAATACAATTTAAAGCACTATAAACAACACAAGAAGCGCATGTACACCAACATTTTGTGAGTATGTATAAGCTAAAAAATTTTAAACTTACTAATGGATACGTTAATTTTACCGTAATAACATTAGCGTTGCCAGATCCCGAAATATAAGTAGCAGCCTACACATTTATAACTTATCTTTCCACACTCCCTAAAACCTGTCCAAGGAAGGACATCAAAAAGTAAAGACTCCAACAAATTTCACGTGTTTCAACAAATGCCGATGTTATAAATATATTGCTTCTACAAGGACAAAAAATATCAAACAGTCTATGTCTGAATCAAGCAAGTAGGCTATCAGTTTACACTAAAGCGGAAATTTGCAAAATAATGCTTGAATTGAGAACTGAGCATATTAAAAACATATGATATTAAGAAAAAATGCTTAATTTAAGAAACATTTGCTTAAAACTCAAGAATATTTTTTTCTATATTCAAAACTAATATTTGCTGGAAGTGAGAAAAATTTGCTTGATTCAAGTAACAATTTGTTAAAAACTTGAATAATTTGCTTAATTCAAGCAAAAAAGTTTCTTAATACCAGAATGTTTTGCTTGATATTAGAAACTTTATTTTCTTATTATAATGAAAATCATTCAACAAGGATATAGGATGTAGGATAACCGGTCATAAAAAAACTACTCGAATATACTTAATATATCTTGTAGATGCCTACATGTTTCCAAATAAAGTAGCATACAAGACACTGCGCCTAGAAAAGTAGTAAAGTAACAGATAAGACACTGCGCCTTCCAACCTTGACATAGTTTGTCAATCCGCACCATCTTAAGCATATTTTCATGTAAACATGTTGTGAATTATAAGCAAACTAAAGCAATTCTCGATTAAATTAAACGAATATAAAATAATTAAGAATATATTTTCTTGATTCAAGTCTTGTTCCACATTCTAATATCAAGTATTTTATTTTTGTGTCAAGTAATCATTTATTTTACTCAATTTTAGAAATAGATGCTCATTATAAATTTATTTTCCTTAATTAATTTTTTCTTTATTTAAACTTATTTTAATCAAGCAAAATATTTTCTTAATATAAGAATATTATTTCTCTGCATGTAAGGTAATGATATGTCTACACAGAGATTTTAGTTTGAGTTTCTAGTACAATGTTTAGTTTTGAAATTGAACTCAAAATAAACTATTGAGTTCCCAATGTAATTATTTTTTTTTGTTTTTTTGTTTTAGCTTTGAATCTAGGATTTCAGGTGGAATACCTTTTCAGTCAAGTCTTCCTTGGTTCAAAATAAGGTGATAGATTAGTGGGAAGGAAAGGTTTATTTTCTGAGTTTATCAAAACTCAATTTAAGAAATGTCTAAAAGTATGGTAATGTTCAGATGAAAAGGTACGTTCAGATGCAACTTTTATATTACAAGGTACTTTCAGAGTATTTAACGGTTTTGTGCTGAGAAATGTCAAAAACAGATGTTTCTAAAATTGTGCAATTTACGATTTGCAAAGCATGAGCAAAAAGCGAAGAAAATAACTTGCACAAGTGTAGAAGATGAGATCTTCATTTCAGTAGGGGCCGATAAAAAGTCCGATTTGCGCAGCGCAAGAAAGTACTCGTACACTAAGAGAAAAAAATATTAAATTTATCCAAAAACTTTTCAGTTCTGCACCAATAACGCATTTGCTTTAATCGAATACGTAAATATTTAAAATTTATTAAAATACTTTTTTAATTAAATAAAATATTGTAATATTTAAACAGAATGAATAAAAAATTTATTAAAATTATACACAAATTTTTTTAAATATCTTTCAAATATTTACTATTTGAAAATAAAACTATCGTATTAAAGAAAATTTATATAAAAAAATTAAAATTAAAAAACAATATATTTAAATATTTCTCACGAGATGCGTCTATCAAATGCGATATGTGTGCATATTGTATTTTCTTTTTTACTTTTTTCGTTCTCTAATTTAAACTATTTTTGACAGTTGGTGCAATATTATGGCATCAAATGTCAAAAATAGTATAAATTAGAGAGAGAGAAAAAGTAAGTTAAAAAATAAGAAGCAAATTATGCATGTAAATGATAACTGGTGCAAGATATTCGTGAGAAAATATCGAGTTGTCACTCCACCCTACTTAGTTTCATCATGCGATCACCCATCGCACTCACAAATCATATTTGCCAAACATCCAGGCTATATTAGCCTTGCAACAAAAACTAAACGAGAACTATAAGAAACCTGCAACTGCAAGAAATAAACTGCAGGAACAGAATGCGATGCTGTTGCTGCTTGTCGGCTATTTCAGCTGTATTGAATATGTGTGTAGGTGTGTGGTATAAATAAAATTTAAATACGGGAAAAAAACGTGTTGTAAGAAAAATATTTGATTTATCCACGTAAATATTTAAATAAAATGTATACACAGGCGTGGATAATGTTAATATGCGTTACTTCCCTTAGTGTATATGTACGTAGAGATGGCTGCAGCCTTGTCCTCAAGTGGAATTGATGTCACGTTGGTGGTACTGAAAAAAGTATGAGAACACAAAAGTAAACAAAGAAATGTCACACTAAACTTAATTCTGCCGATGCATCTCTATGTTTTCAACAGCTTTGGTTGAACTCAAACTAAACTCTCTATGTAGACAGCATAAGAATACTTTATTACAGTACAAAGAAAATGAGCATAAAAAACATAAGTCTACCGTTATGAAATCAATTTACAGGTTTAATTCTAAGCGTACGAGTATCAAGCCCGTAATTTTTTAATGGATTTCATTTTAATATTTTTTTTTTTTATTTTTTTTTTTATTACTATTATTTTAATTTATAAATCTATATTTTAGTTTTGTAGAAAAAAAACCTTGAAAACAATTAGTTTTTCATTTTAAAGTACGATCAATAGGTGGGCGTATAGGTGTCCAACCATCCCAATTTTCACATGAAAGTTTCAGTCTGTACTCTGTGTTAGAAATATTTTTGACCACAATCCCCGCTGTCTTTAATTTCTTAACATAACTTTTTTCAAGGAAATTCCCAAACATTCTTTAAGGATATTTGAGGATAAAAGTTCAAAAATAAATTTCAAACCAAAATATTTCATTAAAAAAATTGAAGATATAAATATTTTATCAACATGTGTATGATCCTTTTTCATAACATTCCTAATTTTTAATATATTTGAAGGACTCTGTTTGCATGACAAATTCATATTTTTTCTAGAACTCACTGTACGGTTCTTCAAAAGATTTTGTGGTTATAACTTATACCACGAATATATCTGTATATTTTTTTTTTTTTTTGCTACAATACTTAAAGGACTTTTTTGAAATCCTTAACTATGCTGTCGAAATTGAAGAAATAGTCGATTGACTCAATAACCAATGACCAACGGACAAAAGTCTTGTCAGATTCTAATAAATCCAAAAACACCTTTTATTTAATCTGAAATAAAAAGGAATGAATATAGACGCCTTTTATCTACCTTTTTTGTTTATTTTTTTTTTTAAACTAAAATCATCGTCGGACAAGGGTTAAAAAAAATATTAAAGAGGACAAGATGTTGGTCTAAGCTACAAAGCCGCTTAGTTGTTTTTTTTTAAATTCCAAGGATTCAATATTTAAATATGAGCGCAGATGGATGTTGCTCAAGCATGGCAAGGATTTCAGCATTTCTAAGGAGTAGAAAAAAAAAAGGATATTAGTTTTTGCGCAATATTTGCAAAGCTTAGATGAAGCAGAAGGCATGTTTATAAATTTAAAAAAAAAAAACAAAATATAAAAATAAGACATCTTAAGTCCACAGGAAATTGGCTGCTCCCAGCGAAAGGAAGAAGGAAAGAAATCCTGGGTTATGCAGAAAAATATTGTCCAAAAACAAATCCTATATATCGCACATGAAAAAATACCGTTACATATGATATTTAAAATAAATAAATAAGCGTATATGATGAATGTCCTGGAATGTCCTGCTCAAGGCCACAGAAAATCACGTGAGTTAGGGAAGCAAATTCTTGTCACTGAGAGTCTGTGTGTGTGTGATTTTTTATTTGTATGAATGTGTATGATTTCCTTTTTTTTGTTTTTTTTGTTTTGCTTTCATCTCAGCTTTCATCACAAACACAAGTGCAACAGTTGAGCTGCGAACAAGTGTGGAAAAGGTTGACAGGTTAGAGGACGACACGCGCGAGTAGTTTTTCTTTTTTTTGTTCAAAAATAGCACAGATTTTTTTTAAATTTTATAGAAAACTCTCTGCTGTAGTTAAAATGCTGTAGAAAAGAAAAAATGCAAATAATTTTATTTTTCTCCTTTATGTCATTCATTAGGTACTTCTTAAATTTTTTTTCAATTACACTTTTTTATAAACTTCTAAATTGTTTAATTTTAAGTTTTTTATTTTTATTTATTAACTTCTTTTAATGAAAACTTTTATTTCAAATCTTTGTAAAAGAAAAACCGAAAAAACATTAAAAAATAAACTGAGCACCACCGGAAAAAAACGCCCGTTCAACTTTAAGGCGAAAATAAAACTGAATTGAATTATGACAGCGGAACAAAATGAAATGAAATGCCAAAGAAATTAAATACAAACGCAATCAAAATAACGAAACGAATCGAAACGACGGGAAATGAATGCGTTCACGAAGAGCCCACAAGAGAAGGCGCACATAGCGACGGAAAGAAGCGCACAAATCAAGACGATGATTGAAACGGAAATGTGGAGTAAAATCAGTTAGATTACAAAGTGATTAGATGCAGCATTGAGAGGAGCATCAAATATCAAATCGCAAACGTAGAGCAACTCACTTGCTCCGAAGAATTGAAAACACAAAATAAACCTATTAAAAATAAGGCTGAATGGGTTTGTGCACGCACTAGAGCTGACAATCAAAGGGAAGTGAAGATATTGGGTTATAGCACAAAAAGTGTCACATGTCGCCTGATATTATCGCACATGTTGAGTGTGTGACGAAAGAGCTGGAACTAACTAAAGAGCTGAAGAAGAAACTGCAAATAAAAACAATGGAAAATGAAAGAAATAATCAAAACAAATTATCAGCCCCTTTTGCGTTTGGGGAAAGATGGCGGTCGGCGCATGAGTTCATCTTTTCGAAATTCAAAGAGCAGCGAGCTTTTCGAACTAGTCGCAGCAGAGCGCAGAGAATCGCAAGAAAAAGTAAAGAGCAAATTTTCGAAGCTGTGGGAATTTGTTAGGTGCTAGTGAGGTGGGGCGAGGGGAGAGCGAATTTGTTAAAGGAAACGAGTGTTTACCGGGCAAGAGCAGCGAAATAAAAGACTCAGTTGCAATATTTCCAGAGTTTTATTGCCAAACTTCATCATTTTGACAAATGCAACCTCTTGTTAATTAAATTATAAAAAAATTACAACACAGTTGAGAACTAGCGGAAAAAAAATGTGAGATCAAATAGAAAAATTCATAAAATTTATTTAAAAAAACTCCAAATACATAAAAAATCATTCCCAACAACTTCTATGCACGGCGGGGGAAAATCATTAGTTGGATCTACGAGAGCAATTTGAGAAATCAGTGACATTTTTAATTTCCCGCGTAATAACTTTAAATGCAACACTGGCCCTGTCATGGCTGAATTGATAAGGTTGTCGGAAGGGTGAGAGTGAGTGCACATAAATGTCAACTCGAAGCAGTGATGTGATTCTGATTTAGTAAAAAATCCCGATCACATCCCGATTTAGACCTGTTTATCCCACCAAAATGACACGAAAAACCCACAAAAAATCCCACCTAAATATTTATACCAATAACGATTTTTTTATGCAATTTTCGAAAAGAAATAAGGATGCCCACCTGCTGAACAGGCCCAGCGACTACTTAAAACTGTGAGTTCTGACGTCTGTATGATGCTCCAATGTGTAAAGTGTCGCAGTAACATCTCATTGAATGTTCACTTTTGATAAATCATTGAGATAATGCGTATGCTGCTTTAGCCCCACGGCCGTTGAGAAATAAAATATTCGAATAAAACGAAGCTGAGCAAAAATAGTTAATCTCTATTTAGTGAATTTCAGAGTGTTTCTTATCGATAAAAAAAGATGAATATGAGTAGAGTTCTATATTTAATGTTTATTTTTCACAATTCGACGAGTAATCGAATAATATTGAGAAATGGGAAAAAAATATTTCACGTCATATCATGATGGCGTGCTTGCCCACCTCCTGAACAAAACGTTGGTTCCTTCCGAACAAATTTTCAGAAATTGTGCAAGCAAAAAATTGTTATTTATATGATTGAAAATAGTATTTGAAATTAGTTAAAATAGTTTTCGTGATTCTCATCCACGTTCAGATAAAATTTTAGAATGGCGTCGCATAAAAATAGTGAAAAGAAGAACGAATATAAATTCTGATGCGATGGCTGCAGCCATCAAAGAAATTCAAATCTCTTTTGTTTAAAGTTCAGTGAGTCATTGTGAACTATTGATAGAATAAACTTTTTATAAATTCTCAAAAACTAGTGTTTTTACTTCATTTTCTAATTTTTTTCAACGACTTGTTTTAGGTGTTCAGTAGCTGGGCCGATTTTTTAAGCGGCCGATTTCAAGACTTTTGCTAGATCGACTTCCAAAGTTATAATTTTTGGAAATTTTTAATTCTGATTAAAATTCTTGTTAGTTATTGAACTTAGCTTCCAAATGAAACCAAGAGCTCTGAAAAATTATGTTTTAAACCAAAGGTATAGTCTCCAAGCAAAACGTGTTTAGAAGACGGGCATTCTCCCCTACATTTTTTTAACATTATAATAATTTTATAGTTTAATAATGTAGATAATAAAATTCTTCAATAAATATAACAAATTTTTTAAAAAAAACAAATTTTCCGTAGAAAAAAAATACCTAAAGTTAAACTCTGCGTTTTTTATAAAAACTCTCTTGTATGAAGTGTATGAAGTAATCGTAAATTTCTTTCGTTGCATCAAAATGAAACTGAGCTTATATTTTTGTTTTTAAAGGAGGATCTTCTTTTCATTAATTTTAAGCCTCTTGAATATACATATTTAGAATTAATGAAACAGCAATTAAACGAAAAATTTTGAAAGATTACAAAAAAGTGATACCAACCAGTTTTGCTAATTAACACTTTAAAAAATTATGATTCAGTAGAAAATCCCACCTAAGCATCTGAAATCCCACACGTTCTCAAATAGGCCAAATATCCCGAAATGAGCCCGAAATCCCACCAAATCACATCACTGACTCGAAGTAACATGTAAAGCCGATGAAGTTGTTGTTGTTGCTCTTCATTGATATTGACAATAGTGGGTACTGAGAAGAGAGTACGACCAGCCCCGAGACAACGTTATTAATTCAGCCATGGGTCCTGTCAACTACTATCTGTTAATAGACTACTGTAAAATTTTGAGCAAGCTGTGTCATTCAGTTTGTGTTTGACAACCACTGAAAGCAGACAACCTCGTGAATTTCAATGAAAATTGAAAAAGTGAATTCGAGTGAACTCATCAGTCTTGCATAAAAGACAATTACCGAAACAAAAGAAAGGCTTGCTGAATGCTACGAGGCATTCTACACTATCAATTTCAATGGTTTACTGATCTCCATTGTGGTCGTTCCAGCAGAAGTGACTCTAGACATTCACGTCACTAAAAAGAGGTGCGTGAGGCCATGACACAATAATACAAGGTAGGAGTGACAAAAGACTATTTTCTTACGAGTGTCTTGCACCGATAGTCATTTGCTTGTAAACTTTACTTTCTATTTTCTTTTTTACTTTTTTCGTTCTCTAATTTATACTGTTTTTGACAGTTGGTACAAGACGAAAGAACTGTCATTCCTGCCTTGTATAATTGTATCATGGCTGAGGCTATACGCCTTTCAACTAAGCGGGTACATCACATTTTACATGAATATTTGAATATGAAAAAGCTATCCGCGCAATGAGTGCCGCAATTGCCCACATTCGAACGTAAAAGCGGCTGTGTAACCACTTCAAAGGTGTTTTTGACGGTGTTCAGCCGCTATCCGACGGAGTTTTTGCGAAGTTTCGACGACCCTAGAGGAACCATAGATACATCACATCTCTCCAGAGACCAAGAAACAGTTAAAACAGCGAACTTCTCCAGGCGAACGTGCATCAAAGAAGGTTAAGATGGTTCTGTCGGCCAACAAGATCATTCCCATCGTCATTCACATCAATTATCTTGAAAAGGATAAAACAATCACCGGCGAATATTATTACGGCTGTTGGATAGATCTGACATTAATTTGAAGCAAAAATTACCGCATTTGCGAAGAAAAATTGCTCTTCCACCATAACAATGCATCGGCACACACGTCTGTAGTCGTCATGGCAAAAATGCATAAATTTTGCTACTACCTGCTACCAAAACCACCATATTCTTCAGATTAAGCCCACTGTGACTATTTACTATTTCCGATAATGAAAAAAATTACTCAGCGGTAAGAGATTTAGGTAGAATGGAGATGTTATCACTGAAACAAACGCCTATTTTGAGGACCTATATTGGATAAGACATATTATTTGGAAGGAATACAAAAACTTCAAAAACCCTGGACTGACCGCATCTTTATGTATTCCGAAAAGAGCACTCTCGTTCGTAAGGCCCATATTACACGATGATCGTTTGATCGCGGTCAAAATATTTTTGTTGTTGCTTTCAATGTGAAACATTTGTTCATCCGCTCTGGCTCTCAGTGTTTTTTGACAGTTTCGCATTGAAAGCAACAAAAAAATATTTTGACCGCGATCAAACGATCATCGAGTAATATGGGCCTAAAAGAAACGAGCAACAACATTTTTTCATATAAATACATTGTGTCGCAAATGAACGGGTCATTCATCACTACATTTAAAGCTTCTGTGTTTTTCTTTTGTCTTTGATTTCTTGTTGCGTTTTGTCTTGCCTTTGCTTTCGATTCTTGCTCTCAACGATACCAGAGCGCTCTCTGCCCATAGCTGCACATGAACGATAGTGCTCTTTTCGGAATGAACATAAAGATGCGGAAAATGTGTAAATCTAAAAAGAGATTATGATGAGAACGCATTTTTTTTGTCGAAAAAAATACCCTTTTATTCAAAAATTCACTGAGAAGTTAATCATAATGATATAAAAATTTTTATTTATAAGACTGTAACATGCCGATACATCCAAATAAACGTAATACTATGTTTTTCTCTAATATTTTTTTTTTATTCCAGGTGTAACACCTATGCAGACAAGTCTATCTTGGTTGGAAAATATGGTGATAGATTGGTGGGAAGTAAAGGGCAATCAAGTGAAACATGTGCAAAGTGTTTGTTTTAAGTGTGGTGGAAAGGCATAGAAACATGTTAATTTGAATCTGAGGTAAGAGTTATGCATTCAGCTCAGTCAATTAAGCAATAGGACGTATCGAAATACAAATTTTTCGAATTTCACATTCTAAGAGGTCTCAAAATTTACATGGAGTTGTCAAGATCACCCAAAAAGTATATTCCTATCCCACAAGGACAAGTTGTTTTTTGACAAAAACATTAAAAAATAATGGTCTTAAAATGCTTTGATTTTTGTAAAAAAAAAAAAAATACATACGTCTTAAGGCATGTTAAACTCAGAATGAAAACGTTGCAATGAAAAAGTCGCAGTGAAAAAGCCTCAATAAAAAGTTGTAACACAAAAAAGCAATAACTTTAAAAAATTTCAAATGAAAAAAAATCTCAATAATTTTATGTATATATGCACATGAAAATATCTAAATAAAAAATCCTTGTGAAAGAACGATTTCTTCTGGATTTCTTCAAAAGTACCATCGAGAAAGTCGCAATTAAAAAGTCGCAGTAAAATGTCGCAATGAAAAAGTTACATCAAAAAGCTGCAATGTAATAAAAGAAGAAATGCAAAAAATATTGTGAATAACTGCCAATGAAAAAAATTCCAACATATTCAAATCCTTATGAAAATGTCTTATTAAAAAAGTCGCCATCAAAGAATTCCCAGTGCATAAATTACTTCAAATAATCGCAATACTAACAACGCAATGAAAACAACGCAATAAAAAATCGCATCAAGAAAAGTTACAATGTAAAGAAAGCAACGAAAAATTTCTTGTGACAAATTTCCAATGATAAAAATTCCAATAATCTTACACTAATATTCTTATGCAAATGTTTTAAAAAAACAAAAGTATTGAAAGTCCCATTTCAAAAGACGCAATGAAAACGTCGCAATAAAAATATGCTATGAATTTAAGAATTAAAGCACCGTGAATTCTGAATTTCATTCTGAAAGCTATAAAAATTTAAAAAGTTTAGACATATTTTTCACTTGAAATTTTGAATAATTTCAGCTTAAGAATACAGAATGCTTCGAAATTTGTTTTTGTTTTTTTTACTTTAATTTTAGCTTTTAATAATATTTTTCAGGAAAGCACACTGAAAAATTATACCAATTATTTTATTAATTTAATAAAAGCTTTTAATACAAGTTTCGGCTTAATAAGAAATTCGCAGAAAAGTTATACATATTTTAAAATTAAATTTAAAAAATATGTATTTCTTTTTTTTATATTTCCTTTTAGATGTCTAAGCTATTAAATCTCTAACTCTGAATTCTTGGAAAACCGGAACACAATTTAAGTTTATTAAAAAAAAACAGAACTCTCAACAATTTTAGCTGGAATTTCCAAAAGCTTAGGAACATACACGAGCTAATTTAAAATATCAAGTATTTGAAATACAACATTAAATTGCTCATAGTTTCATTTAAAGCTGGTTTCGAAATCCTAAGTGTCTGAATTCGCTCTCTAATGCTTGTAGATACTTGTTGTATCTTCTTTGAAATATGGGGAAGCTTGATGAAGTAAAGAATTTTGTTTGTTTAGCTTCCTTAATATTCTTATTTTCTCTTCTTCAATTACCCAATAAAATTTGTAAATAATCTCAAACGTGACATTTACGTTCTTTTTTTGGGGTTCTTTATTTTTAAGTATCTCAACTATGCTACACAACATATGGGCAAATGTTCATCCGTCTGTCTTTCAATTTCTTAAATTGTTGTTATTTTTTATTCAAATGTATTTTGATTATACGAGTATGAATGCTTCATTACAGCCCCTCCATCGGGTTGCTAGAGCTAGCAAGCAACCGACCCCAACGGAAAAGATGTCTGTGTCTACATTTCGGCTTCAACAGCTATTTATGCAACAAGCTGTTATTTCTGAAGATATTAAATGTCTTTCTTCTCATCTTCCTCGTTATAAAGATTTATGCAGTTTTTCTGTTTTTTTTTTTTTTTTGTATGTGAAGTACAAGAATTGAGATGAGAAAAATTTTGTTTATGATTCTAATTTAGAAGGAAAATATCTAGAGAGGGAGTTAAACGTAACATATGTATGCACTTGTGTGATATATTGACATATAAATGTGAAATGTGACATATTTGTTCACATGAACATACGAGTACATATGACATATTTACTGGGCTATATTTACTTCCATAGCGAATCATACATGAGGAAGTGATGAGTATAAATTTGATGAGTATAAATATGAATGTGAATAAAAATTATGAATTCTTACCTATGAATGATTATGAACTATGAAAAATTCATATTGCATTAAGAATGATAAAATATGAACTATGAATGATGAATTTGGAATTATGAATGATGAATTAGGAATGATGAATAATGAATGATGAATGATTAATGATAAATGATAAATGATAAATGATGAATGATGAATGATGAATGATGAATGATGAATGATGAATGATGAATGATGAATTAGGAATGATGAATAATGAATGATGAATGATTAATGATAAATGATAAATGATGAATGATGAATGATGAATGATGAATGATGAATGATGAATGATGAATGATGAATGATGAATGATGAATGAATAATGATGAATGATGAATGATGATGAATGATGAATGATGAATGATGAATGATGAATGATGAATGATGAATGATGAATGATGAATGAATAATGATGAATGATGAATGATGATGAATGATGAATGATGATGAATGATGAGTGATGAATGATGAATGATGAATGATGAATGATGAATGATGAATGATGAATGATGAATGATGAATGATGAATGATGAATGATGAATGATGAATGATGAATGATGATGAATGATGAATGATGAATGATGAATGATGAATGATGAATGATGAATGATGAATGATGAATGATGAATGATGAATGATGAATGATGAATGATGAATGATTAATGATGAATGATGAATGATGAATGATGAATGATGAATGATGAATGATGAATGATGAATGATGAATGATGAATGATGAATGATGAATGATGAATGATGAATGATGAATGATGAATGATGAATGATGAATGATGAATGATGAATGATGAATGATGAATGATGAATGATGAATGATGAATGATGAATGATGAATGATGATGAATGATGAATGATGAATGATGAATGATGAATGATGAATGAAAACTGATGAATGATGAATGATGAATGATGAATGATGAATGATGAATGATGAATGATGATGAATGATGAATGATGAATGATTAATGATGAATGATGAATGATGAATGATGAATGATGAATGATGAATGATGAATGATGAATGATGAATGATGAATGATGAATGATGAATGATGAATGATGAATGATGAATGATGATGAATGATGAATGATGAATGATTAATGATGAATGATGAATGATGAATGATGAATGATGAATGATGAATGATGAATGATGAATGATGAATGATGAATGATGAATGATGAATGATGAATGATGAATGATGAATGATGAATGATGAATGATGAATGATGAATGATGAATGATGAATGAAGAATGATGAATGATGAATGATGAATGATGAATGATGAATGATGAATGATGAATGATGAATGATGAATGATGAATGATGAATGATGAATGATGAATGATGAATGATGAATGATGAATGATGAATGATGAATGATGAATGATGAATGATGAATGATGAATGATGAATGATGAATGATGAATGATGAATGATGAATGATGAATGATGAATGATGAATGATGAATGATGAATGATGAATGATGAATGATGAATGATGAATGATGAATGATGAATGATGAATGATGAATGATGAATGATGAATCATGAATGATAAATGATGAATGATGAATGATGAATGATGAATGACGAATGATGAATGAGGAATGATGAATGATGAATGATGAATGATGAATGATGAATGATGAATGATGAATGATGAATGATGAATGATGAATGATGAATGATGAATGATGAATGATGAATGATGAATGATGAATGATGAATGATGAATGATGAATGATGAATGATATATTATGAATTATGGGTACGACATAATTAACTGAAATTGTTAAAAAAGTCCCAGCATTTAATGAAATTATAATGAATTAAGTCGCAATGAGAAAAATCGAACCTGAAGGAGATCCTCTTAGAATATTTCTGATTTAAAAATCTCACATTTTTCAATGAAGAAAAATTACAATGAAAAAGTCGCAATGAAAAAGGTACAATAAAACTCATTACAATAAAATAAAACAAAATAAAATTACTTTAAATTAAATTGACTATAAAATAAAATTCTCCTCATAAAATAAGTTCCAATAAAACAAGTCCCGAATATTTGAAATGCAAGAAAGCTCTTAGATTTAATTATTTAAAAAAAATCATTTATATAAAAAATTTCTAATGTGAAAAACCCATTGAAACGTCGCTGCTTAAAAGTCGCAGTAAAAATTTGCAATTTAAAAGAAGCAAAAACAGACGAATAAAAAAATCGCAGTAATATGATGAAGTTAACGTCGAGGACTTTGTTTCCTTATGAAAATATCCCAATAAAAAACTCTTAAGTAAAAAGTTTCACTGCAAAATTTCACAATTATACGATGAATAAAAATGTCGCAATAAAATCACAACAAAAAATGTTCAATATATAAAACAAAAAAAAAAAAAAAAGCACTGAGAAATTTCTTGTGAAATATACTTATGATTTTTAATTCATGGAATTATTTAACTCCTCATGGAAATTTCTTATTAAAAACCGCTTAGAAGACTGAAAAGTAAGGATAAAACGTCGCATAAAAGCTGCAAATTAAAGAAAACAAGGTAAGAGTTCTTGTGAATAATTTCCAACGAAAAATTTCCCTATGACTTTATGCTAATGTCCCATTGAAAATATTTCAATACATAGAAAATCACAGTAAACACGTCGCAATAAAAAGTTACTTTTACTAAGCTATAATGTAAAAAAAAAAATCCAAAAATTTGCAATGAAAAAAGTCGCAAAGTTGTAAAATAAGTTCATAAAAATATGTTTTTCTAATAAACTTTAACCCATTCAATTTTAACCCAAACGTCACAATGAGAAAGTCGAACTTAAAGTTGCAATGAAAAATTCGTATTGAAAAAGTCGTTACAAAAAACTCGCAACAAAAAGTCGCAACGAAAAAATAGCAATCAGAAGTCTCAATGTTGAAAGAGCAATATAACAATCTTTTAAATATTTCCAATGAAAAAAACCGCAATTACTTTTTTTATTAAGTCCCTTCGCAGATCTTAATATCAAGCACTTCCAATAAAAAAGTGCTTTTGTGTAAAGTTCCACTGTCGCAAAAGTCGTAATGAAACGTTGCATTAAAATCATGGCTATAAAAAGTCGCAACAAAAAAGTTGCATATTAAAAGAAGCAATGTTAAGGTTCTTTTGTGCAATTTCCAATGAAAAGAGTCCCAGTAATTTTATGCAATATCCTTGTGAACTACAAAAGGACCAATAAAAGAAATTGCAATGTGAAAATACTTATTGAAAATGGAGCTATAAGAATGTCGTAATGAAAACGTCGAAATTTAAAGACCTTAAAATCGAAACATGCGATAAAGTCACTATAAAGTCGCATGCAAAAGATCCAATGTAAAAAGCATGTCAAAAAAAAAAAGGTTTAACGAAAAATTTCCCAATGAGTTAACATTAGTAGAGCATTAGTCCGTATTAAATCATTAAAAAAAAGTACTAAAATAAAAGTCCCATTTAAAATAATCGCAAGAAAATGTTTTAATAAAAAGCCGCATTAAAAAAGCTTAAATGTATAAGAGCCAACGCAAAAGCTTCAATGTATAAGACCAAATGCAAAAGCCCTCTTAAAAATTTTCTAACAAAAGTCCCAATGATTTTTGATTAATACCCTTGTGAAAATATATTAATAAACATGTCCCAATGCAAAAGATTCGCAGTGTAAAAAGTTCCTTTAATGAAAAGTCACAATAAAAAACTCGCAATAAAAAGTCGCAACAACAAGTCGCAATAAAATGTCGCAATAAAAATGTCGCAACACAAAGTCACAGCAAAAAGTTGCAATGCAAAAGTTTTTAAAAAAAGTTCAATAAAACTGAATTTTTTTTAGGTCCTATTCCACCAAGTCTGCCTTGGTTCGAACTGGGATGATAGATAAGTGGGAAAAAAGCAGCAATCAAGTGAAAGTAAAATATATTTAGCGTGGGTGGAAGCCGTAGAAACATGTAAATTAGTTATCCTAATGAAATTTGTGTACCTAGAAATTTAGTTGAAAAAAATTTTGAACAAGGCAACAAACAGAAATTTTGGAAATACTAAGAATTTAAATATTTTTTATAATGAAAAGTTCCGTTCTATTGTAATAATAACAAAAAAGGAAGGACAATTCATTTTATAAAACAAAATATAAAAAGGGGAACGTTATAGGTCAACCCGACCATTGTTATAAGTGGATTAAACAAATTATAATTAATTGTTATGCAAAAGTTTTGACAGAACATCATTGGTCTAAGGCTGCAATGGTATACCTCCCCAAATGTGATGACATGGCCTCAATACAGAGTGAATATTATGGGAAAAAAATTTGCTTTTTTTTTGTAAAATTTAAAAAAAAACCTTTTTTTGAGGGTATCAAAATATTTTCAACAACATGTTTTCCATTTATTTGTGAACTTGTGACATTTTAAAAGTACGTGTCACTCTCATGGTTTTCACACAGAGAGGAAATGTACGGCAACGTATGCCCGACAAAACTTTAGTAAATAGCTTACAAAATACTTTACAAAACCCGTCAATAGGTAGCAGCATTGCAATTTGGATTGAAGTCTGTGAACAACTGCTTACTTTAGGCATTACCAACTGCTTACCTCTGGTACTGGGCATTCGTAAGTGTGAATTTTTGTGAGATTTGTATGAGAAGATTTAAATGCAGATAATAACTCATAAAAAAACCGCACAAAAAAATTGTAAAAATAATAGAATCACGTGACAAAAGAATACATACTTGAAAACGCGAATAAATAATTTTTTATAACAAAGAGACAAAAGCAGAACAAAAGGGGAAAAAAAATTTAAAAATAAATATAATGCAAGTGGTACGAGAACAAAAAACCTAAACTTTGTCAATCACAAAACCAGCGTGATAAGCAAAAAAAAAACATTAAATAGGAAAACGTCAAAAACCGCAAAAACAACAAGTGTTGGTGGTAAAAGTCAACCAATGTTGTCACATGACAAATTATGAAAGTGCCAACAAACTAAGTTTTTGTTAATGTTGTTATGTGGGGGGGTGTATGTGGGTTTGGGGGGATCGAGTGGTATTGTTTTTGGTCGACAGTAGGTGCGACATGATGAAAAATATGCATTAAGAAAAAACAAAAAATTCTTCTTAACAAAGTAAATTTTTAATAATAGCAATAAAAAGTTTTTTCTTTCCTTTTTTTTTTTGCTTGCTTTTATGACACTCAGTGAAACAAATCAAAACTTATTGCTTAGCAAGCAAACAACCGGAAACCGGAAGCGGAAAGCAGCAAATTTAAGTGCGGTCAAAATAAAGCTGCTTTTCTTCGCGGCATTTTGAAGCGACAGACATCCTTAGAGATCTCATCTCTTATGTCGCAGCAGCAAAGAAACGGAAATAACGGAAGCAGTCACAGCTTCAACTTATCTGCTTCATCTTTGTTAAAGCGCCATCATAAATTTTGCTTAAATCAGCCAAAACAAACAAAAAAACACACAGAAATATCCTGCGGCTCATATTAATAATAATGATGATAATAATATTGTTGTTGTTTTTTTGTTTTTTTTTTTTTCTTATAAAAACTTTTGGTAAATTTTTTCATACAATTTAGGATGATTAAAAAATAAAGTGAAATAAAAAAAGAAAACAAATAAAAATATAGCACGTTGGCAACTCTTGTGTGGCTGTTAATTTACGTGATTAATAATTGATTAAGTCTCACAGCAGCAACAACTTGTCGCTGGCGACTTTAACCCACCTACATCAAAACCACCGACACTCAACAGCAACGACAACAACACCTTGATCACGTGATGGCGCAGGCGATGGAAGGAGAGGGGGAAGGGGATGGAAGGGGGGAGGGTGGTGGTGGAGTGATAAAGCGTGAAAAATTGGCGCGCGAGTTTTATTCAAAGGCCGCTGTTTTAAGACGGCGCAAAAAGGTTCGTCTTCATTCGTGTGTGTGTGTGTGTGTGTGTGTTTGTTTTTTCTGGTGATCCATGACAACGCTAAAGTTTGAGACTTAATTCTTTTGGAATTTGGTGAAAACTTTATTGTGCTCACAATGACGGAATGACAGAAAGCGTCAAGAAGCGACAGCCCAAGTAGGATGTAAGTGAGTGTCCTTTGAACATCATAGCGCGCCCTTAGCTGCCACAAGCCTAGTGTTGGGAAAGTTTCTACTTAAGCTTGACAGGACATTTTTTAACGCGTCTTCTTTTCTCCTTTTTTTTAAGAGACAGTAGCATGAAAGTAAATAAAGGATTTTGGCAGTTTAGCCTCCGTTTTTTTGGGAGGCACGCGAGATTAATACACAGTGGTGGCAAAAAGTGCGCATGAAAGCATAATTATAAAATGTCGCAGTGAAGCGTGCGTGACTGATGGGATGCTTGGGAATATTGCTGACATTTTTTTTTCAATTTCAATTCAAATTTCTTGCTTATAAAAGTTGACATTATTTTAACATTTTTGGGTTCATTTTTATTGACTACAGTGGTTACAGGAGTAACTCGAGCCATGAACAAGCTTAAAAGTTGGTTTTATTTCTGAATTTTAACGATTGTAAAGAAAATATATATAAATAGATTTTTCACAGGAAATTTGTAAGGACGATCTTTACTAAAAACAAAAAACTTAAAAGCAGCTCTGTATAAAAAAAAAAAATCAAAAACATACCATGCACAAACACTCACACAACAATACACAACACTCTTATTCTATCTCAAGAATGATACAAACAAGATTACGCGTTCCGCAGTCCCGTTATCTAATGCTCTCTTTCTCAATTGAGTGCTTGACGTCACACAGTACTTTTGCTTGACAAAAACGTAGCAACTGTGCGATCTCTTATCTCTTAGGCAAATTGACGGAATTGAAAATAAATTCTTTCGAAAAAGTAAAGTAAGAATATCTACTCTTCTGTATAAAAATATGAATATTTTCGTATACGAAAAATATGAGTTTTTTTTTAAACTTTCAAGATTTTTATCTCCTAAACTATTCGAGACTAACAAAATTTTATTGTACCAGTGGGTTAAGGAGGTCCATATACATATTATAAAAATAAGAAAACAAAATATTTAAACGTGGGTGTGGGAGTAAAATTATTCCAAGTCTGACAATAGCGCTTGTGACGGCATGCTCTCTCTCATTTGCGGAAAGCGTAATCTGGTTTCTATCATTCTTGATTCTATCTGTAGTATGCTCAAGCACAAGAACGATTTACTAAAGATCACGCAATAAACTGCGCAAACATATTCTCTCTCTCTCTCTCTCTCTCTCTTTTTCTGCGCATGACGTCATTTATTGCTTATTTTTCGAGAGCACACTAAAGATTTAATATGAAAAATGTTTATTACATCTTACAACTTTTCTAAGAATGTAATGTTTTCAATATTATATCTTTCAAAAATAATATAATATATTATGAAAAACAAGTTAAAAATAAATAACATGATTAATAATTTGTTCATTTGAAAGTCTATTCAGTTTTCTTATAACAAAGAACATTCTGGTATGGAACATTCAATCTTAATCTTCATATTGGAATCTATTTTGGAAGATTGCTCAATATGAAGCCTCAAAATGTCGCTTGCAACGAACAAACCATCTCCCTTAATTGCTTTGAAAATTTTGCTCCTATTAGATTATTTTTGCTGTTGCTTGTTTCTATAAATGGAAGGAATGGCAACCGGCTTCAAGTACCTGTTAGCATCTAGACCTAAAAGTGAAATAAGTATTAAAATGACATTTATACTGGAAAGACCAACTTTGGAAGCGATGCTTGGAACTTACATTTTGTGTGTGGTCATTTAAAAAGCTTCTGGCGAATGTTTTAAATGCAGCGAAGACTGAACACAGAACAATCATTACTTATCCTCTTCAAACTGCAGTTGTCCTTCAATATCATCCGGATTGAAGTTTTCCATGCAAATTTTTCATATTCTTGCATTGAACATTTTATCTTATCGATAAGATTTCAGTCATTTTTTTAACATTTCCTTTTCTTTTGCAAAGGAACTTAACTTCACAATTTTATCTTTTCTTTCATTGCTGCAATTCTACATAGCACACTTCATTTTTAACAAATAACTTAATATCTTATTTAATGCAATTTAATTTCATGCAAAATGATTCCAAACTGAATGTAAACATAGATCTGAGGGCAACAAATGACGTGTAAATAACAGTTTATCGCTGAATGAAAATAACCGACCAGCGCAATGCGTAATCTTTTCTCTATTATTCTTGTGCCCAGCATATACAGGCCAACACATAACAACGCAGCCAGCACAGTCTACAACAAGATCAAACACGCATCTACAACAAAAACAACTACAACAATAACAAACCAGCTACATATTACGCTAACAGATCACTGCCAAGCCAGATTTACATTGGCATCCACTGCATCATTATAATTCACAATCTGTTTGCATTAAAAAATGCTTAAGAGAGTGAGGTTGAGTTTTTAATTGACCGCCTACAGAGATAACAAGATTGAAAACGTCACTGTGAAAGGGATAGCACTATGCATGGTTTATGTCAAATTGAAGTCAATACAAACACAATATTATAGTTGTATTCGTACGTTTCGTTGACAAACTCACCCAGTTTGGGTCCGTGTTTGAGTTATTCAGCTGGTTTGGGTTCTCATCACTGTGTAAAATATCACTGAGTTTAGACCACGGTCAAAACATAAACAAATTAAGGGGTAACTCACACTTGTAACTCTGAACTTTATCGATGTTTTTTTTCTTGCATATTTTTTAAGTATAACTATCTGCGAAGTTATACGTCTGCGAAAAGGGTCGTATACCTGTTATTCAACTTATATTTCTGGCATTCATATAATTTATGGAATTTCCAGATATGAATTTTCGATGCCTCTTATTTTTTTAAATTTGTCAGGTTATATCGAACGTTCAACAACTCGAGACGTGTGGATTTTCGTAGTTTATTTTATATTTTAACTGCAAGCTTTATTCATTATCCAAGTCACTTTTATTGAACGCCATCGGCAATCACAATGTGCACACATATGTGGAAAAAATCTACGAAGCACGGATTGCAATGACAGAGAGGCGCGCGACCAAGAGCACTCATGAGAGAAGTATAATGAAAAGGCAACAGCAAATTTATAAGTAGCATCGTCGGTGGAAAAGCTGCCATATGGGCCCGGAAAAGATTTTTTTCGATAAAAAATTGTCGCTTCATAGCAGTGGTAATCAACGCACAGTTCAAACAACAACAAAGAGAGCTTTCCGAGTGCACAGCTTTACACTGAAACAAGAAGTTGTCAAAAGCTCTCACAACATTTGGTGTAAGGAACACTTTTCGAGTGTTGGAATTTCAATATAATCATTTCTTTTTTATTTTTGTGTTTGTTTTTCGCTATTTTAAGGTATAATATACGTGTAACAACCAAAAACAGGAGCTGTTTTCAAAAAATTTTTTTAGATATAAGTAATTATTTTTTTTTTTAATTTATACAGGTTATTGTGCATAAAAAAAATACTTTATGAAAAAAATATTTTTTTTTAAAATACAGTTCTGGCTTTTATATAGAGGGCGCTGAAAATGGCATTGAAAAAAAGACATCCAAAACGGTTCGATGGATATGGCCTTTCCCATGTATCAGAAACAAAAAAATCAAATGAAATTTTAAAGCATAGACCTTATATTAAGCATCCCCCCTACGCAAGACCCCCGGTGGTTTTTTTTTTAATTATGGCAGAAGCCATTTTTTTTAGAAGCACGCGAAAAATTATTATCGCGCGATTTTTTGTTTATATAAAAAAAACAAAAAAAAAATAGATACTTGAATTTAGGGGGGATGCTTAAAGGACAAAATAACGAACAAAATGCAAAAAAAATCATTGAAATTGAACCAATAGATTTCGAGTTATCTATCGAACCGTTTTAAAAAAACTAGTTTCGAGGAAATCGCGTTTAAAGAATTTTTATTTGTTGTATGGAGCTTAGACATAGGTTAACGAAAACCGTTATAACTTTTTTTTTAAATATCGATTTAAAAATGTGTATGTATATTCTTAGAACTATAAAGAACACATTAAACAAAAAAATAAAATTTTTTTTTCGAAAAATTTACACGTACATATATTATACCTTAATATAGAAAACATCAAGCAAAAATGTATTAATGCTTTTCCTGAATAAAACAGCAAGCAACACCTTGACCACATGAACGCTCAAAGCATACTAACTTGAAATTTAAAGCACAGCAGAAAAACAAACTTTTACGCATTGTACCAACACAGCGAGCCGATTGCTACTTCGTGTACAAAAGCTCAACAACACACGATGCCCGCGGGCAATAGAAAAAAACATGTAGTGAGCACCACTGCTTTATAGCCAAAAAACGACAGATTTTTAATGATAATCGAACTATTAACTTTGACTGTCTGCCATTTTGTCAAAAATGCATGCTTTTTAAATGAATCGATCAGACACTAGTATATATTGTCATTTAACTAAATTTATTGGTCTTTTTCTTTTTCAGGTGATCCAGTTCGCCACAATGTTCGTCATCGCAAAACACAATTTTTTCACAGTGATTTGTTACAAGACAAATGTTTTGTTTTTCAATAAAAAATATATCTGTAAAGTCTTCAATGTATGTACTTTAAGATGATATAATGATCGTT
The DNA here is from genome assembly GCA_943735915.1 of Pherbina coryleti. Lineage (NCBI taxonomy): Eukaryota > Metazoa > Arthropoda > Insecta > Diptera > Sciomyzidae > Pherbina > Pherbina coryleti. The sequence continues at coordinate 10,478,260 of OX030951.1, forward strand.
TAAAAAATTGTAATAGTTTTCATATTCATTAAAAAACCTATTTTTTGCACTGGAAATTGGGGTAGCGCCTTAAGTAAATAAAGTCAGCTGCTGGTTCAAATTTACGCTGGTTGTTGCATTATCAGTGAAGAAATTCAACATGCATTGAATTGTTTGTGTACGGGATAAGGATCAGAGTTGATTTTTCAATTTTCAAGGAATTTTCATTGAAAATATTAAGATAATATGTTGTCAGTTGAGAGATTTTGCAAGTATGAATTAGGTTTCCGCCTCTTTTATATTCATTTTATGTCCATATCCAATGCCTATGTATTTAAGCTTCGAAAATGACGCAATATTATTGCTAGCTCAAAGCAGCTGTTAGTCGATACAACAACAGTTGACAATCTCAGTTGAGGTGAACTCACATACACAATGCGTGAGTGCATAAAAAATGAGAAGAACAAACACCATTTTGGCGCAAAATCAACCAAATCCACAATAGAATCGAAGATTGCTATCTTGTTATCTCTGCCGCCAATTCATTGTTGGCATTGTTGCCACCCAACCATTTTTTCAAGTTTGGAAACAGAAAATAATCCCGAAGGGGCAAAATCTGACGAATTGGATGCGTGATGAAGCCATTCGAACTTTAATGCACTGAACATATTGACGACAACAGCGACATTACGACATCTGTCAAAATTTTTTACATGTATTATTTATGGAGTGAATTTGGGCTAATGTCGCAATGTCGTGTCGTCGATATAGAACTATTCCTAATTTGACAGCTTGTCGTTGCTGTCTTCGTTAATGTGTTCAGGGCATAACTCATTGATTTTGGTAATCGTGAAAACGAATGTAAGAAGTGTGGTACATCATCTTGATGATACAAAACTTTCTTCTTCGACAAATTGGGCGTTTTTTCTTGACTTCATCACACTTAAACTCTGCAATAAGTTCGTTGATTGTTTTTTCTTTCTGAAATTACGAGTATTTAATGAAAGTTATCCCACGCGCATCCCAAAAAAAAAAAAAAACAAACGCCATGACCTTGTCTGCAGATGGAATTGTCTTCGTCTTCTTTGAAGACGATTCTCTCCTGCCAATCCATTGTTTTGAATGTTCCTTTGTGTCAGGTATGAAGTGATGGACCCATATTATATCCCTGGTGATGATAAGACCCAAACACTCTGCATTATTGCTGTGAAACTTCATTAAACACTCGGTTAAGACATCTACGCGATACAATTTCTGTTACGTTGTGAGTAATCATTGAACCCATATTGCGAACAGCGCTCTACTGTCCAAATTTTCGGTCAATGTGCAATGTACAGCATTTTTTTAAATGCCTTCCAGTGTGGTTTTTTACTAAAAACGCACGTAAATGCCAGCAGGTGTATTATCGCGATTCAAAAGACTTGTAGGTGGTATTCCTTATTTACTGTTAGACCTTGTGGCTATGCCATTAAAAGCTAAAAACACAGTCAGTATAACCTTGATGTTTGACCGAACTTGTAGAGCTTTTTTCGGTTTTGACGATCTGGAATGCCTCCACTGGAACAATTGCGCCTTACTTTCAACATCATAACCATAAGTACCTGTTTTAATAGTTCTGCATCGTTGTTGACTTCATGCAACGACTCCTGAACAAATTCCATGAACCGATATTTTTGGTCGAAATTTAACACTTGGAAGACATTTTTCTGTAATACTTGAATTTTGTAGATGAAAAATTGTTTAGAAACCGACTGTAAGTTAAAAGTTTTTTATTTTGATACAATTTGATGTTGGAACTTGCCTCTTTCCTCATGGAAACTGTTTTTATTTGGGGAACAATCGAATTTGGGGAAAAGATTGTTCAAGTGAAACACCAAATAAGGTTCATTATATTTTTAATTTTCTTGTTGATTGTACACTAGACCGTCTCGCCTTATAGGCAAAAAATGTCGCCGCACACTAGCTAATCTGAAGTATTATTAAAAGAAAGTTTCGAAAGAAAAAAATTTTTTTTGACCGAACGTAGGGGTCGCGCATTGACATATTTCTTCATAACTTCGGTATTATCCGTCTGATTTTAAAGAGTGATATGTCTATGGTTTTGTCTCGGGGAGACCATTTTTCCCGATTTAAAGATGGGACGGTAAATTCAGAAGCTAGAAAGAAAAGTGCAAATGGGTGACCCCTACGTTCGATAAAAAAAAGTTTTCTTTTTTTTTTCTTTTTTTTAATTTCTTGCAAAAATGATTCAGATAAGAACGTTTTCAGTGCATATTTTATAAAAATAATACATTATGACAAAAAAATTCAAGATTTTCCCTACGTTTTGCAACGTAATAGTATTTTCCACTATTAATATTTCTAGTGAAATATTTTTATAAAATTATTATGAAATATTTTTTATTATTATAAACATTTCTTTACTTAAAGTTTAATGATTTTATACGGGCTTTCCATTTCTGAAATCAAAATGGTACCTAAAAGTGGTAGAAACTGAGGTTCGGTGGGTTAGTACTATAAGGGGTCAGCTGAGGTCAATGAGTCCTAGAGACAAGGTCTCTCTGAGACAAAAACATAGACACATTATTCTTAAAGTCGGACAGTAAATACCGAAGTTATAAAGAAATATGTAGATGCCACCCCTACGTTCGGTCGACACTAAAAAAAAAATTTTTCGAAACTTTCTTTCCATAATGCTTTAGATTAGCTGGTGTGCGGCGAAATTTATTTCTTCGAGACGGTCTATTGTACACGTGAACATACGTCCTATCATTAAGTGCCCTATTGCCCAAGTCGATCTAACTAAAATGGCCCCTATATGCTGTATATGCCCTATAAGTTGCAAAAATTATGAAAACATACATTTTATTTGAATAGAGGGGTGTCCCATTTCACTTCATAGACCGGACCATAACTTTCCTCTGAAAGAGTCTCACTATAAAGGTACCTTAGATACGACAGGAAATTAAATAAAGACAAGTTATTGCAAAGGTACCTTCTTTTTCTCCAAATAATGTAGTACCTTAGGACAAGTAGTACAGTACGAGTTTAAAAAAAAAACGTTTTTTTATTTAAGGAGATTTTTTGCAACATTTTAGTAAACAGGATACCACTGTCCTCTGAAAGAGTCTCACTATAAAGGTACCTTAGATACGACAGGAAATTAAATAAAGACAAGTTATTGCAAAGGTACCTTCTTTTTCTCCAAATAATGTAGTACCTTAGGACAAGTAGTACAGTACGAGTTTAAAAAAAAAACGTTTTTTTATTTAAGGAGATTTTTTGCAACATTTTAGTAAACAGGATACCACTGTGCTTGCCAAAAAAAAAAAAAAAAAGAATACTAAAACAATCATAATCCTTTAAACACACAAGCAAAAAACAAACGACTATCCGGTTAAGTCTATTAAATGAAAGCTGGTTGGGGTTGCTTTTAACAACAGTTTCACTTTCACTGCAAAAAGAGACAGGGGGGAAAAAAGAACAAAAACGCAGTCAGAGAAGCGTGAAATGTAAGCAAGGACTAGTCGCTAAAACTGCGTAACAAGCAACTTTGCCACGAAACAGGGAACATGTTAAGTTAAAGAGAAGAAAAAGGGTTAAAAAAAGGACGACTTGTTTTAACACTTGCTTAACGCAAAAAAAAGGATAGTCGTAAATAAATAATTGTATAAAAAGTAGCAGTCAACAAATTTAAGCAAGTGATTTTAAAAAGGACGACATTTATCAATAATTAGTCGCTTGGCTAATAAACTGTCAGGCTCAAAAGCTGTAGAGTTAAACTTTTAAGTTCGAGAAAAGAATTTTTATGCCTTTTAAAGCTTTTCAAGTTGTCGCAAGGGTGTGTTGAAATATTTTGCAAGAGTTCGCAAATTTTGATGGGACAAAAAAAAATCAATATTTCTAACAATAAAAATCTTGTAAAATTCGAGTAATTTGGTTAAGCAATAAAAATAGGCGTGTGCGTGAGCAGTAGGCGTTAGAACAACGCGTTGCCACAAAATGGCTGCAACACCCGAAACAAAAACGAAAAGCAAGCAAAGCCTTTAAGGCGCATCCTTTTTTTTTGTGGGTATAAAAAATGGGCAGGCGCAGAAAGTGGGCGTTAAGCTGAGGTTGTGACTTGAGAAACATGAACTAGCAGAAAAACAAACAAAAAAAAAAATAAGACAAAAAAAACAACCAAACCATTTCAATAAACACTGCGTAGATTTTGTGCACACACAGGATGGATGGATTCACTAGAAATCCCTAAAATTCCAACCTTTCAAAATGGAATAGCCTGCAAAGACGCAGCAGCAAGAAGCAAGCAGCAAGCTTGTCCTTGAGTTCTGTCAAATTGTTTTGTTGTTGGTTTTCCTATAATTATTGCTTGTGTTGTTGTTGTTGTTGTTGTTGTTGTTGCTGTCTCAATACAACTAGTAAATAAGCCGTCAAAATCACACGCTGAGCTGTAACAAAAATTTCCCAAACTCGGAAAGTTCGGTGGCAAGCAAAGGGAGCTAAAGGAAATACGTATCCTGCTGCGGCATTTCAATGCACTGATTTATAAAGTGCCAAAGCATTCGGTACAGGGGGTATTTAGTAAAGTCGCCACATGCCTCCTCCTCCACACACCCATACACCCATAACCACAAAATATTCTACAGCATAAAAAGTCACAAAAAGCGGAAAGTCATAAAAAAGTGTAAAATACGCGCTTTTCACGCATAAACATAAGTAAAACATTTGAAGCTTTATTTCTGCAAGTTTTCGTTTTTTCTTCTTCTTCTTCTTCTTTTTCGTTTGGAAATTTTGTTCCTGTTTGAATTGTTTGTTAGCTGCTGTCAAACAGCAGCTGGTAGCAAGTTGTTGTTGATATTGTTGCCACTTTTTAGCATTTGTTGGCAATAAACGGTTGTTTCTATGTGTTTGGTGTGTTTGTGTGTGTGTCTACGTGTGGATGTTTTTTACCAGATTTGAATATAAATTTGCTATATTAAGAAGAAGAATTCAATTGAAAGTAAGAGCATTTGAAGTTTCTATTCAATGGTGAATTCAATAGTTTTTAAAGCTTTTGCCAATACAAGGATTAAGTTCTAAAGGACGAAATATTCCAACCAACATGTTACTGTTTAATATTTAAATATATTGAAAAATACGAAAAATTTATGAAAATATTTGAATCACTTCGCGGTTGGTTAATTAACGATAAAAGCTTTATTGTAGGTGCAAGTCTGTTCAATGTTACAGCTGTGTGCAAAACAATAGCAGGGCGTCAAATCAAATTTTTCTCAAATTGTATTAAATAACAGCCATTACTGATTTTATTAAAAACAAAAATGCTGATGTGGCAACACTGCAACTGTGATCAACAAATGAATTTGTATTTTTGTCCCTTTCTAACGTCCCTTTATCCAATCCCCATTAGATTTTCGGAATTGTATAGTTTTGAAACCTGTGCAAATAATAGTAGTGTCACGAGTTTTTTTTTAAAAATCATATTTTTTTAGCTATTTTACCGAAGATATTTCAATAAAATTTGTAAATCATTACTTTTAATCAAATAACATTTATTTTAACCCTTAAACCCACCGTGTATATTTAAAGATACAACCATTCAAAAAATTCCTACGGCTATATTTTTGGTTTGATTTTTTCAAATCGGTTCTATATTATTTAGATTATTATAAGTCTTAAATAAAAAAATAGTTTTTACTTCTATTTGTCACACTTTTTAAAAAATTTTTTTTTAATTAAATAAACACTATTTTTAACAGTTTAACTTGTAGGAACAGATAAATAATTTTGATTAGGAAAAAATACCGACTGCTTTTAAAACATTTCCTTTAGTGATTTTTAGTGGTTCGAAAAAATTTCGATCATTTGGCACCTCACTGGGTCACTTTAATTGGTTGTATCTTTAAAGATACAGTGTGCACTCCCTGCAGATTTTGATAATTTTAACTTTTTAAAATAAATTAATTAATAAAAATTTCATAACACATTTCTTTTATTTTGATATATTTTAATAGGAATTTTAGATGTGGTAAATTCACATTGCATCTTTATAAATACAACCACTTTTTTTAAAAAACTTTTTAAGAAAATAAAATTTCAAAATTAAAAACGCAGATTATATTTTTACTCAATTTTACATAAAATATATTTTTTCGGTAAAAATCCGGGGCCTTGTGCATTTAAGGGTTAATAATTTTAGAAAATTTTATTTAAGTCAAAATGGACCGCGGAAAACACTGCACTCCTGATGTGAGAAAACTAACAAAAAATATATTGTCAGAAGGTAAAACTTACAACTTTATTCAAGATAATGTAGGGTGCTCTCCAATAGTGATTACCCCCCCCCCCCTCCCCTCAAAATTGCAAAAACTGGAAAGAAAGCCAGAGACACGCGGTCGAAAGATTAAAATACAGCATTTTTAGGTTATGAACATGAAGCGAATGGTACGAAATGATCCATATCTGACATCATCCAAGCTTAAGAAGGATTTCCAATTGGAAGTTCATACTTCAGCTATCTGCAGAAGTCTTAAAAAGCAAAATCTGTTTGGCAGATATCCTAGAAAGGTGCCTTTATTGACTTTAAGAGACGTTGAAAATAGATTGAAATTTTCGTGTTCGAATTTGGAGTGGCCCGTGTCAAAATGGCGTAATATTTTGTAGACAGATGAGTCCAAAGTTGTACTTTTTGGCACGCCTAGGTCAAGACAGTATGTTCGGAGACCGAGATATACCAAACATTGGCTTTGAAACAAGGATTTCAGGTGGAATAACTTTTCAGTCAAGTCTGCCTTGGTTGAACAAATATGTTCTTAGGACTGTTAAGTATGGCGGCGCAAAAATTAATGTTCGGGGATGTTTCTCCTCCAAAGGCACAGGCCCCATATTGTGGATAAAAGGAAATATGGATGCTAAAATGTGTGTTGATATTTTGGAAATAATCATGCTCCCATATGCTTAGTAGAATATGCCACTTAATTGGACATTCCAACAGGACAATGATCCTAAGCATACGAGCAGATTGACAAAACAATGGTTTTTAAACAACAAGGTTGACATTTTAGAGTGACCTGCTCAATCCCCAGACCTAAACCCTATTGAAAATCTATGGGAGGATGTCAAGAATGTGGTTTTGAATAAAAAACCAACAAATGTGGCGGGTCTATGGGATTGGAGTGAAATTCGCGTGGGAAAATATACCCTTGGAGAGATGTTTATTTGTATAGCTTTGAACCAAGGATTTCAGGTGGAATACCTATTCAGTCAAGTCTGCCTTGGTTCGAAAATGGGATGATAGATTAGTGGGTAGGAAAAGTCAATCAAGTGAAACAAGTAAAGAATGTTCTAAGCGTGGTGGAAAGCCAAAGAAACATACGAATTTAAGCCAACAAGGGACATTCAACAAAATATTAAAATAATTGTGAAGAATTAATATCTATTTTTTTTTATAATAATCGTTTTGGTTTCCATTTACAGGATGGTATTTTTAATGCGCTCCTTTTTTTCTTGTCCAGCAAATTTTTGGGAATTCTGAAGTTTATTTAATTTAATTTAATTTACTTTAGTTTTAATTTAGTTTAGCCACGTGGCGTCCGTGGCGTCCGTGGCGTAATTGGTTAAAGTGCGTGGCCGCTATGTCAAGGAACCTGGAGACCCAGGTTCGAACCCCAGCAGCGACAGAAAATTATTTGAATTAAAATAATTTTTCTGTTCGGCCGCCACTTCTCTGCAGACAATGGCAAACCTCAGAGAGTAATCAAAATGCCATGTAAAGCTTCTTGTAAATAAGAACATTACGTTCATCGCCGTTCGGAGTCGGCGTTAAGCCTGTAGGTCCATTTCTCGGTCAATTGTGTACAAACTTAATAACACGCACAACACAATTGATCATAAGAAGCTAGGTCAAAGTCCTTTCAAGGGCCAGTTATTTATTTTTTTTTTATTTTTAATTTAGTTTCTAAAATTTTTTTAATAAAAAATGTTTATATTTTAAAACACTGATAATTCCCAAATGTATTCTGTAAATTGAAAAATTAAAATATTATAATTTTAATTTTTTATCGGTATTTGAAACATTGAGTTTATATCACTACTATAATTTTGCACACAGCTGTATTTCCTACAAGGCATGTGGTAGGGTCACATGGGCGTTAATGGTTGATTGTGTTATTATATGATACTCACCATAGAAAGTTACTAATACAAAAAAGTTGAACACATACCTAAAAAGAAAAGAGAAAAAAATACAAGCATTAGTGATGTTGCTGAAAATGTGTGCACTGAAGAAAAATTATTATTTGTATAAAATTCAGAGGAGCATACTTTTCAAATCAAAAAGTCAATAAAAAAGTGGCATTAAAATTATAAATTTTTTTTTAAATCAATAATTGGCAACAAAAACAATCTTCTTCTTCTTTCCGCGGCCAAATTAAACAGTTCATATATTTTGATTTCATTTATTTAAGAAATTATTAAAAACCTTTTTTCAATTTTAAAAGTTGAAATCAGTTTTTTATATTTATTTTTTATTTTGACTTTTCAACAAAATGGTCTTAAGCTGTGTTTTCTTTTTTAATTTTCTCGTTTCCTTTTTTTATTATTTTTGCTAGATTTCTTAATTTTTATTTTCTTTTAACATTTTTGGATGCCATTTCAATAATTTTTATACATTTCGTTTAGTTTTTAATATTTTTTTTTTTAAATTATAATGTATTAATTTTTTTACATTTTTAAAAAAATGTTTTTTTATTGCTTTACTGTTTTTCTTCATTTTAAATACTCTCTTTTTTAATTCATATCAAAATTTTTTTTATTATTATACCTTCTAAGTTTTTTTTTAAATTTTAGTAATATTTATTTCATTTTTTATTATTGAATATTTTTAATAAATGTTTTTTTTCTGTTTTATTTTTTTATTCATTTTTCCATTTTATTTTTTCTTTTTTTTTTGTCATATTTATTTCGACTTTTTTAATTATTATTAATACACACAAAACATATTACTACTAGTTAAGAGTCATTCATTTTTCAAAAATAATTGTTTTTTTTTTCAATTTATCGTAAAATTTGAATACAGTTTTCCAAATTTTTATATTCTACATGCATTAAATTTTATATATTTTTATTTATTCTGAGTTTTATTTTAATTTTATTTAAATTTTATTTAAATTTTATTATTATTTTTTCATTATTGAATTTCTTTTTTGAAATTGTTTTTTTTTTTTTTTTTGTCTGTTTTAAATAATATTACATTTTTCTCTTTTAGCTTTGAAAATTTTTTCGATTTGTTTCATACATTTAATTTTTAATTTATTTTTAATTTTTTTATTTTAATTTTAATAATATTTATCACCTTTTTTAATTTTTAAATTTTTTTAATGAATAATTTGTCGGTTGTTTTTTTTTTGTCTTCTGTAGCTTTGTACTTTTTTTTGTCTATTTTGAAATTTTTTTTTTTAATTTTTATTAATGCACACACAACATACTATTACGAATTCACTTTTCGAATTCTTTTTTGTCCCCGCTCTTTTAACTCTGTTTTTAGGTAAATACAAAAAGAAAAAAATAAAAAATAAGAAAGTGATCATGAAGAATATTTATTGACAAAACATATTTTTCAGAATCCTAAAATTGTTTGCATTTTTGTTTTGAAGAATATTATATTGCTCTCTCCCTACTCGCTTAATACAAAAACATATGTCCCCAGTTACACTTTTTGATGAAAAACGTGAAAAAAGAGTTGAAAACAATGCAAAAAAATACAACAAATAATAACTGTTTTGTAATGATAGCATTTATTTTCTATGTTTTATTTTGTTGTTATTCTCAAAACATTGTCATCGCGAATTTGGCTTTCGATTTACATTTAGTCCCCGCGCATTGTATTGAACGTCACTTTTTTTACGCTTCGTTAGTTTTAATTTAGGTGTGGTATAGATGATAAGAAAGTTATATTAAGAAAGTGCAGAGATTAGTTCTCACGAAATTCTAAAAATGAAGACGATTAAATAATATTAAAGTAAATTTGTTTGTGTTTTCTCAGTTCATCATGATAAGTACGTGTAAAAATGTATTGAACGTCACGCGAAGTTTTATTAAAGCAAATATAGTAAATCAAAAAAATCCAAGTTTAAAAGCATTGTTTCACAGGTTTTGATTAATTTCTTTGTTTTCGTATATTTGCAAAATAAAATTCCTAAGAAAAAATACTAAAAAGTGGAAAATGTATTGAACGTCACTTTTAAGATATGTCACACCACCGGCTGAAGTATTAATTTGGATTTCGTTTTTGTATATTTAAGAGTAAAATAGCAAAGTTAACGCCAGCTGAAAGAGCACTAAGATATCGGGAAAAAATAAAGCCACATAAGGAACGAAATGAAGAATATAAACGAAAGCAAAAAGAATGGTACCTATGTTTGACTATGAGCTGATTTTTGCTTTTTGTTTTTACTAACTGATATCGCACATTTCACATTGAAGTGATCAGTTGGACAGGCCATCTCCGATTTCTTTCAAATATTTTCCTTGTATTGGTTTGTTGATTTTAAAACTAAATTCGAAGTTATAAATTTTTAGAATAATGTTGTTCGAATAAAACTGTTCGCGGCCAAAATAGGGTCTATTTTGAGACAACGTAGCTCAATCAACTTAAGACCGATTACCGGTAATATAGTATCATTGGAAAAGTTATTTCATCTATTTTGAGGAAAAAAACAAAATATTTAAAAATATTTCAATAAGTTGACTCATTCTTAATTTGTTTAACACCATGCCAGCAACACGTGCTATAATTTTTTTCTTTTTGTAACTTTCATTTTTTTAAGTTTTTACGTTAAGTTATACCTTTCTAATGATACAAAATGAAGATGTGGTTTTAAAGGGTTCAGAAGTTATATTGTAAAACGTGAAGTCTTAATAAATTTTCATTATAAATTCAGCTATTGACTTTTTTAATTTTTTGTAAAAAATAAAGAAAAAAAAATAGATGAAAATTGTATGTATAGCTGAATTATATACTTTATATTAACTTTTTACTTTTTAGTTTTTTTTTTTTTTTTTTTTTTTTTTTTGTAAAAGAATAAACCTGTCTTTTGTTAAACTCCCAATTTGATATACATTATTTGGTTAAGCGCAACAAAATGTATTGAACGTCACAAAATGTTTTGAACGCCACCCTGTTGTTTTTTTTCTGAAATTGCTTATTATATAACACTTTTCTATTATTCATTGCTGCAAGTCTACTACTTTGAAAATAACCTTTACGTTGAAGTCTTTTTTTTTAAATTTTAGTTTAAGTTTTTCCCGTTAAAATTGTTAAATAAGTAGATGTTTTTGGAAAAAAATTATTATTTCTGTAATTGCAATGGCGATTTTTGCAAAAGCTCATTTAACTGACGAAATAACGTTACAAACATCACAGAAAGCTTTAATTTGCAACATTTTTAAATTTTTAGTGATTTTTCTCGCATATCTGCTATGTGACGTTCAATACAAAAATCGTATAAAAACCAAAGAAAATGTTATTTTTTGCAGGGCCTAAAAACAACTTCGAATTCTCCATTAATTTTCACTTAATTTGACAAATCTAACGGGAAAATTTTAAAAACAAAACATGAAAAACTCTTTGTGTACGTTTTTTTTTTCAATTGACCCATATAGGTTTCCAAATTTTTTTTTATTTTCAATGCATTAAATTTATATATTTCCCTTAATTCTAAGTTTTGTTTAAATTTTTTAATACTTTTTTAAACTATTACATTTTTCGAGAATATGTTTAATTTTTTCTGCTTTATATATAATTTATATAATTTTTTCTTTTTAGTTTTTATTTTTTTTTTTTATTTCTTTTATTTTAAATTAAATTTCTTTTCTTTTAAAAAACGAACTTTTATTTATTTATGTATTTATTCTTAAAATAGTTTAACTTTTTTTATTTTTGTTTTATTCATTTCAATTTATTTTTTTTTTTTAATTTGTTTAATATGTCTTAATTCATCACACAACTTTGATTAAGTTTTTTTTTAACTTTTTTTTATTTTTAATCCATTTCTCTTTTAATTATAAGAAAGTATAATTCTAAGTTTTTAAAATTTTAAATATAATTATTTTTAATTATTAAACTAAATGTGTTTTGTTTTTGTTGCTTTTAATTACATTTGGTTTTTTTTTTCTCTTTAACTATTAAATATTTTTTATTTAGATTTTTCCAATTAGATAATTTTTTAATAGTTAATTTTTTTTATATATTTTTGCTGTTTTACTTTCTTTATCAATTCAAATTTTTTTTTCTAATTTTATTTGAATTTTTAATAATAATATAATTGTTGTTATATTATTGTTGAATTTTTACATTAAATGTATTTTAATTATTTTTTTCATTTTCTCTCTTTAACTTTTTTTAATTTTTTCGATTTGTATTTTCATTTTTATTAATGTTTTAATTTTTATTAATAATTTATTTTTATTTGTTTTTAGAATCTCGTACTATTTTTTTTTTTTTGTTCATTTTAATTTTGTTTTTTTTTTTATTTTTTTTTTTATTTGTCTTTTAATTTATATTTAAAGCTATAATTTCATTTACAGATATTTAGTTCTTAAGTCATTTATTTTCTTATAGTTTCTTTTAGTTCAAGTTTTTTAAATTTTATTTATATTTTTTTCATTATTGAGTGTTTTGAATAAAGATTTATTTGTTTTCATGACTTTCTAATTTTCTTCGATTTGTTAAATTTTTTTATTTTGTTATGTTTTATTAATTTTTGTTTATTTTAAGAACTTTTCATTATTTGAAATTTAAAAAAAAACTATATTTTTGAAATTTTGTAATTTTAAATTTTATTTAATAACTTTTTTATTTTTTTCTTTTTATAATAATTATTTCTAGTTTTATATTTTTTTTTTTAATTTTTATATTTTTTTAATCTGTGACAACCACGCCTACATCCCATACAAAGTGACTTTATAAGAAAACAAAAACTATGACGAAAATATTTTACGGATAAATATTTTATTGGCTGGTTAAGACTTTGAAAATACTTTGGATCGGCCGGGGGGGGGTATTTTAACTCCGGCCCAGTCGAAGATCATTTCTTACTATTTTTTTTTTTTTTTTTCAACAGTTAGATTATTCACAATGCACAATCATATTTGCGGCTCTATCAATGACACTTAATTTTTTTGAGTGACACCTGTAATTCCTTTTTAATAAGTGTATCCAAGTTCAATTTCAAAGATTTCGCCTATGGAGTGATTTAGTACAAAAAAAGATGCTTTACATGGATTACAACGAGCCGCTTTGTCCTAAAATTTTTACAGTGTTGACTTAACTTGTTTGTATCTATCTCGTAATTCTAAGCTTTAAAATATATACCTAAAATGCTAAATTGTGCTATAGTTTTCAACACGAGCTGTTGTCTCTGTGTGCATGGGTGTGTCTGTGTGCATGAGCTAATATAGAAGTTATCTTCTGTATGCACGAAAAACCGCCGCCCAAAACTGTGCTTCATAATAAATGCATTTTATGTGCACTTTAATTGAATTAATGCAACCAACTTTACTGCAGTTTACTCAACAACCTGCTGCTGTTACCACATGGTTATTTATTTATACTCTGCAGCTAAGTGTTTTTTTTTTTTTGCTTCTTTCACTCAACAATATTAACTAAGAGTCAGAGTCAGAGCGAATGCTTACGTGTTGTGTTTTCGTTTGTGTGGCTTTGTGCGGGTGTGAGTGTGTGTGACAAACTACAACCTGTTGTGTACGGCTGGAAGGCAGCGGCTGTCAGGACAAGCGGCTGACAACAACAATAACAACAACAACAATAACAACAACAACAACAACAATAACAACAACAACTTCTCTTTGCTAAACTTACATAACTAACAGTCATTGGCTGTTGGCTGTTAGACGTAAAGTGGTTGGATCGTAATCGTAAACCTTCATGCATAGATACGATAGCTTTTTGCTTTTCACTCTATACAATTTATAATATTAACAAGTTTACCGTTACGCCGTAGGTTTTTGTTATTGTTGTTGTTGTGTTTGTGTTACTTTTGTTATTTATCTATTTGTTTGTGTGTTGCTTTGTTTGCTCATGCCTATGTGTTAAAGTAATACTCACGTGTGTGTGTCTGTGTGCGGTTGTGCATGTGTGTTTGTGCGACGTATGCGCCATATTGTTAATGTTTAGTCATAATTTTACAATAATTTGTGCTCTGCTGCGCATTGTGAGTTAATTAAAAATTACGCTTGCATACTTTTAGGTGCCATTATTTCTGTTCTATGCAAATGAAAACATGTCAAAGTGCTTGCATAAAATTTTATATTTCATGCCGTTATTAAATTGTTAGATTTTTATTTTTATATAATTTTTGTTCTTGAAAAGCTCTTTTGTATTTTATTTGACTTTTGCACTTTTACTGTTCGAACAAGCTTGTAAAGCTTTTAGCCTCTGCCAGGGAAACATAAAACACACACAAGCACAAACGTTAATGTCAAGTGCAAATTATAACATGCCACTTGGGTCAGAGTTCAAAACCAGCTGTCAGCCCCCGGCCACAACGCAATCAGATACTTATGCATGTATGGATGCCACAAAGTATGCAACAACAAGCAGAGCACAAACACATACAAGCAAGCAAGCGAGCGGACACGAGACCATTGCACAATATTTAATAATAAACATTTACACTATAATATATACAATATTTATTCATGTCGCAGTAATAAATTTTCCAAAATGCAGCTGCACTCGTTCCTTTCAGTCGTTGCTACATTTTATCTTCGACTGTGTGCGGAAGGCTGCGCCATATAACCAGCGTATATTTTGAAATATAAAAGGTAAAAAAGAAAATACAAGTTGCGCAAAAAGTTTTACTTTTTTCCAATATCGAGTTTATTGAAACATTTTCTACGTCTTGTGACACTTTAAACCAGTGCTGTCCAATGTTCACTCGCCTTACATCATCAACTAACTGCTGAATATTTTTAAAAAAAACATTTTAATATATTTTGTCATGTTTGTGCTCAGTCGCTCATTGAATTAAGTCAACTTTTTTCACATCCGTTTTATAACAAATAAATTTGAGCGATTTCACGTGTCGCTGATTTTGACGTTTCTTACAATGGCAGCGTCAAGCATGAGAGCCCCCCGATACATAGCCATTAACAATAACGGCGCTATCGGCTATAGGCCACACTTCAAAATATCATCAGCACCCAATTAAGTTGAATCATTGGCTGTTGGGTTTTCTTGAAAATTCACGCTTCCAATGTTTCCAGGGTGCGAGTAGTTCGCAGAACAAAGGATCTTAATGCCAGAACCCAGACATGTATGCATTCAACGAGCGTTGCTATGTGTTAGAGTATGTTTGAGTGTGTGTGTGTGTGTGTGTGTGTGTGTGTGTGTGTTTGTATTTGCCGCACAATTTAAGCCGCATTGTTTAATGTTGGTGTGTAAAGCGCTCTTTTCAGTCCTCTTTTTGTTTCTGCTTCTGCATCTATGATTTTTATAAGCTGCTTAGACTGCAAATTATTCAGCAGATTTTTTCACCCAACATTTTATCAATTATTCATATTTCAGGCATTGTTTTCAGCCTTACGTGTCTGAAACTAAGCTTTTGAGCCGAATTTGCCGGTTTTGAAGAGTCAATAAAAAAAGCTTTTCTCAATTCTTCAGTAGATTCACAAAGTGACTGACATTGAGTTTTAAAGATTATAGGTTATAATATAACATATTATGTCCGATACGACATCTTAAAGATTTGGCTTAACACTGACTGCGAGGCTCACATTATCTTATAAAGATCAGATTCTCGAAAATTTTTAAAAATCATTGAATTCAATTGGGACAGGAAATAATCGGCAATCATGGCACTATACTATTGAAAAAAACAAAATGGCGGCCGATTTTGTAACCTCAAAATCGACTTTTTTTGAAATGGTCATTTTATTTTTGTGGCGGAAAAAATTATCCTAGTTCAGGCGATAGCCACTTGAACAAGGATTAATTTGTGAGTTATGAAATTGTGCCATTTTAATATGTTTATTTAATTTTATAATTTTTAACCCTTTCAGCCCCAAATTAGCCCTGTGCCAAACATTCCAAACTTCGTCGAGGATCAATTTTTGACCTAAATAAGCTAAGAATGAAGTTTGAAAGCCGTATTACTTTCCTAATAGAAACTATAAAAATTTTTATTAAAATTTAAAAAATTTTTTACAAATTCTAAATGTAAATAAGATCTCTTACATTCGTACTTTTACATTGAACTACTTTTAGCTTCAGAAAATTTTCGGAAATATTTAAAAATATAATTTTTTAATTTTCTCTTTTTTAAAGTCGCGTAGTCGCGTGGTCGCGCACATGAGTTGACTCGGAATAACTTTGAAAAGCATGTAATAAAAATTAATTTTCGTATTTTTGATTTTTTCATCTTATTCTCCACATTTCAATCTATCATTAAAAATTTATTGAAAATAATCGTACGGTCCCACACTAGAAACAGAGCCACAAAATCAGAAGTTGCCCACAGGCATTTTTGGGGCTGAAAGGTATGATATGTTAAAAACATATTTTTTAAAAATTATATTTTTAGCTTTATGCCAAATAATTCATGAAGCAACAGGTTGCTACAACAACAAATGTTCTTCGCCGAACAAACCGAGCAGACTAGACCATGGTTTCGTCGGACGCTAATCTTTAGCTTTGGTTTTTTTTCATCAGATGTTCCGGACTGGTGATATCCTGTACACCGTCAATTTTTGGTATTTTTTTTTTTAAATCAAATAACGTCAAGAACCGCTTCAAAAATCCTTAAAAATATTTTTTTTTTTAAATTCTTTAAATGTTAATAAATATATGTGCAAAATAATAAAAAAAATAATCCCGAAAAAAAATTTTTTCTTTTAATTTGTAAACTATGTATATGCTCCCTTAATTAAAACCTAAAATTACAAAACTTGAAAACACAATTTTTTGCAAAATTTAAAAAATAAAAAGTTCTAAAAATAAATGAAAATTAATAAAACTTAAAAAAATAAATAATCAAATAATAAAATAAAGAAAAATTTAACATATCGAAGAAAATTAAACAGTAAAAGAAAATAAAAACTAGTAAGAAATGATCTTCGACTGGGCCGAAGTTAAAATACCCCCACGGCCGAACCAAAGTATATTCAAAGTTTTAAGCAGCCAATAAAATGTTTATCTGTAAACATTACGTAGGCTAGACTTTCACTCGATTTCGTTGGATTATATACTCAGAGTGCTTATTTAAGCTTATTTACAAAATTTCAAGTCCATTTTTTAATTTTTGTGAAATTCTTAGATTTTACCGTTTTGATAAAGTCAATTTGTATGGGTGATACTGAATGTCACCCCACCCTCTAATTTTTTTTGAAACTGAGAGTTTTAAAACCAAAATATGTGGTAATTATAAAATTTCCTAGAATTAACAAACGCACACAAATGCAAATGAAGCCATCAATTTCAATTAGGTACGTAGTGAAAATTTTATCTTTCGCCAAACACTGACCGCAGCCGCCAACCTCTGTGGCATATTTTAGACTTTATCAATTCGGCTGCAAAGATTGACTTATAGGGACAACTCTCCCCACCCACTGATGCATAACTGCATTCAATTGATATATAGACAGATACAAACACGTATTTACATACACACAAGCAGTGTGTAAAACCATTTCCGGTTTTATCAAATGCAATTTGCTGCCACTAGCTATTGTTTTCCAGAGCTACCTGATTAATTGCATACCTGGCTGAGGAAAAAGTGCTGCAGTTGAATTTTTGAATTTGTTGAATTTTTGTTTGAATTGTTGTTATATTCGTAGTTTTTGTAACTTCGATTCGATTTCCTGGGGATTTTTTGCAATTCATGTGTGGGTTATTTTTTTTTCGTTTTTTGCGGTTCAGCATGGGGTTAACAAAACGACAGAGGCCCTGTGCATTGGACTGTTTTTTGCAACTCATGGCTTTTGCTGTTTGCTTATCTTCAAAACTTTATATTCATGTGCGTTTTTCAGCCGTTTCAGGTGAATGCTAATAAGTTTATGGTACTTTCAATTCAAAAGTAGCAAAAAATTTTTGTTTGTTCTGAAAAATCATCCACTTCAAAAATCAAGAACTGCGGCATAGAAAAACAAAAAAAAAAAAAAAAAAAACAAATTTCGTTGTGGTTAAAGTTTTGATTAAGACAAAGTATAGGCCATGGTTATGAATGTGAATATGCTATGGATATGATTAAAATTATATTTATGGTTATGGTTTTAGTAATGGTTTCGGATAAGGATATGGATATGGATATGAATATGGATATATGGATATGGATATGGATATGGATATGGATATGGATATGGATGTGGATATGGATATGGATATGGATATGGATATGGATATGGATATGGATATGGATATGGATATGGATATGGATATGGATGTGGATATGGATATGGATATGGATATGGATATGGATATGGATATGGATATGGATATGGATATGGATATGGATATGGATATGGATATAGATATGAACATGGAATTGGATATGGGTATAGATATGGATATGGATATGGATATGGATATGGATATGGATATGGATATGGATATGGATATAAATATGTACATGGATATGGATATGTACATGGATATGGATATGTACATGGATATGGATATGGATATGGATATGGATATAGATATGGATATGGATATGGATATGGATATGGATATGGATATGGATATGGATATGGATATGGATATGGATATGGATATGGATATGGATATGGATATGGATATGGATATGGATATGGATATGGATATGGATATGGAAATGGATATTTTTTTTTTTTTAGACTAAACCAACGGGAATGCCCCTATAAATGCGAAAGCATTGTGTTGATTCGGAAGAAGGGTGATAGTAAGTTGGAGGGTGGAAAGATAGAGTAGTGTCGGTAAAGATTAGTTTTAAATTTACATAGCTCAAAACTGCCGGAGAATACGCTTGCAGGGAGATTGTTCCACAATTTTACTGTACGACCGAAGAACGAATTATATCAGTATTGCGAGGTTTTATTGTGCATCAACGCAATGGTATAGGGATGGGCTTGGTGAGCTGCCCGAGTGGACCTGGGAAATACACGAGCTGATGGTGTAAGGTTATGTATCTCCCTTGAACACTTCCCATGATAGTACCTGTATAAAAGGCTTAGGCAACTAACATTGCGTCGATGCCCAAGAGAGTTGAGAGAAGATGAAATGTTTTCATCTCCAATCAGATATATCGCACGTCGTTGAATTCGATCCAGAAGCTCCAAATAAGATCTGGAAGCTCCTGCTCAAATGTGCGATATGGATATGGATATGGATATGGATATGGATATGGATACGGATATGTACAGGGATATGGATATGGATATGGATATATATTTATGTGGATAAGGATTTGGATATGAATTTGGATGTGGATATGGATATGGATATGGATATGGATATGGATATGGATATGGATATGGATATGGATATGGATATGTATATGGGTATAGATATAGAATTAAGTGGATAAAGATATGGATATGGATATTAATAAGTATATGGATATGGATATGGATATTAATAAGTATATGGATATGGATATGGATATGGATATAGATATAGATATGGATATGGATATGGATATGGATAAAGATATGAATATGAATATGGATATAGGTATGGTTAATAATATGGATAAGGATATATTTCAATTTCAATTTCAATTTTATTTAAGAAAGAATTGTTCACAAACAAGACAGAGTCTTTTAAATGCAGTAAGAATACACACTAGGGCGGGTCAATTTGAAGGGGACAAAAAAAGCGCGTAAATCGCATATGCGGAAAAGATTCTGCGGACAATTCTGAGCAACTTTTCCCAAGGAACTATGGGTCTAAAATGAATTTCGAGTCAGCCATTTTCATGGTGAAAATGCAAATTTATACATTACAAAAAGTATTGGGAAAACTTTAATAGATAGCTTATAATTGAGTGCCAAGGCAAAAAGACAAATTTTTTTGTGCACAAAATTTACTTTTTATTAATTTTTGTGAAGTCTCCAACATATAATGTTTGCTTTTGACAAAATATGAAAACAAATTTATCGAAAGTAAAGATATAAAAATAATTATTTCAAAATTTTTCAAATAAAATCTTGTTTGCTTTCTAGTCGGGGTATTTTCTTTCGACTAGCATCTGTCACAAACATAACACCTTCACGGTTCTTGACTGTGGTTCGCCGAGAAACATTTGTTAGCAATTGATTTAATTTTCTATCATTGTGCTGATCATACAAAAAAGATTGGAGGTTTTCGGGTATTTTACCACAGCTGCACGATTGTAATTTTAAATTACATTTACATTTTCCAATGTAAAATAACTCATCAATGCATTCGACAAAACGCTTCAATTTGCTTTCGTTTTTTATTTCCTTTTTGTATTTATCAATGAAATTGTTAAGCTTTAGAATGATGCTTTTTTCGTTCATAATTTCAATATTCAGCCGACTCCAAATTCCAACTAATTTTCTCGATACACTGGCAGTAAAGGTTTTATAGGCGAACATTTTACCTTCTCCTTTTGCTTGGTTGGCAAGAAAAAAATAACACTTTAATACATCACGCTTGCTTGGTAAATTTAAGCCACTGAAATCTTGTGGGAGCCCAAATGTTAAAATATCCGGCGAGGGCAACGAAGTTATTTGCGATGCAGATATGATCGAAGATGCCACATCCATTTCTGATCTTGACGACGTTATTGATAGATTGCCATCCATAGCGCTCATATTAAACTTTTTTTTTTGTAAAATCAAAATAAAATTGAATGACCGAATAGGCTAACTTTAGGCTTTACGTTTTCACTTTAATAAACGATCACTTGTACTAATTACAGCTTCGTGCTGTTCTTGCACAATTTCTACCTGCTATGAAATTTCAATCACTACGACGAGTACAGCTGCAGCAAAATGCACAGAAAGCCAACTTTTGCTTATTTCAATTGGAATAAAAACAGTTATATTCAGCGTTAGTCGATGGCGCGAGCAGTCGACTGTACATTTGTCTTATTCATTGAAGTTATTCACATTGCGAGCTAAAAAGGCCTGTTAAAACCGCAAAGTGGCAGTATAACATATTCTTCATGTGAAATATGTTATATGTCACTTGGCAATTTTAACAGAGAATAACTACCAAAATTTATTTACCTTCCAATTATAGAACTTCACCATGAAAATGGCTGACTCGAAATTCATTTTAGACCCATAGTTTCTTGGGCAAAGTTGTTCAGAATTGTCCGCAGAATCTTTTCCGCATATGCGATTTTATAGAAAAAAAATCGACCCGCCCTAATACACACATAAAAAATAACAAATATTCTCATAATATAAATGGATGTGGACAAGGATATTGGTATGGTCATTAGAGCAAGTCACATTTGTATGGATTTTGTTAAAGTATCTGGGATCCTCCTTGGGCCTCCCCCCCCCCTAAAAAACGCGAAGGTTGCAAATGAAGTAATTCGAGCTCTTAAAAGTCCAAGGATTGTCAAAAATGGCCCGGTTCTGGTCGAAAATCCGGTTTTCGGAG
The DNA here is from genome assembly GCA_943735915.1 of Pherbina coryleti. NCBI lineage: Eukaryota > Metazoa > Arthropoda > Insecta > Diptera > Sciomyzidae > Pherbina > Pherbina coryleti. The sequence continues at coordinate 10,499,867 of OX030951.1, forward strand.
AGTAATTTTAGAAATTTACAAGAAAAAACAAAAGTACCTACTACTATGTTTAACTAACTGAAGAATCTGATTCTGGACTTAGATTTGACGTACAATGAAGTCTGGTCCAAATAAACGCATTTTAAGTCAACATTTTAAAATTTTTTCATATAATTTTTTATTCATGTTTGTCCTTTGCATTGATCTAGAACACTTTTTTTAAAATTAATTAATGCATTATTGCAGCCCATTTTATGGTTTTAATAATTAAAAAAAACAGGATCGACTCATTTTTGAATGAGATACGATATTTTTAGTATAGTGATTTTTAAAGGCTTTCATTTTAATCATTGTGAATATGGATTTTCTTTTGCTGCATTCGTTCAGAAATATTGGATTTTTTTGTACCGCATGGAAAGAGTTTACAATGGCCTTCTACCACTTGAAGAAGAGTCTGTTTTTCCGCTTCCAATGACGTCACTTTATCGTTGTATCTCGACATAAGATTAATTGCTCTCTCACGGGTACGGATAAAATCAAAAACCATGTTTTATAATGAGACGAAAAGTTTGCTCAATATTCAGAACCATTACGTTTGACTTCCAGAGAAAAGATGGAAGGATTAGTTTGAAAAAGTAGTTTAAATACTTTGCTACGTTTTATTTTATTCCCGAAGATGGGACGGAAAGATTATTGGTATTCTTTTACCTAACGTTCAATTAAAATCTAAAAGATTGATGGTAAAGATCATCAATGAGAAGTAAGACGGAAAGTTTATCAACTTAACAGGAACTAAGTACTATCAGTAGGTTCAGAAGATGTCAGGAAAATCGAAATTTAGTTTTTTCAATGCGCTGAACTGTTTGACTAACTAGGGAAGTAATTTTTTAAACTCTTTATTATTCAGTGAGAAAAAAAATTTTTTTTTTTTTTTTTTTGTTTTAATAAAATAATAACAAATTTAATTGAAGAAAATGAGCCACTTGATTACATTTTTATGCATTCGCACTTGAGTGCACTTTAATATTTGCATTGAGCAAAGCTCAGAAAAACAACACCAACAACTACAGTTCAAAAAATGTTTTTAATTTCTTATCTTTAGATTTTACTTTCCTCTTTTTCGCACCCATCGCAGGGTGGATGGAGGTAAAATTTTTAATTAGCTTAAAAAAACGTAAAAGAATTAAAAGTAGAACAAATGCTTCGAATTGATAAGAAAATGCAAAAAAAAAAAACAAAATAGGAGCGTTGATTGATGAGCACTTTATAATGAAATCTTTTAATAACAGGCAGCACTGATTTAATTAAATTTGGTGCTTTTGAACATTTTATGTTTCCGTTCCCAAGTTAAGGATTTCATTTCCTTTGAATGTGCTGTGGAAGTTGTATACGTGTGCGTGTGTGTGTGTGTGTGTTTGCGGGTATGGGTGCGTGCAGAAGGTGTGTAATAAAATTTTATGTGTCATTACAAAATTTCACAAAGCTAATTGAATTAAATGTTAAGTAAATAAATTACAATAATTAAATTTTATTTATGAGCTCATTAAGTTGAAAGGCGAAAACTTTGGTTTAAAGAAAATTTTATAAAAGTATGACTTTTAAACTCAAGCAGCAGTTTAGAATAGCATGAAAACACACACTCATACACGGTTCTTACCACTCTTCTCGTCTATGATGAATGGGCTGTTAGTCAAGCATTAAATTTTTATTTGAATTTAACAAATCGAAAAACACTCGACCGGTAATAAATTGGCTAAGAAGCAGAAATATTTCATTATTTTTTTTTTCTTTTTATTTTTGGAACATAAGCAAAAAAAAAATGCTATTATTAAGACACACATTATAGAACATCGACTCCTGCCAAGTGAACCATTTCAACCCCTAAAACGGTTCACATTAAGCCCGCATAAATTGCTGCTTATATTTTTTATAGCATGAAAGTGAAAAAAAATTCACGAATAATTTTGAAATAAATCAAATTATATTGTTTTAAAAAATAAAAATATGTTGTTGCTGCCTATATATCTCTGCCCTCTATAGCTCACACACCCAAATTATTGAGGCACCCATTCATTATAAGGTTGAGGGAACATCGGCCACGCAGAATTTATGTTCTTTTTTATTTTACTCAACAATGTTGGTGCGATCGACTGGAAAATTGTTAAAAATAGACATAAGGACATCAAGCAGAAAAAAAAATCAGAAAATTTTTATACACCTCACGTCCATGTTTGTCACATACAGTAATTTTTCTATAAAAATTCAATAAAACATGATTTATTACGAAGCCAACAGGTATGAACTGAAGGATATTGAAAAGTCTTGCGAACTATTCTGTGCAGAAGAGAGGTAGAAGGTCTTTTTATAGGTCAGTAAATAAGAAAATTGGTAAAGAACGAATGATTTGTCAAAAAATTAAATCAAATGGAAAAATTAATTAAGGACTCTCTAGACAATAAAAAATCATAAAAAAATAAATTTTTGAAGCAGTACATTTATGTGTACTCATTCAGTCGTCATTTAAAACTTTTGAAGCAGAATGTCGCTCAAAATTCATTTTCTACACATTCATTTTAGGAGGAGAGAGCAATAAGAGAGTTTCCATCAAGATGCGCGAACTATAGAAATACGAGGGCAATTTGATAAATCAGTGACTTTTTGAATAAAAGATATTTTTTCGGGAAAAAAGCATTTTATTCCTCAACTAGTCTTCTTTTAGATCCATACATTTTGTTCATTTTTTTCTTTTTATTCCTTCCAAATAATAGCTTTATAAAGGTTCTCAAAAAACCTCTTCTTTCGACCCAAATCTCTTATCGCCGAGTCTTTTTTCAGGTTTCGAAATAGAAAATGGTCTCCGGTCATTGGTAGCAGTTCGTAGCCCAACTTATTATTCTTAACATGACAACTGCAGACGTGTATTCTGATGCGTAGTCATGGTGGAAGAGTACTTTTTCTTCGCCAAATGCGGTTGTTTTGGTTCAAATCAATTTCAAATCAGTCCAACAGTTGTGAATAAAAATCATCGGTGATCCGTTTATCCTTGACATTTTACGCCATGACCTTGTTTGCCGACAACAGACAATCTTTGGTGCACGTTCACGCGGAGAAGTCCACTACCTTGTATCTTAATTGGTCTCTGGTGTGTTGTGATGTATCCATGTTTCGTCTACGGTTACGAAACGGCGCAAAAACTCCTTCGGTTTTGGGTTGAACATCGCCAAACACTTCTTCGAAGTGGTCGCACAACTGCGCTTACGTATGGTCGAGTGTGAGTAATAGCGGCACTCATCGTGTGGATAGCTTCTTCGCGATTTCTCACCAGTAAGAATCACCTGAGCTCTTATGACCTCTTTAAGGCGACCTAAACGTTCATAGGCGTGGCGCTTGTGCTGGTGCAACAGAATTCAATAAATCACTTCTTACCCACAGAAATTGGTGGTTCAAAGTCCCTATAGTATTCCTTGATGTAGGTGATGGTATTTTTACGCAAAAAATAATGCTTGATAAGTTGACGAAATTCATTTTTTCCATTTTAGTCAAAATTCGCGAAGTTGTCTGTTTTCAATGGCTATCAAATATCAACTTAATGACGTAACTTACTCACAATTTGACAGAAGTCTATTGATATAGTCAACATTTGACAGATGGTAGTTGACAGAACCAGTGTTGCATTCAAAATTACTCCTTCAACTTTAAAATGCGTGAAATTCAAAGTAACTGACTTCTCAAATTGCCTTCGAAAGGTACTCAGATTGTTGGGATCTAGTTATGATGTCAGATTTTTGTTAGTTCCTCAAAAACGAAGATTCAACATCACACCAAAGGCAAAAGAGAATTCATTAACCAAAGACCAACCGTTTTTTTTTTTGGTTCACAATACTCTCCAAATATAAGACTTTAAAATATAAGTCTAGTAAAAACAGAGAACACGAATTTCAAAATAACACGAATTTTATAAACATTTTTATTTTTGAAACAAATTTTAGCTTTAGGCCAAAGTATGCTGGCAACAAGACAATTAAGACAACAACCAACAACAACAATCAACAACAACGGTTCTGTATAGAGCAAATAATATAGCAGACTAGACAAACTGTTTCGTTGGCCGCTACACTAACTCATCAGTAGTCTTGCATGACTTTTCACTGTGATCCACTCAAGCTACTTATGTCCTACTTATACTACCAATATGCGGATAAAGTTACCCGGAAGTTTATTTTTACAGAGAGAACGCTTTTCCATTAGTAACTGAGTTCTTATCTACTTTTTATGCATTCTGTGTCAAGGTTAACCTTGATTGTGTCATACTTTTAGGCATAGCCTTGTGTGGATCTATCGAAGGTCCATAACATCGTGTTACTGCTATGAGATATAAAACTATTTATTTTTTTAATTTATTTTCTTTTAGAAAAACTACCAGGATATCAAACATTTACCTATAGTTCTAAAAATCGTGCATATTCAAGGGTTGCCATAAAAAAAAAATACAAAAAGTGTTCATTATGCATCATCGAAAGAAAAATTCATTGCATACTTTTAGGATATTATGAACTTTTTACAGTGAGTAAAAACTTTTTCTGTACACTAAGTGAAAAAAATATTAAATTTATCCAAAAACTTCTTTAATTTATTCAAAAAGCGAGTCATTTTTTCACCAATAACGAATTTGCATAAATCGACTACGTAAATATTTAAAATTTATTTAAATATTTTCTTAATTAAATAAAATATTTAAATATTTAAACAGAATTAATAAAAAATATATTTAAATTGTCCACGAATTTTTTTTTAATATCTTTCAAATATTTAAAACTATCGCATTTAAAGAAAATTTATATAAAAATACTGAATTTAAAGAACAACATATTAAAATTCAATAAGAACTAAAATGTATAAGAAGAAAAATATGCAGGTAAATGACAACCAGAAAATATCAAGTTGTCACTCAACCCTACATCAATCCATAAAACGACCACCCATCGCATTCACAAATCATCTTGGGCAAATATCCACCCTATATTACCCTTGCAACATTAACTAAATGATAACTATAAGAAACCTGCAAGAAATAAACTGCAGGAACAGCGTGCGATGCTGTTGCTGCTTGTCGGAATATGTATGTACGTGTGCGATGCTGTTGCTGCTTGCTTGTATGGAATATGTGTTTAGATGTGTGGTATAAATAAAATTTAAATACGGGAAAAAAACGAGTTGTAAGGAAAATATTTGATTTATCCACGTAAATATTTAAATAAAATTGATACTCAGGCGTGGATAATGTTAATAAGCATTATTTCTTTTAGTGTATATATATGCAAGCTGCAGTCAAATCCTTTTTAAAGTGATAGTGAAATTCTGCAGGGATTATTTTCATAAACAAAGGGTGATTTTTAATCCATTGTAGGATATTTTATTAAATAAAACACCTAAAAATTAAACAAATGACCAATGTTTTGACTTGATTTTAAAGTTTGTCTGAAATTATTGTTTTAAGATAACCACGTCCTTGCCCTTGAAGAAAGATATTCAACCGATCTAGTTTTTATTAATTTTTGCAAGCATTCCTGGTCGAATTTCGTTGATAACTAACGTAATGTTGCCCTCAAGTTTCCCTATTGTTGCCGACTTCTTGACTTGAGGAAACTCCAAAACAAATAATCAAGGAGCGTCATATCACACAATCGCAGTGTCCAGTCGACAGGCTCAGAAATATCAGAAAAGTATGTAAATTAATTTTCTCTTTCAAAATTGAGAGGTATTTTGAAATCTTTCGATAAACATACTGAGAGTAACAATCTAAAAATTCAAGCATTTATACTATAGAACAAAACTGAAGTAGAACCAAACTGTAGTAGAACATACTGAATTCTCTCAGTTTCTACTTTCGACTTGTCGTATCCTCTGAGCTGTTGTGTCGTTTTCACTGGATGTGCTTGCTCTGATTTACCGTTGCTTTATTTCATTGTCGCTCTATGTTTTCATGTTTAATTAAAATAGAATTCAAGCACTATTGCGTAGTAGAGAAAAGCTTCCAACTTATGCAGTGTTTGCTTTGCTTGCTACGCTTCATATAGAACATTTATATTCGATGTCAAGGCTTTACGAAAATATAAAGTATATTGAAGTAGTGTACAGTGTTAAAATTGTTCGAAATTCTAGTGTACAGTACTGAAGTTTAATGAAAAACAGGTTCTATGAAGCTCTTTAGGCGAAACCTCCATAATGAGAATAAAATTTTTAACCAATTTGAAATTGAAAACATCCATAAAGCCCCTTAAGCCGGATACGAAAATATTTTAAATAAATTCAAGCCCTGTTGAAATTCCCTTATATTCCATACAATGTGGGGTATGAAAAAACATTTCAATTTTTCTGCTGAGGTAAATGTTAAATTTTCCAACATTTATAAAATTTTCAAGCATTTTTAACTAGACCAGAAAACAGGGGTTATGTCATATTTGGGGTTGGCATCTTTTTATAGCACAAATTTTACACTTTTGAACATACATATTAATAGAAAATCATGACAATGTCATGTCATGATATGATGATAAAAAAGGTTGAGATAAAAATGTCAAATGAAATTGTGAAATGTTAGCAAAATATCAAAACATGAATATTGGAAGCGATATGAAGCGAAAATTTGAAACGTAAGCAAAAGAAAAAAAGGGTCTATTCAACCAGCAAGCGGGCAACATTAAGTCATCGAAATGTTGAAAAGGGTTTAGTTCTGTTTTTTTTTTTTTTTTTTTGTTTTGAAAGAAAAATTAAATCTAGATAATGTTCATAAATCATCAAAACGCATATGATTGAAAGTATCGCCTTCAAGCATCACTCAACCCAGTCCAAATTTTCAAAAGGGTGCTGCTTAGTGAAAGAAAGTCCTTCTGAGGTTGAACAACAACAATAACCAAAAAACGTTTGCCGAAAGTAAAGAAGAAAGCAAAAATGAAAAAACTTTAAAGCACTTTTGTTAAGATATCAGCAAATATTTGCTTTGCCATTCGACTAATGTGGAAAAGCACTTGGAAGCCAACCAAAATAACAACAACAATAACTACTAACAACACTACTACCACTGCTACAAACCGAAACAAGCAATGATTTGAAGGACATTATCATGAAAGTTGATGATGTTGTAAATAATTTCCAGGACAACATTAAATGTCAAACTATAGACTCGTAGTTGTTGTTTTTTTGTGGCAAAATTACAGAGGCGGGTGAGCAAAAAAACACAAAAAAAATTAAAGCAAAAACAAAAACAAAAACAAACAGAACAGCAACATGATGCTGGCAAAAAAGTCTCGAGGGTATCCATCATGGTTGGGTACGTGTATATGTATGTGTGCGTCTGATTAAATATCACGGTCTCTACGGACAGATATTTATCAAGACATATTTATTATGATGATGATGACGAGGATGATGATGGTGATGATGGTTAGGGTGATGATGGTGATGAATATTATGATGATGAGGATGATGATGAGGATGATGATGAGAATGAAGATGCTGATTATTATGACGATGATGATGGTAATGATAATGATGCTGATGATGATGATGCTGACGACGATGATGATGACGATAATGCTGTGGATGATTATGATGATGATGATGATGATAACAATGATGCTGCAAGGACTTACGCTTGAAAGCTTTAAACACTTTGACAATGAGCTGTACAGGGTACAGGGCACACTAGCATGCGATGGCAGCAACTACAACTAACGACACACAGTTAACTTGATTTTTTTGCCACATTTTAAGTATAACAAACGACCTCGTCCCTAGCTCCTTACACTATCCACACTTGGAAAGTGACTTTGGCAGCGTTATAGCATCCTCTTCATATAACTAAACCGGAAGTGCACAGGATGTTGTCACACGGAAGTTTATGTCAGCTACTAACGGCTACTGCTACTGCTCCTGCAGCAAATTTTATTTATATCGATAGTTTTACTCAACACAGGAGCAATAAAGAAGTTGTTGTTTTAGCTGCTTTTATTGCCACACAAGGCTGCTAATTTGAATTGATTGTTCGTACGAATATCCTTGCATAAATAACTGTGCGCTCTTTTTACTGTGTGGAACGGCAAGTGAAGTGTTTTCATCCTAGCAGCATTCTTTAGGGTGCAAGTATTTTGGGCATTTGAGTTGGCGGTATTTTGTTTTTTTTTTCAGCATTGTTATGAATTTAACGAAGAAAATTTATCGTTCTGGCACATGTATGCATCACACCGAGAACCATCGTTTGGATAACGTGAGCCCTTGATACAGCAGTGAGTGCGACAATGGCTGCGCGTATCCTTGCATGGCTGTTAGAGATTCATTATTTCTGACTGGGTGGAGCTAAGTGGCTGTGGAGCAACTTTCATTAATTAATTTCTTATCGTTGTGCTGTGGATGATGTGGCTTCTTTTCACTTTACTATTTTTTTTTTCTTTTTCGACCTCTCCAGATTACTTCAGAAATTCTGGTTCGAAATGAATTCTGAATTTAAGTACTATTGAAAATAATTGAATTAAAAATTAATTGAGTTCAAAATAAATATTAAAAGTTCTTAATTATTTTATTATCTCCTCTCTCTCTCCTTTGTACACATTTTTATAGTTCACAGTAACTTTTTTTAAAAAAGTGCATGAGAAATAAGATAATTTTTGTTTAAAAATGTTTGCATTTGAAATCAAAAGGACAGCATAAATCAATTACAATGATAATGTCCATTGTAAAATTTTATGTTATGAACTTGGTCCTGGAATTTGTTTAGTGCCAGGATAACGTTAATCAAGTTTCTTCAAAGAAATATTTAAAAAATTTGTAAACTTAAAAAATTTAAGAGTTTATAGGGAGGTTAAGTAAGATGAAGATTGGCAATCTGTTGAAATTACTCCATAATTCTTTTCGAGAAACCCTAAGGAAGAGAGAAACTCTTTCTTAAAATTTCTGAGAAAGTTTTCCTGATGAAGTCAAAAGAGCAAAATACGTTTTAGTCTCTCTGCAAATTTTTAACCCTCTTATCCGCGAGATTAAAATAATGGGGGAAAAAGGGGGATTAAAAAAGGGGGGAACCAAAATATTTGTTTCTGTTGAACTGTTGAATGTTCATATCAGGAGCACGAATCTAGTGATTGTTTCATTTGACAGTATAGCCGTACTTAACTTGACAGTATAGCCATAAAGACAAAAACCTTTTTCCTTAATTTTTGGAATGAACACTTTTAGCTTTTGCTTTGAATTTATGACCTGAATAATCTCAATTATATCATCAGAAGCAATAAGTAACTTTTATAGTAAAAATTGTTTTCAACAAATCAATTGTGTTCGAAATAAGAAATTTTTTCTACTGGGCAATTTTTTAAAAGCTGATAAGTCAAGTTATAAGTCACCTTGTCTCTGCAGACAATGCAGGCCCGGTTCTCGATCAATTGTGTACAAACTTAATAACACGCACAACACAATTGATCCTAAGAAGCTAGGTCAAAGTCCTTTCAAGGGCTGAAATGGCCAGTTATTTATTTATTTTTTTTATTTATTATGAAGTTTAATAATTTAAATTATTTTTATGCAAAGTTATCTCTATGTTTAAAAGCATTAATTATTTGCAGTGTCACATAAGGAAACGTATTTTCTTGCGTGCAATTTATTAAAAAAATTTATTGATTTCCCAAAGTTCTACATACTAGCACTTTAGTCTAAATTCACTCAAAATGTAACTAAGTGATACTCATTTTGGCCAAAGTGCATAACTCATACACAGACACATGTCTAGGAGTTGAGTTGATGTGCTGTTGTGTTGTGCGCTTTCTGTTGTGGTTGTGCTGAATCAACTGGTATTGTTAAAGTTGTTGTTTTTGCCGATGTTGTTGTTGTTATTTGTTTTGTTTTTTTTTTTTGTTTTTTTTTTTTGCGCTGAAGAAGCTTTTCGGAAATTGAATACTTTCCGGCCATGAACAATGATGGATATTCTACGATGTTCAGCAAGTGAAAGTGAAAACTTGACAGCAAGAACCATAGAACAACAATGTAGCAACAAAAATTTATAACTAAACCAACAAAAACATAAAAAATAACAACAACAATAACAATAGAATAGCAACATCAACTCCATTATAAGAACGAAGACAACATTACAATAACAAGCGCAAAAGCTAAAAACAAGCAATTGCTAATGCAGCACTGAGAGAAAATTGATGTTAGATATTTCATTTTGTAACAAGTCGCTTTAGTGTAAATGAAATGAAACAGAAAACTTGATTGGTGTGAAAAAAAGATAAGAAAAAATAAAAATGTGCTTAAAGCTTCGAAAATGTGGGATCTATTCATGCATACGAACTCAGTGTTCCGAGTTCGATACCAGCCAGGAACTATTCAATGAAAGTTAAATACTTGCTGATGTAATATTATTGGTGAATTTAGGTCATGAACAATTGTAATTTGAAGTCATCAAGTATCAGAAAATAATTTTTATAATAAAATTGCTTGAGCAAAGAACTTGTTTTCGGAAAAAGACATTTTATTACCACTCGCTTAGTGCTTAAGCGGTGTATTAAGTGTGTCACTCTGTTTTCAAGGCTCATAAGTAGGCGTGGTAGGTATAAAAAGTTATATATCCTTGATCAACAGATGAGTCGTGTAGTGATATCCGTCTTTCCGTGACAGGCGGACTTGTCCGTCGTCACGATTAGAGCCGTAAATTTAAAGCTGTCGAAATTTAACATTTTATATAAAATTTTTATAAATACATAAGCTTATTTTAAAAACTTGGAATATAAAGTTCGAAAATAAGCCAAAGAAGTTGAAAACTACGCCTACTTCCCACACAAAACAACTATATCAAACTGATGGAATGTCAAAAAATGCTCGCGTAATAAAAACCATGAACTTTTTAACATGATTGATTTCAAATGCACACTCCAAGTTTGAAATTAAGCAAAATCGGATGAAAATAATGTCTACCACATATATAGGGTGTTTTTTTTAGAGGTATAGAACTTCGAATTGAAATAAAACACAAGAAAATCGTTTTAATGTCCATCAATTTGGCTTTATTGGAAGAATAATTTGATGCCATTAATGTTTAAATATGATTTCGGGCATGTGGCCGCCGCGGCTGGCTCGAATAAAGCCAATTCTACAGGTCCAATTTTCAACCACTTTTTCGAGCATATGGGGCCGTATGTCGGCAATAACGCCACGAATGTTGGCCTCCAAGTCCCCTAAGGTTTCTGGTTTGTTGGCGTAGACGAGCGACTTCACATATCCCCAAAGAAAATAATCCAATGGTGTCAAATCACACGATCTTGGTGGCCAATTGACAGGTCCATTCCGCGAAATTATGCGCTCATCGAATGTTTCCTTCAATAAATCGATTGTGACGTGCGCTGTGTGGCATGTAGCGCCGTCTTGTTGGAACCACAACTCATCCACATTCATGCCATCCAATTCGGGAACAAAATAGTCGGTTATCATGGCTCTATACCGGTCTCCATTAACGGTAACTGACTCTCCAGCATTATTTCGGGAGAAGTATGGCCCAATGACTCCACCAGCCCATAGAGCACACCAAACAGTCAGTTTTTGTGGATGTAATGGCGTCTCAAGGATCTCATGTGGATTCTCTTCACTCCAAATGCGGCAATTTTGCTTGTTGACGTAGCCATTCAACCAAAAATGAGCCTCATCACTGAACAAAATTTTGCGATGTAAACTTTGCGAACTGAACCATTATTTTCGAAATAAATTTGCACGATTTGCAAGCGTTGTTCTTTTGTCAACCTGTTCATGATGAAATAGCAAACCAAACTGAACATAAATGACGTTAGAGTTGCCAGATTTGACCACAAAATGCCAGTTTTATCTCTATTCGAAAAACAAACCCCTAAAAAAAACACCCTGTACAAAGTGACGTCATCAAAAGGAGATAATCTCCAAAAATTTCACAAAAATAAATCTAAACACTTATAATTTTCCACAAGAGCTTTAATTCTTAATACGCACTATAAATTTGGAGTTTGGCAAAATCGGAAGAAAAATACGTCTACCTCTCATACAAAATGACGTCGTTAAATTGGTAAAATCTCTACAAATTTAACAAAACTTGATTTAAGCACTTAAAATTTTGCAAATGAGCTTTGATTCTAAATACCCACTTACAGTTTGAAGTTTATAAAAATCGGATGAAAACCAGGTCTGCCTCCCATACAAAGTGACGTCATCAAAATGGAATAATTCCTCAAAATTACAGAAAATTGTATAACTTCAGTACTTGAAATTCTGTACTAAATAATTTTAGTTTGAAATTTGTCAAAAACGAATTGAAAGTACTCCTACTTTCACCGATACAAAGTGACGTCATCAAAACAGCAAAACCTTGATAAATTCCCCAAAATTGTCTTGATATTAAGAAATATTTATATTTAAAACGTACATTGACGTTGAAATAAGGATAAATTGCATAAAACCACGCCTAGGACCCACACAAACTGACGTCATCAAAATAATGAAACCTTCATAGCTTCGATTATATGTTATACACGAATATGGATGCATTTTTATTCAAGCCAATGATACTCGTAATATATTCCTTTCTAGTTTCAGTTAAAATTTTTTCAAGCCAAGTGTTCGTTTGCGAAATAAGACATATTTTTCCACTATTTCTTCAATTTAGAATTGTTGGGGAAAAAGGGATGTTTAACCAACCATTTTCTACAGTGTATTTTTTCAATATGCAATTGAATGACTAGTCAAGCGTAGCAATTTTGGTAATAGAATGCCAGTTGATCTCGTCAATGGTTTTGCAATATCCGTTTTCCTGGAAATTGAGAATTTTTTGCGCAAATTTGATGTAAAAAAAAAAAAAATTAGCACAAAGCTTCGGAGAAAGTTTTCCGCTTTTTCTTATTTGAATTTTTGCAGCGGATATGCATTGAAGCAGAATGAAGCATAATTAAATGGCTGCCAGTAGGCAGCAATTAGACGTTAAATATTTTTAAAGATAAGAATGTAGCTTGAAGAAGTTCCAACAAATCATAGAGTAACGCAGAAGAATCATCTAATATAATAAAAAAAGGTCGGAGCTGGGTCTTTTCGTTTTCCTTTAGTTCTATTCGTATTTGGAATAAGTATCTGACAGCACAAAAAACATCAAAACAAATACGAACACATCCACACACCCACACCCACATATATGTAAGAACATACAACTTCATTACATTTTCATTTACTTGTTTTTGTGTTTGTCTGACTGCGAGTGTCACAGAATTTATTGATGGGCATCAAACAAACTGACTTTATTTCAAGAAAGACCCAATGGATGATGATGATGATGATGCTGTGCGGTGTCGTAACTTTGGCTACATTCTACACCAAAATAGCATATTATATTCATGGATACGCAACAATCACAGCCAGATATACATGAAAGTGCGCAATTTATGTGAAAATATTTACGTCTACTTGAAATACGTTCTTATTTACGTACACATACGTACGTTCATTCGTTTACGGTAACAGGCAAGTGTATTTGGCTTAGAAGACTAAGTTAAAGAAACAGGCAAATGCTATGAGTGGCGGGAGCGGGAGCAGGGGAGTGAATGCCGGCTGTATGGGTGTGATGGTAATCGATTTCGAGAGCTTCTAGCAAAAATTCTTTGTGCATTGACCGTTCTGTGTTTAAGTGAAAGGGAGTTAAAATGTGGAGTAAGGTTTGGCTGTGTCGTCTATAAATCTTCAAAGTAATTTAAGGACTTTAGCAAGCAGTGCTCAAGGAATTCGCAAAAGATTTATTTGCAACAAATGTTTGAGAATTAAAAAGTTGGCATGGAGTTTAGCGCACTGATAAAATATACTGTCGATTTTATAGGAATAAAAAATTTAAAACGATTTAATTTCACAGGATGTGGCTTGAAAAGGATTCTGGTTTTCTATAAAAATTAAATATAATGAAATCGTCGGTTCGGAAATTCATCGATAAGATGAAATATTTGACATGAAGTACACTTTAGACTTATGTAGCATTTTCAATAGAGGAAAACATGACTTTTTTTTAGTGCTGATAATTGAAGTAAAAATGTGTATTTCTTCAAAAATTTTACAATCGAAAGATAAATTCATTGTCATCTCACGTAATATAAACCTGAAGAACCTCCGATCCACAAATAAAAATTTGGCAAAAATTAAGACTTTAAAAAACGAATTAAGAGTTTGAACATGATCTCAAATTTAGAGTTCCCTTTAGGCTCAAGGAAGGTTCCTTTGGAAGAGAAGATTTTGAAAAAAAAATTCATGTTTTCGCATCGAAATCGTGGAGGAATATTAAGATTCAAATACACATAACATCCCTGTACTCTTAACTTCAAACTGTACATGCGGGAAGTTCGAAATTTCAATTCCTAACCTATAGATTCGATACCATTTTCAGAATTTTTTGGTTTTTGTTTTTACATACTATGAAAATTTCACGAATTTTCTTTGCTGGAAACAGAAAGTTATGAAATTTATAAAAGGTAATGGGTTAACTTTGAATGCATTTTTACAGATGCATATAAATACCTATTTTAACCTTCCTTCTTCCCCAAAAATTCAAATAAGAAAAATTTTTTAAGTGGTTAATTCTGAAACTCTCAGCTTTGAAGATAATTAATCCTGAGAAACAGTAAAATTCTGATGTCCTAGAGCAGTGGTTCTTAAAACATTCTCCTCGGAGCGCTGTTCCTCTGCAAAGCTTCTTAAAGTAATCCGCTGTATATTGTTTAAACCAAATATTATTGTCGATGTTATCTGAGATTTTCAAATGATCTGAAAACATTTCCCTACATTTAGAAGAAATTATAAAAGTGAGTAACGAAAATATACTATATATTCGCAAATATTTAAAATATGCATTTCAAAAACAAAAAAACGAATTGGCCATTTCAGCCCTTGAAAAGATCGAGCTTCTTATTATCAGATTGAGTTGTGCGTGTTATTAAAGGTTTTGTATACAAATGACCGAGAACTACACATACGAACGGCTAACGTGCATGTTCTTAAGAATCTTTACATGGCATTAGTTAATCTCTAAGAAAAAATTTAGTTTGTAGAGAGTTTGCAGAGATGTGACGAACGATCAGAAAATTTAATTTCAATCGACAAAAATTTTCTGTCAGCTGGGGTTCAAACCTGGTCTCGAATTGGCATCAAGTGGTTCATGCACTTCTTAACTCACTACGCCATTAAAACTCTAACAATAAAAGTGGTAGTCAATGTAATTTTAAACTTGTTGTACGACATTTTTAAAGGGTTATAAACAGTCAGTAGGCCTAACAAAAATCGGGTTTTCACCAATTTTTTCTCAGAAGGCATTTTAATCATTTAAAGTAAAAATTTATATACATATTGTGATAGCTTTTAAATTTACTTTCATATTTTTTTATTTGTAAAAATAATTATTTTTGAAGATGCTATAGTCTCTATGGTAGGAGTTCCTCTAAAAAAAAGGCGTCGATGATATCTCTGAACTGGATCATCTGAAATGAAAAATAAGAAAAAAAATGAGAACATTAGATATTGTCTAGTATTTATTCGAAGCAAAATAAATTTGTTTACAAAATGGCGCCTTTTCAATAAAAAACAGTCGGTACTTAAATTAAGACGGTTTTCTCTTAGAAAAAGCTAATTATGAATAAATTAGTGTTATAAAAACTGTACCCCGACTTTATAAACTTTGGCCTAACTTTAAACTTAATAACTAAGGCCCTAACGAATAGGTAGCGTACTTGACTGCCACTCCAGAGGTCCCAGTTTCAAGTCTGGCCACGCATTGGTCTTAATCTTTAAGATTCTTACATTTCTTTACTCATTGCAAATCTAGAGGAATTGAAAATTAATCAATATTTACGACTTAAGTTGTAGTTGGTGGTAGAAAAGTTGTAGTTTGTGGATGAGATTGTCTAATTACTTTCAATAATTGAGGTAAAGGCATAACACTTGCCTCAGATTGAAATGCACATGCTTCTATGACTTTCCGCCATGCTTGGAACATCCCACAAATATTTCACTTGATTGTCCCTTCCTTCCCATTTATCCGTCACCCCATTTCGAACCAAGGCAGACATGAATAATAGATATTACTAGTACTAGATATTCGTAGTTCAAAGCTAAACAAAAAAATTAACACATTTTTACAATTCAAGACCAAATACACCGCATCGGGCATAATGCGCCTTATTTATTCAACATGTGTTCGAAAAAAACAGGAATAATACAAACGAACAAAATACAATGAGTCGCATAACATGAAGCAATTGAAAATAATCCAATTCAACAACTTACGATTGCATTTCCCATTCCAAGTAACAACTTTCGCAAGACCTTTGATATATACAACACCAACTCGATGTCAATGGGTCATCACAACAGTTTCCGCATATTAACTCAATTAATTGCTTTTATTTATTTTCTTTTTTTTTCGATATCAAACAGACAGTTTGTGTCAGTGTTGTATTCATGAGGTCAACATGAGCAAGTTATATTATGTGTCATAGTTTTTAGTGCAAAAAAAAATAAACAAAACAAGAGAATTGTTCTAATAAACTTGAACATGAAAAATGGAAAACGAAAAGTTCGATTAAGACATACCCCTGAAATTTTCAAAGAATCTACTTTTTAGAGATGTTTATTCTTTATACTCTAAAGAACAAACTTATAACAATAAATATAAACGGATATTGGGCTGGGATGGCCTGAGTAATTTTTAATTAAATTGTCAATCAATGTCAATGTTGAAAATGTCGGCTTGACGGGAATAACATTAGTGTTGTTAGATTCCAAAATATAAGTAGCAACCTACATCATTTTAATTTCATAAAAAAGTTATCAAATAAAATAAAACTGCATAAATTTTACCCATTCCATTATATATGGGGACATCATTCATTTATGAGAGCATCTTTTGACATACCTGCAAGAGAAAAAATAAAGAGAAAAATTAAAACTTATACAAATGACAGACAATATAACGTAATTCTTTGTTAACCTAATGTAAAAACTTAACTAACTAAAATTACTTTAACTAGAATGTAAGTCATTTCGAGCAAAGAAGCAGAGAAGCATCAATATTAATTTGTGCCATTTGCACAGATTACCGGAAAATGTGACTTGAACAAAAGTTTCATGTAGTTCTGGCAGCAGCAAAGGCTAAGCTGTGCCGCATTGACCAAGTTTTTTTATTTAAGCCAACTCGAGTTTAACTGAATGTGAATGTGTGTGAGCAGCCAAGACAAAAGCCACAAAGCAGACAATGCTGATGAAAATTGGACGAGAAAGTAGAGCATGTCGCATTGATGAAAATAAAAAAAAAAACAAACAAAAAAAAACAAAAAAACCGAACGAAAAGGAAAAATGGCGAATCTGTGCAGGACACGCATTGTGTGAATGGGGTTAAAAATAGGTTCAAAGCAATTTATAGAAAATAACACAAGGTCTGCATGGAGAAAAAATCAACACAGTCAGATCCACTTAAATGGCATTACTTGCAGAGATGAGAGAATTAAAGTAAAGTAAGAAGAAGGCAATAATATATTGAGCTGTCAGAATAGAGCATAAAACTTTGACAGCTGTCAGTTAAGATAAGGCTTAAGTGTGATGCAATAATATTACGAAATATTTGCTCAACTTTCTGAGTTCAATGAATTGATTACGTCATATTTGAGTCAATCACGGATACAATCAACGATTTCTGTGTGTTCACCGTTGCTGCACAAAGAGATGTTTTAAGTGTATAATTTCTTTTGAATTGAATAAAATAAGTTCGATGAATTCAACCAGGTTTGTCTTTAAAGATAAATGCTGCCATTTTTTTTCTTTTACTGTAATTGTTAGCAATTATAGAAGCAGCTAAAGGCGTGTAATCAGAGTTCTTTTGACGAACTGCAACATTATTAAAATACTTGTGAACGACAGAAAGTCCTTGCTTCGGAAAATGTATCGCCAAGTATTTAATTAGTTAAATTAAAAATAATGACACATAATAAGGCACAAGCACAGTCTGGCTATTATTGAGTCCAAAGTAACCCAGTAAGCCACAGCATATTTCTTAAAATATTTTATGAAACATCTCAGTTAGAAAGAGAACGTTTTCGGCACTCGTAAGGGAAAAAGCAGTGTCGACTGCGTAGTGGAGTAACACTTCGTCTTTTTACGTATACACGAAAGAGTAAATGAGACAAATGCTGTTGCTGTGGTCGACACTGCATTAAAGCAAAAATATTAACCCGAAAACATTCTCAAAACTCGCACGTTTCACCAGGCCGTGGCTTGCAGTTCAGTGGGTCAACTACACTGAGAGAAGTTCAGCTACAATTACCTACTAACACTCACTGTGGAGTACGTAAAACCACTTAACGCAAGAAAATTGCAAAAATAATTAAAAGAAATAATCACAAGCAACGCTCACAAGATTGTCACAAGTGGTAAACAAGCTAAGGGAATTTTCCTTTTTTTTTTTTTCAAAACGTTCTCAAGTAGGAACACTTTTTCAAAACTAGAAAAAGAAGATTTATAGTTTTTGATGTAGGTTAGTTTTTCAGGCATCTATTTATTCATTCATTCATTCTACACTCTGGCATGCATTAAAAACTAACGCCACACTATCAACTACAACAACAACAACTTGGTATAAATATTTACAAAAAAACTAATTAATGTTGACCCAGTTGCAAGTTGCATTATTTTGAACAAAATTTACAAGGTGTTGTTGTTTTTGTTGTTGTGTTTGTTGTTGTAGTTGTTGATGTTGCTGCTATTTATTAGATGTTTACAGTAGTTGTTCTTCTGGCCTGGAGATTCACTCATCATTTGTTTCTTGTAAAAAAGTGCATTTTTTGCATTATTTCACTTGAGGCACTCATATTACGTGAGGTGAACTTTAATAACTAACTCGAGACTTTTTTATAATTAAAAACAGTTAGTTGATCTTTTTAGAACGCAATGATGTGCAATAGATTTGCTTACGTATTGTTTGTTTGAAAAGTGAGCAACCCTACTGTACGACTATTAACCCTAAGCTAGACAAGAGCAACTAAGTGACAGCTGTTGTCGTAAGAATACATTTTTCAAGTTCTGGACATTTTTTCTAATATATTTGTGAATTATAGGGATATCAAAAACGAATCAAAGTGTGAGTTTAAACAAGATCTTTCTGGAAAGAATAATAATTTTAAAGTATGTTTTAACTCCGATCATCAATTGAAATCAAGTTGTCCAAAATCATGGGAACTCAACTATTTTTTCAATGAACTACGTGATTAATTGTTATGGTTTCCTTCAGCGATCGATAAATGTAAAAACTGCGTACCTAAGAAAAACACTTCAACAAAAAAAGAACATCTTCCGAAACACTCATGCATAAAATTGAGACAGAAAACTTTGAATTAGCGTGAGACAAAACCACAAATAATGTGATCAACTCAGTCTAATGAACGAATGGAGCAAAACGCAAAACATTACTAACGTTGACAGATGCATAGCGTATAAATTGCATAAAAACGACGATAATTTAAATATAAATTAAAATAAATCGCGAAAAACAACATCAACACAAACACAAGAGAAACAAAGAGTATAAAAAAAAAACAAAAACTAAAAAAAAAACGACAACATCCGACGAGGACAGAAGCTTAGCAAAAACAAGTTGAAAATGTGCTCAAATCACGCCAAGTCAACGCTGCCAACATACCTACAACGTTACGTTGCTGAACTTCGTAACGTAGTCCAACGTAGTAAGAGGCAGGCAGTTGGAGCAGCAAAACACGATCGCCAACAACAATGACGGATATGTAAATGGAGAGGAAATGCTGCGGAATTAAACATCTGGCGGAAAGGGGTTCTGGCAAAAGTTTGGAATACGCTACACAGTGCAAAATAGAAATAGAGATAGATAGATACAAGCATGAAAGATGTAATATTATAGATGAATGATGAATGAAGTAGGATGAAACATGATAGACGAAAGATAAAAGATAAAATATGAAAGATTGAAGATGAACGATGAAAGATGAAAGATATAAGATGAAAGATGACAGATGAAAGATGAAAGATAAAAGATGAAAAATGAAAAGTGAAAGAGAAAGATGAAAGATGAAAGAAGAAAGATGAAAGATGAAAGATATAAAATGAAAGATGAAAGATGAAAGATGACAGATGAAAGATGAAAGATAAAAGATGAAAAATGAAAAGTGAAAGAGAAAGATGAAAGATGAAAGATGAAAAATGAAAGATGAAAGATGAAAGATAAAAGATGAAAGATGAAAGATGAAAGATGAAAGATATAAGATGAAAGATGAAAGATGAAAGATGAAAGATGACAGATGAAAGATGATAGATGAAAGATGGAAGATGGAAGATGAAAGATAAAATATGAAAGATGAAAGATGAACGATGAAAGATGAAAGATGAAAGATATAAGATGAAAGATGAAAGATGAAAGATGAAAGATAAGATATGAAAAATGAAAAGTGAAAGAGAAAGATGAAAGATGAAAGATGAAAGATGAAAGATGAAAGATGAAAGATAAAAGATGATAGATGAGATGGAAGATGGAAGATGAAAGATAAAAGATGAAAGATGAAAGATGAAAGATGAAAGATATAAGATGAAAGATGAAAGATGGCAGATGAAAGATGAAAGAAGAAAGATAAAAGATGAAAAATGAAAAGTGAAAGAGAAAGATGAAAGATGAAAGATGAAAGATGAAAGATGAAAGATGAAAGATGAAAGATAAAAGATAAAAGATGAAAGATGAAAGATGAAAGATGAAAGATGAAAGATGAAAGATGAAAGATGAAAGATGAAAGATGAAAGATGAAAGATGAAAGATGAAAGATGAAAGATGAAAGATGAAAGATGAAAGATGAAAGATGAAAGATGAAAGATGAAAGATGAAAGATGAAAGATGAAAGATGAAAGATGAAAGATGAAAGATGAAAGATGAAAGATGAAAGATGAAAGATGAAAGATGAAAGATGAAAGATGAAAGATGAAAGATGAAAGATGAAAGAAGAAAGATGAAAGATGATAGATGAAAGATGGAAGATGAAAGACGAAATATGGAAGATGAGTGATGAAAGATGAAACAGGGAAAGTAAAATATGAAAAGTGAAAGATGAAAGGTAAAAGATGAAAGGTAAGAGATGAAAGGTAATAGATGAAAAATGAATGCTGAAAGATAAGAAAATAGAAATAAAAGTCGAACTATGAATGACCAGAAATTAAAGATGAATTATTAATGTTGAAATATGAAATAAATAAGATGCAAGATCAAAGTAGAAAGATGAAAGATCAAAAATGAAAAATTTAAAAATAAAAGATGAAATACCAAAAAATAAGAGATGAAATATGATCAGAGATGAGAGATCAAAAATCAAAGAGAGATGAAAGATGAAAAATGTATGATGAAAGATCAAACATGAAAGATAAAAGATGAAAAATGAAAAGTGAAAGATAAGAGATGACAGACGAAATTTGAAAGAATAAATATTAAAAATCAATAGTTAAAGTAGAAGGACGAAAAATTAAAGATGTAATACTATGTTCAGACTGAGTTTTAAATGCGCATTTAGAAGTTCGAAAATTCTTACAAATGTCAAGTGTTCAAACTATGAAGAAGCCCTTAATTCGCATTAAAATTGACAGATTTCTTAATATTATTTCTGTTGTGAAAATACTGACATTTTAACAAAAATATGATTGCAGGAACGAACCAGAAAGTTTTCGGAAAATTGTAAACATTTATTATTTTTGTTTGAATATATTTATAAACAACTTTATTAATAATTAAACAAATGTATCATTGACAAATTAAATAAAACTCACAATTAACCCAAACGATTTTTTTTATATGATTTGCAATTAGCTTGAGTATGCGAGCCTGCGCAGGTGTCAATGCTCTTCCTTCTTCGCACACGGTGTAGTCACTATAGAACGCTAGAATTTCCTTTGCAATTTGGTAGGCATACACAGTGAGCGCAAATGTGGTTCCAGTGAGTGTGCAAAATCTTCGGGTGGACCTCCTTTTAATACCACTGTTTCTGTGGCTACAAAAACACTGTGAGCATATTCTACCGCTCAGTAATATTTTGTCCAGTCACCTCTTGCTTTGGCGTCTCAGTGGCAGACCATCCTGTTGCAAAGTCTGTTGGAAAGCTTGTGGAAACCTGTTTCAACTTCTTCAGCTTTGTTACGTCCCAAAACTATTTCCATGGTATGATTTTTACCAGAGAGAAATCTTGAGTTTGCTTTCCATTCTTGTCGTAGATCATTCAGCAGATTATTGTGCATATTTTGCACCTGAAATACAAGGATAAGAGGATGTTTTCCCACGCAGCGGTGCACGTCTTCTATAATTTGTTTTCAGACCAGTCCTTTGCAATCGGTTTTCACCAACGGAATCTTCTTATTTATTTTTGAACAGGACTTTTTTTGAGTATTTTATTAATAAAATTAAGAAAACGAAAACCAAAAAAATAGTTCAAGTGAAAAGCGAACAGCTGATTGAATTTAATAACGAGTACTGTCAAAACAAACGAGTAAAAGGTGTTCGAACTTCGAAACAGGGTCGCAAACTGCTAAATGCTCATTTGAAGTAGCATTTATGTGAATTTACTTGACAGAATTTTATATGGCCTAATTCGCATTTAGAGAAGCATTTAGGAAATAAATGCGAATTAGGCTCTAAATGCGCATTTAGCTCCCAGTCTGAACATAGCATAAGATTGTAAGATCAAAGTTGAAAAATCAAAAAATTAAATGTGAAAAATAAGATTAAATATTAAAAATGAAAAATTTGGAATGATAGATGAGCAATGAAAAACAAATTGGAGAGATGAAGACTAAAAGACGGAAAGAGATTTAAGATAAAGAGATCAAAAATCAAGGTACTAAGATCAAATATCAATAGAAATGTAAAGACCAAAAATCAAAAATAAGAAACTAAAACTGAAAACTCTAGAATGAAAAAAATGAAAAATCTAAGATCTAAAATCTAAAATCTAAAATCTAAAATCTAAAATTTAAAATCTAAAATCTAAAATCTAAAATCTAAAATCAAAGATCTAAAATATAAAATCTAAAATCTAAGATCTAAAATCTAAAATCTGAAATCTAAAATCTAAATCTAAAATCTAAGATATAAAATCTAAAATCTAAAATCTAAAATCTAAAATCTAAAATCGAAAATCTAAAATCCAAAATCTTAAATCTAAAATTTTAAATTTAAAATCAATATCAAATATCAATGAAGAAGCATGATGACATATGAAAGAACCTTCTGTGAAAAATTGGGAGACTTCCATATGGAAGTGATTTTGAAACATTCCTCATCGTATCTTTTGGAACCTTATGGGAAGTTTTAAATTGATATTGTTTCCAAACCGCTTATTAAGGAATGCATGTGGGTTTTTGTAGGGCACTTTCAATTTCAATTTATTTGGAGTAATGAAATCTTGAATAATAAGGCAGCCTCGGTAGTCGAGTAGTTAGTTGATTGCCACCTCAGAGGTCCCGGGTTCGAATCCCGGCCAGGCTAAACATTTTTAGTTGATATTTATTTCTTGTTGTTTCCACATTCATTTTTAAGATAGCGAATAGGAATGTTTCTCTCCAAAGACATAGTGCGTATAAAAAGAAATGGAGTGTCTAACGAATAGGAATGATTCCTTCATTCTAAAGAATGTTTCCTGTTTATATACAGGAATGATTCCATTTCCCAGAAGGGAAAAGATTTTAAACTTGAGTCATAAGTACATAAAGGAAGATAAGAGTAACTAATAAACTAACTAGATTAGTTTTTGACACAAGTGACAAAATTATAAAGTTAGTCGAAGATAAGTAAGTATCTTCATATGATCACTACATAGATGATCAAGTTATACGTACTTGAGAGTTGCTTTTAATTTCTAGTGCCACACCTATTATAGCAAATTTAAAACTCTTTCTCCACACAATTGAATCATAGCAACAAATTGAATATATTCTTCTTTGTGGTCTCTACGTTGTAGGGTGCCAGTATATTTATGTATAGCTTCGAGGCCAAGGGGCACGAGTCACAAAGTTTAATGTGTGCTTAGCTATTTTAAATCTGTTATAATTATTTGAGGCTTCAATTGGTTGGCTCATTTTGTGATTCATTATTTTTAGGGTGCACACTTGACCTTTGAACCAATTTAAACTAAAGTTTCTACCATTTGCATTTCTAACTATTAAAATTAGCAAACGGTCTGGTGGAAAAAAATTAATTAGATACAAAAATTAAATCAAACTGACAAGAGACTGAAGTAGCGAATGTCAAATGGAATGATAGATACATCTTTTTTTTTCTTCTTTTTTTTCTGAATTTGTCAATTCGTTTGATTGTTTAATTGGCAAACGTTGTTTGCACTTCAGTGATTTCTACGCTTTTGAAAAAAATCAATTAGTTTATAAAATTAGCCAATTTTTGGTCAGATTTATTTAAATAAATTAAGCAAAACCATTGTTAGAAATTTAATTAAAAGTTTTCAAAATTATTGCATTTAATTCGGGCATTTTTTCACTTTTCCATAATTTTCAAATAATCATGAAAAATGTTTTTCATTGTCATTTTGAAGCGCAGTTTTTTAGCGTGTGCTATATACAATGTAAAATAAAAACAACAACAACTTTTCTAAAAATATTGTTAATTAAATTTGCAAATATCTAATCAATTTAGTGGCAAGCAAATGTTATTCTTATCTATTATATCGGAGACGGTCACTGACTGACACTGTTGCCACATTTGGCTAACTTTGAATAAAGATAAAACGTAGAAAACGTATCTCACATTGCAATGCGATGTTACAAGTATTGAAAATATATATATTTTTTTATATAAAATACTTAATTCCTGTTCTATAAAAAATAAAGTTATTTGCCATTTGTTGGTTGGTTCAGCTTTATTGACTATTTTTATTGTCAACATGTTGGTGTAACTGATTAAATAAAATAAAATTAAAAAAAAAAACAACAATTATAGAATTGTAGCAGATAATACGAAAAGAAATATTAAATAAAAGTTATGTAGGTTATGCAAGTTTGGTTTAAAACTTCTTTAAAAATGCCCTTCGGTCTTTAAAATGAATGAGAGTTACAGCCGAACTCTATTAGTTAGCTTGGCTGAATGCAATTTTTTCGAGTCAGCACTGATAGTTAGAAAGAGAGAAAGAGAGAAAGAGAGAGAGAAAGAGAGAGAGAAAGAGAGAGAGAAAGAGAGGAAGTGATGCATGATCACATCGAAGTTTTGAGATGACAAAATCAAAAAAAGTTTAAAAAATGAGGAAAAACTTTGTTTACGAGGGCAATTTGATAAGTCGGTGTTTTATTGAATAAAAGGTATTTTTTCTCGGTAAAAAAGCACTTTTTTTCTCAACATGAGATCATTTTAAATCGATCGATACATTTAGTCCACAATTTTTACAATTTTTTTATTCTTTTCAAATAATAGGTTTTAGGGTAGACTGTGTACAGTTGAAACGGTAGACGATTGAAACAAAGCGAATATCTTGCCACCGTGCATGATGAGGTTGAGGGATACAAGGGGAGAGCGAAGAGGGCTACAAGTCGAAAAATGAATTTTTATGTTGCTTCGCTCTTTGCGCACTGTGGTTGTGTATAGAAGGTTCTATTGTGTTTTTTCACGGAAAAGTAAGCATTTTTTGTTCGTACATTTTTGCAATTATTATGGTTTTATTAAAATTAAAGTAGTTATTGAGAGTTTTATATCGTTTTAATTGAAGTTTGTAGAATATGGCTGTATGATTAGTTTATATTTCAAATTTATTATCGTTCTTACTGTGAACCGTTTTATACCTGGCTGGTGGTTGGAGACAGTTGAAACAGTTGAAAAAAAATTGAGTTTATAATTAATGCTGTTGAATTTTGAGATTGTAATAGCAAGTAGTATACACACACTACTAATATAAACCTTTAAAGGCTGATTAAAAATAATTGAAAATTATAAGTATCGTGAACGACTTGAATATTAATAAAAAAATATTTTTGAAGTTCAACTGTGCCATTACTAGTCGTAAAATATTATTAGATGATGATTAAAACATGTTAATATATTATATTTTGTATAATTTGCATGTGTTTCAATCGAACCCAGACACTGTTTTAACCGACCCTGGCATGGGGACGGTTGAAACAAATTGTTGGTTTTTTTAATTTGATTTTGCACATAAAATACTGTACAGTTATTTCAAATAGCATTGCCAATTAGTAGACCAATATACAGTCTTTAATTCAATATATTTCCGATGCAATGGACGATAAACACTAAAATGTTTCAACCGTACCCAGTCTACCCTATCAAGATCCTCAGTGATGACCTCAGGATGACCCCTTCATTCCACACCAATCTCTTACCGCCGAGCTATTTTGTCATGTTTGGAAATAGCAAATAGTCACAGGGAGCTGAATCCGGAGAATATGTGTTAGCACTTCGTAGCCCAATTTATGGAGTTTTGCCATGGCAACTACAGACATGTACGTCGGTGCTGTTGTCATGATGGAGAAGCACTTTTTTCTTCGCCAAATGCGGTTGTTTTTGCTTCAAATCAAAGGGAAATCTGTCTAACAGCTGTGAATAATATTAGCCAGTGATCATTTTACCCTTTTCGATCGTTGCGAATGACTTTCTTTGCCGACAACACATCTTGATCTTCTCTGGTGCACGTATACCCGGATAAGTCCATTGCTTTTAATGTTCCTTGGCATCTGTTGTGTTTTTTGACATCCATGTTTCGTCTATGATTACGAAACGGCGCAAAACCTCCTGAGATTTTAGTTGAATATCGCCACACACTCCTTTGAAGTGATCACATTTGCTGCGCTTATGGTGAAGTGCTAGCAATTGCGGCACCGCACGGATAGCTTTTTCATGTTCAAATATTCATGTAAAATGTGATGCATCTAATCAGTTGAAATGCCTACAACCTCAGTCACCACACACACTTTCATTCTCCGATCGTCACATGTCGTCGACGACCTCTTTAGGGCGACCTGAAAGTTCTGCGTCACTTGTGCTGGTACGACCACCACGGAATTCAGTAAACCACTTTTTATCCATTAAAATTTATGGTATAGAGTCCCCATAGTATTTATCAAGGTTTTCCTTGGTTTCAGTGTTAGTTTTTTTACACATAAAAGAATGCTTTATGAGTTCACGAAATTCACCCGAAATTCACATTTTTCAATTTTCGTCAAAATTTTACGAGGTTGTCTGCTCGAAATTTGACAGTTGTCTATCATGGTAGAATTACAAGGTAGGGCCGAGTCGCTTAGTGGCCTCACGTGTCAACGAAGAGAGGATAATAAAAAGGTTGGCTTATTGTCAAAATGGCGAAGTTCGTAGAAACCTCAAATAACATAAAAATATTAAGTTTTCAAGTTGTAAATAGTGCGAACACGTGTGTTAAGCTTGTGTTAATTTGAGTGGAAATATTGTAAAAACATTGTAAATAAATCTATAAAATGGCGATGAAGTGTTCAATTTACAGAAAAGCTTTTAAAAAGTTTAACCTAAAATCAACTGCGAAAAATTAACATAAAGAAACTAGAGATGAACAGTTGACAACTAGTTGATTTTGACAACTAGCCCGCTTTTCTCTGCTTTCTACTCCATTCTTCTCCGAGTTGGCCCTACCTTATAATTCTGCCATGGTAGTCTATTAAGAGATGGTAGATGACAGCACCAGTGTTGCATTTAAAGTTACTATGCGGAAATTCAAAAAGTCACTGATTTCTCAAATTGCTCTCGTAATGTATTCAAATAAAAAAAAACAAATTACGAAATATTAATTGGAGCGATGATATAAGAATGAGTCTGTTTAGATTGATGTTAAAAAGAGTATTCTTTGACCGCAATATAAAGACTTACAGGCAAAATTCACTTAATAAATACATACTTTCAAAAACCATGAGAGTAATGATGGTGTCAACATTATGAAGGGAACCCATTCATCGAATATACATCACTACGGAGAGAATAATTAAAGAGAATTTTTTTCTAGTGGGAAAATAATCCGAAGTAATGGTTTAAATTAATTCTCACATAGTTTGAGTGCATAATTTAAGGTAGGTTGGCATATCGATTAATTGATATTAATTCAAGCGAGAATCTTGCACAAATAAAACTCAGGAGTTTATAAAAATATTAAAGAAGTCTGGGAAAAAGTTTTAAGCATAATCTTGTCGCAAACTATATAAGTCAAAAAACATCAATACCCACAAAATATGGTGGCAATATTTTAAAATAAACCGATCATTAAACGGAGGGAAATAACATTAATACTTTTTAACATTTTCTCTCAACACAGACTTTTTTTCTGTTTAGCGGGAAAATTTATTCATACATAAATTTGAAAATCGATTAAGATAGATTCAGCTGGGCAAAAGATAAAAATAAAAAATACTGTTCACGAAATAAACAAGGAAATTTCCTGTTTCTATTTAAAATTTAAATTTATTTAAATTTTGTTTCTGTCGACATAATTTAAACATAAATTGATTAACTTTATGTAAATAAAGTCTGACGTTGCCTTTTTATTTTACTTTGATGCAAGAAAGAAGATACACTCTGTGTTTACGGGGAGGAGAGGGAACTGGTGCAATTATTATTACTTTACTTTTGTCGTTATCCTCTCAACTAACTTATCTTTCACCAACAACTACAACTATTCGTTCATAAATTATGATGGTTTTTAATTTCTCTTCATCAAAAATAAGCGTAGAACCATACCGGATTGATACCGTGGATGCAAACCCAGGTCCTCATGCAAAGCAGACTCGCTACTGCAGCACCCACCCGGAATTTATAAAAAATAATATTAACACAATAATATCGAAAGAAATCCTCAAAAATATGTCAGTGAAGATGAAACTGATGAAAAAATAAAGAGGGTCTAAAAATTAAGTTTATTTTAGGTAATCCTTTGATATTAAAAAAAACAACAAATGAAATTCATAACTTTATCATTTATTATATAAAATTTAATTTATGAAGCACAAAAATCCAAATCGATTATTCAAAACATAAACTTAATAAGTAATTCATTAAACATTACTTATTTATTACTTAATAGAAGAGGGATAAACGTGGCGCCTTTAAAATAATTTAGACCGCTAACTTTACTTCCGGTCAAACAAATATCTGCAAAAAAAAACCACAAATTTTATTAGTATCAATATATTGTGTAAGTACAAAATTCACAAGATGAAGTTAGTAGTGAAGGAAAGAATTCAACTTTTATTAATATTAAAATTTTATTTTTTAATAAAAACATTGAACGCAGATAATTAGAGGGCATACATTAACCCTTTGGAGCAGTCATTTTTTATATGAATATTTTTTGTGTCATTGTTTAACTTGGGGTTTTAAGCAAGGAATATGTAAGTCCAATATGGTGGACTTCCTAAGAAAAAAACTAAAATATTCACTTGTTACTCAAGTATTTTGGCATAGCTTGTTACCAGATTTAGACAATCTATTTTTATTACAAAAGTAACAATAAAGTGGATTACGATAGACATTATTTACTGGTGAGAATTAATTTATACGACTTATCTATTATATTTATATAAAAATATTGGTGAATTTTCATAATCAAATCATTCCTTTAATAACTGCCCACAACTTATACGGATGAAGTAGTCGTTGTTTCCAACCTTACTTTTATTATTTTTACTTTGTTAATTTTATCTTTTTAATAATATTTTGACTTTTTTATTTTTATGTTTTATGTTTTTTTTTTATAATTTATAACTTTTTAGATTCTATATATTTTTATTTTTTATTTATTTCTAGTTTCTATTTTTTATTAATTTTTTTAATAACAAATCATTTAAATTTATTTTTTTTTTTTTTAATTTTTTAATTTATTTGTTTTTAATTTAATTGTTTAATTTTAACTATTTATTTTTTTTTTTTTTTTATTAAATCTGTAATTTTTATATTTATTTTTCTTATTTTTTATAGTTTTTATTTTTTGTTCGTTTTTATATTTTTCATATTTAATATATATTTAATTTTATTTGCTTTTATTTTTTACTTATTTTTGTAATTAATATATATTATTATTTATTTATATTTAGTTTTTTTTTTACTTTATAGTTTTGTTTGTTTTATATATTTTTATAACGTATAAAAAAAGTTTTTTATTTATTTTCGTTTATTTATTTACGTTTTTTTGTTTAATAAGTTTAATTATTTATTAATTTTATCTTTTTATTTATTTTTATTTTTTAATTATTTTTATTTTTTATTTTCTAATCATTCCATGTTTATGTTTGTTTTTTCTTTATTTTCATTTTTTAGTTTTAATTTTTTTTTTTTTTTTTTTTTTGTATGTTTATTTTATATTAATTTGTATTTCTTGTTTCCGTTTGTGTTTTATTTGCTTTTATTTTCTTAATTTTTTTTATATTTTTAGTTACCTCCTTTTGTTTTTAATTAAATTTTAGTTTTTATTAATTTTTGGTTTTTGTTTATTTTATTATTTATTTGTTTTTATTAAAATCATTTTAGTTTTTATATTTATTTATAATTATATTATTTATTTATATTAATTTTTTGTTTAGTTCTTATTTTTTTATTATTTCTTTATTTTTATTTGTCATTTATTTTTATTTTTTATATATTTTTATTTTTTATTTATTTGTCATTATACATATATCATTTATGTTTTTATTTACTTTACTTTTTATTTATATTTATTTTTTATTTGTTTTGTTTTTTATTATTTATGTATTTTTATTTGACAAGTATTTCTATTTTGTATTTATTTTATTGACATATTTATAAGCAATTTATATTAATTTATATTTTTTTATTTATGTTTATTCTTTACTTTAATTTTTTTATTTATTATTTATTTTTGGTTACTTATTTATTTTATATGTCAAATATTTTAATTTTGCATTTAAGTTTAGTTCTTTATTTATATATAATTTATATTTGCTTCCAATATGTGTTTTTTCTTTACTTTAATTTTTTATCTATATTTATTTTGTATGCTTTTTTTATTTATATAAATTCTTTACTATAATTTTTTATTTCTATTTATTTTCTATTTATTATTTATTTTTTTTTTATTATTTATTTTTTTTTTATTATTTATTTCTTTTTATTTGTGAAATATTTTAATTTTGAATTTATTTTTAATTCTTTATTTATATATAATTTGTATTAATTTATATTTGTTTCTTATTTATATTTTTTTCTATTTAAATTTTTTGTTAATATTTACTTTATATATATTTTTGTTTTTTTTCATTTTATTATTTATTTATTTTTATTCATCATTTATTTTTATAATGCATTTATTTTTATTTTTTAATTATATGTAATTTATATTAATATTTCTTTACTTTAATTTATTATTTATGTTTGATTTTTATTAATTCTATTTTTTATTTATTTTGTTATTGTTAAGTTTTATTTTTAATTATTTCTATTATTATATTTATTTATATGTATATCATTTTTATACATGTTTTTTATTTATTTTTGTTTTTCTTTTTATTATTTGTTTATATTTATTTGCAATTTTTTTTTTTGCATTTATTTTAATTTATTATTTGTATGTAATTTATAGTAATTTTTATTTTTGTTTTATTTATCATATTTTTTGTTTATTTTACCTTTTATTTATTTTTATTTTTAATTTAATGTTATTTTTTAATTATATTTATTCTATATTTTTTTAAATTTTTACATTTTATTTACTTTTTACATGCTTGATTTATATTATTTATTTGTTTTTTATGTAGAAATGTCCACACTCACTTATTTTTAGTGTTTATGATATTTTAAATTACAATTCTGACATAGTAAAATGGGGTTTTCGGGGTCATATCAAAATTTGAAGAGTATTTATTAGATTTTATAAAAATTTAAAACATTGTGTTCAATAAATTTCTTCGTCCTGTGAATGTCACCATGCATTGCAAAAATCATATTTTGGAATTCGGTATTGAAACATTACTTTTTTACAATTCGCAGAAATCTACCCTTTACCCTAAAGGGCCTTGACTACCTTAAGTTAGCATACGAATAATACGAATAATTATGTTAAAATCTAAGCAAAGTTCAATTTAATATTTTTGATTTTTGCTTGTAGCTTGCGAGAGATTAATTTCACATCCGTTTGACAAGATGAATTCCATCAAGAACATGCATCATTGTCATATCGGAACTTCACGAGAAAATTTATTCAGAATCCGTTTAAATTCACGCGATAATTATCTTTAATAAGAGAGCGATGCCAGACCAAACAATCACAAAAACTGAAAAGTTAATAAAAACAATAAAGAATAAAATTCCGATGTAACTTTGTCAATAATGTTAGCAATTATTTTAATTCCACTTAAAATATTCAACAGACAAAACCAAGCAAGCTGAAAGATTATCTTTTTAAACGTTAGCACGTGAAGCACGCAAGGAACTCAAAACGTCGAAGAAAACAAAAGCAATAAACACAATAAACAATAAAAACAAATTCCCAAGTTACAAAGAAATATTAAAGTTAAAAACAACAATTATAGCAAGTTGCTATATAGAGTTGAACCTACCTTTTTCACCACGGCGCGTTTCTCAAAATCAATCATAGCTGGATTGTGATCGGCAATGCTTAGTTGTAGCACTTCCGGTTGCTCAAAGGTCAGCGACTGTAGCGTCTCTGCGTCTACAAGTGACTGCGACACGGAGCCGTTTAAATTACGCTTGGCTTTGGGTGGTGCCAAGCGCGACAACAGCGACTGCGTCGCATTGAGGCGATGCACTTCCGATGGCGCTGCAGCTGGCACGGAAATCGAATCAATGTTGCCATCAACAATGGCGTCAATTATGAGTGGCACTGGCGGTTGTTGTGGTTGTGGTTGTGGTGGAGATGTGGCCAAGGCCACGCTAACCACGGAAGCACTTGTTGCACTTGTGGCATTTGTGGTTGTGCCAGCTGCTGCAGCACTTGATGCTGCTTCTGTGGCGGCATCTGTGCTAAAGTTACGAATGCCTATTTCAATAATAATTTTATTCTGCTGCTGCTGATGCTGCTGCAGCTGATTGCCGGCAGCAGCAAAACGTTGCAAATTTTTTGGATGATTTGCTGCTAAATAGTTGAGATCACCGCGCGACAAATGATGTTGCTGTAGCTGGGCATATTGCTGTTCGACGATGGCGGCACGCGTTTGTGCCGCTGCAGCACCGCTAGCCGCGGCCGAATCGCTAGCGACTTTTTCGCGCAATTTAACTATGTTTGAGATATTGATGCTGTTGGTGAGCGTGATGCCGGTGATGAAGACCAAAACTATGGCGAGTATGACGCCGATTATGAGTAACGTAGGCATGCGACAACATTTCCAACTGCACATTTTTTGACTCAGCGTGTTGGTTGTGTAGGGACGCGACGCGACTTGCAAGTGGGTGTAGAGCTTATTTTTTTTTTTTAATTACAAAGGCACCAATTTTTTTTTTTTATTTACTTCTCTTTTGTTGTGAATGCTAAAGCATCACACTAACACCCACACAAAAAGACTAGATATTTTTTTTTTATTTTTATCAAAACCAAGAACTGCAAGTTTGCACTTTTTTTTTTTTTTTTTTTTTTGCTTTGCTTTGTTATAAATTTTCGCTGCACTCCGCTTGTTATTGTTGTGTTGTCGTCTACAACCTCTCACAGTTGGCGCCCGAATGAGCAACTTGTAGCGAGCAACTCGTAGTAAACAAACTCGCGGCGTTTTGCGTCAGAGCTCGGTGCACACCTTTTTTTTTTATTTGAATTTTTTGTTTTTTTTTTTCTTTGTTTCCCTTGGGTGTTCAATGGCTTGGTCGGTCGTGCTCTTAGTCGTCGTTTGTTTTTTTTTCAACCGATCGCGGCGCAACTTCATTCAATTCTCGGCCTAAGCGTGTTCGTCATCATCGTCGTCGTCGTTGTTGTTGTTGATGCCATCGACAGCAGTAGCAGCGGCACCGAACTTAAAATCAGCTGTTGTGGCAAGCTTTTTTGGCTCGCCATTATAATTAAAAATATTATCAATTGACTCTATTTTTTCTACTTTTTTTTTTTTTTTGTTCCTCTTCAATGGTTTTTCCGATTTAATGCAATTATTTTTGTATTTTTTTCTTTTTTAAATAATTATTTACATTTGGCTCAGTTGATTGCCATTTGGACAAATTGTAGTTATTTGTTTTTGTTGCTTTTAAGTTCACCGATTATCAACAAGTTTACAGGGTGGGCGCACAAAGAGTGTGTCATAGAAAATTGTTGAGATGAGACGTGATCAGAATTTAGATTAGCTGAAATGATGGACGGTTATTAGCTCGGAGGTAATGAGTTTAGTTTTTCTAGTAAAAGTTTCAATCCAGAAACCGAGGGTTCATCCTTTGCTTAACATTAGCTAAGGAACGATACTAAAACACATTTAAATTTATTTTTTTTGCAGCTGAAATTGTCAAACAATTTGTCCCAAAAACTTGTACAAGGATCTTTCAACAAGAGGTGTAATTTTAAATTTCCCACCATTTTTTCAGGTGGCAACATACAACGGTCATTCGATGACGTTTGATTAAGAAAAACTAGAAGATTTTCACATTGAAATACCACCTAGACTAAAAAGTTCCCGGAATCACCACCATGTGGCGCTTTCAGTCATCCGATTTGAGTTCTCTTTTTAGGTGGCCAAATCTGTCATTGACGTTTTAGGAAATTTTCAGCTTAATAACTTGACATTTGTAAAAGTGCCTGTTTTCGATTTTGTAAAATTTTAAAAATGGAATTGAATTCGCAACAACGAGTTTGTATTAAATTTTGCCTTAAAACCGGTTTCAATGGTGTGACGACAAAGTGTTTCGGCAACGATACTCTGAAGAAAACAGTCGTTTGTCAGTGGCACGAACGTTTCAGAAGTGGCCGTGAGTCCGTGCACGCAGTGGCAAGCCATTGACATCGAAAACCGACGAAAACATCAACAAAATCAAAAAATGGATGACCGTAGTCCTCAAATTGATCATTAGAGGGATGGCAGAGGAGTTGGACATTGCTTTTAGATCCTTCGAGACATTTTGGTTAATGATTTGGGCCCCAGACGTGTCGCTGTAAAGCTGGTGCCGAAAGACCTGAATTCATGTAAAAAAGGGACCACGTTGACGTCGCAAAAGACATGATTTCCAAGGCCGAATCTAACCCAACATTCATTAAACGGATCATTACTAGAGATGAGACGTGGATTTATGAGTATGACACGCAATCTAGACATCAAGGAAGTGAATGGCGTGTACCGAATGAGGCGCGACTGAAAAAAACACGTCGTTTTCGGTCGAAAAAAATGCGATGCTCTCAGTTTTCATGGATTATAAGGGTGTTGTGTATCATGAAGTCCTTCCACAAGGCCAAACAGTCAACAAGGAGTATTATTTGGGCGTTATGAGACGTTTGCGTGAAGAAATTCGCCAAAAA
Source organism: Pherbina coryleti (assembly GCA_943735915.1). Classification (NCBI taxonomy): domain Eukaryota; kingdom Metazoa; phylum Arthropoda; class Insecta; order Diptera; family Sciomyzidae; genus Pherbina; species Pherbina coryleti. The sequence goes on from OX030951.1 coordinate 10,535,353, forward strand.
AGACGGGATCTGTGGGCAAACAACTCGTGGATCTTGCACACCGATGCCTCAATGCCATTGTTATCCGCGAACATTTGGCTTATAACGAAACAAATACCATTCAACAACCACCGAATTCACCTAATTTGGCTCCTTATTCCTTTTTTCCTATTCGATCAACTCAAGAAATCGCTCCGCGGTAGGCGTTTCACGAAAAATCGAAGATGGCTCTGATGGCCATACCGCAAACCGAATATAAAAACTATTTCCAGGATTGGATCAAGCGCTTGCATAAGTGCGTTGCAATCGATGGGGAGTACTTTGAAGGGGACAATATTGATTTTGATGTATAATCTTGTACTTTTAATTTCCTGAATAAATTCCGGGAATTTTTTGATCAAGGTGGTATTTCACATTTATATCGAGTATTTTGCTCGATGATTAGATTAGCTGATGATTAATGGAGTATTTCGGATCTTAAATGGAGTATTTCGAGTATTTTGCTCGATGTTAAAAATACATTTTTTTCAAATTAAAGTTTAACTGCAAGACTATTTTTTAGATAAGTTTTGTCAAGCATCCAGACTCTTGAACATACTTTCTTCTACTGACTCAATTTATCTATAAGCTCTAGGATGCTAGAAGAGATTCGTGATAAGACATATTGAGAAGAGGTCATGCTCAAACTCGGTGAAGACTCATTGTGTAAAATGTTCTAACTTTACCTACTTCGATTGTTAGGTGGATGGATGGCTAGCTGTCCAAAATTTTAAATTTATTTTCAAGGATTAGAAAACAATGAGATAGATATGCACAAAATGCAAGACTTTCGCAAGTTAGTTTGCCATTTAAGACTGCAGTAAGCCTATCGAGCATATAATTTTATATAAAAGCCATTGTTGTCATTATTTTCATGTTCTCTTAGTAATTAAATGACATACGAAATAATAGAGAAGAAAATATAAAAGCTGTTTAAGTAAAAAAAACTACTCACTCGAACTCATTCTCTCAATTTTTTTTTTTTTTTTCTTACTACTTTAGGGCAAAAACTCTCCAACTAACTCTTGTCTGCTGCACTAATAAAATATTAATTAATCTTTAACAATGTTCAAACGTTTCTCGACACGCTACACGAGACATGACAGACACGCGACGACAAGATGGAGCATCAACAATGGAGTGGAGAAACAAAAACAAAAATGGTCAAAACCCATAGAAGACAGACAAAGACACTTGTTAGCAGTTAAAAAAAAAATAATAGTAGTTGTGTTGTCATGAAAGTGTTTCCATGACAAACCTTGGAATGGGCAAGTTGCGAAGAGAGATAATGTTAAGAAATGCGCTAGAAAGTTCAGCGCTAAGTAAGTGGAAATATTCTTACAGTCTTGGAATTTAGAGCAACTAAAAGAGAAGAAAAAAAACCCATTCAAATTCAAGTTGTCTAGGGAATAGAATTGAGGAGGGTTGAAATTAACAAATTTAGAACAAACACGACCAAGAAAATAAGTTCAATAAAAGACAGAAAGTTTGGAGCAGAAAACAATGCAGGTCAATGACAGTTGACAGATGGAGTGAGTTCTCAATTTTTTGCTCGACTGTAGCGTAATTGAAGAAAACTGTAACAAAAACTTAATTTTAATTCAATATTTTAGGCCGCGTTTATAGTGCACGCTTAAGCTGGTGCGAGATTGTGCTTAAAGATGGAAAGAACTTTATTCAGCTGGTAGTGATGATAGTGTGCGCTGAAGCTAGTGCGAGATTTTGTTTTGAAGATGGCAACAACTTTATTCAACTGGTAGTGGCGACAGTGTGCCTTAAAGCTGGTGCGAGATTGTGCTTGAAGATGGAAACAATTTTATTCAGCTGGTAGTGGCGACAGTGCGCGCTAAAGCTGATGCGAGATTGTTCTTGAAGATAGAAACAACTTTATTCAGCTGGTAGTGGCGACAGTGTGCGCTAAAACTGATGCGAGATTGTGCTTGAAGATGGAAACAACTTTATTCAGCTGGTAGTGATGATAGTGCGTGCTGAAGCTGGTACGAGATTGTGCTTGAATATGGAACAACAAACTTTAATGAACTTGTAGTGATTACAGAGTGAGTTTGTTGCTTGCAGATGGGGCCATCTTCATTGAGCTCTTGTTGTTACAGTTCGTTTTTGTTGGTGATTGGATTAAATTCGAAATTACATTTAATTGTTGTATCTAGTTTTGATGTTTTTTCGATCATTATTTTATGTGTGGACAATTATTCTAGCACAAAACCCACCAGCATTGCCACTTTTATTTTTTTACTGCCTTTCCTTTTTTCCCACACGCTTTACACTCCAAAATTTTCAAAAGCTTCACAAAATACATAACATCATCTGAAAAGCTACCAACAATAATTGTCTTTTTTACATTACGAGATTATGGTGATTAAAAAGGAAAGGATGGAAAGAATAAAAAGCGTTGTTTATAGGTTTTACGCTAGCGTAAATGTTCTTCCACAAAATAATGATTAACAATTGGAAAATAAAACAACAAATGGATTCAAAGTACCTTAAAAATATAAACACAGTAACGATTGAAAGTTCAGCCCAAAAAAATATCACAGAAATAAAACAAGAACAACGACAACCGATATCAATGGAATTAAGCGAGATAGAAAGAAAAAGTGCCGAAAACCATCTAAAGAAATCGAGGACGACAAAACATAAACAAATTAATGAAACAAAAAATAAGAATTGTAAAATAAGACGCAAGAGAAATGGAAGATAAAGCCGCTGAGAACCATCTTACAAGTAACTTCAAGCCCCAAAAAAAGTCTGCACTACAAACACTTCGAGCTTTTTCCATAAGTTTATGCGTAGGCAATTTTTGAATAAAAGGCTTTTTTCGACAAATTATATAGATACAATAAGGCCATCTATTTTCCAATTTTTTTATTTTTTTTTTTTTTTTTGTTCGTTCCAAATAATAGGTTTTATCAAGATTCTAAACATATGCGCTTGTTGCAGCGATGACCTCTTCATTCGACCCAATCTCTTACGGCTGAGTCATTTTTTCAGGTTTGGGATATAGGAAATGGTCGCAGGGGGCCAAATCTAGAGAATATGGTGGTCTGGGTAGCAATTTTTAGCCCAATTTATGGATTTTGCTATGGCGACTACAGACCTGTGCGTCGGTGCGTTGTCATGATGGAAGTGCACTTTTATCTTCGTCAAAAACTGTCCAACAGCTGCACATAATATTCGGCGGTGATCGTTTAAGCCTTTCTAAGGTAATCGATCTGCGGTTGAATATAACCAAACACTCTTTTGAAGTGGTCATATGACTGCACTAATGGTCGAGTGTGAGCAATCGTGGTACCCCTCGCGCGAGTAGCACTTTCATGTCTAAATATTCATAAAAAATATGTTGTACCCACTCAGTTGAGATGCCTCAGCCACCTCACGCACTTTCATTCTCCGATCATTCAATATCATTCAATGGATTTTATCAACGATTTCTGACAAGAAGAACTCTTTTGGGCGACCTGGACGTTTAGTAAACCACTTCCTAACCATTCAAATTCATGGTGTAGAGTCCCCATCACACCTTTCTTTGGTTTAGGTGATTGTTGTTTTAAACAAAAAAAATAATGTTTGATGAGTTCACGAAATTTACTTGAAATTTACTTGAAGCAATGGTGGTCACTACATGGTTTCCCATAGCAGGGTTGCATTGGGAAAAAATAAAAAGGTACTCTAAAAATAAAAAATTGGATAAAAGTTTGGAAATTTTTGGAATTTTTTGAAAAAAGTTAAAAAGGACAACTGAAAAAAATTTCGGCAAGATTTAAGAAACAAACATGGACTTTCCACCTATTTTTTGGTCCGGAATTTGAAAGAGTTATGAACAAAAAAGAAGGTCCTCAACTTTGACAACCTGTATTTGCTCCCGCAGATTTTAAAGTGCTGACCAAAAAAAAAAACAACCAACGCTCCACAAAATTCACCTTCTCTCAACCGTACCTTTAAAATTACGTTACTAAAAACACAAATTTTCCTACAAAATCGTACTTCTCTATTCTCTACTAAAATACGTTTTTCAAAAATAATAAAAAGGTATCTTTATAAAAAAGAGTTGTGCCCTCAATATAAAAACGTACCCTTTTTAGTACGAAAGTACTTTCCGATGCAACTTTGTATGTCCGATAGCCAGCGAGCGTCGTGTATTGTTGTGTTTTTGCACACGAAGTAGCAGTCGGCTCGCTGTGTTTGTACACTGTGTAAAAGTTTGTTTTTTCTGCTGTGCTTTAAATTTCAAGTCAGCATGCTTTGAGAGTTCATGCGGCGAGGGTGTTGTTCGCTGTTTTATATATGAGTGCACGCAAATATTTTGAAACTTTTTTAAATATTTTCAAAAAAATGGTAACTCTTGTGATAAACTTTATTCTCTTGCAACATTATTTTCAATTTTTTATGAACAATTTTGTTGAATTAATGGAATAATACTTTAATTTAGTATTTATTTCAGTTAAAAATGTAGAAGTTAGCTTGAAAAGAACAAATAATTATCAAAAAAATTTTCTAATTCAAATCTGTCATTAAAATTAAAACAAAACAAAATAAAACATTTAAAATTTAAATAAAATTTTCGAACAAAAGTATATTGTATGGATATTAAAAAAATAATACAGTCTATTTCAGCACTTTTACCTTTTTTTGATCTTTTCTATGTTAAAATAGCAAAAACCAAACATAAAAATAAAAAGAAAACATTCGATTGAAAATAACTACAACACTAGACAATATTTCCTTGCACCAAAGGTTGTGAAAGCTTTTAACAATTTTTTGTTTCAGTGTAAAGCTGTGCACTCGGAAAGCTTTCTTTGTTCTTGTTTGAACCATGCGTTGATCACCACTGATTTTAAGTTACTACGCGAGAAATTCAAAAAGTCACTGAATTCTCAAATTGCTCTTAGTAATGCACCGCAAACACGGTAGCAAAACAAAATGGAATTTTTCTTTTTGGATGGCACATTTGCATTCATGGTATCCTTTTTTACGTAACACATCACCCTATTTTTATGTTTACCCCTTCAATCTCGGCGACTCCTACAGAAAAAAATTATCAAAATAGTACGAGGGTAAAGAAAAAAATTCAATCTTTATATTTATTCCAGAAATATATTTAGTGACCTACGTATATAGATTATTTTAATTTAATATTTCATTCAACTTCTATACAACTGAGAATTGTCTTATCTCGTTACAATACACGCCCTTTTTTCCAATAAAATCATAATCTCGAAAATTGCTCTCGTCTCTTGTCTCCATATAATTCAATGAACAGATGGAAGCTTTAACTTTCAAGCTTCAAAAACTATTTACATAAACTACAAGTAATAAAAAATTTGAAATAAAATATAAAACGCTCATTAAACAATCATTTATTATTGACGAACTTTAAGATTAATTTTTACGTGTCGCAACCCTATCAACTGCATGCAAACAACAATTGTTATGACAGACGAAAGTTAAGTTGAGTGCAAAAAAACACGTTTAAACTGCTTTTTCAAAAAGCTAAACCATTTAAAATGTCGCACTTGAGATCTTTCGCAAACATGCTAATCACTGTGAAACATGAGATTATTCAGCGGTGGTAAGCGGCTAAAAACTATTACTAGAGCTTAATTTTAAAAAAGATGACGATCTAGTATGAACTAGTACTTGTATTTGTAAGAACTTTTTAATCATTTCATGTTGAGAGTATGTCAGTGTGTATGAGTTGTTATCTTTATGCTAATGAGTAAGAGTATTTTTGTTATTTAACATTTTACAGATACACTTGAATAGACACAGCTGCTGAATCAAATATACGCAGGTGAGTAGGCGTGTGCTTATCATTATTGTCGCCACTAAGCAGAGCTTTAGCTCAATTGTCAGATTCATATATGTAGAAAACAGCGTAAAAATAAAACAATTTAAAGATTTTTTTTTTTTTCTTTTCTTGTTGTTCATGACGGATGTTGAGATTGTTTTGATTAAAAAGCATTTAACTGTTGTATAAACAGATAAAAAACAAAAACAACAAAGAACAGGGTGTGCATACTCAACTAGATTATGTTCCAAGTAAAATTCATCGCCATTGATCAAGCATTCAAAGCAAAAGCTTTTACTCTAGTCAAAATGGTTCGTGTATTTGCTAAAAGAAAAGAACCAAGCTGAGCGTAAATGCTTACGTGATAAGTTTAACCCTTTCAGACACATTACACGCAATTTCACTGCGTCAGCAGATTTTGAATGTTAAAAACGTTTGTGTAATATTAAGATTACGAGGGCAATTTGAGAAGTCAGTGACTTTTCATCACGCCAGAAATCGTCAATAAAATCAATGGAATAATATTGGAAGATAAGGTACATAAGGTGACAGGGGTCACCAAAGGTGTTTAAGGTGAAAAATATATTTATTTTGGAACATTTGTTAGATATAACATTTCAATTAATTTAGAGTGTAAAGTAAGACCAACTTAACACAAAATAGGCAGCTGCGATAAAATTATCTGCAACCATCTAATGTTGGTTTATTTAAACCAATGTAATAACAAAACAAAAACCAAATCGCAATTTGATTAAAAATAACTGTAAAACTTTCCCCAGTGAATAAATTAAAAAACGCAGCATTCAATTTTCAATTTTCCATTTAACGCTGGCTGGCAATTTCTCACCGTTTAAAATGCAACAAAAAAAAATAAAAAAAAACGGAAAAAAAAGAAAATAAGAAAAACCGAGAAAAGTTACAAGCCATAAAATGAAGTTTAAAGCCATAACAAAATTATAAGCAAAAAATTCGTTTTACACGCGACGCTTAACGGGGCGGCGATAGTATTAAAACGGAAAAGGCAATAAAAATAATATAAAATTTACAAAGTCAGGTGTAGCCAGTGAGATGAAAAAACTAAAAAAAAAAAAAAACAAAAAAAAAGAGAAGGCAAAAGTATGAAAAGGCGACAGCTGGTGTCGAAAAATTTTTGAAAAACTTGTCAACACTTGAGCTAGATAATTTAAGTTTCTAGATAAAATGTTAAATTAAAAAGTTAACCAAAAAAAAAAAAAATTTTTATATAAGTTAAAAATAAATTAATAAAAATCTCTGACAACACAACAATGAAGCAACGCTACTAATAGAGCAAATATTCATTGAAAAAAACAATCTGTGCAAAGCTTTGCTGTCATAAGAATGTAATAATTACAATAATTCCTCTTTCAAAGAATTTCAATAAAAGCACACCCCGTTTCCGTTTCCTGTACTCAACAGTATTAGCTCTTTTGATATCTCTAGAGAATCAGCAGCAGCAACAGCAGCAGCAGCTAGTTACATATGTGGTTTTTGTTATTTTTTTTTTTGTCTCCAAATTATGTTAGTTTTAGTTTTGTTTTGTCTTGTATCCTGTATAATTAAAGATCTTTGAAGTGTATAAAGCTTGAGTCAACTTTAATCCGATTACTTTTTCGACTCTTGAACAGCTTTTGCTTAAGTCGCATATTTTGCTTCAATTCAGTTTGGTTGTGCGCGGGAATCTTTTTTATGCCATATGTGTGGGTATTATGTGTGTGGGTATGTATATATGTGTGTGTTTGTGTGTATGTATTTGTGTACCAGAGTGTATTAGTGTGGCAACGATAATGGCGCACATCCGCTGGCTAATTATGTGAGAGCATGTTTATTCAAATGTGTTCGCACACACATAGAAACTTTTAAAGAGGCACTGCAGCATACCCAATAGGAAAAAGTACGTAAGTTTCTACATATGTGTCGGGAATGAATATAAAGACCGAATTTTTTTCTTTATCGTTTTTTGAAGCATTCTCTTTTATGATTAATACAATTTGTATATGCATTCGAACCATTTGTCATAACATTTATCTCATTCCGTTTGAGACATCTCCACAACATCTTCTGGCGTCGAAAATCGTTGACCACGTAGTTTTTTCCTTGATGTGCGGGAACAAAAAGAAGTCATTGGGTGCAAAATCAGAACTTTACGGCGTATGACTAATTCGATATTTTCAGTGCTCAAAAACGCCTCACATTGTCTTGTTGAGGAATAATTCTTCGGCGGTTGTTTGTTTTCCTTATATCAAGGAATTTTTTTAATTTTTTATGCCAAAAATTTAACAGATTGGTTGTCTTTTTTTTCAAAATTAAAACATAAATCATTAAATCATTAAAACAAGTCGTTAGATTTATTCACGAAATATATGTCGTCTACCTCGTCCTAGTTGACCTGTTTGATATTTTCTGAATCACAACCTTCATTTTTGTAATTATTGAGACAAAAAGTTAAATGAGTTTATAATTTTTTTTTATTTCAAAATTTTGAATTTTTGAGTTGAGTTTTAATTTTGCTGTCCTACTAATTTTTTATTTTAATAGCTGGATATTTTTGAAATTTTTGTTATTTTTGATATTTTTTGATACTTTAAATATTTTTGATATTTTTAATATTTTTAATATTTTCGATATGTTTTATATGTTTGTTATGTTCGATATTTTTAAAATAATTTTTAAGATTTGTGATTTGTTTTTTATACTTATTAATTCTTTGATGTTTTTGTAATTTTTTATATTTTTAGTAGACTTAATAACTTTTTTTTTAATTATTGGTATATTCCCCTTTTTACATTTTTAAAAGTTCGATATTTTTGATATATTTGATTTGTTGGTTTTTTTTTTTTGTATATTTTTAAATTTTTTGAAATTTTTTATAGTTATTTTAAATAATCTTGAATATTGATCATTCTTGTTTTTTTTGAGTTTTTTCCGTTTATTTTTTATTTTTTTGTTTATATTTTAAAACAAGTTAGTTTGATAATTTGACAATTAAAAAAAATTTTAAATTTATGTTTCTCATGTTTTGATTTTATGTAAAATATCATTTTTTTTTTTAATTACAAATTTTATGTTACTATTTCCAATTAATTTTAATAGTGTTGTAGATATTTGTATTTTTTTATTACTTTTTTTTTGCGATTTTGATGATTTTTTTGAGCTGTTTTTTATTATTATGTTTAAAACATTTAACTTTGTTGTTGTTGTTGTTGTTGTTGTTGTTGTTGTTGTTGTTGTTGTTGTTGTTGTTGTTGTTGTTGTTGTTGTTGTTGTTGTTGTTGTTGTTGTTGTTGTTATATTAGTTTCCAATATTTTTCTACTATTTTTATCAACTTTTTAATTTAATAAATTTTTCCTATTTATAAGTAATAATTTTGTAATATTTTTAATTTTTATGTTTATTATTTGTAATTGCTTTTTTATAAATTTTTTATTATTTTTTTATTAATATTTTATTATTTTTTTAATATTTGTTTATTATTTTCTATTATCATATTAGTTTTTTATTACTTTTTATTTTTTTATTGTTTTATTTTTTATAATTTTTTATTATTTTGAAGTTTTTACTAATTTTATTTGTTTTTATTATTGTTTCTATTGTTATATTGTTAAATTAGTTTTGTTTTAAAAAAGGAGATGAAAATTAGGGGGGAGGGGCAACACCTTATAAATTTATTTTTACCATATCTTTCATATCTTTACATCTTTTTTACTATGTCTGGTTTCAAACAAAAAGAAAAAACCACATATTAAAAAGGAATTACATATAGAAACTACTTTCAAAGCAATTGGTTAAATAAGAATTTAGGGGGCAGTTGCCCCCACTGCAACCCCCTAGCTACAACCTTGCTTCGAAGTTAAATGGTGTGTTTTGCAGAAATTGTGCTAATGAGTGGCCTATAAAAGTTACAATTACTAATGAGTTGGTGTAGTGACGAATAAGACAGCTGTTTAGTATCAAAACAACACATATTTTTAAGAATTATTTGCGTATTCAAGTTGAGTTATAAAATGAAAGAACATTTTTATTTCTTTTTTTCTCCCCTTTTTATTTTTTTTTTTTATTATTATTGTTTTTATTATTTTTTATTGTTTTTTATTTTTTTTTAATAAGACAATTATTATTTTATTTTATTTTAAGACAACAAATAAGCCTTTTATTATTTTTTTTCATAATTCTTTTGTAATTTTTTATTATTTCTAATTATTTTTATTTTGAATAATTTTTTATTATTTTACGTTTTAATATTGTTTTGATAGTTTTGTAATTTTTTATTGTTGCCTATTGTATTATCAGTAGGTATTTTGTTGTATTGTTAATCCTTTTTTTTTTTGTTTTACTTTAATTTTATCATTTGTTATTTTTCATTATTATTTATTATATTTATTAAATTTTTTAATTTTTTATTGTTTTTACTATTTTTTATTACTTTTTATAATTTTACTGTTTTCTATTTTTTATTACTTATTATTATATTTATACTTTTTTTTATTTTTTTATTATTTATTGCATTTTTTATTTTTATTAGTTTTTATGTTTTTATTATTGATAATATAATTTCTTTTTTCCACTATCATTTTTATAATTTTGTGTTTTTTTTTTTATATTATATTGTTTATTTTTTTTCTCACATTGGTTTGGCTTTGTTTGTTTTAAGATTATATTTTCAAGATACTTTTTTTCGATTTTCGAGTTTTATTATCACTTTATTCATGGTAATATTTTTTATATTGTAACATTACTTATGTAACTATTATTTTTATTTAAATCATATTAATTATTATGTTACATAACATGTAAAAAAGTTTTTGTTTCTTTTTTTATATTTTTAATATTATTATTTTTAAAGTCATTGATTTTCACTTCTTTTGCATGTGTATGTTATTTATTTTTTTATGTTATTTTGTATTATTTTAATCTAAATTTTTTTTTAATAACTGTTTTTGTTTTTTATAATTATTTTAATTTTTTTTTAATGTACTCAGGATATCTTTTGTAGACTATTTTTTTCATTCATTTATGGTTTTCATTTTATTAATTTTGTTTCTATTTACCTATTTTGTTTTTTGTTTTTATTTTATTTATAATATATTGTTATGAATATATTGATAATAAAAATTTTTTTTTATTTTTCTCAATTTTTTTTTTTTTTTTTTTTTTTTTTGTAACTTTAAATTATTTAAATATATAAGTCAACCTTTTACTTCGAATTACTTTGCCAATTCAATTTATATCTCAATACATTCAAGCTATTTTCTAGTCATCGATACATGCCTTATTTTCCTACCGGGTATCGCCACATTTACCATACAACTTTAGCCGAGTGCGTATCAAAAATTCTCTTTAAAACCGAGAATGTTTTCGTAGCTGTTGCTTGGAGCTGGAGTGAAACAATAACAAGTAAAGAACTTAACTATGTTTGTATATCATTCGTTGCCAGGCTTTCGCCAAAAAGGAAAAAAAAAACAAACAAAAAGCAAAAAAGAAAATATTAAAACAGAAAAAGAATAACATTAACTGACAAATCCGCTTATATGACATACGAGTGTGTGTTGGTTGGTTGGTTCTTAGAGTGCTCAAGTTGATATGTTGATATGTTGAATGTTTGTTTGTTTATTTTTATGACAATGCGTGTACGTGTGTATGAGTATGAGTAGGTACGCAATCGTCTTATGGTCGGATTATTTAGAAAGCGGAAAAACGCGTTAGCTCATTTGAAAATCGCTTAATAATGGCTTCTAGTCAGTCACATACACTCGCAAGCAAAGTGAGATTTCCCAAGAATGCACACACACACACACACACACAGACATTCACTCGAATACACAATGTTTCATCATTGACAAGGACACAATCTCAACACTTCATAAACACGCACCCATCGTAATGACTTTATTTAGGCTGGCTCATTGGATTTCTTTTGCAGCAAGAAACAAAGTGATTTCATGTAATCGCAAATGTAATCTACAGAGAGCATGTTTATTATGAGAGCAGGTCTTTTTGCTTTATTGGATTACCGAATCAGTTTTTCTGTTTTTGTGTGTGTGTGTGTGTTAGTGCGTTATAGAAAAAAGGTTTGAAGCTTTGCATGACTTAAGCATACTTGGTTTTTTTTCTCAAATAAATTCAGGTTTATCATTCGTTGAAAAGAATGCTATAGTTCACATTTGATTTTTCGACAAAAGAAAAAATTTTAAACTTATGTCAAAATTTCATTTATATTTACTTTAATAACTTTCATATGTTATTTTTTGAAAGAGTTAATTTCAAACTCGGAAAATTGCTTTTAACTGTAACATTTAAATCATATAAAAGGAGGCCATTACCAACTTTAATTTTGAACAAAACACATGAAATTTCAATAAATATTAAATTTATTTGTATTCAATGGAGAGAACACATTCTACAATTAGTTTTAATACACAATTTTAGATATATGTCTACCACGGCTGGATCGGATGAATGTCAACCGGAAGACACAGTTTACGACCACTTTTTCAAGCGTTTGTTCAATTATTGTTGGATTTGTCAGCGTAGATAAGTTGCCTTACGTATCCCCAAAGAAAATAATCAAACGGCGTAAAATCAAAAGATCTTGGAGGCCAATTTACAGGACCATTACATACTCATCGAATGTCTCCTTCAATAAGTTGATTCTTAGTTTGTTGTACGACATGAAGCCCCATCCTGTTGGAACCGCATCTTTTCCACTTTCAAATCATTTAATCGGGGAGAACGGAAAAATTAAATCATGGTTCTATAGCAAATAACGTTTATGTTCCAATGTCTCCAACAGCCCACAGACCATACAAAACTATGGACTTTTCGGGATGTAACAGCGGGATGTTGATAGTCTTATATGGATGGTCTTCGCTCCAAATGCGAAATTGAGCCAAAAATTAACTTCATCACAGAACAAAATTTTCCGATAAAGCAGCAGAACCAATATCTGTTGATTTCAGGCTAATTCACGGAAATGTTCACCTAAACAATGGTCATTCGACTTCAATTCTTGCACGAGTTGGCTCTTATAAATCTTCGAAACAAGATATTAACAGTTTTCCCAAAAAAAAAGGACGTTATATACCGAAAATGACGACGGAATAGCCCTTACAGCCAATGTTGTGAGCTACAGAGATGTGTTAAACAATTTTTTTATGGTTGGAGATGGAGTGTACGGACACAAGCGATCTCTTCTTTCAACAGAATAGTCCTACGTGCCATACAAGTCGCTAAACAATCGAGTTATTGCGCACTAAGTTCTCTGGTAGCGTAAATTCGCATTTTGGAAAAACTCATTGACCACCAATATCTTGCGATTTAAAGGCGTTAATCTTCTTCCTTTGGGGTAATGTGAACAGTAAGGTCTACGCCAAATAAGGAAAACTAGTAAGCGCCGAAGAATTATTCTTCATGAGGACAATGCGAGCTTGAGGCGTTTCTGAGCACTAAAAACATCGAATTAATGGGTCATCCGATGTAAAGTCCTGATTTGACACCCAATGACTTATTTTTTTTCCCACACATCAAAAACAAACTACGTGGACAACGATATTTTACGCCAACAGAAGCCGTTGATGGGTTAAAAAAACTATGTTTTGGAGGTCTCTCAAGCGGAATGGGATAAATGTCATCAAAAATGGTTCGTTCGCTTGCAAAAATATATTAATCATAAAGGAGAATATTTCAAAAAACAATAAAGAAAAAAAATCGGTCTTAATATTTATTCCCGAAATATATGCAGTAACCCACGTAGAGCCCCAATTATGCGAAAGAGTAATAGAAAATTTCAAAAAAGGATTAAAGTCATCAAGCTTAGCCAAGGTGTCCATTTTGAAAATATTATGTTCCAATTATAATCTCCAGGTGTCAACATTATAATGAAATAAAAAATTTAAGAGACAACTAAGCAATTATTCGTTATATTCAAAAATCAAATTCTACTCTTCTTGTTGATACACATAATTCTTTGCACAAGAATCTCGGTTATCATTTTGAGGCGTAGCTACGCCTTTGTACTACGCATAGTTCAAAGATATTAGGTTCGAATCCCCACTAAATTGCTTTTTAGTAATTGAAAAATAAACGATATTTATGAGCATAGCATTGTTGTCTATGTTGATGGCATTTTTTATTTGTATTTTTAATAAATTCCGAAAACAATTTAATATTTTGATAGACAATTTCTAAAGAAGCCCTTATTTCACACACGTACGTACACACAGCCTCACACACGCACACACTATAATCTATTGTATTTTGCTGCACACTTACATAAATATTGTTTGAATGGATTATGCTGCATAGCATTAAATATTGATATATTGCTAGAAGCAACGCATTATATGCCATCAAAACGCTCCGCGTTATTCAAGGTTAAACATATGCGTACATAAAAGATGGCGCATAAAGTACACTACGACTGACTGACGATACAGATTGGTGTCAAATTTAATGACGCATGTTTGTCGGGCATATTCATAACGTCATTGAAGTCATGATATACTGATGATGATGATGATTACGATGATGTTGATGATGGGAATAGCGACAACAATGATGCTGCCGAGAACAAAAGAGCTGAGCACAAAATTAGATGAATAGCAGAGATTAGATAACATAAATTAATCACTTAGAAATTAATTTCGAGACATTTTGTAAGTCATGCATTATTTTTATGATATTTATTGAGCAATAATTGTAATGGTTGACAGTAATTGTTTTGGTGTCATAAAACCAAGAATCATGACGGGAAAACATAAATAACGTTATGAATAAAAATGGATTACTTTGGGGGGAGTGGGTGGAAGTAGGTAAAGCTAGATAAGTGGGTTATAAAAAATGCATGATGACAGGATATATTGAAAGCCACTTAAGCTGATGTTGTCGTTCAACATGGTAAATACACGATGTAAAATAGAAGTGAGCCAGTATTTGGAACATGCTAAATACAACCGAATTTGGTCATTCATTCAACGAGATCAATAAAAAATTAATTCAAGATGAGGGTCATTGCAGAGCAGGCAAAAAAAACACACACACACACACTCCATTATTTGGCCTAGAGAAAATTATTTTCCAATAACTAACAGTTTTTTAAAACAAATCCTTGACTTTGGCGAATCGAAGTAAAACAAAAACGTCGTTGAAATGAGCATTTAAGGTCATTCAACAAAAAGGAGGCGCAATAAAAATGCCAGAAAAACTGCAGCAAGCATTAATGTCAAATAAATTTGCCAATTAGAGCTGTCCACAATAAACTCATACAAATGGCAGAAAACTACGGTGAACAGTCGAGGGGGAGGAACGGAGGCATAGCAGTAAAAAATCCAACTTAGATAAAAATTTTTTTAAAGAGAAGCTTTTTCGAACACTCTGGAAATATGAAATATACTTAATTACATCACTGTTTGTGATTGCGGCATATACCGTAATTACGGACAGAGAAAAAAATCTGTCTACGATGAAAAATAGTTTCATAAAAAAACAATGGTCATTAATTTGACTGTCGCTAAAGCTTTTTTGGCTACCTGGAAGTATGATTATACTCAAATATATCAATACTTGTAATTGCGGCATATATCGTTATGAAAAACCGAAAAAAAATCCTTTTTAGATAAAATTTTTTATAAAAAACATGCGTTAATAACTCTTACTTTCACTTAAGCTTTTTCTGGTTGTCTGAAAGCATAAATATACTCAATTATATCACTGCTCGTAATGGCGGCATATACCGTAATCACGTTTACAGCAGTAGAGAAATCTTTCTTAGACAAAAATAAATAGAAAACATAGATGAATAACTCTAACTATCGTTTAAGCTATTTTTGCATGTCTGAAAACCCAATTCTGTTGCTGGTTTTGATTGCGGCATATGCTGTAATTAGAAACATAGCGTCAAATTGAGGATATATTGTTGCTTAAGACTTGTTATTTCAATAAGTGTATTGTAAACAGCAATCAATTGAGTTCTGCATGTCTGAAAGCCCAATTATATAACTGTTTTTAATTGCGGTATATGCCGTAATTAGAAATATAGCGCCAAATTAAGTATATATTGTTACTAAAGGCTTGTCGTTTCAATACGAGTATTTTAAACATCAATTAATTGAGTTCTACTTATTTTTAATGATAAAAATTACTTTACGATAAAAATTTTCATCTATCAAATTTGCCTCTAACTGAAAATATCAAATAAAAATGTGAAAGAAAAAAAAAAAACAAAAATCCTTGGCATTGGCGAATCACAGTGAAACAAAAAAACGTCGTTGACATGAAAATCAAAGGACATTTAGAAGAAGGAGGCGGGGTAAAAATGGCAGAAAAACTGCAGCAAACATTAAGCGACAAATTAATTTACCAACTTAAACTGGCCGCAATCAACTCATTCAAATTTCAGAAAACCGCAGCAAATGGTGAGAAACGTGTAAGAAGAGTGGCCAGCACAGCTGTGCAACAAAAAGTAAAAACTACTTCAAAGTTTTTTAAAGAAAAAAAAGGACAACATTAATAATAATGTGACGAACGTGAGCTGGCGTTATTTCCGCGCGAATTCAAGGATTTCACTACAGAAAAATTTTCAGCAATTTAAAACCAAACTACAAGGACATGCAATTTGACCGCTAGCCAACACTGGTGCGAAGAAGACAACACTAGTTGTTGTCAATGAATTTTCAATTTTGTATGCAGACAAGTTGTTTGAAAATATTTTTGCTTAAAACTACTTGAAGCTAACAACCGTTGAGCTAATATCGATAACACTTGAGGCAGGAAACAGGCAGGCAGACCGACTAACTGACAGACAGACAGTTACATAGACACACTTAGACAGCTACTTGCTTAAAAGTGCCAACCACTGTTTTACGTTTTACGTATGACAGACAACGCAACGTGGCAAAGAACTGAAAGAGAGCCAAGTCAGCAAAGTATGCAAAATAAACTATTGACGTTGTTCTCTCAGGGCATCACGTACTCCATGTTGTATTGCTCTAGTTGTTATTGTTGTTGTTGTTGCTACTGTCGATGTTATGCAGTAACACGTTCTGCACATGTTCGTTGGATTGACCGAGTAACATGATGGTAAATGGTGCCAACAACATGGTGCAAAAGGCAGCTACAACGATAACTAGTTAAAATTTATAATAAGAAAGGATTTTTTTAAGAGAATTTTTAGTGCATATTAGTTTGTCTATAAAAGTGTGTTTCGTTTTACGTGATGCGTTAACTTATTTTATTTTAAATGAAAAAATCTTTTCGAGTTGAAATGCCATTTTGATAAAGGTCATTAATAGATAACTTTATAAAATGATATCGCTATAACTTTTAAACTAAACATCTTAAAATACTAAAAAATGTTATTGTTTGTAATTACGGCATATGCCGTAATTAGAATTATTAAGTAAAATTGAAAGCATTTTGTTGTTAGTGACACAAAACCTACATAATTTCACTTTAGTGGCTGAATGTGTTGAAAAAATGTCATTGTTTATAATTACGGCATATCCCGTAATTAGAATTATTTTTTTTTTTTTTTTAAGATTTTTTTTCCTATGTGGTTACATGTCTTTAAAATGTTTTATTGTTTATAATTACGACATATGCCGTAGTTAGAACGTTTATAATCACGGCATATGCCGTAATTAAAATTATCAAATTAAATTAAAAACATCTTGTTGTTACAGTCATAAAATCTCCATAATTGCACTTTAGTGTTTGACTATTTACCACAGTGAATTTATTATTTTCAAATTTTCCCTAAAGTTTAACAAATTATTAAATTGTTCGATTTGATGATATAGCTGAGAGGGCGAATGATATAGCTAGGCGGAAAATTTATGTTTTTTGTAAATGTTTTAAAGAGGTAAGAAATGAAGAAAGGTTTAAACATAGGACCAAGACCTGGTCGGGATTCGAATCCATGACTTCTTGGGTGGCAATCAAGGACGCTACCACTTGACTAATGAGGTCGACAAATAAAACTGTAAAAACAAATAAAAAATAAAAAGTAAAAACTGAGGATAGCTGGTTTTTTGACCAAAACAAACCGTAATTATTCGGCTCTTAAATATTTTTATTTTTTTTCAAGAAAAATATACTTTACCTAACCTGAATTATGTTTTTAATTACGGCATATACGGTAATAAGAAATTGAGAAGAAATTTTATCATTTATGTGATTAATAATTTGCATTAGTTGACATAAAGTTGTATGCGTTTTTAATTGCGGCATATACCGCAATAAGAAATTTGGTGGTAAATCAACCATTTAACCATAATAAAGTCAATGATATAAAGCAGTGGGGCCCAAGAAATTTTAAACGCGGGCCAATGCTTAAAAAACAAAAAAAAACAAAAAAAGCACAAAAAAAGAAACAAAAAAACACAAAAAAAAACAAAACAAAAACCAATTACAATGCAATAAAATTACATGTCATGAAAAATTACTCGACACACAAGTAACGACACAATCAGCTTCAGCATCGACATCATCGAGTGTGCATTTTTTTTATTTTGGCTTTGCATGCATTTGTTTTTTAAAAGTTCTCTGAAAAATGTGCTAAATACTGAACGAGTGCGGCTTGTGTTGTTGTTTTTTGCAGGCGTCCTTTGATTTTGGCTCATCGCAAACAAAATTAAGATAGAAAAAAAATTTGTATGAAGGGCCACGCGGGCCATACGGGCCACTAAGTGGGCATGTTTGATATAAAGTGTCGATAAAAAATATATAGAAATATTTTTATCATGTCTATAACTACAATATTTTACAGTTAGGTATCAAAATACTTTATTGCACATGCTTAAAATTGTAAACATGATCTTAACTATAAAAAATAATCTATATTCGCAATTGCGGCATATACCGTAATTAGAAATTTAACCGAAAACAAAGGGTTATATATATTTCTCATGTATACAACTACATTATTTTATAATAAGGTATCAAAATGTTTAAGCAGACATGCTTAAAATACTAAACACGATTTAAAATATAAAAAATAATCTATGTTTGTAATTGCGGTATATACCGTAATTAGAAATTTAACCGAAAACAAAGAGTTATATATATTTCTCATGTATACAACTACATTATTTTACAGTAAGCATTTTGATAGCTTTATTGCACATGCTTAAAATACTAAAAATTATCTTAACTATAAAAAATAATCTATGTTCGCAATTACGGCATATGCCGTTATTAGAAATTTAACCGAAAACAAAGCTTTATATATATTTCTCATGTATGCAACTACATTATTTTACAGTAAGGTATCAAAATGCTTTATTGCACATGCTTAAAATACTAAAAGTGATCTTAACTATAAAAAATAATCTATGTTCGCAATTACGGCATATGCCGCATTTAGAAATTTAACCGAAAACAAAGCTTTATATATATTTCTCATGTATGCAACTACATTATTTTACAAATTAGGTATGAAAAGTGATCTTAACTATAAAAAATAATCTATGTTCGCAATTACGGCATATGCCGTATTTAGAAATTTAACCGAAAACAAAGCTTTATATATATTTCTCATGTATGCAACTACATTATTTTACAATTAGGTATGAAAATGTTTCAGCAGACATGCTTAAGATACTAAACACGATTTTAAATATAAAAAATAATCTATGTTCGTAATTGCGGCATATACCGTAATTAGAAAATAAACCGAAAACAAAGAGTTTATCACTATTTATTGCGTTTTAGCATTGTTTTACATGCAGTTTTTAATTACGGCATACACCGCAATAAGAAATTTAAATTTTTATATTCTAAGACACAAAATGGTGATGATTTATCATGTTTAAGAACTTCATTATTTTAAAGTTGCCTGCCTATCAAAATGTTTGTTTTGACATACTGCAAAATATATTAGATGATCTTTTGTATGAAAATAATTTCTGTTTGTTATTACGGCATATGACGCAATTAGAAATTTAGCAGAAAACACTCAGTTTATGGTTATTTAGTACGTATTAGCTCGATTTGTGCAGAAAAGTGTATGACATGGAACTCTCTTGTATAGTTTTGTATTTAAAAGACATTTCATTTGAGATCCAGACTATACTAACGCTAAAATTTGTCCAGAATTCGAATTTTTTGCCTAAAAATATGTATTTACACTTACACTGACCGCTTCCTAAATGCATCTTTCAGGTAATTTCTACCTTTAGGTCTTTGAATTGGTTATAATAAGCAGTAGATAATAACTTCTTTATTATTATATAATTTTTTTTTATAAAAACTAAGCTTACAAAAACAAAAACAAAAAAAAAAATTTGGATACTCTTGAAGTATTTTGCACTTAAGAAAACGAATATACATGATCTAAACTATAAAAAATAATTTATGTTCATAATTACGGCATATGCCGTAATTAGAATTTCAACTTAAAACAATCGATTGAAAACATGCATTTACACTTCTGACAGCTTTAAAGATGCATCTTTAAGATAATGCCTTCTTGAAGGTCTTGGATTTTAATCACCAAACAGTAGATAATAATTTCTGGGTCATTACATTTTTAAAAAAGTAAGCTAACACACAAATATTGTGTAAATTCTCTTGTACGATTTCGCAATTCCAAAAATTACTTTCTGCATTACAAAATACGAAGAATTTTACTTAAGCTTTTAAACTCTTATTTTTAAGGATATAAAAAAACATACTTTCTCATTTCACAGAGTTTACAATAAATCAAAAAAATGAAAGCTAACGATGGAAATGGCCTATAACTACATCCAGGCTACAACAAAAAGTAGCTTCATTTGACGTTTTTCTCGAATGATTTTATTTTATTTTTTTTTTTTTTCACACAAAAAGTAAGACGAAGTCATTGCTCAGCAACAATTTGAATACAACATCCGGTCATAATGTATTTTTTGACAAAAACAAAAAAATAGGAGCTACGTTCACTGCATACTAAAAATAAAGAAGAAAAAAATAATGGTAAAGGAAGAAGGTATACCTCAAAGCACTGCTTTGGCTGCTGCAGGACTCTCTAGCTTTGAGCTGTGAACAAGAACAAAACATGCAAAAGTAAACCCTTTGAACGACTGCTGAATTATTAATAATTTTGAATAGAGCTGAAAATCCTGCAAACAAAACACGTGAGCACAAAATACGAAAATGAGCCAAACAAGTGCAGCAAGGCAGGAGCAAAAAGAAGTAAAAGAAGCAGGACGAGTAGGAGAACGATAACCAAAACCAAAGAAAACCTTTCTATATGTTGGAAATATGGAACAAGCGTCGCCATCGTTAGCCTCAATTTGCATGCGTTTGTTTGTTTAATTTTAGAGGCACATACTTAAAGGAATAAAAATATAAAGAAAAAACAAAAAAAAACAAAAAATCAGTAGATGAAGATAAAGAAAGAATGATGCTGATAATGATGATGATTATGAGGAAGGAGGTGCTTGCATGTTGATCCTTTCTTTAGCTTCAATACATAGTATATATTTTTTATTATTCACAACAGATGCACGTAGCACAAGCTCATGTATGCTAAAGATGCACCAAAGGATGCACACACTCACACACACACACACATAGATACAAAGCATGTATGCAAGCAGACTTCCGAGTGTCAACATAAGGCAAAGTTTTGTGTGTGTGGAAAACAAAAATTAGAAAAAAACCTATGCTTAAAAGAAAATTTTTAAAATGCATTGGCAAATGCATTTTTTTTATTTTGTTTTTGATTTTTTTTTTCTTTTTTTTTTTTTGACGTGGCTCATACTTGAATTTCAATAACACAACGGACTGTGACTGACACGGGCACAGCTGAGCGTGCAAAGATGGCGCAGTCAGTTGGAGACGGAAACGTGTGCACTTAAGTTGATCTGATGTGTTGCGGTCTAACAACTTGCAATGCATGCAACTTAGTATAGGACAAAAACTTCAACACAAACAAACACACAACCAACAACAGCCAGCTAAACAGTGTAAAATGTTGCATGTAGCAGCACGAGCGCGTGTTTGCATGCGAGAGTACATCTACGTGTGTGTGTGTGTGTGTGTGTGTGAGTTATTGCTCTTGTGTGAGTTTAGTCATTGTACTGTATTGAAAGCTATGTTGAACTTTGGTAAACAAAATATCTAGTTAGTTGGTATACTTTTTTCGAAAACTTTAAGTACCGTTAAATGTTAAAAAATCCCACAGATGAAAATAGTGAGAATTTGAGCTGCTTGTAGCTGTTTTTGAGCTACTTTGAAATGAGTAGAAATAACTTATAAACTGAAAATAGTGTTTTGGAATATGTCATTGGACACAAGAGATTTATAAATAACGCGGTTCAACAGGAATAGGTTCAGAATACAAAGTTCTGACAACGGATTCTGATAGAGGGGACAAAAAAACAATACACGTGTATCGGCGTTTTGAAAGTTTACGTATGAGTCTTATTTTAGGGGGGCTATAATTTGCCCCCTTTTTGAACATTCTTATAGTAAATCGGTATAGGAAATCATGTTATCCTTACATTTTGGGTAGAGGATGTGTTCTGAGGATTCATGTAAAATACTACGAGGAATATTTTTGTGGAACATTTTAACCCCCTAACTTCTCAATTTATGGGTCTTTTTTGACCCTTTTGTGATAAAGGGCAAAAAAGACACATAAAACAAGGATATAATGGGTTAAAATGTTCCACAAAAAAATTTATCATAAAATTCTATTATAAGTTTCTGAATACACTAAAGCTGAAAATTCAACTTAAATGCCAGAAATAAGTCAAAACTAAAAATGTGTTAAAGGGTTAATTTCGTACTAATTCAGAATTGATGATAAAATGTCGCACAAAACTTGGTTTTAGGAGGTTTCTCTCTATGAAAAAAGTATTTTACTCATTTGGCCCATCATACTTAGCAATACACTAAGGGAAATAACGCAAATTAACATTATCCACGCCTGAGTATAAATTTCATTTAAATATTTACGTGGATAAATCAAATAGTTTCCTTATAACTCTTTTTTTCCCCTATTTAAATTTTATTTATGCCACACACTGACACACATATTCCATACAGCTGCCAAGCAGCCCCCAAGCAGCAACAGCATCGCACTCTGTTCCTCAGAACTTATAGTTCTCATTTAGTTAATGTTGCAAGGGTAATACAGCATGGATATTTGGCAAATATGATTTGTGAGTGCGGTGGTGAGTGCGATGCATGATGAATTCATGTAAGGTGGAGTGACAACTCGGTATTTTCTCAAGAATGTCACTCCACTCTACATGATTTCATCATGCATCGCACTCACCACCGGACTCACAAATCATATTTTCACAAAAAGAAAATAAAATATACCACTACATGGCGTTTGATATGGACGCAGCTCGTGGGAAATATTGAAATAAATTGTTTTACAATTTCAATATTTTTATATAAATTTTCCTTAAATGCGATAGTTTTATTTTCAAATAGTAAATATTTGAAAGATATTTAAATATATTCGTGCACAATTTTAATATATTTTTTATTAATTTTATTTTAAATATTTTAATATTTTATTTAATTAAAAAAGTATTTAAACAAATATTAAATATTTACGCAGTCTATTTAAGTAAATGCGTTATTGGTGCAAAAATGACTCGCTTTTTGGATAAATTAAAAAAGTTTTTGGATAAATTTAATATTTTTTTCCCTTAGTGTAGCAACGAACATTTTCGGATGCACTTTGGCTGATAAGATCCATTAGGTTGAAACAAAAAGCTATGAAAAGCAAAATTAAAACAAAAGTTAATTTTAATCCTCTCCTCCGGTTCCCATTATGTTATTGTACCAAAACTTGTATCAACTTTTGATTCACCCAAGCCAAGCATGTAATATTTTAACCAATATTGTAGGTAAACCAACGGAAAATTTGACACTTTATGAAAATGGTATGAGCAAAATTTATCGCTGAATACTCCCGGTTGGTTATAGTTCTCGTTTAGTTTTTGTTATGAAAAGATAGCCAAGGTGCAATGCTTCGTGAGTGCATTTTTTTGATATTGAATTAGATATATTTATAAGCGATATAAATGCATAATTTTTTACTTAGTAAATCTATGTTGTAAACTTTGTGAATTATGTCTATTTACATTAATAAATAATAAAACATGATTTCAATGTACAGTAATTTACCTAAGTAGATGTATATTTTATACTTCTCCCTGTATATTAATTTATCTATTTAACTTTGATAGTTCAGCAAAGTTTTTTGTTGAAAACTTGAGCACTATGTTCGACAGAATAAGCAAAATACTTCGCTAATTTATCATCCATATAAATATCGGTAAGTTAACATGTAAAACTAGATGTTTTGATCAAAAACTAAGGAGGCGGAAAACTGGCAAGGCCATCGTATAAATTATACTAGGTTTTTTATTAACTTTGCACAAGTTTTTTTCTCGGTGTAGGGAAACTGAAAATTTGGTATAAGATATTTGGTTTAGATTTGATCTACTAAGCACATCACTTACAACACATTCATTATTCTCACATGTAAAGTATGAGATATCGGTGATTCCATGTCAAAACACCCACGTATCTGATATCACTATTTTTCAAAATTTTTAAACTCTCTGGGTTTATAGTTCTCCTGAAACGTATTATATCTACATAATTCATATGATGTAAATTTCAAAAAACAAATGCACCAGTGGTTTTCCTATAATCGGTACCACAAAAAACCCCTTAGCCGATTACACATTACTCTCATATTTTTTGGTACACGACTGAACGTGCTCATTGTGAGTGAACTACTGAACGCACTCACTTCGTTTTGACGGCTATTTGACATTTAGCATTTATGCTTCTTTTTCGCGAAAAAAATTTTCGGCGGCCGTTGTTTATAATCATGGCATGGGGCTTGCTCAAAAATCGTGTTGTTCTAGTTGGTCTAAAAAAATGTGGCACAGAAAGAGGCGATATCTTTCGGACTTTGCGACCACTTGGAATCACTCGTAATTTTGTGTATCGTACTGTGAAGTTGTTTGAGGACATTGGTAGAATAATCGACCTAGCAAAATCTGGCAGTCCGCGTCTTATAAGAACACCACGAGGCATCAAGTAGGTGAAGCCTCAAATCAAGCGAAAATCGCTGTGAAAGCAGAAAATCTTGTCGCGGAAGATGAATATCTAGGCACAATCGATCTCCTGCATTCTTAAATATGACTTGGTGCTCAGAGTATACAAAAAATAAAGGCACAACGTAAACGAAAATCGAAAGCGTTACTTCTCAAGCATGATGATAATGTCCACAGACGAATTCTGTTTACTAACGAAAAATTTTCACCGTAGAGGAATCGTTCAATAAACAGAATAAAAGAGTGTATGCTCTGTCATCACGAAATGCAGCGGAACTCGTTCCGAAAGGTCAGAGAAGTCACCTCCCAGCTTCTGTGATGATTTGGTGGGGAAGCAAACTCCATTTATGTGAAAAAGGAGTCAAAACTTCGGCAAAAGTTTATGACTCAGATGTTTTGGAATTGGTTGTGAAGCCTCTTAATCCGATATTATTCCAAAACAAGCCGTAGACTTAGTTGGCGTCCGTGGCGTAGTTGGTCAAAGGGCCTGGCCTCTATGTAAATGAACCTGGAGACCCGGGTTCGAACCCCAGCAGCGACAGAAAATTATTTGAATTTAAATAAATTCTCTGTACGGCCGCCACCTCTCTGCACAATGGCAAACCTCAGAGAGTAATCAAAATGCCATGTAAAGCTTCTTGAGAACAAGAACATATTCCGTTCATCACCGTTCGGAGTCGGCGTTAAACCTGTAGGTCCAGTTTCTCGGTCAATTGTGTACAAACTTAATAACACGCACAAGACAATTGATCATAAGAAGCTAGGTCAAAGTCGTGGACTTTTCAACAAATTTCTGCTCCGGCCCATTAGACTAAAGTGACTCAGGAGTGGCTTAAAAACGAGGTACCGCACTTCATTTCCACTGATCAGTGACCAGCATGTAGCTCAGACCTGAACGCATTGGATTACAAATTTTGGTCCATGTTAGAGGGTATGCCTTGCTCTACTCGACACCCAAATATCGAGTCTCTAAAGTGCGCTCTTGTCCGAGCAATGGGGAAATTTCCTATGCATGTCGTGCGTGCTGCGATCGATGACTGGCCGGATCGACTTCGCTCGTGCTGGAAAGCGCGATGGCCATTTCGAGTAAGTTGTTCTACATTTTATCAAGGTATAGACAAGTATATATATTCTTTATCAGCATATCTGCCTGAGTCGATTTAGCCATGTCCGTCTGTCTGTCCGCCTGTCTTTGATCTTGTTTAAAGGCGTTATCACCATCACGAAATTCAATATTTGAGCTTGTATCTAAAACAAAAATATTAAGTTCAAGTTCGAAAATTAGCAAAATTGGATAGAAACTATGTCTACCTCCCATACAAAGTGACTTCATCAAAAAGGCTTGCAATTTTGCATATGAGGTTTGATATTTAATGTCCTCTTTGTAAAATTCAATCAATTCAATGAACTATGAAAAAAATATTTTTACAGATAAACATTTTATTGGCTAACTAAGACTTTGAATATAACTTTGAATATACTTTGGTTTGGCCGTAGGGGTATTTTTTCACATCGGCCCAGTCGAAGATCATTTCTTACACTCACAAACAAAATAGCTCGAAATGATGTTAAAGTTCACACAACAGATGAGTTTCTTTAATTAAACAGTCTGGAATGGTAAATTATTATCAGCTATAGGCACGGAGCAAGCTTCGAAGCTAGCTGAGAGCAAAGACTTATGTAGCAACACAAAACGCAACAACAAAGAAAAGACAAAAGACAAACAGAAACAATACAGAAGCTTTAAATGGAGTAGTGGCCATATCCGATTATGATTAAGTAAAAAAGTTATTTTATCAGCAGGTCAGACTGTTAATTTGAAAAATTCGACTGTTGGATGGGATTTTACCATTTCACTATTAATTTTTTTTCTGGGTACTAGTTTTTTGCTCAATTTGCATGGCAATAAGCAAAATAGCCGTATTTATTTTAGCTTTGAACCAAGGATTTCAGGTATTATAGCTATTCAGTCATTCAAGTGAAACTTTTGTAGGATGCACTAAGCCTTTTTTAGACGTTTGGTGACAATGGATGAAATATGGGTCCATTGCCATACGCTTGAGGTCAATAGGCAGCCTGCAGAGTAACTGGAAAGCGACAAAAGCCGATCAAAAGACCAACGGTCGGCCGGGAAGGTAATGGTCTGCATTTTTTGGGATGCTCATGGCATAAGTTTCATCAATTACCTGTAGAAGGGAAGAAAAGTATGGTAGTAAGGTAGTAAAGTAGAACAGAGTATTATGCAGCGCTACTGGACAGACTGAACGACAAAATGAAGAAAAAACGGCAAAGAAAAAAGTTATGTACCATCACGATAACGCCCCGTCACACACGTTCTTGAAAGCAATAGCCAAATTGGAACATTTACGATTCACATTGGTTGCTCACCCTCCGTATTTTCCAGACTTGGGCCCCAGCGACTATTATCGGTTCCCAAACCTCAAACGTTGGCTACACAGAAAGAAACACAGATCGAATCAGGAAGTCATTGCGGAAACCGAGGCATATTTCGAAGGATTGGACGTTTCGTGCTACAGAAAGGGTATCGAAATATACGAAAATAGCAATACCAAGTGTATCGCCCTCGAAGGCAACTATGATGAGGAATAAATAAAACTTTGTCCAAATAACTCTTGTTTTTATTAAGAATCCCAGTACTTTTCAGCATTAAAATAAATTTAAGTGAATTGAAATTAACTTCAAATGTTTAATAAAATTAAAATTTCGAGAAACATTTTTATTTAAAAATTTTTTTTTTTTACCTCAAAAACAAAATTAGTTTTATTTATACACTAATATATAAATTTTGATTATATTATTTTTTTCATTTATATTTCTTTTTTTATAGAAATTTTAGTGGAGAAAGAAAACAGACAGTCTGAGAAGAGGAAAGGAAGAAAAGTTTGCACACATTTTAAGTTAGATTTTCAACATGGTTTTTTTTTCGTTCCATCACATGTTCAAATATTTGGAAAAAATAATGCTATCGCTATTTTAGCACTTTGCACTTCCGTTCACAAATTTCCGTTTCCGTTGTTCATTTTCGAAATAAACAATAATAAATGGATAAACTTGGACTTCCGCTTTTGAATGGGAGTCGTTATTTTGAGTTTTTTTTTTATATTTTTTGTTTTTGTTTCCGTTTTTTTTTATTTTGTTGTTGTTTTTGTTTTGAATTTTGCAGAGCGCGTTGACTTGTCCAGTAGTCTGAAGGCTACAGCTAACGGTAAACAACTAAATGTTTGGAGCACAAGAACCACAACAAAGGCTTGCTTCATCGGCAATCACTCAGGCAGCTAATGGATGCGCACCAACAACAACGGCAACAACAACAAAAACATCAACAAGAAGAACAACAACAACAGTAACAACAACAACAAGAACGACAACAACAACAACAACAGCAACAACATTGAGAATTCACACGAGTTCTACTCGAGTTCGAAATTGATAGCGCAAAATAGCGCAGAAACAGCAGAAATGCAAAAAGAAAATAGAAAAACAACAAAAATAAATATCCAGAAGAGAAACACCAGGATATGCGAACACTAGGAACAAGTGACACTCTTTGAAATACGGGAGAAGAGAACATCAAGGCTAGTTTAAGCGTTTAAGCATTTCGAAAATGTTTCGCAGGATTTGTCGTAAGAATCCTAGGACAATGTTAATGTTGGTAAAAGCAACAAATATAGGTCGCCGCAACAGCTTTTTTAAAAGTGAAGCCTGGCAATACCGTACTTTTGCACGTGAAAGCTCGCTGTTTGAATTTTGCGCCAATTTTCCGCAAAAAAAAATAACAACAACCAGAAGAGAAAGAAATTATTCATTTATTTATTTTTATGCCACAACAAAATGCGCAAAAAACACCAAAAAAAATGTTCCTTTTAAGCCCCCCAACAGAACACAAAGCATGGTCGACGTTGGTATTGCCACGCAAACCTGAGCCAATGCAACTAAACATTTTCAAAACAAAACAGAGCGCAAGCTTTTATCATTTCGGCAATTTCTCCAACTTCGAAATTCAATGAGCGCGCCACTAAAAGTGGGAGGCAACAAAGCGTAGAAGCTTTTCGATGTATATTTTGAGAGCTTTCGCTCTCATTGTAGGAGAACACCCAAGTGTTTCAGTTATTGTAGGAGCAAATTCTGTTTGAAATAATCTGGCAATGAAACAAAAGCTTCTGCATGTGCGTAAGCAAAGGTGAAAATTCTCAACAAAAAAGACATTAACTTCAGCGAAGCTTTTCAAGGACGTAAGAGTTGGTTTGGATGGAAAGCTTTCATTACTTTCTATCAACTTAAGAACAACTTTGTAAGCATGATTTTGGTAATAAATTTGTTAGCAACATTCAAGTTTGTAGATAAATTTTACAGTGATGTTTAACCCATTGGCGCTGTTGTGGTGGAGTAAAAATGTGTCACGAAAACTTTTGGCGAATGATTGCAAACAAATTTGGAGAAAATGGAAAATGAATTTAGTTCTAACCTGATAACCACAAAGGTTTATATGTAGTTATACTACATTGTAGTATATCAATGACTAGATCGAGTAGATTTTTTTAAATTTAATTAAGGAAACTTAATTTTTAAAAATAAAAATTTATTTGTTTTTTGTTTTTTATATTTCGTAACGCACAAGGACAACTTAAGTATCACATTAAAGGTTAAAAAAAACCTCTTTACAATGGTAAATGGATTTTGTTTTAATTGTAAAATTCGATTTCATTGTTTTTTATATTAAAAACAAAAACAAAAACACAAACACAAACAAAAAAAAAAAACAAAAACAAAAACAAATACAAAAACACAAACAAAAACAAAAACAAAAACAAAAACAAAAACAAAAACAAAAACAAAAACAAAAACAAAAACAAAAACAAAAACAAAAACAAAAACAAAAACAAAAACAAAAACAAAAACAAAAACAAAAACAAAAACAAAAACAAAAACAAAAACAAAAACAAAAACAAAAACAAAAACAAAAACAAAAACAAAAACAAAAACAAAAACAAAAACAAAAACAAAAACAAAAACAAAAACAAAAACAAAAACAAAAACAAAAACAAAAACAAAAACAAAAACAAAAACAAAAACAAAAACAAAAACAAAACCAAAAACAAAAACAAAAACAAAAACAAAAACAAAAACAAAAACAAAAACAAAAACAAAAACAAAAACAAAAACAAAAACAAAAACAAAAACAAAAACAAAAACAAAAACAAAAACAAAAACAAAAACAAAAACAAAAACAAAAACAAAAACAAAACCAAAAACAAAAACAGAAACAAAAACAAAAACAGAAACAAAAACAAAAACAAAAACAAAAACAAAAAAACAAAAACAAAAACAAAAACAAAAACAAAAACAAAAACAAAAACAAAAACAAAAACAAAAACAAAAACAAAAATAAAAACAAAAACAAAAAACTAAAACTAAAACTAAAACTAAAACTAAAACTAAAACTAAAACTAAAACAAAAACAAAAAAAAAACAATTATTGGCACAAAGATTGAGATAAGGATTAAGACAAGGATTAGAAAAAGGATGAGGACAAGGATTTGGACAAGAATTAGGAACAGAAATAAGACCCCAGAAATAAGGGGTAGGTCAAGGTTTGGACAAAGAATAGAATGTGGAATTGAATAGGAAGAGAATTCTTCGGAAGAATTCTTAGGAAGAGAATTATTCACACAAGGATTGGAAAAATGGATTATGACAAGAATAGGGACAAGGATTAGGACAAAGATTTAAACATGCCTTAAACAATATTACGGACAAGATTGAGAGAATAAAAAGGACAAGAAATGGGGCAAGAAATAGAACATGGACTTGTACACACTTGGGGCAAGATTAAAAACGAAGATTGGGAAAACAAGTAGGACAAGGGTTAGGAAAGGGATTGGAACAAGTACAATGTCAGCAATTTGGTCATAGATTATAAAAAGAGTTTGGCCAATTATAAGGACAATTACAGGGACAGAGGGTGTTTTCTTTTAGGGGTATTAAACTTCTCTTTCAAATGAAAAAGATTTAATCAAATGGTCAATATTTTCACATTATTAGTTGGCAAATTTTATGGTATTTCGTATTTGAACACAATTTAATGTATATGGTCATCGTGACTGCGTCTTATGAAGACCATCCAATTTAGTACCACTTTTTCCAGCATAGCCAGTCTTACCTCGCCCATAATGCGCCGAAAATTGGTTTCCTACTGGTCAGTCGTAGCTTTTTTATCAGCATAGACCAATGACTTGACGTACCACAAAAACTAGTCTAACGCAGTCAAATCACATGACCTAGGTGACCAATTGAAAGGCTCGTTTCTTGATATGATTTGGTCACCAAAAGTTCATTCCTATAAAGTGATGGTTTCACGCGCTGTATGGCTTGTTGCACCGTCCTGCAGGAACTATTTAGCACTTAGAAGAATAAAGAAACGTTGTCATTCAAAACCTACGGATGTGTCCACCATACAGCTAATTTATTTTTTTTTTTCTAATGAAGTGAGCGTTTGAATGTCTACTGATTTAAAAAAAAAAACAAAAAATATAAAAATTCTATTGTAAAACATACTTCAAAACAACCTTCAAACCTCTTTGTCATAAAGTTAAGAACAGTTTGTAAATATTTACTTTGCTTTACACGAAGAATAATTGAGGATAGTGAGAAGGGGCTGAAGATAAAGGAATCGGTTTTATGAGTGTTAAATGTTCTTTTCCAAATCCCATACTTCTCTGATTAGCGCTAATAAATCCATAAAAACTATTTATTGAAACAATTTCTTTTTATTTTGTGCAATAATTTTAACGTATTATTTATTTTAGAATAAATACTTCACGGCTCCAACTATAAAGGTTGCAACTAGTTTATCACTTGTAAATTGCATTTGTCGATACAGCAGACTTACAGTTAAATACATTTACTGAATAAGTAATAAATATTAGTATTTTTTTTTTATTGTTTTGAAGCAAGGCTTTCAGGTGTGAAGGTCATTCAGTCAAGTCTGCCTTGGTTCGAAATGGGTTGATAGTTTAGTGGGAATCAAGAAGGAGCAATTAAGAGAATATGCTTCGGATGTAGTGAAGTGTCGGAAAACCGGAAAAAACTGTGGATTTAAAGATAAGGTAATGCCTTTATCTCAATAAATTTTATTCATAAGACTATCGCAGCCACAAACTTCTCTACCACCAACTACAACTTTTAAGTCGTAAATATTGATGAATTGATTAGAAATGAGAAAAGAAATGCAGAAGGGTTATTAAGGGCCGCGATTGGAACCCGGTACCTCTGGAGTGGCAGTCAAGCGCTCTATCAATAGGCTATCGAGCCCACCCACCATAGCTAATTCAATTAGCTCTTTGTTCAAACATATATCGTGGTGTTATAGCTCATTTCAAAATTTTTTCAAATAATTTTAAAACTTTTGAAAAGAATTGCAAATTGGCATATTTTCCATTCCTCGAGAATGCAATTCTTCCATCAGTTTATGACGAAGCATGTGAAATAAATCATCTCGCCGATGCCTAATTAAGAATGAAGCAATTAAATTCAATACAACAAAAAAACGGGCTGAATGATGTAAAGCCGAGAGAACAAAGTAAAGCATTGATGAAGAAAATGAGGCTAAAGAGGAAAAATCATTGCAAAAACTAGAGCATGACGCGCAGCTATGGAATGATGTAAATAAATATGTGTACGAGTAAATGTTTGGAAGAAGGAATGAGTGAAAAAATTATTTAGCATTCATTAAGACGATGTTTAAGTGGCTATAACAGCGGGACAAACAGACGTGATAAAGTTTATGAGTCTTCAACATCAGTAGCAACAGCAACAAGAAAAACAACAACAAAAACTAAAACAACAACAACAACAAATGCACAATTAGTGGTTCTTGTTTTTATGGAGATGTTTCCTTTCTGAAGTTGAAAAACAAAAGTAGTAACAAAAACATGTAAATATTGAAGGCTTGATTGTTTTATTGTTGAGAATTTTTCATATAATAATTGAGAATAATACAAAATAAAAAGTTGATGATTGATTAAAATATAATTTTATGCTGGTTAAAACAAAAAAGTTGGCTATGTCGTCGACTTACCCGTAGGTTTTGACGCGACAGCGTGTCTTTTTCATTGTTCTTATTATCTTTATCACTGTTCTTGTCTCTTTTCTTTCCATTGTTCCCAAACTTGTCCTCATCCATATCCTCTTTTTTTATATATGCCCTAATAATTGTCCTAATTCTTATACAAACTCATGTTTTAATCCATGTTCAAATTCCGGACCTTATCCTTGTTCGAATCCCTTTTATAATTCTTTCCACATTTCTTTTCCAAATCTATGTCCTAAATCATGGTCTTTATGTTCCAACTGCTTGTTGCATTTCGTGTTCCATTTCTGATACTTAACCTGTCCTAAATCATGTCCTTTGTGTATCCAACTGCTTGTTGCATTTCGTGTTCCATTTCTGATCGGTATCCTTTTCCCAATATTGTCCTAAATATTGCTTAAAGTGTGTCATTTTTTTTTTTGTTGTAATTCTTGCCCTAATCCTTGTTCTCGTCTTTTCTCAATTCTTGTCTGAATTCTTGCCCTAATCATTTTCCATTTCTATGCTCTAACCTGAGTCCAAATCTTTGTCCAACTCTTTAACTTATTCCTGGTCCTAACCTTTGTCCAAATCCTTACTCTCATACTTTTTCCAATCCTGGTTATTAACATTTTAATTTAATGTTTTTATTTGTTTTAAATTTTTTTTTTTAATTTTATTTTTATTTTTTTTTAATTTTTTTTAATTTTTTTTAATTTTTTCTTTAATTTTTTTTCTTTAAATTTTTTTAATTTTATTTTTTTTAATTTTTATTTGAAAATTTATTTTTATTTTTTTTTTTTATTTTTTTTTAATTTTTTTGTTTAATTTTTGTTTTAATAATTTTTTAGTTTTTTTTTTCTTTAAAAAAAGGCATTTGGTGCAATTTTGTAAATTAAACAGGTAACCTAAGAGGCCTCATGATGTCATTAATTTTTTTTTTTAATTGTTTATCATTTAACCGAAAGCATTCAATTACTGTGTTTCCATACAATTTACCGTAGCGACAATAATCATAGAGTTATAATTCCATGCAACGTTTTTTTATTGTTGTTGCATTATGCGGCTACCTCCGTGGTGTCGTGCCTTCAAGAATTTTTAATTTTCTTTATAAAGTCAAAGAGACCTTTTTTGTTGTCATAAAATAACATTTTTTGTAACACTTCTACTAGGCGATTAATAATTACATGCAACACTATTCCTTATTTGTTGCATAAGCTGCGATCTGAATGACGTCATCATTTATTTTTTTATCTATGTCGCAAGGCCAAGTATACAGATTTAGTTTCTGTTTTATCACATTTACCGTAGCGCATATACTCACCAAGTATTAATTTCATGCAACGTCGTTGCATGATTGTTACATTTTCTTGTAGCTGCTCTCACCGCGGCCCCATGACATCAGGAATTTTTTGTATATTTTTACCGTGAAGTCTTATTTGTCTTCACTCTGTATCGCGAAAAAAACAAACTAACGATGAACAAGACACGAGACACAATCGGTTTTTGGGTGGAAGCAAATAGTGCTGATTGTTTCTTTTTTGTCGTTGGTACCTTGTTTCGTGATACAGCATGATGGGGGAAGAGCCAGTCTTTAGTGGCGTGTAATATTTTTACCATAGCATCTAACCATACATAACGCATTATAATTCTATGCAACAATTTTGGAGTTTCGTTCCTCAAGCAGCTCTCTCCGAGCCGCGATGACACCATTAAAATTTTTTTAATATTTTTTTTTATATTTTTATAAATTCAAAGAATTAACCTTTACTGTCGTGTTATTACTTTTATCATAACACCTATACTCATTGAGAAACAATGCCATGCAACGCCAATCCATTTTGAAAAACTTTTTTTTTCTCTTTTTCGGAAGCATGCGCGATAAAACGTAGCGTTGTCATGTCAAAATTTTCGCAGTGTAGTCGAAGTAACTAATCGCTATGTAACACTTTCGTTTAATCTTATCAAATTATCAGTTAATTAATATATTTAATTTAAATATTAGTTGATTAGCAGCTAATCTCGTGCCAAAAACTGCCAAAATCTAAGATAAATCTAAAGAACATAACAGAAAATAAAAAATGGGCTTAGAATGACTTTTATGCTGCTTAATGAATTCAACTCAAACCATAAAAAAAAAGTAAAGATTTGACAGATGATGAAAAGTTCATTTTTGGCAATTTCTTCACTTGATCGATGACCAGAAAAAGAATAGAAAAAAGTCATTAGCTGAGAAGGCAAAACCAAAGAATGACAGGGGAAGATTAGTCAATTGAAATGTTGGCGAATATTTTCTGGCAGATAAAATATTTTTCTGTTACAAAAATTGTTTTTCTTTCAAACTTGGAGTTTTCTTTTTATGTGAAGATACGATTTTGCAAACAGACGAAAAATATCTGACATTTTCTTTTTTTTTATCGAAAAATGTCAAATTCATTTGCAACACTCTTAAGGAAGGGGTTACATTGGTTTCGAAACGTAAAATCTCTTAATTAATAAAAAACTATTTTATTTAAATTTTGGAGCCTATAAAAGAACAATATTAAAACAATATTTTATGAAATCATTTTGAAGTGTTTAAAATTCAACCTTTTAACCCTGGTTTCGAAAATTTCCTAGAAAAAAGTATCCTCATGATGGTGGAGTTAACTCGTAATAGCTTTATCTTAATAAAAAAAAAACATATTTTTCTGTTAGAAAATGAGTATAGCTCGTTATTAAACAAAGGATTAAAGAAAAAATTGCGGCTACGCCTTGGAAAAAATCCATGATTTGGCTACGAACTGCTATCCCATTCAACATATTCTACAAATTTAGTCCCCTGTGGCTATTTCCTATTTCCAAACCTGGAAAAATGGTTCACCAATAAGAGCTTTGGATCGAATAAAGAGGTTATCACTGAAACAAATGTCTATTTTGAGGACCTTGAAAAAAACTATTATTTGGAAGTAATAAAATATTTAGAAAAACGTTGGACTTAATGTACTGATCTAGATCTAAAAGGAGTACATTTTGATGAACTTTACAAACGTTGTGACTAACTTAAAAAGCCTCTTACGCACAATTTCTGGTTCACTGGGTTTTGTTATGATACGAGTATAAATCAAGAAAATAAAATTGCACACCTATCTTCAGGAGCGGATCTACTTAGGAGCTTTTTGGGATACAAAGGGCCTAGAGCCCTTTGAAAACAATAGACGATATTGTTAAGTAAAAAAATAAATCCCATCATAAGGTTGACAACACTGAGATCAATCAACCCGTGTGCGCAACACTGTGTTTGTACTGTTTTGTTTTCCACGCATTTGATTTGTTCGTCTTTGCCACAATCTCTCTTTGCGGATTTCTTTACGGAGAGCAATACATTGCAGATTCTGAGCTAATTTCTGTAGCTCAGTATGTACAACTTTTGCTCAGGGTTTGCAAATAACTGACAACCGTTTTTACCTTTTGGTTTATCTCTCATATTTACTCGTTCGTAATGAACATAAAGGTTTCCCTCTGAGAGAAACCTTTATGAGAGAACTGAAGCGGTTTCTAACTGAAATTTATTTGTTGCTTTAAAAAAATAACCCTCCTTGGTTGAGATAAACCGAGGACCTTTATTTTTAAAGGTTATTTATTCGGTTATTTGGTGAGAGAATTAAGAACTGGTTGTGCCAAATGGTTGTGCCTGATGGTTGTGCCTAAAAGTCTTACAGTTTGTTCGCCAATAAAACGTAATAAATTTGTATGTACAGATGTTTTCAACAAATTAAATGCACGTTCAGTATACAAAAATAATTTTTAAAATAAAATCCACTTTGAACATTTTATGTTGCTATTTACTATTTTCTAATTCGTATATTAACCCTCATTACAATTGCAAGTTCTCAGAATTTTGTAATTTGACTAGCTCACGATGTCAAATATGACACCAATGCTAATGACCCGCACAACTGCACACTTGCATTAAAAATAAACAACATGTAAAGTGCATGTGCTCACGTGGCTTGTGATCATTAACCCGGCGGCCACACGTGACAGTTTTGCCATGACAATAACAATACACTCACACTTTTTCACCAATACAAGCAAGCTCTGGCAATTGCCAATCTATTGCCAGGCAGTTGTCAGCATGACAATAGGCTGGCAATTACATTGGCAATAATTTGACGTTTGTATTGATATTGACGTAAATAATCGTGGTTGGTGTACAAAAAAAAGGGAAAATGTTGAGTTTTCATTCATCTTCAATTATGCCAAAAATTTAAGGCTAGAGATGGTTACAGCGACACAGAAAAATTATAAATATAATGAAATTACATTCATTGTCATGCTATTGCCATGCTTTTGTCAGGCCACCTACGTCACAATCGACAATTGCTTGGCTGCCGACAATGATTTGACAGATTATACGTATTCTCAATTGTCATGGCAATACTATCTCGTGTGGCCGCAGCGTAAGTGAGCTTTATATTTTTTCCCTCCTTCGTATCCCTCACTTACTGAGCAGAATTTTTATATTGCAACTAGCCTTTTCCCGGCGCGCGTTGCTGCACCCTGCAACTATATGGGAACATAATAGGTGTATTCAAAACTTTTCTCAGACTCATAGTTTGACACCACTGTTATTTTCCACTGCCCGTTACAGTTTCCCAGTAGCAGGAGATCACCAAATAGTAACTCCATTTTGAGTTTGTATGTAAGTATTGCTACTTTTACTTTCAAAGCTATTCGATAATACAAATTTTAACTGTATGGGCGGAGCCACACCCTCTTATATAATGCTCATCCCAGTTTTCTAGTAGATGGTCATTACCCTGTTTTAGTACAGTTGCCGACAGTAAGCATACAGACTAAATTACCAAAATGTAGCCCAATCGACGAAAACCGTAGGAAATATAGCATTTTTATTGATTTTTGGGCAGTAAAAGGGGGTGTGACAGAAATTTAAGCCATCTCGTACTTGAAAAAAATGTACTGCCAAAATTTCAGCTCTATCGGCTAAGTAATTTTGAAGTTTCCAGCCATCACACACAGCGTTTTGCTTTTTGTATATATATTTTGGATAAACATTATTGGCTATAACTTTCGATTGGCAAGAGATACTTAGATAATTTTTTCTAATAAATTAATTTGTTAGCTTGTATATTTTTTCAAAAATATAAAAACACAATATTGGAAAAAAAAATTTTGTTCGAAAAATTCAAGGGGTAGGCCTTGTTTTTTGAATCACAGAAATGGTTTTTAATTTTTGTGTAAAATTG
The DNA here is from genome assembly GCA_943735915.1 of Pherbina coryleti. NCBI lineage: Eukaryota > Metazoa > Arthropoda > Insecta > Diptera > Sciomyzidae > Pherbina > Pherbina coryleti. The sequence continues at coordinate 10,573,601 of OX030951.1, forward strand.
AAATAACTTTTGCCTATAAATATTATAATTTTTAAATAGAATTGAAAATTTGCGAATTTGAATTTAAATTATTTTTTCAACAAAAACAAATTTTGAGCCTTTTTGTGAGGAAAACTCCAAAATTTCAGACCTTTTTTGAAAAAAATATTTAAAATATATTTACTCAACTAACGGTATTTTTGCAATAATGTTTTCATAGTACTTTGATGAAGCTTTAAGACAAAAAAAAATTTAACAAAATGAATACAAAAGCAGCGGAGATATTTGACTCGAAAATCGCAAAATTAAATTTCTGATTGTTTTTTTCTCATTTTTGAGCAACGATGTTGCATTAAATATATCGTTGTAGTAAAATTTTTCATAGTTTCCAAGATATGTTCATGTTTTTGATGTCAAAATAACGGAAATTATTTTTATTTTACTAAATTTAAGAAATATTTAATATTTTGCAAATATTTGCACATGTTACATAAGAAAACAACTAAAAATATGCGATTTTGTAAAAAATTTGTACTACAGCACCATCTGGTGTCCAAGGTGGGTCAAAGAAGATAGTGCTAAAAAACTCATCGTACCTGAAAACTACTATATACCAATTTTTATTCTAATCGCATGAGCAATTTGGGAGTTTTAGGTGGTTTTGTAAAAAATTTGTACTATAGCGCCCTCTGGTGTTCAATATAGGTCAAAAACGATAGCAGCAGAACACTCAACGTATAAGAAACCCACTGTATATCACTTTTCATTCTAATCGCATTAGAAGTTTAGGAGTTTTAGGCAGTTTTGTAAAAAATTTGTACTACAGCGCCCTCTGGTGTTCAAGGTGGATCAAAATTGATAGCCCACGAACACGCACCGTACTAAAAAACTTCTATACACAAATTTCCATGCTAATCGGATGAGTAGTTTAGGAGTCTATTGCGGCCTTACAAACATAAACTCCTTTTTTATATATATAGATAGCTGGTACCCGACGCGTTGCTGTCGTAGCAAAAAAGATATCTATCTATATCTGAATCTCAAACTCAGTCTCAATCTCAATCTCAATCTCAATCTCAACCTCAATCTTAATCTCAATCTCTATTTCTATTTTTATTTCTAGTTCTTTTTCTATCTCTATCTCTATTTCTATCTCTATCTCTATCTCTATCTCTATCTCTATCTCTATCTCTATCTCTATTTCTATCTCTATCTCTATCTCTATCTCTATCTCTATCTCTATCTCTATCTCTATCTCTATCTCTATCTCTATCTCTATCTCTATCTCTATCTCTATCTCTATCTCTATCTCTATCTCTATCTCTATCTCTATCTCTATCTCTATCTCTATCTCTATCTTTATCTCTATCTCTATCTCTATCTCTATCTCTATCTCTATCTCTATCTCTATCTATATCTCTATCTCTATCTCTATCTCTATCTCTATCTCTATCTCTATCTCTATCTCTATCTCTATCTCTATCTCTATCTCTATCTCTATCTCTATCTCTATCTCTATCTCTATCTCTATCTCTATCTCTATCTCTATCTCTATCTCTATCTCTATCTCTATCTCTATCTCTTTCTCTATCTCTATCTCTATCTCTATCTCTATCTCTATCTCTATCTCTATCTCTATCTCTATCTCTATCTCTATCCTCTATCTCTATCTCTAACTCTATCTATATCTCTATCTCTAAGTGGAACGACTCGTGTAAATTGATAACCAAGTTTCGAGGCTATGCTACTTATAATTCCAAAGTTATTCGATATCGCAAATTTAGCTTGTATGGGTGGAGCCACACCCCCTTGTTCAATGACGTCTCAGTTTTCTAGTAGAAGAATATCACCCAATAGTAATTCCATACTGAATTTCGTTGTTAAACGACGTTTAGTTCCAAAGCTATCTGATATCAAAAATTTTAAGTGTATGGGCGTAGTCACACCCCCTTTTCCAAAGCCCATCCCAGTTTTATAGTATAAATATATCACCAAGTGGAAACTCCATACTGAATTTCATTATTATAATGCATTTAGTTCCAAAGCTATTCGATATCATAAATTTGAATTGTATGGGCGGTGCCACACCCCTTTGGCCTATACTTGATAAATTTTGCTAGTCGAAGGACGCGACTAAATAGTACGCTCCTACCAAGTTTCATTGATGTGTGACTTATAGCTTGAAAGTTATACCGAAAATTTGGTCTGCTGAAAAAGTGCCACGCCCCACATTCAACGCCCATAAAATTTTACCTGTGGAACGGCTCTTGTAAATTAAGGTAGAACACCGAATTCCGATGCTATGCGAACTATAACTTCAGAGCTATTCGCTACCGTAGATTTGGGTTGTATGGGAGGTGCCACGCCCCCTTGTCATTTTCAAACAATTTTTTTTTTAAAACCATCTAGAGAACGTACCCTACAAAATGGTATCGGCAGATTTTTTTTTTACCCAGCCGAACTCTCAAACACTCGTCACAAACAGATTTGACAACATTTTTTTATATATATAGATTTGCAAAAATAAAGGTTTCGCTCTGAGGGAAATGGGAAAAATTAATCTCTCAGTAGTTTCGGTTACTCACTGAGCTTTACTGTTTCTCTCATTAGATGAGCATTACTGTGCGACCTTTTGAAATGGTTGATGGTTATTCCGGACCTCTGCTTTTGCTTTAGAACAGTGGTGCTCAACACACGGTTCAACCGACAACAAAGAGAGTTTTTTGAGTGCACAGCTTTACACTGAAACAAGAAGTTGTTAAAAGCTCTCACAACATTTGATGCAAGGTACTCTTGTCGAGTGTTGGATACTCAATATAATAATTATTTTTTTTTATTTTTGCGTTCGTATTTTGCTATTTTAACATAGAAAACATCAAGCAAAAATGTATTAAAGCTTCTCCTGAAACATTGCAATATATTTACGTACATTCATAAATAAAACAGCGAGTGAGTCCCATACCACATGAACGCTCAAAGCATACTGACTTGATATATAAAGCACAGCAGAAAAAACAAACTTTTACGCAGTGTACAAACACAGCGAGCCGATTGCTACTTCGTGTGCAAAAGCTCAAAAACACACGATGCCCGCGGGCTATGGGAAACCATGTAGTGAGCACCACTGCTTTAGAATAACACCAAAATAACAAAAATACAACAAAACACCAAAAAATAACAGCAAAAAAAGAAGAATAACAACAAAATAACACAACCTCAACATGCTCTGATAGCAGTAAAACACTGTGATCAAATTGTATGACACGATCAAGGTTAACCTTGACACAGAATGAATCATAAGTAGTTTAGAACTCAGTTACTAATGGTAAAGCGTTCTCTCTGTCAAATAAACTTCTGGGTAACTTTGTCGGCATATTGGCAGTACAAGTAGGATCTAAGTAGCTTGAGTGGATCACAGTGAAAAGTCATGCAAAACTACTGATGAGTTGGTGTAGCGGCCAACGAAACTCTGTCTAGTCTGCTGTGTGAATTGCTCTATACAGAACCGTTGTTTTGCTGTTGGTTATTGCCTTCATTGTCTTCATGTTGTCTTGTTGTCAACATATTTGGCCTAAAGCTCAAATTTGTTTGCAATAAAACAATGCTCATTACCTTCGTGAATATTATGTTTAAATATTTATATTTATGTTTTCCGAAAATGAAAATAAACTTTAATCTATATTTTGCAGGGACCGAAAATAACTGTTATTTTCGAAATTTCGATTCAAAAAGTCAAGCGGAAGAAATGTGTCTTTTCGATATTTGAATAAAGTATAGCGATGCTTGTTAACTAAGGAATAATAATCTTAAAAGATTTTTATTTATTTGACTTTTTTAAAAAAAGTCAAAAAATAATAGTTATTTTTGACCGATTTTTTTTTTGGTCAAAAATAAAAGTTGAAATTTGACTTTTATTTTTTTGGTCAAAAATATAAGTTAAAATTTGACTTTTATTTTTTCGGTCAAAAATAAAAGTTAAAAAAGTATTTTTCCGGTCAAATATATAAGTTAAAATTTTACTTTTATTTTTTCGGTAAGAAGGTGAAAAAATATAACAAAAGTATAAATTCTATTCACTCTACTCTTATCTGCCTTTGTTTGGCTTATCACTGCACCTTGCGTTCCCTGTCATTGTTGTGAACTGAAATGATCATCAGAGAACATCACAGAACTGAAATGAGTAATGGACTGAAATCGGATACTCAAATCATACCCGAGTTACTTGTTGTTCTATACCCTATCCTTGCTCAATGAAATATGTAAAATACTTATACAGGGTGTGCCAAATATATACTATTATATACTATTTATAACTAATAACTATAAACAAGGACGCCGAAAATTTTTTCCACATCTAGTTTTCGTCTTCAAGTGAAGAAAAGGAACTTTCATCGTTTTGTTGAGAAAGTTGTGTTGCACAGTATAATAATTCAATATTAATAAAAATCATTTTCAAATAAGCGAAAAATCGCGAAAATCCAAAAGGAGCACGACAAATAAATTTAGGCTGCAATACAACGTGTGCCGGGTAAGCAAGTAATTAATATAGGATGTCACTGTCAAATTGTGTACCTTTATTTTTAATAGAAAAAATAAAATAAAAAATAAAACTTAAAACTAAAAAATAAAAGTCAAATTTTAACTTATATTTTTGACCAAAAAAATAAAAGTCAAATTTTAACTTATATTTCTGACCGGATAAATAAAAGTCATATTTTAACTTTTATTTTTGACCGAAAAAATAAAAGTCATATTTTAACTTTTATTTTTGACCAAAAACATAAAAGTCAAATTTTAACTGTTATGTTTGACCGAAAAAATAAAAGTCATATTTTAACTTTTATTTTTGACCGAAAAAATATAAGTCAAATTTTAACTGTTATTTGTGACCGAAAAAATATAAGTCAAATTTTAACTGTTATTTGTGACCGAAAAAATAAGAGTCAAATTTTAACTGTTATTTTTGATCGGAAAAATAAAAGTCATATTTTAACTTTTATTTTTGACCGAAAAATTATAAGTCAAATTTTAACTGTTATTTATTGACTTTTTTTAAAAAAGTCATAACAGTTACGGTCCCTGATATTTTGTTCTTGCTATAAAACAATTATTTGATAACAAATATGAGCAGGTAGTATGTACTTACTTTTTTGACAAAATGGCAATTATTTGAGGTAGGCCCCTAAGAAGTATTAGCCCAGGGCCCCAGAAATTCACGATCCTTCCCTGCCTATCTTAACCCATTAAAGCAGTAAAGGCAAAAACAATTTAGTTCCAACAAAAATACACATGAAAAAAGAAATCATTAGAAAAAAACTACAGCCAAAGCTCATCAAAATGTAATCAACGGTAAAAATGAAAAAAAGTACCCACAGCCCGACTTCAGCTACAGGTGAAAAACAATTATATACAACAGCAACAGCTAAAAAAAAAAAATAATAAAATACCTGTTGTTCATATAGAACAAATGCAAATCATGCGTGTCATTCATGGATACTAAATTTATTTGTTAAATATATCATAGTCTTGATCCAAACGAGTTGGGGGAAGCGTCAACACAGCCCTGACTTTGGACTTTGACAACAAAAATAACGTTGCATAGAGTTGCCGCTGAGTTAAACAATTAAAAAAAAAAACAAAAAAAACAAAACACAATATCAAAAGCGCAAAGAAGTGAAGCATGTCAATGACCAACGGCTAGTCAGTCAGTCAGTTAGTATTAAGCCAAACCGGGTTAATATATGTTACAAGTTGACTTGTGGGTAAGTGTGAGTGTGTGTGTAAGTGACAGTGTATTTGTTCAGTGAAATACTAGCCTTTTCCCGGCGCACGTTGCTGCACCCTGCCACTATATTAGAACATAATAGGTGTATTTTAAACTTTTCTCAAACTCATAGTTTGACACCACTGCCATTTTCCACTGACCGTTACAGTTTCCCAGTAGCAGGAGATCACCAAATAGTAACTCCATTTTGAGTTTGTATGTAAGTACTGCTACTTTTACTTTCAAATCTATTCGATAATACAAATTTTAATTGAATGGGCGGAGCCACACTTCCTTATATAATGCTCATCCCAGTTTTCTAGTAGATGGACATTACCCAGTTTTAGTACAGTTGCCGACAGTGAGCGGGCTCAAATACCAAAATGTAGCTAAATCGACGAAAACCGTAGGAAATATAGCATTTTTATTTATTTGTGGGCGGTAGAAAGGGGTTTAACAGAAATTTAAGCTATTTCGTACTTGAAAAAAATGTACTGCCAAAATTTCAGCTCTATCGGCTAAGTAATTTTGAAGTTTCCAGCCATCACACACAGCGTTTTGCTTTTTGTATATATATTTTGGATAAACATTATTGGCTATAACTTTCGATTGGCAAGAGATACTTAGATAATTTTTTCTAATAAATTAATTTTTTAGCTTGTATATTTTTTCAAAAATATAAAAACACAATATTGGAAAAAAAAATTTTGTTCGAAAAATTCAAGGGGTAGGCCTTGTTTTTTGAATCACAGAAATGGTTTTTAATTTTTGTGTAAAATTGAAATAACTTTTGCCTATAAATGTTATAATTTTTAAATAGAGTTGAAAATTTGCGAATTTGAATTTAAATTATTTTTTCAACAAAAACAAATTTTGAGCCTTTTTGTGAGGAAAACTCCAATATTTCAGACCTTTTTTGAAAAAAATATTTAAAATATATTTACTCAACTAACGGTATTTTTGCAATAAGGTTTTCATAGTACTTTGATGAAGCTTTAAGACAAAAAAAAATTTAACAAAATGAATACAAAAGCAGCGGAGATATTTGACTCGAAAGTCGCAAAATTAAATTTCTGATTGTTTTTTTCTCATTTTTGAGCAACGATGTTGCATTAAATATATCGTTGTAGTAAAATTTTTCATAGTTTTCAAGATATGTTCATGTTTTTGGTGTTAAAATAACGGAAATTTTTTTAGTTTTACTAAATTTGAGAAATATTTTATATTTTGTAAATATTTGCACATGTTACATAAGAAAACAACTAAAAATATGCGATTTTGTAAAAAATTTGTACTACAGCACCATCTGGTGTCCAAGGTGGGTCAAAGAAGATAGTGCTAAAAAACTCATCGTACCTGAAAACTACTATATACCAACTTTTATTCTAATCGCATTAGCGGTTTTAGGTGGTTTTGTAAAAAATTTGTACTATAGCGCCCTCTGGTGTTCAAGATAGGTCAAAAACGATAGCAGCAGAACACTCAACGTATAAGAAACCCACTGTATATCACTTTTCATTCTAATCGCATTAGCAGTTTAGGAGTTTTAGGCAGTTTTGTAAAAAATTTGTACTACAGCGCCCTCTGGTGTTCAAGGTGGATCAAAATTGATAGCCCACGAACACGCACCGTACCAAAAAATTTCTATACACAAATTTTCATGCTAATCGGATGAGTAGTTTAGGAGTCTATTGCGGCCTTACAAACATAAACTCCTTTTTTATATATATAGCTGATACCCGACACGTTGCTGTCGTAGCGGAAAGGATTTCTATCTCTATCTCTATCTCTATCTCTATCTCTATCTCTATCTCTATCTCTATCTCTATCTCTATCTCTATCTCTATCTCTATCTCTATCTCTATCTCTATCTCTATCTCTATCTCTATCTCTATCTCTATCTCTATCTCTATCTCTATCTCTATCTCTATCTCTATCTCTATCTCTATCTCTATCTCTATCTCTATCTCTATCTCTATCTCTACCTCTATCTCTATCTCTATCTCTATCTCTATCTCTATCTCTATCTCTATCTCTATCTCTATCTCTATCTCTATCTCTATCTCTATCTCTATCTCTATCTCTATCTCTATCTCTATCTCTATCTCTATCTCTATCTCTATCTCTATCTCTATCTCTATCTCTATCTCTATCTCTATCTCTATCTCTATCTCTATCTCTATCTCTATCTCTTTCTCTACCTCTATCTCTATCTCTATCTCTATCTCTATCACTATCTCTATCTCTATCTCTATCTCTATCTCTATCTCTATCTCTATCTCTATCTCTATCTCTATCTCTATCTCTATCTCTATCTCTATCTCTATCTCTATCTCTATCTCTATCTCTATCTCTATCTCTATCTCTATCTCTATCTCTATCTCTATCTCTATCTCTATCTCTATCTCTATCTCTATCTCTATCTCTATCTCTATCTCTATCTCTATCTCTATCTCTATCTCTATCTCTATCTCTATCTCTATCTCTATCTCTATCTCTATCTCTATCTCTATCTCTATCTCTATCTCTATCTCTAACTCTATCTCTAAGTGGAACGACTCGTGTAAATTGATAACCAAATTTCGAGGCTATGCTACTTATAATTCCAAAGTTATTCGATATCGCAAATTTAGCTTGTATGGGCGGAGCCACACCCCCTTGTTCAATGACGTCTCAGTTTTCTAGTAGAAGAATATCACCCAATAGTAATTCCATACTGAATTTCGTTGTTAAACGACGTTTAGTTCCAAAGCTATCTGATATCAAAAATTTTAAGTGTATGGGCGTAGCCACACCCCCTTTTCCAAAGCCCATCCCAGTTTTATAGTATAAATATATCACCAAGTGGAAACTCCATACTGAATTTCATTATTATACGGCATTTAGTTCCAAAGCGATTCGATATCATAAATTTGAATTGTATGGGCGGTGCCACACCCCTTTGGCCTATACTTGATGAATTTTGCTAGTCAAAGGACGCGACTAAATAGTATGCTCCTACCAAGTTTCATTGATGTGTGACTTATAGCTTGAAAGTTATACCGAAAATTTGGTCTGCTGAAAAAGTGCCACGCCCCACATTCAACGCCCATAAAATTTTACCTGTGGAACGGCTCTTGTTAATTGAGGTAGAACACCGAATTCCGATGCTATGCGACCTATAACTTCAGAGCTATTCGCTACCATAGATTTGGGTTGTATGGGAGGTGCCACGCCCCCTTGTCATTTTCAAACAATTTTTTTTTTAAAACCATCTAGAGAACGTACCCTACAAAATGGTATCGGCAGATTTTTTTTTTACCCAGCCGAACTCTCAAACACTCGTCACAAACAGATTTGACAACATTTTTTTATATATATAGATGAGTAAATATTTGAGGCTAGTAGTTTTTTTTTTACAAAAACTTTTTTGGCGATCGTCGCACAATGTTGTCTAAAAGCTGAGTACGCAAAACAAACGCCAACAAAAAGAGGAAGTTGTACGATTACAATAAAAGTGTTGTTGTTGCTGTTGTGGCTGATGGCTTTTTATATGGTTTTTTATAGAACTGGATCTAGTGGAATTTAGGTTGTGAAGTAAAATTTAGCTATTTCAGCAAATTTATGTAGGTAACAAAATACGGCAAGTCAAGTGCTCGCTCGGTAAGCGTGCCAAATTCAATTTTCCAGACATGCCCAGATATTTATTTCTTTTTTTAAGGCCTGAGTTTTTTTACTGTTTCGGTAGAAACAATATAAATAATTATTTAAATAAACACATGTCCAGTGACCAGCACATTTTCAGATGGGCTTTTAATTTAAACAAATACTTACAGTTATTTACATAGAGAGAAATTTGTTTATTTCTTACAATTTTTCTATTTTATTTTGTTTTTCGTCAGTAAATAAAAGAAACTAAGAATTTTTATGCCCAGCTTAACTTGCTAGAGTACCAATATTTTTACAGCGTCGCAAGTGGGTTAATTTGTAGCTAAATGAAAGTGGTTACAATCAAAGGAATTCAAGTTTCTAGAATTCCTCAGTGACTTAGTTGCATAAAAAAACAACGGTAAAAAGTAAAAAGTAAAAGTGTTGTTGGAGGCAAAGAGTGAAAAAGAATTAAGTGCTATACAGCAGAAATAAACATTAAAATAGTTAAACGAAGAAAATAATTACGACAATAACGTAATTTCACGTAGTTAACTTAATTATTTAATTCATTTTTAAACGAAAATGTTTTGTATTTTCCGGCGTTCAGCACCGGAATCTATTATTAATGAACAGCTGCAATTTAATGGCGTCACACATAACTTAACCCATGACAATACGTACCTACAACTACGTACCTAGACTAAATGCCATGCATTTTGGAATATTATGATAGCATCTTAGCAGCTAATGGGTTAAAAAATAATCTATATATTATTTTCCTGTGGGAATCGCTGAGGGAGAACGCTAATAGTTGAGGGAGAGGTAGAACGTTTATTTAATTATAGTTGAGGTGTCTGGGGTAGAACGTTTATTTAATTATAGTTGAGGTGTCCAAACAAAGGATATGTCATGTAGATGTGCCAACTATCGAGAAAGCTTTCATATTTTCAAAAGCGTGGTTAGATTGGATTCACTAAAAAGCTATCCAAACGATTAATTGACAAAATGTTTTGATATTAAATATCGGTAGACTATTGAATGGTATAATCTGTTGTTGAAAAGTACCCTTTTTCATATTTTTTGCTCAATTCTTTCACATTAGTACAGAAAAGCTGCCGAAAAATAAAATATCTTAAAGTTAAAAATTTGAAATCACAAAAAAAAAGAAAAATGTCAAATGAAAAAAAAAAAAATAAAAATAAGAAAAAATAAGAAGACGCTAAACAATTTTGATCCAACACGCGAAGATATTTTTCGTTTACCGCAGCTGAAAAATTCACCAACTACACTTCGTTATCATCAATTTCATCAGTTATCATCAAATAAATATATAAAATAAAATATATAAAATAAAATATATAAAATATTTCTTATATATATATACCGCAAGCTATTCCGGTCAGTATTATTTACTAGTACCGCCTTTGGTCGAAATTCGACCATTTAAGAATAGCTTTTTTTGGAGCCACACCCATTGTCCAATGCCCGTCCCAGTACCCTACTTCCCATATTCTACGTAGAAGGATATCACCAAGTGGGAACTCGATATTGAGTTTCATTGTTATACGGCATTTACTTCCAAAGCTATTCGATATAAAAACTTTGAATTGTGTGGGTAGTCACGCCCTTTTGTCTAATGCTCGTTCAATTTTTCCAATCCAGTTCCAAGAACACGACTAAATAGGAAGTTCCTATTGAGTTTTATTGATTTGTGACTTGTAGTTCGAAAGTTATTCCGAAAATTTGGGCTGCTGAAACGTGCCACGCTCCTCTTTCAACGCCCATAAAATGTAACCAGTGGAATGGTACGTGTGATTTGATATCGAATACCGATTTCCGAGGCTGTGTGGCCTATAAATCTCAATCTATTCGATATCGCAAATTTGGGTTGTATGGGATGTGCCACGCGGATGTTCAAGTGGCTATCGCCTGAACTAGGATAATTTTTTTCCGGCGAAAAAAAAAACAAAATTAATTAATTTGGGATTAATTTTTTTTTTTTTTTTTTTTTAGCTTTGAACCAAGGATTTCAGGTGGAATACCTATTCAGTCAAGTCTGCCTTGGTTCGAAATGGGGTGATAGATTAGTGGGAAGGAAAGGGCAATCAAGTGAAACATATGTAGGATGTTCTAAGTGTGGTGGAAAGCCAAAGAAACATGTGAATTTGAATCAGAGGCAAGTGTTATGCCTTTACCTCAGTCAATTCAAGTTATAAGGCAACCCTCATCCACAAACTTCTCTTTGATTTTTTTATTTTTTTTTCTCAGATGTTCCAGACTGTTGATATCCTGCACACCGTCAATTTTTTGACATTTTTCTTAAAAAAATTAAATAACGCAAACACCGCTTCAAAAATTCCGAAAAATATTTTTTGAAATTGAATTTTGCAAAAATATATGTGCAAAATTTGAAAAACGATATCTTTTTTCCTTTTTTTGAACATTTTAACCTTAATTATGCTCCCTTAATTATCTTTCACCCTATGTCCGTCCATCTTCTTATGGATAGCACTCATCACACCTCTGTTGCTATCACTGTCCGCGTCTTAATTATATAGTATATATTATATTAGCAGTATAAACCATAGAAACAATTTGTCAAAAAAGTTACTCTGAACTATAAGCGTTGCGTTTAAACAACGAAGGGAAAAACAAACGAAGATTTCAATTGGAAAAAACGGATTTTTCAATTGCTGTAATTTAAAAATTACTCGCGTTTATGACAAACGAAATTAAGTACGCAACTGACTATTATTATGACTTCTGTTGAAACGTTTGCAGATAACAACTTCAAGCACGACAAACGAAGTTCGTTTGCGGCAAACTGGCGATAAACTTTTTTTTTGCGTAAGCCACGGAAATGTATTGACCATGGTTGAAAAATTGACATCTTTGTCAAATTTTGTACTTAGTTTCGGCGAAAAAAGCTATGTCTTATTTACCCCGTAGACATAGCCTTTTAATGTTATGACTCTATGGATAACCATTCTACTTTACAAATAAACAGTAATTCAAACGAAACACAATTGTGGTTGGCAAGATTTTCGATAGAAAACAATGAAGATTTGAATTGGCTGAGGTAAAGGCATAGCACTTGCATCAAATTTAATTGGTTTCTGCTGTTTTACTCAAAATATTCAACAAATATTCAATCCAATTTTCGAACGAAGACCAAGTCCCCGACCAATTTTCCAATAGGATTAAGCTAAACGATATAACATCTAAATTAGGAAAATTCCAAACATTCCTCTTAGACTTGAATTAGTCCTGCATAGTTCATGGCTTCAGAAACTAGCCCGTTTGTGTTTGAATAATTGAAAATGTTCAAAGGGTTCACATTTCTCCGCAGAAGCTATCAGTTCAAGAGATATTCCTGTATAATTTATTTTTGAATGAGAACTTTAAGGCACACTATTCAGACACTTTTGTATAGTGAGCCTTCGCAGGCTATTGTAGGTACAATTCGTCTTACCGAAAACGCATTTTGTTACCATGCGCTACTTCAGTAGGTTTAGTAGATTGTTGAAATTTCCAATTCATTGCATACTTTTTTTTTTTGTTTTATTTTTAGCTTTGAACCAAGGATTTCAGGTGGAATACCTATTCAGTCAAGTCTGCCTTGGTTCGAAATGGGGTGATAGATTGATTAGTGGGAAGGAAAGGGCAATCAAGTGAAACATGTGTAGGATGTTCTAAACGTGGTGGAAAGCCAAAGAAACATATGAATTTGAATCAGAGGCAAGTGTTATGCCTTTACCTCAGTCAATTCAAGTTATAAGGCAACCCTCATCCACAAACTTCTCTACCATCAACTACAACTTCAAGTCGTAAATATTGATGAATTTTTAATTTCAGTTGATTAGAAATGAGGATTGAAAATTTAGAAAGGTTTAAAGCGAAGGACCATGGCCAGGCCGGGAATTGAACCCGGGACCTCTGGGGTAGCAGTCGAGCACGCTACCTACTCGACTACCGAGGCCGCCTAAGTATACAAAGTGGTATACAAATACCTGTCATCCAGAGTCCCGGCCAGTTATAAGTAGTGCTCACCTTTTTCAATTACTTCCTTATTTCTTATAGACCAACCCTAAAATTCATCAATATTATCGACTTTTTATAGAACCAACATTATTATAAATTATATATCTTTATATATAAAATTCTTCTGTACATGACTTTGTCACTGAACTCCTCCTAAATGGCTGGACCGATATTGATGAAATTTGGTGTGTGTGCGGCTGGCTCTTTAGATGGTATAGGTTTAAAGTTTGACCCGGTAGATGGCGCTGTTGTTGTTGTGACAGTGTTTACAGTGTATTTGAGAATATAACTCAGAAACGAATTGAGAAATTGTCATGGTTCTTTCACTACAACACACCACACAAAATTACAAAAATACAAAATCAAAAAAAATTAAAATTTACAAAATTTTACATTTTTTTCGCTTGACTAAAGCCAGATATATCATCTAGTAATAAATAAAATTAATGATTCTGAATGATTATAAATAAAATTACTTTAAGCAAATAACACTTTTCTGTGCTTTTTCGAACATTCTACTGTACTAAATGTCGATATGTTAAGAAATTCTATCAAACTGAAATATTGAACTTCACTCAATTTTCATTCAGTTTCCTTGTAAGACATAAACTTAGCAATGAAATGTAATACAGATGTTATAAATAATGTTCTTAAGGTTATAGCTTGTAGTATGACCTCAGTCGAAACTTCTGGACCGTAATAAAAATCCAATTTTAAAGAATATAAAAAATTTTATTGTTTTTCAAGAGACACCATGAAGGTAAAACCCGACACCATGAAAAATATTGATTCAAGTGTCGCTTAAATGTCACTAAACACAATAAAGTTTAGTTTGGTGTATATGTTTTTATCAAATTTATGGCTTTTATTGTATTTAAAGAGAGTTATTTTTGTCATATGGTGAGATGTTTTTTTACACTAGCCAAGGTTTTTTAAGGAAAGATGGTATTGAAACTAAACATAACCTTATTTTGGGAGGTAGGAAAAATGGAACCTATAAGGGGTGCATACATTTTTGCTAATTTTATTTGGTGTTGTATGTACTTTTTCAAATAAAATGCCTTTTTCGAAACAGAATAAAGCTTACTTAACAGGTTAGATGTCGCAAATTTCCTTTTTCTGGAGCATTTGAAATGAGCGACCCATTTATATATACTCTATAAAATTTTTTTAAAAACTCACCTGTTGGAATTTTATTAGAACATATTTCTGCTTAAGTGGAAAATGATAAAGATTTCTTTTGTACTCACCTGAAAAGAATAAAAATTAATTAATAAAATTGAATTAATTTTGGATTTGGAAAAAGTTTAATTACACACTAAGTTTGAGTTTTTTTTTTTAAAGAGTTCCTTTTAGGAACAGCATCCCATTCAAAAATAATATCACATTCGACACAAGGTCATACAGAAAATTGCTTTTTGAAAACTTATATTAATTATATTCTTAAAACATCAGATATTCAGAAATTTCTCTCCAAAGTTAAAGGTGTATATAACCCTTTAAAATTTGAGCCCTTTAAAATCGAATTTTGGAACAAAGACGACATAGGTAAAAAAAAATATGCTTTTGGAACACCAAAATATCTCGGGTTTATATCTCAGGTTTATATCTGAGGCTTGTAAGAAGATTTTTTATTTGTTGTTAGGCCAGTATTAAACTTAAAATCGACTGGTCTCTGACTTAACCTCGTAACTCAAAAAAAATTGATTTTGCTATTTTATGGAAATAGCTCTATCATCAGATTCCGCATCTATCACAAAAATTTTAGAGCTCTATGTGTATGTTTTTTGGTGAAAAACGTGTGTGCACTAACCTCGTATACAAAAAAGGTGAATTTAGTGAATGCAACAACCTCGTATATTGTGTAAAATTCTGGCATTTTATAGAAAAAGTTGTGGCACCTTTATATTATATAAAGCTAAATGTCAAATACTTGTGCTAAGTTTCACATTTATTAGTCATTATTCTAACAAACATTTAATTAAAGCAAAACTTTTATTACTATAAAAATTCTCATGATTTATTTCAAATATTTTGTCAACTAGTAAGATTAATAAATTAAGTGATTAAATATCAGTGCTATAATATTATTATTTATTTAGAAATGAATAATAAAAGTCCGCAAAAATATAGCTCCATGTTGCTCGATGACAAAACAGGAGATTGTTCTATTTAGTGACGGATGTGGCGCACAAAACCGCAACGTCACTCTATCAAACGCTCTTCGGCATTTTTCTAAACTGCATAAAATTGAAATATTTCAAAAGTTCATTGCTGTTGGACACACTCAAATGGAGTGTGACTCCGTTCTCACAAATATTGAAAAAAGAAAGAAAAATAAAGAATTATTTCTACCTGCTGATTATGTAAGAATAAAAAAGGAAGCACGAACAAAACATGGTCCTTACAAAAAATAAAAAAAATAAATAAATAACTGGCCATTTCAGCCCTTGAAAGGACTTTGACCTAGCTTCTTATGATCAATTGTGTTGTGCATGTTATTAAGTTTGTACACAATTGACCGAGAAACGGACCTACAAGTTTAACGCCGACTCCGAACGGCGATAAATGTCTTATTCTCAAGAAGCTTTACATGGCATTTTGATTACTCTCTGAGGTTTGCCATTGTCTGCAGAGAGGTGGCGGCCATACAGAAAAATTATTTTAATTCAAATAATTTTCTGTCGCTACTGGGGTTTGAACCCGGATCTCCAGGTTCGTTGACATAGAGGACAGGCACTTTAACCAACTTCGCCACGGACGCCACATATAAAGTCCATTATATTGCCCATTATTTTTTAAGAACTATTCAAATTTAAATTATTACAAATCCATTAGACCGAGATTCAAAAGAGGAGATCCGTGTGCCACTGATATTAAGTGTTTAAAATATGCAGATGGAATCTTTTATAAATTAAGTTATGCTGATGATTGGATTTTATTGCCCATCCGAAGAAAGATTGGTAAACTTAATACCGAAACTCAATCGGTTATCGAAAATTTATACAACTAACCTCTTAAATTAACATTAAAAAAATATCAAGACTTTCAAATTTTAAAATTATATATTCCAGCTGACTATCATTTTTTCTACGATAATTTAAAACATGAAAATTTATAAATTCTTATTATAACTAAAACAAAATTCTGAATAATTTGTTTTTTTGCTAAACCATTTGGTTAATTTTACTACTGCTGAAAATTAAATAAAATGTTAAAATAATTATTATACAATTTTTATAACTAATATCTCCAAAATTCAGTTTGTGTTTTAAAAAGTTCTAAATAATCCATCTAACACTATTAGACAGATGCTGATATTGGCCCTTAATATTAATATTATATATTTCAATGGCCTGAAGTTTTTTTGTTTTCTTGCTCCTAACTAAATAATAAACGTTTAAAAATTACACACACAGTTCTTTTTAAAAACAATCTCCAAACTTAAGAACAAAAAAATATTTGGATCAAATTTTGAAAGTAACATCTAGACAGACAAAAGTCGGAACCTCGTAACTCAACAAAAAGAAGTCTGTTTTCAAAAGCAGTAACCTCGTAAGTCATTTGCAACGTTTGTAAAATGTATGTCCAGTTCATTTTGCTCTATTTTCTATGTCAATAAATTCTTTAAGATTATTTTGACCATAATAAAGAAAAATATTACAACTTTTAACTCCCCCTAAGAAAAAAATCAGTTTTTTGCTTCTCCTGAAGACTTTGATTTTTTGACTTCACGAATTCCACCAAAAAATCAACCTCATAGGTCAAAAATCAAATTGTAAAGAGAGAAGAGAAATTATATAGAATATATTCTATCGAATTCGGACAACACGTTTTAAATTGAATTCTTCAAGATAACGGTAGTTTTTCTTTGTTTTTTTTACTTTCGCTTGGTGAATAAGTTGAGCGAAAATTTTGCAGTTTTATTTTGATATTTGCCGTGAGGGCGTGCGCTGTTTATTACAACAATTAAAAAAAAAAATATTTGTTTCAAATTCATTAATATTTTCCTAATAATCAAACATATATACACTAAGGGAAATAACGCATATTAGCATTATCCACGCCTCAGTATACATTTTATTTAAATATTTACGTGGATAAATCAAATGTTTTCCTTACAACTTGTTTTTTTCCCGTATTTGAATTTTATTTATAGCACACACCTACACTTACATTCCATACAGCTGAAATAGCCGACAAGCAGCAACAGCATCGCACTCTGTTCCTGCAGTTATTTCTTGCAGTTGCAGGTTTCTTATAGTTCTCGTTTAGTTTGTGTTGCAAGGGTAATATAGCATGCATGTTTGGTGAATATGATTTGTGAGTGCGATGGGTGATGTGTGCGATGGTGAATTTATATAGGGTGGAGTGACAACTCGATATTTTTTATTTCATCTACCGGGCTTTGCCCTTACAGATTACAACAGAGATCATCTCTTACTGACTACTTTTCATAGATACATTTCAATAATTTCATTTCAAGTCGTAAACATTGGTGAATTTTTCATCAAATTTCATAAATACATTTCAATAATTTCATTTTTCAAGTGGTAAATATTAATGTTTCAGTGGTAAATTTGTTTCAGTGGTAAATTTGTTTCAGTGGTAAATTTGTTTCAGTTGATTTAGGAATGAGGAAAGAAAATTTAGAAAGTTTTTTAAAGCGAAGGACCATGGCCTGGCCGGGAATCGAACCCGGGACCTCTGGGATAGCAGTCGAGCACGCTACTTACTCGACTACCGAGGCCGCCTTGTAACGGTTGTCACTTACCTGCATATTTGCTTCATACTTTCTCTTACTTTTTCTTCCTCTTTTCTTCCTCCTCTTCAACTTAAATATGTTGTTTTTTAAATTCAATATTTTTATATAAATTTTCTTTAAATGCGATAGTTTTATTTTCAAATAGTAAATATTTGAAAGATATTTAAATATATTCATGCATAATTTTAATATATTTTTTATTAATTTTATTTTAAATATTTTAATATTTTATTAAATTAAAAAAGTTTTTAAATAAATTTTAAATATTTACGTAGTTTACGTAGTAAATGCGTTATTGGTGCAAAAATGACTCGCTTTTTGAATAAATTAAAAAAGTTTTTGGATAAATTTAATATTTATTTCCCTTAGTGTATGTATAAATAATTATCAACGACATACCGTGGTAAGAGCAATTAAATAAATTAAGAAAATATGTAGCATGTGCGTGACAATATTGATATATGTTTCAATGCAGACTATAATATAAGAAATTTTTTGCGGAAAATGCTGTTATGTGTGGATATTGGATGGCAAAGCAGATTAAAAAAAATTTTTTTTACTATTTCCATTGAAAAAAATTCCACGCGTTTTGCACATGTTACACTTTTTTCTATACAACAATGTAGTTCTTACACACTACGGGGTCGTTAATAAATTACGTTACCAATTTAGAGGGGGAGGAGGGGTTTTAAAATGTTTTACGATATGGGGGAAGGGAGGGTCTCACATATAGCAAAGAGACCAAAAATAAAAAAACTCGAAAAATTTGAAATTAATACACCCTTCATTTAAAAAATTTACATCCTTACATCTTTATTAGACTGTCAAACGTCTAAATTGACGGTTAACTATTGACAAGTGTCAATATGAATTCTCTTAAGTGAGTTTTATTTAATTTAACCCTTAAATGCCCAGTGTATCTTTTTGGATACAACCGAGAAAATAAGCTAATTATTTTAAAATATTGCTTGGAAAAATTAAAATGCTGGATATGTAGTTTCACTCAAAAAATTGCAAATATAAAACAAAAATTCAATTATTGGCATAACTTTTTTGGTTTGGGAAATATTGACCGTCAATTAAAAAAAATGTTTTTTTTAATTTTTACGGAAAGTTCACTATTTGACATGAAATACCTTTTAAACTATTAACAATTTTAAAGTATCATTTAACAAACAATTTTAGAGTTAAACAATTAGAGTTAATTTGAAGAGTCCCCAAAGTTCCAGCTCATTCAATTCCAGTGATTGAGAGCATCGACTTTTGGATCGAAGATAGAATAGTTTTTATCGATTAAAATAATTGATTTACAAAATTTTTTCTTAAATGTATCTAGTCATGACATTAAAGAGATTAAAAAAAAAAGAAAATAACAAATTTTTAATCCGTTTGTTTTGTATTTCAGTTTTTAGTAAATATGCTCGAAGGTAACAGTAATATGAACGTACGGTGTAATTGTGCGTGACGGTGTTTAAAGTTGAAAAAATTGTTTTATAATTTTTTTTTTTCTCAAATAACTTAACTACTAATATAATCTAGGATAACCTCTTATTGCTGTAAAAAAATATGAAAATTCTATCTGAAGTCAATTCGCAGAAATTTCAGATATAAGCTGACATCAAATTTTTAAAGGGAAAATTTTGTAGCACGTGCGTACGCTACATTTTGCTTAATATCACCGAAATTCATAAGTGGATTGATAAAACCTTTACACGTTTTAAATAGACCGTAAAATTTATTAACAAAAATTGTAAACCAGTTTTCGCAAAAATTTCTTCTTAGTTGCAATTATTCGCAAGCTGTAACAGTGCGTGACATGGAATTCATGACTTACGAGGTTAAGTCAGAAACCAGTCGAAATGAATATACAGTTATGTTCATAAAAATAGCCGTACCCTGTTTTAATAAGAAATTTGAAGCCATTTTTGTTATATTAAAAATTTATGTTTTTATTATAAATTGTTGAAGTGGCTTCTAGTCCTTATACTACAAGAGACGAAAAAATAATTTTTAAAAAAAATCAAAAGGGATATTGTTCACAAAAAATTTGAAAAACTATAGAGAAAATTAAATATTTTTTTAATTATAAACTTTATTTGTAATTTAACAGTTAATATTTAGTAGAATGGCCTCCATTTTGAATGACTGCGATACCTCTACGTTGCATAGAATTGACTAAATTCTAAAACTCTCAATCGGTATTGCATACCAGAATTCACTCACTATTTTCTAGAACTCCTTGCTATTTTGGAAATTCGCTGCACTTACTGCATTTTTTATGTCTCCCCGAAGGTTTCTATGGGGTTTAAATCCGAAGACTGAGCTGGCCAATCCATTAAGTCGACATTTTTTTTTCCTAAACTATTTTTGTCCCGCTTACTTGTGTGCTTCAAGTCATTAAACGGAAGCATAGTTTCTTCAAATATCTGAATATAAAGAAACGGATCCATGATTGGAGTCATGATAGGAGAAACATGACCAACCATAAGCTTAGCGCCACTATGTTTTACCGATTTAAAGGTGTATTTTGGATCCTAAGCAGTATTAACCGATATTCTCATGTATTGCCAACGACCTTTTGATCCATAAAGAACTATTTTCCTCTGATCGCTCGAAAGAATGTTTTGATAGGCCACTCCAGAGGCCCTACTCTATATTGCGATGTGAAAGTCAATCCGATGCGCAATTGAAATGCGATGCGCACGCAAATTGGCACTCTGAATTGCTATCGCATTTGATTCCGCAAATAAAAGTAAAAATGTGGCAACGCTGTTTTTCGAAATTAAGAAAAAAAATTCGAAATGTCAAAAAATGTAAATATGCCAAAAACTTATACACAAAAAGTGAGCATTTTGCATTTTGATAAGCAAGCATTTTTAGTTTTGTTAAAGAAATTATATAAATAAATGGATTCCGTGGCAATTTGGATGGATGACGATGAAGGAGCCGTAGAAAGAGTTCATCGAAGAACTCTAAGAAACTAAGAAACTTACTGACAAAAGGTAAAAAATTGTTATGATTGATTAACAATAGCATAATTTATCAGAAGTAATTGGGTATAAATATTAAATTTTCAGCTTTCTACAAAATTTTCGGCTAAGTAAAAGAGCTTTTTTATACGTGTTGAATGCTATTGAGCCGGAGTTAAAAATAATGAAGAAATCAACAGCTGTTACGCCAACTTTGAAATTGGGCGCTGCTCTTAAATTTTTAGCACAAGGAGGTTATCAGCACCAAATTGGGCAAGACTATAAGTTGGGACTGGCACAACAAACAATTTCGAGTTGCTTAGCGGAAGTTTGCACTGCAATAGAAAAAGTCCTTTGTCCAAAGCATATTAACTTTAATATGACAGAGGAAGAAACACAAAGTGCTAAAAGATATTTTTTTCGCACTTCCGGATTACCAGGAGTTATAGGAGCCGTGGATGGAACACACATCCAAATGATACGACCGCTTGCTAATGAACACCTATACTTCAACAGAAAACTAAAGCATAGCATAAATGCAATGGTGGTCAGTATTTATTTCTTGAGTATTTGTTTTCTTTTTTCACAGAATTGTTAAATTCACAGATTTGTGACCACAACATGGTAATCAGGGCTGTAGATGGTAAATTTGGAGGTGCATGCCACGACTCTCATGTTTGGAATTTATCAGCAGAAAGAAGATTGCTGAAACAAAAATATGAGAACGGAGAAAAGGGAATATGGCTTATAGGTAAAAATGTTTTTCAAAGATCAAAATGTAAAAGTAATAGAGTTATTTTTTAGGCGACTCGGGATATCCATTAGAGCCATGGCTTCTTACACCGCATCGAAATGCGTCCAACAATTCTCCAGAAGCTAAATTTAATGAGCAATTTTCGAAAGCGCGGACGGTTATTGAAAGAACATTTGGAGTTTTAAAAGCAAGATTTCGGTGTCTTTTAGCTGCACGGGAGCTGCATAATGCTCCTCTTAAAGTTATAAGAATGCTAAATGTGTGTTGTGCTTTACACAATATCTGCATACTGTACAAAATTTCACCTCCCTCCGATATTTATTATGACGAAGAAGACTCATCCTTTTCCCTCCCAGAATCAGCGGAAAACTTAAATACAAGGACTATAGCAGCAACAATAAGAGACAATATAAGAAATACGTTAAGATAGTTGATATTATAAAAAAAGTAGAATGTTCTTTCCTTAATTTGCCAATTTTATAAACAAAATTAAACATTTTTAAAATTCAATTCAGTCTGTTTATTTTAAATAACAAAAACTTATATCTAAGGGTTTAAATAAATCACAACATAAAGGTACTTCATTTCATATAAAAACAAAAAAAAAATAAATAAAAAATTAACTTCAAAATAGTATATATAAATACTATCACATTGATTAATATATCACATAACTTAAATTATTGCTTTTTCTCATTTTTTATTTTTTCCAGCGAGTATTGTTTTTTTTTTTTTAGTTGTAATTTTGCATTTAGTAACTCCCTTTTTTCCGCAGCTTTTTGTTTTTTAAATAAAAATTTTCGTTCTGCTAACTCCAACTTTTTTTCTTTAATTTCTAAAATTTTTTTGTACTGTTTACCCATGTATTTTAAATCAGAGTGGATTTCGTCCATTTTTGTTAGGCATTCTTTGTGGAACTGCCTTTGACCATCAACTTGTTTTTGTAGTAGCGAATCTCTTCCATCTAAAACTGTAATGTGTCGCGTGCGCCTCCTTGATGTAGATGGTGTTTGACTTGTTAATTGGCCGTTTTCATTATTACATTCGCTGTTTTCTTTATCAGCATCTACAACACATACGACACTATCTTGCTCTAAGCACGCCCCAAAACTTACTGTGCCGGTTTCTCCAACTATCGTCTCTTCCATCGATAATAGCTTTTGGACTTGCTCCTCCAAAGAGGTTAACGAGCAGTATCTTTTTGGACCACCTCCGGTCTCGGAGAGGTTATTTTATTTTTCCGGTGCTTCGCTTTCAAGTGAATCTTATAATCAGACCATACCTTGCAAAATATTTCATGTCAATTTTTATTATAGGTACTATATTTGGGATTGCTTACTTTTTTCCAACCTACAACATCCCTAATTGGAAAATGAAGGGCCGTGGCATTAAGATCTTCGACCAACCTCCTCCACAAAGAATCGGCTGTCGACTTTGCATTGCCTGTTTTTAGCAAGCCCTTTGCTAGGCCTGCGTGATTTTCCATAAAATCCACCAGAATCTCGAACTGCATTGCTTTTGTGTGCGTATTTTTCTTGTTTAGCTCCCTAATAATGAATATAATTCAAATTTTTATTAATTTAACCAAAAATTGTACTTTATTAAAACATTATACTTACATCACATATTATTTCCGCAAGCCAAGCAGTTGTCGAATGAAATATGCTACTATGTGGTTGTTTTGACACTTGCTACCGCAATACAGAGTAACGTGAAAATGGCGACTTTCGAATATCGAAAAAATGCGATGCTGTTATCGCATTAGGGAGTACCAATTACGCGATTTTGCGAATTATTTTTATCGCATCGCAATATAGAGTAGGGCCCCTGGGGCTTTACTTTTTTGACAGTAAAGAAATTTCTTCTTTTTTTAGCAGGAATGATACTTTTCGGAGGCTTCGTGCGGCCAGCTTAGCTTCCTGCAAACGACTTCTTATTGTCACTGAACTAATAGACAGCTTAAGATCCGCTTTTATTTTTTTTTTTTACACTATTTTGCACTATTTTTCGATCTACTTGAATATCACGTTGTATGTCTGTGGATGACAATTTTGGTTCGGCTTTGGAGATTCGAGTTATCATTCGATCGGTATGCGCTGATATTTTTGTAAGTCTCTTTTTTCGTGGAAAATAATAGTGACATATTTGCTTATATGATGTGAAGCACTAAAAAACATTTGTTTGGAACACTTTAGTTGCTCTGATTATATGACTTTCCAGCTTTGCGAAGTTCAAAAATGGAGCTTCTTTGTGTAGGAGCGCAGCTTTTGCTTATCCCCATTATAAATCTTGAAAATAATAGTTTTTTATATTTTTTACAAATTAAACAAGGAAAATAATTACCGTAACAGAAAAATGGCGCTAATAAAAACAAAAAATGTAATTAACTTAATGTATCGAATAAGTTGTGGCGCTTTGTTTGAGCTAAACTAAGTAATATGTAAATACATTTTAAAAATTGTAACAGTATTTAAAAGCATAAGAACACATTTAATGTTGAGAGAATAAAATAGAGTAATAAATAAAATAAAAAAACTGTTTTGGAGTAAAAACTTAACACTCAATTTTTATATTTTTCATTTTTGTTTATCAAGCGCTAGTATTAAGAGAGTGCTTCTAATTAGTTGTCAACAGCTGTATACAAAAAACTCAATCAATACGTGTTTTTTATAATTTTGTTGACTAGTGTAATTGGTTTAAATAGATAACCCTAAACTTGACGTGAACTCAACTAATTTCATTAAAAACAACAGCATTACATTTGTTCATACTTTTCAACTTTAAGATCGATAGATAGTGATAGTGGTGCATAGAAAGCATGAAATAAATTAACAAAAAAAAAAAAAGGAATTGCCCTTGCATGTGCGCTGCGCACTCACGCTGTAACCTCAAACGTGCATTGATTTCCCACTAGATAAGAAAGACATGAATGACATGCAACACAAAGGAGGCGACGGCATCAGCAGCAGCAGCTACATACAATGCACTTCATGCAGTTTATTCAACTCGTGCTCATGAAGCATTCATTCATTTGTTCGACGTCATTGTGACGAAAAACAAACTCTAGTTATGGCCAATTAGAAGTGCATTCTTATCGGCGATAACAATCGCGGCAACATTGATGACAGAGAGAGATAGAGTCAAAAGTTTATTATATTGAATGCAAAACAAAAAATATGAAATATATTTTGTTTGCATGAATTTTATGCATGCTGCATGCAGGCGTAAATAATTGCAGCTAATTCAAATTTAATAGTTAAATAGACTGAAACAACTACAACTACAACTTCAACTAAAACAATAACGACGATACAATCAGTTAAGCATAAAAACACGATAACTATTAAAGAAGAAATAAACAAATCGAAAATTTTACAAAAAGCTGTAATTTAAGAAGAGTAAAAGCTATAAAATAATATTATTTTATAGCTTTTAGCGAACAAAGCTCTTAAGTTTCGATATAAAAGAAGAATGATTAAATTATGTAAATGGAAAATCAAATAAAACTAGACAATAGAAAGGAGATGAGAGAAAGGTTAGTATAAAGGCGTACAAAGCTTTTATAGCAAAAATATAACAAAAAAAAATAGAAGCATAAAACAGAATTAAAACAACACCAAAGAATATTAAAACATGCCAGACACGTCAGTCCAACTTCACGAAATTCAAACCAATAGGCAGGCAACAGCAAAGCAACCTGATAAATAATTGAGCTCTGAATGAATATCAATTCGTTAGAAAGTGGTTTGAGAAATGAAAATACGAAAAGGTTAGAATAGCTACCCAGTGAACCTTAGGGGTGAACATCTTCTGGTAGAACAGTACGTTTTCGGGACTTGGAGAGAAATTATTTTTTAATCATTTGTTTTAAAAGTTTACTCTCAAAGATTTGAAAGAGAATCGAAAATTAACTTTTATGTTTACTTCGGTGGAAAGAAAACATTCAAAAACTCAACTTTTTTATTCGCAAACGAGTAATAAATGATAATTAGTTTGACATTTCTTTTTTTTTAATAATATTTTATTATAACTAACTTTTTATGCATATTCAGCTGTGGACAAATGCGTGTGAACGCCCTTCTCTACAAACTTTTAAAAAAGTTTTTTCGCATAAAATATTAAGTAACGGTTTTTTCTTGGCATCAGCATAATGAATATTTTTTTTATACACGCAAAGACAAAAACTTTTATTGCCAGTTTACCGCAAACGAACTTCGTTCGTCGTACTTGAACTCGTTATTTGCAAACGTTTCAACAGTGTCATAATTATAGTCAGTTGCGAGAAACGCGTCATTTAGTTGCAGGAAATTAGAAGTGGAAATTAATTTGCCACTCTGCTCCTCTCAATATGAATGCTGTAAATATTGTGGAGTCAGATAGTCTTGACGTTTTTGGCAAATCGATTCAATCCGATCTTCGGTGGTATGATCATTTTTTCGATGTGTTAAAAGAAGCAGGTAAGTGCTTAGGTTTTTTAAAATGGTTTAAGGTATAAGTCCCCTATGTAAAGGGGTGTATCCAAAAAAATTTGTATTTTTTTTTTATTTTTGACCTTTTTCCCTAAATGTGGTTAATTTCCACGTAAGAGGTTGTCACCAATAATAACCAATTTCATTTTTTGTTTCAGATTAGCCGTTCCTGACATTAACTTGCAGCAGCGCAACAAGGCTTTTTTTTAGTGCTTGATTTCATCGCCCTCTACCGGCTGAAGAAGTGATAAAAAAAAAAAAATGTTTTTTGTTATCTCAAAACATTTATAAATATTTCACAAAAAGTTTAAAATTGATATTTAATAAATATGATTGAAAAAAAAAAATATTAAGAATATATTTTTTTTTTCTACCAAAAGATTGGTACCTTAAGAAATACTATACTCCAACTGATCTTCGTATGATCTAGACCTTATATATAGTACTAGCATACCCGTTCCCAGCGTTGCTTAGGATAATAAATATAAATATAAAAATAAATATGAAAACATATTTAAATAAAGACTCGATATTTTGCGCAGCTGTTCAAGCCATAATCTAACGCAATGACCATTTCACCCTCACAGCTTACATGCAATTGAAATTACCATCATGGTTAAATTTATAAGGTTATCTTGGGGCTGATCGTACTCTCTTTTCAGTACCCACAATTGTCAAAATCAATGAAAAGCAACAACAACAACTTCATCGGCTTTACATGTTATCAATTTTCGCTTTCAGATTTTGTATGAGCTGTCAACTTCGACTTGACAGTTATGGGCACTCGCTCTCACTCTTGCGACAACCTCATTAGTTTAACCATGATTACTTCCATCCAATTTTACCAAAAGATCATAGAGTTAGTTTCGCCATTAATAAAAATGTCAACGGCCTTTAATGACAATCTTATATTTTTTTTTTTTTTTTACTCAGCTTTATTCTAAAATTATATAAAATTTATTTCAATCTATTTATTAGATCTTTTAACTCAGTAGCTATTGAAATAAAAAGAGTGGCAAGCAATCTTGGTATGAAAATCAAAATAAATACGATATATTGGGCTTATGGCAACACTGCAGCAGAAATAAACTGAGTGCAACTATCCACTCAAGATGGCAGCGCGGTAAGTTATAGACTCTCACCTCTCTCTCTCAACAAAGAGCTTAAGCTTTTGTTTGTTGTTATTTTGTGCTGCTTATACAATGGCAGCATGGATTAAAATGCATAAATTCTTAAATAATTAAATAAAAAGTTTTACCAAAAACGAAGTACACAGTAGCAGGGTCGCTTATTATAGCAATTGAATAGTGAAAGAATTATTAAAATCGGTTCAGCGGTTACCCCGTCATTGAACGATAAAAATCCGAGAGAACCCTTTTATATAATAGTATAGAGTATAGATAGATATAGATATAGATAAGACCAAAAACGGAGTAAAAACCGCACATTTGGACGGGGGCTTCAAGATCTTATTTGGAGCTTCTGAATTGAATTCAACGACGTGCGATATATTTGATAGGGGATAAAAATATTTTATTTTCTCTCAACTCTCTTTGACGGCCTCGGTAGTGGAGTGATAGCAACCTTGACTACTAACCGAGAGATACCGGGTTCAAATCCCGGCCAGGCCATGATCATACGCTTTAACCTTTTTTCATTTTTTTTTCTCAATTCTAATCAACTGAAACTAAAATTTCATCAATACTTACGACCAGGGACCGAAAATAACTGTTATTTTCGAAATTTCCATTCAAAAAGTCAGGCGGAAAAAATGTGTCTTTTCGATATTTGAATAAAGTAGTGCGATGCTTGTTAACTAAGGAATAATAATCTTAAAAGATTTTTATTTATTTGACTTTTATAAAAAAGTCAAAAAATAATAGTTATTTTTGACCGATTTTTTTTTTGGTCAAAAATAACAGTTGAAATTTTACTTTTATTTTTTCGGTCGAAAATAACAGTTAAAATTTGACTTTATTAATATAGGATGTCACTGTCAATTTGTGTACCTTTATTTTTAATAGAAAAAAATAAAATAAAAAATAAAACTTAAAACTAAAAAATAAAAGTCTGACCGAAAAAATAAAAGTAAAATTTTAACTGTTATTTTGACCGAAAAAATAAAAGTAAAATTTTAACTTATATTTTTGACCAAAAAAATAAAAGTCAAATTTTAACTGTTATTTTTGACCGGAAAAATAAAAGTCATATTTTAACTTATATTTTTGACCGGAAAAACAAAAGTCATTTTTTAACTTTTATTTTTGACCGAAAAAATAAAAGTCGTATTTTAACTTTTATTTTTGACCGAAAAAATATAAGTCAAATTTTAGCTGTTATTCGTGACCGAAAAAATAAAAGTAAAATTTTAACTGTTATTTTTGATCGGAAAAATAAGTCATATTTTAACTTTTATTTTTGACCGAAAAAATATAAGTCAAATTTTAACTGTTATTTATTGACTTTTTTTAAAAAAGTCATAACAGTTACGGTCCCTGCTTACGACTGTTAAGTTAAGAGTTGGTGGTAGAGAGGATCGCTTGGAAACTTGAATTGACTGAGGTAAAAGCATAAAACTTGCCTCAGGCTTCAATTTCAATGTTTCTATGGTTTCTATGTTGGTCTATGTCAAACATAATTAAAATTCATAATTTTAAACT
Source organism: Pherbina coryleti (assembly GCA_943735915.1). Classification (NCBI taxonomy): domain Eukaryota; kingdom Metazoa; phylum Arthropoda; class Insecta; order Diptera; family Sciomyzidae; genus Pherbina; species Pherbina coryleti. The sequence continues at coordinate 10,602,632 of OX030951.1, forward strand.
TTAAGTGCAAGCCCACAAAAAATTTTCCATATTTCAAGACCCAAAACAGGCCGGCATTGATATTTGTCAGGAAATTTGTGACGCAATATAAAAAATAGGTCATTAAAAAATGTTCCGATTATATTGCCGAGTTTCACGGATGTGTCTATTAGTAACGGCCACACAACGAGAATCACATACTTAATGGAGTGCTACATATTTTGGAGTGAAAAAACGAAATTAATAGATGGGCCAAAATGTAAAACGGTATGTTCGCCATGCGAGCTGTATTCGACCCAAAATAAAATTAATTTTATTCCTTTCTTTTTTCCTTAAAATAAATTTTTCAAAAAAAAAATAAGCATAAATATTAAATTCCATTATGATAGCTTCAAAATTTAGGCTATTATCGTGACGAATGAAAAGATGAAGAGACTAATTCAACTCAAGATATATATGTGGGGTGCACAATAGTTGCGGTGGTTCACAAACAAATTATTTATTTTTAGGAGTTTTTATTTATATTTTATTTTTTACAATATATTTTTGATCTATATTCAACGAACACAATTTTATAACTAACTTAATATACAAAATTTTTGATAAATAAAAATTGACAATTTCAAAAACTTAAATAATATTTTTTAAATAAATGTGTAAGTGAATATTATTAAAGTTGTATGTTGTTTTGTATGTTGTGATGTCGGTGTTTATATGTGGTGGTATTGAGTCACCACATATATATATTTTTTTAAGTATACAAACTAAATATACCCCTTACTCAGTAAACGCTGTATATAGGTAATTTCACAAATTTTGCGTTGTTTTATTTTTATTTTTTTTTTTTAGTTTTGTTTTTTTTTGTTTTTGTAAAATCAAATTTGAAAATGAAAGTTTACAAAAGAAAAATATAAACATTAGGTGTGTTTTTTTGGCATCGCTATATACGCTTGTCCAAAAAAACGCTCATCGGCGCTTAATATTTCACATTTTCTGCTCAAAATGGACAGCTCTGAGGAAACTCAAGTAATTATACTAACAAATTCGTCTCTGCATAATACAGGTCTCAAGAACTCTTCCTTTTGATGCTTCTAGCAGCAGCGGATGTAGAAGGCATCTCAGGCTCCAGTTCTGGTGACTCTGGCACATTGATTGGCTCAAAGAGGTGCTCCACTTCCAAGTCAATGTCCACATTGATTTTCTTTCTGGCATGCTTGAATTGAATGCTTGCAGGAGACGGCAGCACGTTTCCCAAGAATGGACAAGTGGTCTCTGTGCACTATACCGGAACTCTGGCTGATGGAAAGAAATTTGATTCATCGCGTGATCGCCAAAGGCCTTTCAAGTTCACCATTGGCAAAGGCGAGGTAATTCGCGGCTGGGATGAGGGTGTCGCTCAATTGTCTGTTGGTCAGCGTGCCAAGTTGACACCGGATTATGCTTATGGCAGTCGCGGACATCCAGGTGTAATTCCGTCAAACGCTACACTCACCTTTGACGTTGAGTTGCTCAAGGTCGAATAAGTGCAGCATAGCCAAATACAATAACAACAACCACAACATCCAATTTAATAATAACCCGCAAGAAAAACAATTACAATTAATTCCACAATAAAAAATAAAAGCAATTTTTAACAAGACCTAATCAGCACTTTAATCGAATCTCTTGAAATAATCAACATTCTGAAAATACATCTAAATCTATTTGGATAAATTTAATTTTATATATAACTAGCCTTTTCCCGGCGCGCGTTGCTGCACCCTGCAACTATATGGGAACATAATAGGTGTATTCAAAACTTTTCTCAGACTCATAGTTTGACACCACTGTTATTTTCCACTGCCCGTTACAGTTTCCCAGTAGCAGGAGATCACCAAATAGTAACTCCATTTTGAGCTTGTATGTAAGTATTGCCACTTTTACTTTCAAAGCTATTCGATAATACAAATTTTAACTGTATGGGCGGAGCCACACCCTCTTATATAATGCTCATCCCAGTTTTCTAGTAGATGGACATTACCCTGTTTTAGTACAGTTGCCGACAGTAAGCATACAGACTAAATTACCAAAATGTAGCCCAATCGACGAAAACCGTAGGAAATATAGCATTTTTATTGATTTGTGGGCGGTAAAAGGGGGTGTGACAGAAATTTAAGCCATCTCGTACTTGAAAAAAATGTACTGCCAAAATTTCAGCTCTATCGGCTAAGTAATTTTGAAGTTTCCAGCCATCACACACAGCGTTTTGCTTTTTGTATATATATTTTGGATAAACATTATTGGCTATAACTTTCGATTGGCAAGAGATACTTAGATAATTTTTTCTAATAAATTAATTTTTTAGCTTGTATATTTTTTCAAAAATATAAAAACACAATATTGGAAAAAAAAATTTTGTTCGAAAAATTCAAGGGGTAGGCCTTGTTTTTTGAATCACAGAAATGGTTTTTAATTTTTGTGTAAAATTGAAATAACTTTTGCCTATAAATGTTATAATTTTTAAATAGAGTTGAAAATTTGCGAATTTGAATTTAAATTATTTTTTCAACAAAAACAAATTTTGAGCCTTTTTGTGAGGAAAACTCCAATATTTCAGACCTTTTTTGAAAAAAATATTTAAAATATATTTACTCAACTAACGGTATTTTTGCAATAAGGTTTTCATAGTACTTTGATGAAGCTTTAAGACAAAAAAAAATTTAACAAAATGAATACAAAAGCAGCGGAGATATTTGACTCGAAAGTCGCAAAATTAAATTTCTGATTGTTTTTTTCTCATTTTTGAGCAACGATGTTGCATTAAATATATCGTTGTAGTAAAATTTTTCATAGTTTTCAAGATATGTTCATGTTTTTGATGTCAAAATAACGGAAATTATTTTTATTTTACTAAATTTAAGAAATATTTAATATTTTGTAAATATTTGCACATGTTACATAAGAAAACAACTAAAAATATGCGAGTTTGTAAAAAATTTGTACTACAGCACCATCTGGTGTCCAAGGTGGGTCAAAGAAGATAGTGCTAAAAAACTCATCGTACCTGAAAACTACTATATACCAATTTTTATTCTAATCGCATGAGCAATTTGGGAGTTTTAGGTGGTTTTGTAAAAAATTTGTACTATAGCGCCCTCTGGTGTTCAATATAGGTCAAAAACGATAGCAGCAGAACACTCAACGTATAAGAAACCCACTGTATATCACTTTTCATTCTAATCGCATTAGCAGTTTAGGAGTTTTAGGCAGTTTTGTAAAAAATTTGTACTACAGCGCCCTCTGGTGTTCAAGGTGGATCAAAATTGATAGCCCACGAACACGCACCGTACCAAAAAACTTCTATACACAAATTTTCATGCTAATCGGATGAGTAGTTTAGGAGTCTATTGCGGCCTTACAAACATAAACTCCTTTTTTATATATATAGATAGATAGATATTCTAAATATTATTTTAATCTTATGGAAGTGTCTTTCTTTTTGCGTTATCCAAATAAATCTAGATTGTTGGCCATTCTGTGTAAATAGAACATATTTTATCATTTGTTGCTTTGTTTACTTTTGATTGTGATTTTTTTTTATTTTTTGTGACATAAACATGGTTGTTTTTCAAAAAGTGATGCCAATAAATTACGTAGACTATCATTTTCTTGATCTGGCAATAGTGTTTCTCTCGGCGACTATGAAGCGGCTATAATTATCCTGTCTTAGCTAAGCAATTTTTTGTATGAAAAATATTGTTAAGCGCATATAGCGATGCCAAAAAAAACGCACCTATTAATAAGTTTTCCAAAATTTTGCTTTTGGTTCAGTGGGTAATGTTTTAGTACAACAAAAAAGAACAAAAACAAAAGTAAAGACAGAAACAAAAACAAAACGTAAATTTTTTATGGCTATATATAAATATACACATTGGCACATGTGCACACGTAACTAGGTAAAGAATCAACGAAAAAGGCGTAAAGAGCAAAAACACTGAGATTAACGAACTGTACTGAACCGAGCCGAATCGAACCGAGATGAAATAAACTGAACAGAGGTTGCGTGTAACATGCTTTTGTTACCGTAGTTAATGAACAAACAGTTTATTAATTAGACTCGGCAGCTTACTAGGTCAGTAGAATGAAAAGAATAAAAATTCATTCTTCTCACTAATGGTGGATGTCTTCACTAATGAGTGTTTTTTTAGTTATTTAAGTCTGAGTTGTAAATTAAAAAAAAAATGCGCTGACGCAGACTACAGTATCGTGCAACTTCTTCTTGATCTTAAAACAAAATCTCGAAAATTTTTTACGTTAGCGTATGAAACATAGCGTTGAAAAAATTTACGTGAGTCATCATTCTATTCTGCACATGAAGTATTTCAATTCTAATTGCGCCAGCGAGTAGACACAATGGAAACGCAATTAATGAACTTTCAGTCCTTCCATAATAAAGACTTCAAATTAAAAACTATTTCTTTTTACAACCAAGGCAAAGAGCGGTGCAAAATCGCAAAAAAGCTTTATTTTATTACGAGGCTTCTAATTATGTAGATATATTTAGCAACGCTTATGGCATTCCAGTCAAACTGATGTTTCCATTGAAAATGTTGTTTTATTGTATTTTTTACGCGCTTTTAAAATTGTATTTCAGCAAAAAAAAAAAGAACTAGCATTTTCGTGCGATTATTTTTTACAACTTTCGACGTAAATTATCTCACCAAGAGTGCATCGATGAACTCAATTCGACTATTGGCGATGAAGCACCATCAAAACTCTCTGTATATCGATGGTACACAGAATTCAATTGGGCCTGTACTTCGCTCACTGACAAATTTCATAAAGGGCGTCCAAAATCTATTGTCTTACCACAAAATATTGATGCTACTGTTAGATTGAGGCATCCCTGAGCGTTTCTTCCACCAGCATACATACTATTTTACATAAATACATTGGATACAATGGATACAATACAATGGATTCCACATAATTTTAAAAAGGCTCGTTTCGATTGGTGCAAAGAAGCGCTCAAAAAAAAAAATCAGGGTTCTTCGTGACATCTGACGAATCATAGTTCTATGCGTATGAGGCTGAAAGTAAACAGCAGTCGACTGTACGGACCTTTCTAGATAAATCAAATATAACAAAAGTTGTTGGAAGCACTGCCTGTTTCTTAAAAAAAGCTGGACATGTGGCCACGGTTCCTTTTAAGACACATACAATGGTCAATTCGGAATGGTACACACACGCAAAGAAAAAAAACGTTTATCGCCAGTTTGCCGCAAACGAACTTCGTTTGTCGTGCTTGAAATCGTTTATTGCAAACGTTTCAACAGTTGTCATAAACGTTGAACGAAAAATAAACAAAATTTTCAGTTGTGAGAAACGAGTCATTTAGTTGCAGGAAATGAATTTCGTTTGTCATAAACGCGAGTGATTTTTAAATTGCAGCAATTGAAAACTTCGTTTTTCCCAACTGAAAATTTTGTTTATTTTTCCTTTCGTTGTATAAACATAACGCTTATAGTTTAGAGTTACTTTTTGGACAAATTGTTACTATATAAGGAAATTGGTAGTTTGCTTAATACGCGGACGAAGATAGCAACAGAGGTGGAATCCATAAGAAGACGGACGGACATAATGAGAAAGATTATTAATATAATAAATAATAATGACCGAAATAGCATGCGGTTTATATATATAAGATATATTTTTAAGTTGTGACAACTGAATATTCGTTTGCGGCAAATACAGCTCGCAAACGAAGTATAGTTGGTGAATTTTTCAGTTGTGGTAAACGAAAAATTTCTTTGCGTGCAGGAATTTGTTTGCCAGAAGACAATGTGAGCTCCTACACATCCACTCAAACAAAATTGTTTTTAAACACTCAAAACATCGAATTAATGGTTCATCCGTCGTACAGTCATGCTTTTGAACTCAATTAATTCTTTCTGTTCCCGCATATCAAGGACAAACTTCAAGAAAAACGATTTTTAACTCCAGAAGTAGATGTTTTGGAGATGTCTCACGCTAAATGGGATAAATGTTATGACAAACGGTTCGAACGCATGCAAAAATTATATTAATCTTAAAGGAGAATATTTCGAAAGCTATTTCAATGAAATAAAGTGGGTCTTTATATTTATTCCCGAAATATATGTTGCAATCCTCGTAAATCAATTGTTTCCACGTTTAATTAAAAAACATAAACGTGATGGAAATATTGAAAATCACGATGTTGGAGGACGACCCAGAAAAACAACAGTACTAGATGAAATAAGGAAATAATAAGACTAATAAAAACAATTCTCTTTATTTCTCTAAGAAAATATTGGCGACTTTAAATTTAAATGTAAACCCAAGTACAACTCGCTGACGGGCTATTGCAGGTGGATTAAAAAGTTGTTCTGCCTTAAGAAAATCCTCCGTTAATAGAATGACACGTTTTAAAAAAAGGTTTGTAAATTCATAAATTGCTAAAGCTTAAATTTTAGTTTATAATTAATATATTTTAAACTTAATTTTGCTAAATAGAACACATCAAATGGCCGTTAGTAAAAGAGCGTACAAGGAAATATTAGAAACGCAAAATGCTTCCTTTTGCCGAATAGCATATGACACTTAGATGGGTGTTTCAACACGATAACGACCCAAAGCACATGTCAAAATTGGTGTAAGAGGACTTGGGGATACAGTTCTTGATTGGCCGGCACAATTTCCGGACTTTGAAGCCCCATTGAATACTTGTTTGGAATACTTAGACGGCGAGTGGGAACAACGCGCCATCGTAATAAATGAATTGTTGACAACTTAAAAGCTTTAATGGCAAAACATGTCAAAACAATGTCAGACTTGATAGAATTAATGTCTCGAAGATATGCTACAGTCATCAAAAATAAAGGACTTATACAAAGTATTAGTACAAATAAGCCTTATTTTAAGTTTATTCCATTTTTATTTAATAACTTAATAACCATAAAAAAACCATTTTTTTTTTTTTGTTATTTGTTGTAAATACTTTTTATTATAAAAATAACTTGAACTTTGTTTGCATTTAATAACCTATAGACCTGTAATCATAAGATTACTTTTCATCTTATTTACATTTACTTTCCATCATTAAGTAAGATAAAATTGCGTATGTTTTGCACAATACTGTATTTTCGACAGCGTCATATCTTTTAAGATCAAAATTCTGTTTTTTTTTTTATGGATGTTGAAGTTTTATCAATCATGAAGTTAATATGACACGATAAGCTGACATTGAAAAAAATTCTCTTATCGCAGAAACTTATTTTTCTCTCTTCCTTTTACTTAGCATGTGAAACATGCTTTCATCTTTTCTTTTTTCCGGCATTTGTTGTTTAGCTTTGGTTAAGTAATTAAAATAATTTTTTTTTTATAAAATACGTTTGTAGCTTTGTTTAACGATTTTATAATCCATGATAGACAAAATCGAAATTTGCTTAGCAAAAAAAAAATACTCTGATAAGCAAAAAACAAAGAGCAAAATGAACGATAGAAATATGGTCGGAGCTTATCAACTTCAAGTTGAATAACATATTTATTCAGTTGGTTCTACTTTAAAACGAAAATGTGTAGCAAGCGAAGAAGAATTAGGAGAATATTGTTCCAAAAACTGTTATGAAATAACTGTTTTGTGTTGAGAACAAAGATTAAGACAGCTCAACAGAGTTGGAAATGTAAATTATATCATTTTGTGCAAAAATGTTTGTGCTATGTAAATAGCTGCTATAACAAGCTCCGCTTATCCAAGGTTTACCTTTGTGGTGGGTGAAAGGTCTGTCATATATTAAGTACCTTTTAATTATTACCATTTTAACTTCCAGTACCATTTCTGGAAGTTAAGGATTGTACGGACTCTGTGAAACTACAAAATGATATTTCATCTTTGTTGCGATGGTGTAATACTAACCAACTAAATCTTAACTTCGAAAAATTTAAGGTACTCACCTTTGGTCGGAAAATGACTCCAATTGTATATGAGTATAGGTATAACACTAGTGACGGTTTTTGCAGTGTGAGTTAATTCAAAGACCTTGGTGTCTATTTTGACCATACATTTTTTTTTGACACGCACTTGGAATACATTATCGCAAAAGCAAACTCCCAATTTGGGTTTCTAAAAAGGAATTGCAGAGAATTTTTTGATCCTTTTACACCTAGGACACTCTTTTTCAGTCTGGTTAGATCTCTACAATTGATCATAAGATGCTAGATCAAAGTCCTTTCAAGGGCTGAAATAACCAGTTATTTATTTATTTTTTTTAAGATCTCTACTAGAGAATACTTCAGTTGTGTGGGACCCTATTTATGATGTCTCGATTACCCGCATTGAGAATATTCAAAAACGTTTCACAAGATTTACCTTGAGAAAACTATACTCTTGAGAAGACTATAAACAAAAAAAAATAAATAACTGGCCATTTCAGCCCTTGAAAGGACTATGACCTAGCTTCTTATGATCAATTGTGTTGTGCGTGTTATTAAGTTTGTACACAATTGACCGAGAACCGGACCTACATGCTTAACGCCGACTCCGAACGGCGATGAACGGAATGTTCTCGTTCTCAAGAAGCTTTACATGGCATCTTAATTACTCTCTGAGGTTTGCCATTGTCTGCAGAGAGGTGGCGGCCGTACAGAAAAATTATTTTAATTCAAATAATTTGCTGTCGCTGCTGGGGTTCGAACCTGGGTTTCCAAAGTTCTTTGACATAGCGGCCACGCACTTTAACCAACTACGCCACGGACGCCACGTAGTTGGACGTCTTCTTGAGAAGACTATACTCTTGAGAAACTATGCCTACTTATTGGGTGCGATGCCGTCTTTTAGGTCTAAGTAGTTTAACTGATAGACGAATTTTTAGCAATATACTGTTCGTCAAGGATATAATCGATGGTAAAATTGATTCCCCTGATTTTTTAGCCTTAATTCCACTCAATGCCCCGGCACGTTATTTGAGAGATCCAAACTTATTTTATACTCCCTTCCATAGAACTAATTATGGTTCTAATGAACCTCTTTCTCGGTGCCTCTCTAATTGTTATAAATTTGCGAATCAACTAGACTTCAGCGTTGATAGAGATCGTTCATTAATAGCCTAAAAGAAATCATTACGTGCTCTCAAACTTTCGATTAAGTATTTTTGTTAACTTAAATTTTAAGTATTATTTTAAGTAATATGTGAGGGCTTAGCTCAGTAGATGAATTTGAATAAATAAATAAATAAATTTATTGTCCACAATGAGTAAACTTAGAGAATTTTGTATTATTCGGCATTTCAATAAATCGGGAAAGCTCTGTGTGAAAAATTGTTTTAAAAAATTCTTAAATAAATTTTTTTTTTCAAATACCAAAATTCCAACTTTTCATTTTTTAATATGACATCACAAGTATTAAATCGAATCGGACGATGTTGTAACCATGGTTGAATAAACAAGGTTGTCTCGGGGCTGATCGAACTCTCTTCTTAGTACTCATAATTGTCAAAATCAATGAAAACCAAAAACAACAACTTCATCGGCTTTACATGTTATCAATTTTCGCTTTCGGATTTTGTATGAGCTGTCAACTTCGATTTGACATTTATGGGAACTCGCTCTCACCCATGCGACAACCTTATTTATTCAACCATGATTGCAACCAACTTAATTTTGAAGCCTCATCATTAGACTTTCTTTTTCAGTAGGTATGTGTCCTTTCGCTGAAGTGTAAACAACACATGTTAGTTTTCGAGTGATCCGAATATGTCAACTTTTGTGCCAACAAAACACAATTTGCGGGAGAGTTTACTTTTCTGCTTTCATTTGAAAAAAAATGCAGCTGAAGGCTATCAAATATTTAAAAAATAAAAAATGAGTTCATTACAATAACCCCAAGCGCAAAAAAATCATATGGCCCTAGCGGCCATACGCCAGAGTCAACGCCAAAGCCGAATATTCACAATGGCAAGGTCATGCTCAGTATTTGGTGGAACCGATTGGGCGACTATGAGCTGCTACAACTGGGTGAAGCCATCACAGAGTAACTCTACCGAACTCAATTGATGCGTTTGAGCCGAGCATTGAAGCAAAAACGGCCAGAATACGAGCAAAGGCACGATAAGGTAATTTTGCAACATGACAACGCTCGGCCACATGCTGCGCAGCCGGTCAAAACATACCCAGAGGGAAAATAAAAAGCGCTCCTAGAAACAGCGCATCTTATGCGCATTTTTGATGCATTTGAGGATGCGTTTTTCAGAGTTCAAAGTTGTGGAGCTCATATTTTTATATACATTTTGTTCACAAGTAATCAAGCAAGGAAATATCAGAGCGTTAAGACTTTTGACTCTAATGCCAGCAGTCCGAGTTCAATCCCCGCATGTGACAAAAAATAAAATTTTCTCGCTTTTTTTTTAGTCCAAGTGCTCGGTTCTCGCTACGTTTTGTTATTTACTACAATGAGAGCGAAGCGCTTACACCTGATGACATGCCAATGTTAAAAAAGTCTCTATCCATAAGGAGAACAAAGCGCTATACTGCTTTTTGGGAGCGCTTCAAATGCGCTAATGAAGCGCTCAGGTTCCTGCTGGGTAGTTACCTTGAAACACTGAAAAATTAAGTCCTACCCTATCCGCCGTATAGCCCAGACATTGCCCCTTCCGACTACTATTTGTTTTCGTCGATGTCGCATGCTCTTGAGGATTAGTACTTTCGCTCTTTTGAAGAACTTCAAAATTTATCTATACGTGGATCGCATCAAAAGACGCATCGTTTTTTCGAAATCGTATTCGAAAATTGCCAGAGAGATGGGAAAAAGTAGTGGCTAGGAATGGAAAATGCTTTGAAAAATGTATTTGTAACGAATTTTTCACAACAAATCGTCAAACAAAAATCCTTTAAAACTTTTTTGTACACCAAACATTAAATAAAAAAAACACTAAAATAAATTGTCCATTTTAGCCCTTGAAAGGGTAACTTAGGTACTATAACAATATGAAAAAAATAGTTGTAGGAAACCTTTGTTGGAATAAAGTGTAGGAGAAAAAATAATGGAACTGAATGAAATGTCAAAATCTGTCCGTCGCTCTTTTTCTGCCGTGTAAAACACCAGCGTGCAAAATGTGGAAGAGAGTAAAAAAGATTCATTGCACGCCGGGCAAACGGCCGCCAAAGACTAGAGGTAAAATGTGCAAAAAATTAAAAAGCACAAAAGACGGATATCAACGTTATAGATGTTCAAACTTGACTTTTTTGGAAAATCCTTTAAGTAAAATACCATTTTCTGGCCTATCGAACAAAAAAAACTCGCTGACGATTTTAATAAAATTGAAAATCTGGGAAGACGGACGGACTTTTTAGGGGATGTCACGAATCATATAGGCATTTACATGAATAAGGACCACCTTAATATCCATGTATTTTATAAAATAAATTAATTCGATCTCAAGATGTCGGAAAAACAGCTGAGTAGAGTAAACAATTTTATATTTATTTTACACACAAATTCACAAACAAGAAAAGTTTCTTCATATGGAGTATAATTTGGTAGTCTGCTGCGTTTTTCCATTTTTATCTCCTTTCACGACATAAAATTAAAAAAAAAACAAACAGAAGACAGCTGATATACTGTTTTTGCGTATTCACAATTAAAAAATTCACAATTAATGATGTAACCAGAGGTTGCTCAATCAGCACTTGGTGAAACTAAACTTGTTTTTTTAAGCTATCATATGGTTAGCTATCTACTGGCTAAGAGCTATACTAAAAATGGCTCTATTCCAGCCGTTAGTTTTGATATGAAATTTAAAAGAAATAAACTACGGATCAAATTTTAAAGCAACAAGGCAAATAACCTTAGGCACTAGATGTTTTAAACACGTTTTAAGCTTCATTAACAACTTAAAAAGTGAAAGGATGAAATGATGAAAAAAATTTAAATAGTAGAGTTGGATCGTGACTTCTAAGTAAAAAAAAAATTGTTTATCTTCTCCTACTAACAATGGAAGAATGGTGGAAGAATATTGGACTAAATTAAATATACAAAATATTACATAACTTTATAAAACGGCATAATACGAAAAAAAACATTACGTTAGTGTAAATAAACCCTTTTGACGCTTGATTAAAAAAAAAAACAATTCAAAGTATCCCTAGTGCACGCACATTAAATTAGCTTATTTTCCATGAACTCACCTCTTTAACTTTTTGACGCTTCTCTTCTACGCTAGGATCTGCATCGGCATGTTTGGCTTGTGGCAGTTGCAGGTTTAAATTGCCCACCGGTATGTTATCCGGAACGTTATCAAAAACTGCGTCGTCAACAATGGGTGTAAGTAAATCATTTTCGTGCGTTTCAGCACCGTTCACAGGTGGTGCGGCGCCTTGCTGCTGTTGATCATCAAGGGGTGTATCAATTTCACTGCCCTCGACGATCTCATTTTTATCTAGTATATTTTTAACATCTTTCAGAATGAAGGGCTTGTCTAGTAGCTCACCCAATTCTTCTTTAATTTTCGCTTGTAACTTTTCGCGATCACCTATAAAGTGGGGATCTGTATCCTTGGGCGCATGGGCGGCTAGTGGTGGTGCTGGTATAAAAATCTCTGGACCGGCTTTTTGGAATTGCTTATACGCTCGCAATACGCGGTCGCTGCCAAAATTATCGGGAAGCAGAAATATACCACCGAAGCAGAAGAGGCAAAGTGTGGCCAGCACCAGACCAATCAGACATTTTTCACGCGAATGAAAATTTGATTTACGGCTAATGGGACCGATACGATACATGATGTTGTTTTGTTGTTGTTGATGTTGTTGTTGTTGTTTATATTGTTGTTGTTGCTGTTTTTGTTGTTTTTGTTTCAGGTGATGATGCAGTTAATTCGCTGAGAAAGTAATGACAAGGAACCGGCTTACGGGGAAGACACAACAAATTTTGGTGGATTGGCGGTGTTAGTGATGACGCGCGACGTTGGCAGAATGAATTGATTTGGCAACTTGGAAGGTATCTGTGCAAAATCAAAAGGATTGCATAGCATTGAGTAGGAGCGAGTGAATATCCGCACAGGTTTTTTTTATTATTTTGTTGAATTACTTCCTTTTATTTTATGTATTTTTCAATAATCAATGCTTAGTTCTTTATTAAACCGTGTCACTGGCGAAAAAATCGAAATTAAAGCAAAGCAAGGCAAACGACCAACCGACCGCAAGCACACAACGAACGCGCACAACTGTCAACGTGACAGCCCCAAAAATGCTCCACAATAACAAAATATAAAAAATTAACACATGCACACAAACACATTTAAACCTACCTATGCAAACACACAAATGAGAAGTTGAGACATTGCATAAAAGCAGAGAGAAAAAAAGAGTTGCCAGCTCTTCGAACTGTACGCTATATAAAGTTTATTAACGATATCCCACAATCACGTTTTTTGTTAGAAAGAGAGGCTAATGCGAGCTTCACCATATGGGTGTGACAAATATGAGTAGATAAGAGGCATAGATTTTTCTTTTTTTATAGCATGTGATATCCCCTGTGATTTCATGAGTTGCTAAGAGATCGAAAACTTCGACTTCATGAATTTTTGCTTTAAATTTTTGATCGCTTACTATAAATTTGACAACCATCTTAATACTTTTTGTGTGTGTTCTGTTAAGTTTTAACTATTCATGAATAATAAATAATTCACCAAATTTTATTTTTTATTGGAGGAGGCACAAGATTAAAAAGCGTTTTAAAATGAGAAAGCAGTCATCCGGATGTTATGATTAAGTGCGGGTTTTACATTTTGAGCGGAAAAAAGCGGGTTAAAGATCTACATCTATATTATTGTGGAACGTTCTGCTGCTCGCGAGCATAGAGCGTTCTCAGCTAGCATGCTTTTCCTATGACCGCAAAGTATTTTCTTTGCTTGCTAATATTAGAATGCACATCTGCCAAACCCAAGAACGGCGCTCTCGTTTTGGGGATAAGTATTTCTTGTATTCTAATTATGACGAGGAGCTATAAAAAATGTACATATAAAGCAATGGTTTCTTCGTTTTTTTTTGTTTTGGCTTTCTAAGATTACGAAAATCAAAGAATTTTATGATTGCTTACAAATGTCAAATTTTTACAGCTAGAATGCCATATATCCATCTCGCTCATTATATCAAAGGTTTTTGATTTGTGATGGTGGAAGATCATAGAAGATAGCATGGAAACGAGGCTTCAATTGTTAGGTTTTGTGAAGGTTCATAGCAGGTGAAAAAAAAATCAAAACTCCAAGCTACGTGAAAGCGAATATATTTCAACTAAAATGATTTCGACTACAATTTTAAAAAAATCACACAGAACGATTTGGACTTGTAGATTAATTTTAGAAATTAAAGTTTAATTGAAAATGAAAGTTCTGTCTATAAGTCTTTTTATGTTTTTTTTTATGTTTTTTTATGTTTTTTATGTTTTTCTTGTGTTTTTTTTTATGAAAATAACAACAACATACTCTAAAACACCTCATAGTTAACTACGTTCCCATAAATTTCAGTTACAACTGCAAGAATTATCTGAAATAAGATTTTGAAACTTCCTTGTGAATAAGATGTTATTTTGTCTTCCTAAACATTTCTGGGATTGGCCATGGTTGAATCAATAAGGTTAATCTTATTCCCATTCGAATTCTTATTATAATTAATAATTAATCTCGTGGCTGATCTTACTCTCCTCTTAGTACCCTCAATTGTCAAAATCAATGAAAAGCTATAACAACAACTTCATCGGCTTTACATGTTATCAATTTTCGCTTTCAGATTTTGTATGTGCCATCAACTTCGATTTGACATTTATGGGAACTCGCTCTCACCCATGCGATAACCTTATTTATTCAACCATGGGATTGGCCAAGTGGTCCTATCCACATTTTAAGAATCATATTTGTATTGAAAAAAGTTTTTATACATTTTGGTATATATTGAAAATTTTTGAATTTCCATTGAAATAAAAGTAATGTTTATTTTGAGATGACATCATTGAAGGGAAAGTGTTTATTTTTTCTCGCAAAATTTTATTGTAATTTTTATTTTTCTTTTCAGGACGTTTAATGTTAAAAAAATATTATACCTCTATAACTAAATTTTGAATAAGTTTAAATGGAGATTTTATTGAAATAAGTCTTTTTTTACAGTTAAGTGTATGGTGTTTCAAATTGAGCTTGTAACAAAATGTTAAGAAATAAATATGACTTTTGTAAACACTAAATGAGCTTTGGCTTTGAAAATATAACATAGCCATAATTACA
Organism: Pherbina coryleti; assembly: GCA_943735915.1. NCBI lineage: Eukaryota > Metazoa > Arthropoda > Insecta > Diptera > Sciomyzidae > Pherbina > Pherbina coryleti. Next base: position 10,617,877 of record OX030951.1, read on the forward strand.
AGACTTTGTTTATTCTAAATACGCCTATAAGACGTAGTTCATTTTAAAGGCAGAAAAAAAAATAACTCCGTTCCATGATACAATTAATAACAAGGTAGACTTATGTTTTCAGCTAACTCACTCGTCAAAATAAACAACAACACAGCTGTCAAAATGACAAAGTTCAAACATCAAACATTTTTTTAAAAATTGATGCTTGCACACAAATTTATCTCTTGCACTTAAATTTTTAATGTTATTGTCCTTCAACTATGGATAGATGAGATGCAGCTGGCAGAAACAATAGGTTAACATCATAAAAAGAATTAATTTTCTTGGTAAAATAAGTCATTTGACCTTTTCTGACAAGGACAATTGAAAACGGAATTGACAACTTTATTTTAATTTGAAAATCGAATTATTTCAATTTTGAACAATTATGTATTTCTTATGAATCAAAACACTAAGATCAAATTATGAGAAACAATACAATTTTTCTTTGTGTTCCTAACCAATTTCATTCCACACTCAAAGCATTTAGAAAAATATCTGGGGCTGGCAGCTCTAGCTCAGCTGATAGATTTTTTTATTCGCGGAGCATTGAAAAGACTGTCTGCCAAACTTGGGGGCGTGAGAGAAACAACAAAAACAATTTTTTTTTCTATCCATGTCCATGTCTGCTCAGCGAAAATGTTGAAAGTTTCAAATAAACAAGCATTGCAAAATTTAAATGTGGTTTTAGGAATAATTTGCGTTATACGATAACTTATATATTTGTTAAATTTATCAAATGAAATGCATTTTTTTCGCATTCTTTCACATCACAGCGCACTGCGTTTAATTCTTTTTTTAACCTGTAACGTGAACACTCTGCAGGACATTTGCTGCGAGGACATTCACACATATTTCTGTCCTTTTACCAATTACTTTTTTTGACATTTGCTCCAAGTTATTTTTATAATTTTTTCTTTATTTTTGTTTCACAGCATTATGGGCGTCTTAAATTATTGTTTCTCATTTCTTATTTTTCTCGCTACATTGAATTTATATCACAACTTTTAATATTGCACTGCAACTCTCTCACACGCACTGAAATATAAAAAGTTTAAATAGAGTTAAACTTTTCATATAATTGCATTTAAATTATATATTTCTTGAGCCGTGAAATTATTTTGTAGATGCAGAAATTTTCTATCACTTTCTCTTTTCCGACTGACATTCTAGATTGTTTATTTGTGTTGGTTGTTGACATTTCGACATCTCTTTTCGGTTGGTTCGTTCAACGCGAATGAGAGGTATTTTAAACAGGGAGTTTCAGATTAACTAATATGACTAGAACATAGAGCAATCAGAGCCATGCTATGACGAGCTTTTTGTAAAATCATATATATATTTATTTATTTTTTATAAAAAATTTGTTTGTGTATTCAAATAGGCTACCAACAGCTGTGCAGATAAGAAATGTTTGTTTGATATGGATGATTGCTTCACACATTATATAAATTTCGATTGATATTCCCATACCTTAATAATTTTCCATAGGAATTTCTTGATAAACTGAAAGTTTAGTATTGCAACGCAAATACTCTAAATATAAGAATTTGTTATGACTTGTTACTTTTTGTTTGTAACCACTGGTATTATGACCAGTTACTAAGACAATTTTTCAAAATAAACCATTTATTACCCATATTTAATTTATTTAAAAGAATAACTTCAACATTAATTCTATTATTTCTACAACAAGGCAACAATTCCATGCCCTTCGTTCAGGGTCTACACAACAACTGACTCACCGATGCGTTCTGTTCACTATATGTGACAAATTGAATTTGCTGGTCGAGGCATTGAATACAAATAAATCCTAACCTAAAACCAAGCTTACACAATTTTCAGCCAATGTTCACTATGGACTAACCATCCGTTTTGTATTGAATTTAATAAATATAAATTTTAAATATATATAAATTTTAGCATAAATATTTAATTTTTATGGCATAAGGATAGAAGGCATTTTTATTTATTTCATTGTAAATATTTTTGAAAAAGTTGTGTGTTTATTTCAGTTTGCCATTTAATGAATACGCATACAAATTAACATTTTAATTAGTTTATATACTTAGTTCTACATTTTTCATAGAGTATGTCATACCATGCTCAGTATCGTCTAAGCACATTAATTGAGGTTCCATAGAAATGATGGATGGGAACCTTAACCCGCATCTATCGTTTGCATCAAATTGATGCAAATTCTTGAAATACATTCATATATTAAAAACAAATATGCGTATTTAAATTCAGAATTTTGGCTACATTCCTAAACTATTAAAATAAACAAGTGAGCAGTTCTACAGTTAGAGATAGTCTTATACTTATCGCGCTAGAATAGTTAATAAATTGAAAATATTCTAATGAATAATATTGTCTTTTTGTATCTGCATCAAATTGATGCACAACGTACTTTTCGTTTCTAGAAATTTCCGATGGATGCGGGTTAAATGTCTATGAGGGAATGATATCTATCTAATTTACTAAATTTTTAAAAAATACAAAATTAGCTGTCTTAAGTTATATATTGTATTTTTATAATGCAAGTCCACCAAAACTTTTTCGAATATTCATAATGTGCTAATTTTTATAAATATAAATTCAAATACTCATTACTTTTTTAATACAATAAAAGGAACTGACTATTTCAGGCTTTATAGAACTTTGTTCAAGCTTCCTATTATATATTGCATTGTGAATTATTTAATCTTTATACATATATGACCGAGTAATGGACCGATATCTTTTATGCAATCTCCGAACGCCTAATGTATATGTCCTCAAGAAGCTTTACATTATATTATTTACTCTTTGAGAACAAGTCTGCTAAGAAATTACGGCCACACCGTAAATTTATGTATATGGGGTCTATAAAAGTCTTCCTCAGATGATGTGAATTCTTTATCACGCGTTTATGCAAGAGCTTAACCTGTTTCTGAAAAATTCCCTTTACAGAATTTTAAGTAGAGATCTGAAAAAAAGAATTATAAAAAACATGTAAAACAATACCACGTTAATTGAATACATCACCACATAAAGAAAAATGTCGATTAATTGACAATATGAATTATATAAAAAAAACTTAATCTTATACCTTGCCATTGTCTTCTCATGTCTACAAAACTTTCAGAAACGTCAGATTTTAGCCTTTGCAAATTGCCACATTATTTTTAAACCCACATTCTCAACGTCTTTTTATGCATAAAGTATCAAAATTTTAAAAACTTCTATCAATTGAAATTGAATATATATTCTACGGTTTCAGTAGTTTAATTAAACTTGAATTATTGAAAATAAAACATTTCCATGGCACCCTGTCGGATAATTACATTTCCAAAAACAACAAAACGGCGATGTATTTAAATAGTGCGAAAGAAGAGAGCGGAAGAACAAACTTGAGCACAACATTGGGAAATTCAATGGATAACAAATACACACGAAATTACAATTACTCAGTATTTCTTAAGTACTTTCGTCATTGCTATTGGTGGGGTTGACATTTTGTAAAAAATAAGCACTTATTGCGTCGCAATGTTAGAACCAGAAATTAAATATGAAAATTGTGAAGAAATCTACTCGGGACCAGGACCAAGTAATGTCGGCGAACAATTGCAGAACACAAAGGACTGCAGTAGTGATGTAACTGGCTTTGGAAACACTGCTATGCCAGTTCTTCAAAAGCGCAATTATAACGAACATTTGCAGTCTATGATGTCCGAGAAGAGTCCATCGCTAGTGGATCCATATGATAGTAGTAGTTACCAGAGTATTGCGCCACATATGGGCAGTCATAATTACTACGCTATGCAACAGCCGCAGCAACGTAAGCCAAAACCTGATGTCAAGGTGAAGCGCCGGCGTTATGAAACCAACTTGCTCTTTCAACATCCTTTCTTCAATTTGGTGCGTTTAAATTGTGGTTTCTTATCTTATTGTTCAATTGAATAATGGCTTTCTTACAGCTCGAGGACTGGGACAGCGCACGCTCTGGCGAGACCATAACAGCCAAGTGTCTGTCCTGCAATGTAACTCTGCGCGGACACAAAAATGTCTCGTCGAACTTTATTAAACACATGAAACGGCTACATCCGGAGCTGTATAAGGTCTATGAAAACTATAAACTACTCAAATTCCAAGGTTGGAACCCTGCGGATGCTACAAGCACTGCAGTTACTGCAACGGAACAGCCCTACTTCGATCACAATGCATTTCTCGAGCATATAACCAATACTACGGCAGAGGACCACAACTCAACTGAGACCTCAAGTACGCCTCCAACAGACGTGTTGGAAAATGTGGATTGTATTGCGACTCCACAAGCGGATGACCTTTCTCAAAGCAATGTAGGCGGAGGTACTGGAGTAAACAGCGGAGGCGGAGTACGTATTGTTTCAAAGGATAAAATTTTCGAAAGAAAATCCAGATCTGAAGTGGATTTATCCTCCAAAACACTGCAACAAATGAGCCAAATGCTAGACGCCAAGTTAAATGGTTTTGTTACAATTACCCAGCTACAAGAGGAAAGAAAATCTATGCTAGAATTAATAGATAACAAATTGGAGGAGACTCTGAACAATTCACATGCAGACGACAACAGCGTAAACATGCCCAAAACAGACACTCCCACTACAACCACCACCAATAACAGCGCTGATTCATCTATACAATCACAACTAGACAGGTTGAAGCACGAGTGCGAACAATTACGCGCCGCCGTCAAAAGTGCACACAAGAGTAAACAAAATCTGCAAAGTGAGCTGGAGGCCATCGATAGAACAATGCGACAACGCAAGATTTTTGTACGCAATATGCCCGCATTACTGGGGGAGAAGCCCAAGCAAACTGCAGAACGTCTCATGCGTGATCATCTACAATTGCCCGAAGTACTAATTAAGCAGGTTTTTCTGTTAAGTGGCCTAAATAAAAGCAAACCTAATTTACTGATAGAGTTGCAGAAGGCTCAGGATGCCTACAGCGTCCTAAAGAACTGTATCAACTTAAAGAACACCGGAATTGTAGTAGAACATGCACTCGGTCCACATGCATTGAGACGAAAACATAAACTGCTAGTTTTACGCAAAGAAATACTGCGTCGTAATGCACAACTGAAGGTGATTGTAAGAAATACAGTATTGATTGTGGGTGGTAAACAATTCTATTGGGATGCCGAAGATGGTATTTGTGTGGGAGGAGAGGTGGACGATGTGTTCAACCCCGGCAGCAGCGCAGTTCAGAACTTAAAAGAAGCCACTGGCTTGGATATGCAGGAGTTTTTGAATGTGCTCAAGAATTATAATGTTAAGTAGGCATGGTCAAAGCTTACTGTTTTTTCACTTGGCTGCAGCACCATTATTCAAACCCAATTATTATTACATACATGTTTACATGAAAATATTGCTTTTTTTATATTAATCTTGAAACTTTTATTCAAAGCTTTTTTTAACTTTCAAAATTGTGCCGTCTCTTAACTTTCTAGCCATGCGCCACCTTCAAGCGCATTAAAGTCTTACAGGCAGTATTATGTATTTTTGCATCAATTTGATCTGGAATGCAATAGTATTCAATTATTCCAATAAATGTTTATGTTAAACAAACTTACATATTTTATGCTGGCCTTTAATAGGAAATACTACCGGCAGCTGTTCCGGATATGAGCAAATAAACACATACGGGCTCTCCGATTCACCATTTGGATAGATTTCACGATATTCTTCTTGCGGCAAACATTCCTCTACCTTTACACAACCCAGCAAGCAACCAGTGGGATAGTATTCGGGAAATTTTATGGTGTTATCTTTACCATGAAAAACAAAACAAAAAAGAAAATGAGTTGAATTATAATAAAGTTTAGATTAATAATTGAGATGTCGAACTTATGTATCGTAATTGTCTCAGTCGGGCGTTACAAATATTGTTGAGTTTTCCCAAAAATATCTGATTTTGTTCGTCTTAAATTTCATTGACATACCATTATAGTGAGTTCTATAGAAGTTTTCTAGTTCTTGTATCTCCTCCGCATGTGGTTCTTTTGCGGTTGATGCTATCCAAAGTCGACCTCGATGCTCGCTATACCAAACACGTCCCTCGTGCCTGAAAATTTAAACGAATTATCTCTCGACACCATTCTTACAAAGATAGCAAACAAACTTCTTAATGCCAGCCACCAACAGGGATGCCCATGGCTGATGCATTGATAGACACTGCCGCATATCCTGCATTTCAAGCAATTCTTTGTCTTGTACACGATTGTAGCTGCGCTCCAAGCCATCATTTTGTTTCAGCGACTTTTCAATCGCTTTTCCCTCTGTCGTGGCCTTATATTTTGGACGTATTGCGTCTAAGTTCGGATCTGTGGAGCAGGTGTCTGGCGTTATTATATTAGCATGTCTGCGGTTTGACCAATTATCTTCATTCTTAGCGTTTTTAGCTACTTCCCGCAGTACACTACGCTCATAGTCCTCCGTTATTAGCGATTCGTCATCATCAACTGCGCGCCCAGCAAAATCAACTTTAATTTTACGCTGTGCCCGACCGGCATGCTTCTTTTCGTGCATCTCTTGTTTCAGATTTTCGAATTTTTCACGTTCAGCTTCTGATAGCCAAACAGAATTTTCCTGTGCAAACAAGCAGTAATGAAATTAAACTAATCTTAAAATACGCAGAGTTACCTGGAAATAATCCAGTTCATCATCAATGACTGTGGTACGTTTCTCACTATTGCGATCGTACTCAAGCAATCGATCGCGCTGCTCCAAAGCCTTGCGTAATGATTCGCCGCCACCCTTTTCTTTCAACGATTTCATAAGATTTTCACCTTTTTTGCTGGCGCCTTTCAGTACCTGCATTTCCTCCAACGTACAGACAATTTCACCACAAAACAAACATGGTCCGCTGCCTTCCTGTTCACACACTATACGACCACAACCGAGGCAATTATTGATGAGTTTATGCTGCGATGCCTGACATTCACAGATACGTCGTCCCTTCAGCATTATTGTCTCACCCAAAACGTTGCCATCGCTGGCATAGAGACTGACAAATTTGGTTTTCTTCTTTGCGCCTTGATGCACCTGTTGTTGCTGTTGGATGGTGCTACCGTCTTGTTTAGCTGGCTGCTGCTGTTGATGATTTTTAACACCTGTTCCTGCATGGTTTTGCCTAATATGTGCTGAGCCATGGTTCTGTGGTTTCTTTTGTGGTTGTTGTTGTTGTTGTTGTTGTGAACCTTTTTTATTGGGCAGCGCCTTACCTGGCAAAACATGAAATTCAAGGTTATTTATATTATTGCAATTTTTATCTTACTGAAAAGTCGCTGTTTGCAGTCTGCTAGAAAGGAGCGGTGTTCTTCACACTCTATATTAAGAAGTGTTGCAAAGTATTCGTCAAATTCTGTAGAGTTTTTCATCGACATGATGTACCTGGAGAAGGAAGAAAAAGATTAGTTGTACCATCATTTGCAATAAAAAAACTTACTTAATCATATCGTCTGGAATATCGAAATCCAGACAGATGGATAAACGTTCCCGTAGCCACTTTTCCATTTTTAATTATTTCACAAGATAAATTATTAAAATTGTTAATATTTTTCCCGAAGTAGCTTCAATGCAAAAACTAAAAATTACCCAGCGGGAAAAACAATGATATATGAAACATATAACAGCATAATTGCCAGCCCTGTTCGAATAATTTTATTTTAAGAATTTTTTATAAAATATAATTAAATAGAATAATTGTACTTTAGGGCCTTGTATTTGGAGCTCCTAAATCTAATGCTGCAAAAAAAAGGTCGGTATCAGATGGTTTAAGAGATAAAAATCGGAAAGTTGAAAAATGTACATATTTTGGAATAATTGTACTCTAGGTATTACGCTTCTTTTTTTTTCTTTTTTTTTTTTTAAATGTGTATGGAACTTCTAAATTTAATGCTGCAAAAAAAAAAAAAAGTAGGTCTCAAATGGTTTAGGAGCTAAAAATTTTGAAAGTCTGAAAAATTTACATAATTTTTATATAGAAGACTAGGATATCTTATTCTAATAATAGAAATATATATCCGTTTAAAGCGAAAAATATGATCGTTTGAATGCTAAAGAACATACATCTTTTTGTAAGTGGTCGAGAAAAATATGTAAAGTTCATAAAAGTTATGAATGAAAATTTATGAAATATGCGCGATTTTTACTAAAATTTTATAATAGGACTAAAATATAAGGAATGAGCACCTGCTCTTACGCAGTTTTATAATATGAGCACCGCAGGCAAAAAATTTTTATTAAAAATCGCAGCGCTTTTGTCCGAATCACCGAATCTTTTCTGTATATCTATAATCCGATTAGAGTCAATATTTTATTGGCAACCATAGATGGGCACTTTGCAGTACCAGTAAAATTGCAGTAAAAATAAATTTTTACTGATAATGAAATTTAATTTGCATTACAAACTAAATTGCATTATCAGTAAATTTTTACTGATTACTGAAAAAAATTGCAGTTAAAATAAATTTTTACTGATTACTGAAAATAATTACAGTAAAAATAAATTTTTACTGATTACTGGAAAAAAAATTGCAGTAAAAATAAATTTTTACTGATTTCCGAGAAAAATTTCAGTAAAAATAAATTCTAGCTGATCAAGAAATTTCATTTGCATTACCCGTAAAATTTTTACTGATTACTGAAAATAGCTACTGGTAGTTAAAAATCAATGAACACCCCATAAATAAATTAAATAAATCATTTAAAAAAAAGCGATTCATTTTTTATTCTTTTAAACATATATTATATACTTGCTATACGCTGTTAGCTTTTCTTGAAACAAGAATTTCAAAATTTACATCGCTGAGTTTTTGCCTTCTGGACCGATTCACAATCCCAGCGAATGAAAACAACTGTTCTACAAGTGCAGATGAGGGTAATGGCGTATTGTATTTTATAAAAACATTTTTAATTGCTGGATGATTTTTTAAACAATTTGTCGTGGTTCTCGTTAGACCAAATATAAAATGGTTTCCTGTAGATAATTTTCGGAGTCAGTGGAAACACACTGTATGCTAACACTTGTTAAAGTAGATGTACAAATACACATATTAATACAAATATTTAATGGAAAATTAAGTGAAAAAGTTTACCATTACTTTCTTCCCCAAAATCAGGGAATGATGTTTGTGGTGTTTAAAGCAGAACACGAGTTTCCACGTCGGTTATTTTATCGAGGGCTTATTGAAAGTTTCAACCATATTTCAAAATTTCTCATTTATGAAGCCTTTAAAAGAGTTTTTTTTATCATCATTACTGCATTTTTTTCAGTAATCAGTAAAAATTTATTTTTACTGTAATTTTTTTCAGTAATCAGTAAAATTTACTTTTTACTGCAATTTTTTTCAGTAATCAGTAAATATTTATTTTTACTGCAATTTTTTTCAGTAATCAGTAAAAATTTATTTTTACTGTAATTATTGTCAGTAAACAGCAAAAATTTATTTTTACTGCAATTTTTTTCAGTAATCAGTAAAAATTTTATTTTTAATGGTAATTTTAAACTGGAATATAACTCCTAGATTGAACTTAGATTTTTCTCTGATTTCATATGTTTTAAATTTTTCATAATAGGGTTTGAAAAGCGTTGAAATACATTGCTAATACTTTGCTCTAAATTTTTTAACTATATAATTTTTTAAGTTTTTCTTGTTTTCATCACAAATATACGCGAATGCGTATATCATCAAATATTTCATCAAATATGACACAAAAATGTATCATTAAGAGTACTCACTACTTTTGTTAAGACCTGCTAACTTGTTAAACTTATCAAATTTGTTAAATCCTGTCAAAATTTTGTATGGAAAATATTTAAAAAAAAAAAAATAAATAAATAACTGGCCATTTCAGCCCTTGAAAGGACTTTGACCTAGCTTCTTATGATCAATTGTGTTGTGCGTGTTATTAAGTTTGTACACAATTGACCGAGAACCGGACCTACATGCTTAACGCCGACTCCGAACGGCGATGAACGGAATGTTCTCGTTCTCAAGAAGCTTTACATGGCATTTTGATTACTCTCTGAGGTTTGTCTGCAGAGAGGTGGCGGCCGTACAGAAAAATTATTTTAATTCAAATAATTTTCTGTCGCTGCTGGAGTTCGAACCTGGGTCTCCAAAGTTCTTTAACCGAGCGTTTCCACCGCCCGAACGAACGAAGATTTCTTCGTTCGTTCAGGCGGTGTAAACAGTTTGGTCCGAACCAAGGTTCGGAACATTGGTTTTTACAAAATGCTCGCGAGCGCTATTCGCGCAGTGTAAACACTTTTCCAGCACGAACGAACGAAGATTTCTTCGTTCGCTCTGATCGGCCGATGCTCGATCTTTTTGGGCGAATCCAGTGCTTATTTGCGCATAGGTAGTAGATATGTTGAAATGGTAGTTAATAACGTAGGAAAAACAAAAAAGAAAGAAAATATATTGAAAATTTAACGCAAAAGAACTTTATTTCACTTTGTTATATTATTAGCACTTTATATAATCAAATTATTTATATAATATTCTTTATATAATAAATTCTTTATATAAATACTTACATAAAACCTAAATTAAAAGGCATAAAAGTAGTAAAAATTAATCAAATTTAGTACGTTTGCATAAACAAATATTGATCAACGCTGATGCTCGCAAGCATTGAATTTAAGTGTTTCCACTGCACGAACGAACAAGATGGCGACTTACCAATGTTCGCAACTTGTGTTCGTGCGGTGGAAACAGTTGGACCGAACGAAGAATTCATCGCGACGATTTGTTCGCGATGATTTCTTCGTTCGTTCGGGCGGTGGAAACGCTCGGTGACATAGCGGCCACGCACTTTAACCAACTACGCCACGGACGCCACGGAAAATATTTAGCAGCTTTTTATCAAGTTAACAAGCTCGGCACCGTGTTTTTGTTTAGTAGATACGATTTGTTTAGTCGGAAACATCAAACTTATTGAGTGCAATGAGAAATCGTTTTGGAAATGAGTTCTAATAAGTACCAAATTATTTTTTATTTGCTGCTTTAAAGTCTAAAAAAATGCCCTTTATTAATAAAAATAAAAATTTTCTACCAAGGTTGGCAGAGATATAAAACATTTCAAAGGTTCTCAGTAGCAAATGTTTCAAACGTGTGAACGAGCTGTAATATCAAAATTAAAATAAATTTTTGGTTACTGAGTACAGGTTATCCGAGTTTCGAAAACCAGAGATCTATTGCTGCATAGTCGACTATTAGCTGAAATAGCCGATTCCTTAAGGGTTTAAATACGTTTTTTCACTTTATTCTGGCATGGTGAGTTTTAAAAAGTACATATTTTAAAAAATTTAGTTTTTTTAAATTTTTAACTTAAGAATCTGTTAGCAGATTTTGACATATTAGCTTAGCACTTACTCGTAAAATGTCTTAGCAGGTGTGTTCATATCAATAGCTGCTATCTTTAACAATGTAGACACTTAGCAGGTCTTAACAAATTTTACTGAATACCCTTATTAACTACGAATATTTCGTTATTAAAATTTTACAAGTGTTTTATATATGTTGCATTTTAATTTAGCCTGGTAGCGTGCTGTATTCGTTACAAACTTTTGCGTCGTAGAGTACATTGCAAAAAGTCCGGGAAAAGTTTCGGGTTTGTAAAGATTAGTCAACTTTATTTTTGCGAATATTTCGAAATTTTAAAATAATTTTGTTAATAAATGCTTATCGAAGACTTACCTAAAGTCGATATGGATAAGTCCATGGACGCAGAGCATTCCAAGGTTGGTGTTCAGAAATTATCGCCGAAGGACAAACCAAGTGGCGGCAACAAGCCGCATCGCAAACGCAAGCGAAGGCACTTCAATGAGATACGCGAGCAAATGGAATTCTATTTCGGTGATGCTAATCTATCTAAGGATCGTTTCCTTAAGCAGCTAATTGATAAGGATCCATGTGAGTATCATTACATTTTTCTATAGCTTGTATTGAACCATCTAACTTGCTTTTACCTAGATGTTTCACTGGAAGTTTTTCTAACGTTTAACAAAATGAAAGCATTGGCCAAAGATGCGGATGAAATAGCAAAATCCTTAACTAATTCACAACTGCTGGAATTAGATGAAACGCAACAAAAGGTGCGACGCAAAACTGCTATACCAGCAGAACGTGATGTAGATGACAAAACATTATATGTAGAGTCCATACCACCTACAGCAGATCATGAGTGGGTAAAGCAAAACTTTGAACGATTTGGCAAAGTCGCGTACGTATCACTGCCAAAGTATGCAAAGTCACGAAAAATCAAAGAATTCGGGTTCATCGAATTTGAGAAGCAGGAAAGCGTGGCCAAAGTAGTAAAAGCTTTCCAGGAGTTTAAAGGTGTGCTGAGCATGCAAGAAACCGATCCAGCTGAGCTTAAAAGCATCAAAGCATTCATTAAAGAGCAAAATAATATGGATAACTCTGCGTCCGAGACAAGTGCATCAGATAAAGAGAAACAGCAAAAGTATAAAAAGAAACGTAAAAATAATGAGGAAGCTCCGGATGAAGCACCAACAGCCAAAAAAATGAAGACAGGTTTTATTTTAGCTTCGAATGAGATGAGATAAATTTTAATTTTATATATTTCTTGATGACAGATGATAGCGAATACATTGCGGCTAATAGCGTTAGTGAGGATGAGTCTGAGGAAGAATCTTCGGCATCAGAGGAGGAAGCATCAAATACTAACGAAACTGCTGTCGGTAAATCAGTCTTAAATGAATCTGAAAAAAAGAAACGTCGCAAAAAGAAGAAAAAGTCAAAAAAAACGAAACGTAACACGGACCAGGATAATGACGCCAATTTCTTCGATCTCAAAGTTCTGCCAAAACGCGACTGGAAACGTTTACGAAATAAATACCTGAATCTACAACGTGAAAAAGTAGCTGAACTCAAACGGAAAGCTTGGAGAGCAGCGCAGCAACATAGTCGTGAAAATTTGACTGAAAATAATGAAGCCAACGCCGGAGCACCACTGACGCCTGCAAAGAAATCCAAACCTAGTGAACGCAAACTGCAGAAAATGAAAATGAATTTTTATGGCGCCGGCGATACAGATACCAGCGAGCAAGCCACAACGAACAAAGTTAAAGAAACTAAAACTAATCCGGCGCTCGAACGTACACCACTTTTCAATTATGCACCTGGTCTCATAGTTGAGGTTTCTTTCCTCGAACCTTGTGTCACTATTAAAGAATTCAAAGCGGATATGCGTCAATACGCAGCGGTAAAGTATGTAGATGTCAAGGAGGGTGGAATGCAGTCTCATTTACGTTTGGAGTCTGTAGGTGCTGCTGAAGATTTTATCCGCCAAGTGAGCTGCGCCGAGTATAAATGTAAGCAACTTACAGGCGAGGCTGAGTCCGAGTATTGGCGCAAGATTGAACAGGATCGCGAAATGAAACTAAATAAGAAAGTAAAGGTACCGCAGCGTAGGGGCAGAGAGAAGGTCAAGAAATTGCTAACCAAACATATCCGTTTTGGTGATGAAGATGATGCAGAGCAGCGGGATGCTTAAGCTTAATTTAATGTGTTTTTAATTTAAAAAAAAAAATGGAAATATTTGAAAGATTGAACAATTAAAATAGAGATGAGAAATCTCATTTATTATAAAAATTCCAAACAAAGTTTAATTAAGGATAGTTTTTACCCCCCCCCCCCCCAAACCTTTAAATAAACAAACCAAATATTGGCATTAAATATATAAAGAACCATCAGCTGGCCCCAAATAATGCAATGATATCAGCAGGACATCGATTATGGTCCAGACGCCCAATCCGCCAAAACTAAACAGCTTTCCGATACCCTCTTGCCAGTGACCCAGATAAAATCGATCCGCACCGAAACCACCCAGTGTCAGGCTTATAATCAGCGCAGTACTCCAGCGATAGCCTTGCGTCCAGTTGCACTTAACATTGCGAGTAAACGACCGATTGCCCAAACAGAGAACGTCTGCATGTGCCGTGCAATTGGTGCGATAGTATTGATCATTTACCGAATTGCAGTTACCGCGCAGCACGCAAGTTTGCTGCCACTTTTCAGTCTGGTAGCAATAGCGGCAATTCATCTGACGCACAAAGGACCGATTGCCCTGACACTGCACGTACTCTGCGGCGCTACAGCTTACATTGAGTTCGCGTCCATAGTGGCAGGAATAGTTGTAGTTGCAACGTATGCAGGGGAATGTAAGCTCTGCACACTCCAGCTCGCTAGGACAATAAATGTTTGTTTCATTTAAGCTCTTGACTATGGCAAGTGGTATGGCATCATTATTGTAGTTGCTGTTGTTTTTTTGCGATGACTCCGACTTGAATTCAGACTCCATAAGATTGACGGCCGTTTGACTTTGGCGAATACCACTCAAGATGAAAATAAACACAAGTGTAACAGCAGCACGTTTATTTATGATGATGCAGCGACGACATATCATTTTAATAAATCTTTAAAACACCTATTTCCACTTAAAACTCAAATAAATATTAATTTAAACAGATGTTTTCTATCTATAAATGCAGTGTCGATGCATTAAAATACTAATTTTTTCCAAGTACAGTACGATACAAAATTAAACAAAAATACAAACAGCTGTTATTTGACAGCTAGAGAGCAGAAAAAATAAACAAACTAATTTTTTTATACATAAGCAATTTCAAGAAAATGGTCAAAGTGGATGTAGAATATTGGTAAACATTTGTGCACATCACAAAAATATTTTCCTACTTAAATTTTAATTTTATCAACAGCGGAGCTTGCAACTTTGCTTCGCAATGCAAAATGTTGCAAAACTTTCTGCAGGAACGGAAGCCGGATACGGAAATAACATGTCATCAGGGCAGAAAAGGATCATTCGAGGTAAAAATTAACGATACTTTGGTGCACTCCAAACTGCAATCCTTGGCGTTTCCCAATCATGAGAGCGTATTGGAAGGTGTACGCAAGGCAGAATTGGGTCAACCTCTTGAAAAAGTGAAGGAAGACCCAATAGAGAATTGCACACTCATGTGAAATTAGTAGAAAATGTAAAATTTTAACTAATTATTATGGTAAGATCACAGAATCAATATGTTTTGGCCGTCATCTTGATACTTCTTATACTAAATATCGGTTTTGTGATGAAGTACATACTTTCTTTCTCATAGATTTTCTCTTGATTGAATCAATTTTTTGATACCTCGAATTGTACCTCAAGTACTCCAAAAAAGAGAAATTGTATAAAAGTATATGCCAAAGATATTCTTAGATTTGCATAAATTTTCATTTAATATGAATATGAAATTAATGTAAAATATACATACTTAAATATAAGGCAATAAATTGAAACATGTAAACATTCACTTAAGTAGCTTCTTAAGTATTCAATTAAGACCCTAAACGTATAAATAATCACTGCAATTTTCGTTTTGAAATTGTAATAATATCATTACATGCAATGACGGTATCTTCCGCTACAGCCTCACTTAACGATAAATAAATTCCGAAACGTATCTTTCCTGCAAATTCCCGTGCTATTGTGCGTAACGGTTCCGATGTCTTTTGTCCACTATGTTGATCTATGCAAATCATTTGGCATCGAGTACAGTAACCATCTACCTTGAAAGCTACACCGCTGATGACCAGCTCTTGGAATGTATTCTCTTCCAGCGGTTCTGGAGTTTCTATAATAATGTTTGCTCTAAAACGATCCACCGTATGATCGAGTGGCTCACACTCAGTTTCTATTCTATTCGCCAACCAACGCACAGAAGCGCGATTGACCAGCAGAAATTGTGCCTGATTTGCCAATGTTATCTCTTTTGTGTCGCCAGCAGGTGTGCGACGTTGACGCTCCGTATCGCATTGACGCAACAAACGTAGACCATCGAATTCAAGGCACTCTGTAAGCCAGTCAGCTACTGCGTCGCCACAATCGTAGCCCTCAACAAAGTCATTGCATACCTTACTCTGACATATGCGGGATTCGAGAGTCTTCGCCAAATTTACTTCACTGAACTCTATGGGAATGTAAATGGATTTCATTGCAGGAAAACTTAGCTCTAGTTGACCCTTTTCCAAATCAATACGCGGCTGTATTAGACACAAACGGGACGAATGCTTTTGAGTCATTGCCATGCCGTTTGCATCAACAATCATCCAGCTGCGATCGTATTTGAAACCAGTTTTTGTCAGTTGCCACTGGTCATTGATTGTGTAGGCACCACATGACTTAATTGGATAGATGCAAATTTGCTTCAGTTGCGGACGTAAACGTTGTGGTATATGTTGAAGGGACAATGGTAGCTGCTGCAACTGGGCATCAAGTAGTTGCAAACGTTTAGCTGCGGTGGTGAGATAGCAATCACGAATCATTGCGATTGCCTTGTCCACATCTTGTTGCCGCGTCATGTAGCCAAACGACATGCGCACAGCACCAGTAGGCAGTCCATCAACCAAATCATTGTAATCACTACAGATGTGACCCGCATCAAATTGCTTACGTATATCCGAATCGGAGAGCTGCAGAAACCACTGACATGCACCCGGATTGCAGAAGCAACCGGTGCGCAATTGGACGTTATGCACAGCAGCAATACAGGCTACTTCGGCAAAACCAACAAAGGAACCGTCGTCATGCAACACATTAAATGCAACGATGCCACCCTGATGGCTTAGGGAAATATAGCCCATGTGGTTGTAAAACTTAATCAATGGCGCGCCATTAGCGTGACGTAATTGTGCTAGAGTGTCGTGGCAATATTTGGCCAATTGAAAAACATGTTCAGAAATGCGTTGCATTTGAAGCTTATGCAACATATGAACTGGTATAAGACGATCCAGTGTGCGAAAACCTTCCAATAATGTGGCAATTGAGAGAAAAGCCAGTGTGCCATCCTCGAAGCGTTCTGTGAAACCATCACGTTTTTCATGGAAATCCTGACGTGTCATGGCAATTTTAACAGTGCCACCGCCATAGTAATTCTTCTCGAGCACCTTTTGACCACGTTTGCTAACTATCAAAGCACCAACGCCAGTTGGGAAACTGGAAAATTTTAAAACAATAAAAATTTAATACATTTTTTAATATTCACCTCGTCTAAATTACCCAAATATTTTATAGAATGAAATACAGCAAAAGTCGGGCTTATAACAATTCAGATCAAGATAGTTGGTGGCGACAAATGAGGCTGTATCTAGGCAAATGTAAAAATTGCTTTGATCTTTCTCTTCACTTGCACTTTGCTCGCCCAGTCCACGCACCTGTCTGCCTCTGACGATTAATCCTTTGTTATGTATACACTCAATTATTTCCAAAGGCATTTTGAAACCACTAAAGTTGCACTGCGCCGAAAATGCAACCAATGAATTGCTGCGGCTCTGTTGTATCTTCACTTCGCCATTTGTGAACGCCTCTTTGTGAACATTTTTCACAAGTTCGTCCTTTGTTAAGACAAATTGTTGTTGTGTTTTCACTAAATTTCGCATACCCAAAACGGAGGTATGATTTTCTTGGCAATAGTAAAAAGAGCCGTGTGAAGAATCCTCGTCGCATTGAAATCGAAAACATTCTGCGACTATTTTTAATGCCGCTGTGGCATTGGCAGTGAAGACTACTGCATATTCGGTGGCATCGGTATTGAATTGTTTAAGAATTCTTAAAAATAAAAAGTATGAGATATTTGCTTCATGGATAAGTATAGAATCAACGATGCACCTGTATCTTACTTGATCCACCAAATCACCTGTGACTTTGCATGTATGAGGATTGCAAAATAGATTTTCCTTCAACACTTTTGCAGCTGCATCCACTTGTCTCTCCGTGTATAGTGTTGTGCCGGCATGATCGAGGTAGGTATTATCTGCATGTGGTACAAAAGAGATTATATTTAACATATTTAAGGTACAATATGGTAAGGCAATGATATTTTTAATGTAAAAAAAAAAATAGAAGAAAAAATGTTTTACGATGTGTATGGCGTCGTATGCTAACTTGATAGTATATATCGTCGTTGCGCATACAAAAAAGGTTATGTGTTTTTGAACAACTTTTCAGGAGACGAAAAAAACATTTTTGTTTTTTAACAATTTCAATACTATTTTCACATAACTGGCTCACTTCCACATTTGCTTACTTCTAAGCCAATAAGAATATCAAGAAACCATTTGGTGAATAGATGGGGCACACATATGGCTATTAAATGGTAAAATAAAAAAAAATCGAAATTTTACACATAGCCTTTTTTGTATGCGCAACGACGATATGTATATAAAATGGTACTTTTCTATTTTCATATATATTTTCAAAATTTAAGAGTTAAATAAGATTCTGTTTTGAACTAATTTACTATGCATTGCAGGTTATTGAAAATAATTACATGTATGCTGTTGTTGCTCTGATCGAGATATTGAGTTAGGAAGGCTTCACACATGTTCAAAGAGACAATAGTTAATGCATTTTCAACTATCAAATGTTGTAAGATCATAAAAGTTCAGAGCTGTAATTAAAGAATGCATCTTTCAAAACAATTAACAAATTTGAAAATATAAAAAATTATTTAAATCTATTTATGGCCCATTAAAGCACAGCTCCACCAGATAACAGCACGAATTTCTTTAAAAAGAAATGGACAAACTAACGCAGTTAAATATCAGCTCTTTAAAGATATAACATTAGAACATTTTTTTCCATATGGCACATGATAGTGTTATGACCGTGAATAATTATCTGGCAACCTTCCACGAATAAATAAGATGTAAAACTGTTTCCCTTATAAAATTGTTCACTGGGTTAAAAATGTATTCGAATAAGATTAATTGAATTGAATAAAGACATAAAATATTTCATCACGCTGTTGGGCGTTTTTCCAACTTAAAAGATATAAAAGTGGCGACGAGGAAAAGAAAAGCTGCACTCCAATGGATGCTTCTCAGTTTGCACAAATTTTAGATGTTTTTAGCAAGTCGCAAAATGAGTTGATTCAACAATTAAGAGCGGACTCTAGTACACAGCAACCAATTTCACAGCCAAATGCGACGCCATTACAAGTGCTGCTACCGCCTTTCGAAAACTTTGATTCCAATAAGGAAAATTTCAAGTTATATCGCCAGAGATTCGAAAATTATTTAACAATGAAAGGTGTTTTTGCTAACAAAACACTTTGCCATCAAATGTTAATAAATTCAATTGGCTCTACACACTTCAAATTGCTGGTGGCACTGGTAGCCCCGAAAACAGTCAACGAAATCGAGTACGACGAAATCACAAAAAAGCTGGAAACTCACTTATGCCCACAAAAGAACATTCTTGTAAGTCAACATAGATTTTTGTCAATCTACCAAAGCGAGGACCAATCGATAGCTGAGTATGTAGCACTACTCCGTCGCGACATAAATGAATGCGGGTTTGTATCCCCATGTCAATGCAGTGCTGACATTTCAACCATTTTCCTGCGCGCACAGTTTATTCGTGGCATAAAAGATATTACAGTCCGTGAGCAATTACTTCAATCTAAGGAAGCTGACTTTGAGCAAGTCGTTAACAAGGCGCTGTCTCTAGAAGCATCAAAAATAGACAGCCGAGAATTAAACTTAAAGCAGCCCAACAGCAGTGACGTTAACAAAATTCAAGCCAAGCCTACATTTCACCGAAGAAGCCACTCCAGAAACCGCGCATCGAGACCACAGGTACGTTCAAAATCAAGAATTAATTACAGCCAGTTAGGAATCGATAATGTTTGCATACGGTGTGGTAAAGACAATCACAAAACAAAAGATTGCCGCACTAACCAACATAACCTCAAATGCAAATCCTGTGGCAAAACTGGTCATGTTCAACAGGTGTGCCTCAAAACTCTAATGAAATCTATAAATTGTAATAATAGAGTTGCAAAAAACGATGACTTCGATGAAACAGTTCACCAAATTTATGGCATAAACCAAGTTGTTGATATTTATTCAAATCAACACAGTAGAAATGACACCGATAAATATTATGTCACAGTTCAAATAAATGGGCGCCATCAAAAATTTGAAGTCGACTCCGGTGTTGGGTTCACTCTCATTCCAAGAAATCAATTCAATCAGCTAGGATTAAATACCCCACTTCAGCCTTCAACAATTGCTTTTCGTTCATATACTAAAAATATTGTAGTTCCAGATGGAAAAGTCTGCGTACAAGTAAAATTAAAAAACTTTACTTCAAATGAAGAAATGTATATTGTCCCTGACGAATATGATGCCCTTTTAGGTCGAGTTTGGATTCGACACTTGAACATAAACCTCCAGCAAGTGGACAAGCAACCACTCCACAATATCAATTCAATTCGTACAAATAATTTAGATTCAATTGCAGACATTACCAATCATTTTCACGAAGTTTTTACAGGGAAAGTAGGTTGCGTTCCAAATTTTGAAGTCACATTACAACTTCGTCAAGGTGCTAAACCAGTTTTCTATAAAGAACGAGAAGTTCCATATGCACTTCGAGAACGTGTTGAAAAAGAACTTTATGACTTAGAAGCCTCCGGCATTATTTCAAAATGTGAAAGGAGCGACTGGGGATCTCCTCTGGTAATAATTCCAAAATCAGACGGCAGTGTTCGACTCTGCGTCGACTACAAAGTAGGCGTTAACCCACAATTGGTCTCGGCAAATTACCCAATTCGCAGAATTGACGAAATTTTGAACAGTCTTAAAGGTTCAAAATATTTTTGCTGCCTTGACTTGTATAAAGCGTATTTACATCTCCGGGTGAGTCCAGAGTCCACAATAATTCAAACAATATCGACCCATAAAGGAACTTACAGAGTAAATCGCCTTTCGTTTGGTATAAAAACGGCACCATCCGAATTCAATCGCATAATTGAGAAAATTTTATCTGGTTTAAACAAAACTATGTCATATTTCGATGATATCGTAATACATGGCGCTACAGAAGCTGAATGTAAACAAAATTTAATCAAATGTCTCCAGCGGTTAAAAGAGCATGATCTACATTTAAATTATAATAAATGCTCATTTCTTCAAACTCAGATAGAATATCTGGGACATGTTGTTCAATTCAATAAAATTTCAAAATCGCCTTCAAAAATTCAAGCAATTGAAAACATGCCCCGTCCAGCTACAATAGAAGATGTCAGACGATTTTTAGGCATGGTAACGTACTACGCTAGATTCATACCTCATTTGTCTTCAATTACATACCCATTACGACAATTGCTCCAGAAGAATAAACGATTTTATTGGTCAGCGAGTTGTGAAGCAGCATTTATAAAACTTAAAAATATTATATCCAGTGATCAGGTTCTTATGCCTTTTGATCCAAACTGTCAAATATTGGTCGCATGTGACGCAAGTCCAACAGGTGTAGCAGGTGCACTTTCTCATGTAGTAAATGGCATTGAGCGTCCAGTTGCTTTCGCTTCCAGATCATTAACAACAGCTGAACGAAACTATAGCCATATCGATCGTGAAGCATTGGCCATAATATTTACCATCAATTACTTTTTCATGTACATATACGGAAGGAAATTTAAGCTAGTTACTGATAACCGCCCACTCACACACATTTTTCATCAGCACAACAAATTGCCAGCTATAACAGCAGCCAGACTTCTACGCTATGCAGAATTCTTATCAAGTTTTGACTACGAAATAGTGTATAAAGAAGGTTCTAAACACATCAATGTCGATTGCCTCTCTCGAGCTACACAAACTAATGGAAAGCTATCTACAGATAAAAGCATCAATGAAGAGATAAATGAATTATGCTCCCTTACAATTTTTGAAATTTCGAGCGAGCACATAAACGCTGAGGTAATATCATCAGAAACTGCTAAGGATCCAGAACTTTCAAATCTTTTGTCAAAGTTGCTTAATGGTGAAGATAGCGGCGTGACTTACGTACTCGACAATGGAATTATTTTCAAAGGCCAACGTGTTTTGATTCCGAAAAGTCTCCAGCCTCAAATCCTTCAAGAATTACACCACACTCATCCAGGAATAACAAAAATGAAACAACTCGCCAGACGTTACTGTTTTTGGAAAGGAATCGACAGAGATATTGAAAGAATGGTAAGATCATGTGAAGCCTGTGTTCAAGTTCAAAATAAGCCTGCAAAAGCCCCACTCCATCAGTGGGAAGAACCGGATGAGAACTGGGAAAGAATTCATATCGATTACGCAGGGCCGTTTCAGGATCATTATTTTTTGATCGTCATCGATGCGAAATCCAAATGGGCAGAGTTTCGTGTCATACGCGATGCACCAACAACTCAAACTTCAATAAACCTGCTATCAGACATTTTTGCTACGCATGGCTATCCTTCGATAATGGTATCTGACAACGCCACGATATTTACAAGCAACCACTTCAAGTCATATTGCAACAAATATGGAATTTTTCAAAAACTAATCGCTCCGGGACATCCGAGTACAAATGGCCTAGCTGAACGCAACGTTCAAACACTCAAGCGGAAATTAAAGGCCATGTCATCTGAAGCCGGTTCTATACAAAAAAAGGTCAATGAAATTCTTCAAAGATATCGAGCAACTCCCCTTAGCAGCGGAAAAAGTCCAGCAGAACTTTATTTTAATAGGCGTATTAGAATCAAATTGGATGTTTTGAAGCCAACAATAAAATTTAAATCCACAAAACCTATTCCGGGAGTGCGTCAAATCAGCGTGGGAGAAAGAGTGCAAGTTTTACATATCCGAAACAACAAAACAGTTTGGAAATTAGGCACTGTACTACAAAAATTTGGGGAACTCCATTACGTAGTAAGACTAGACGATGGGTACACACTAAAGCGTCATATCGATCAACTTAAACTCACAAAAGTTCAACAACGGCAAGTTCATTTTGCTCCAGTTATCCTTAATGATAGTAATCAGCAAGCCCCATATAATCAACAAGCTAATGATCACAGCCAATACACCTTCGAAGCTTTAAGCCGTCAAGAAACACCGCCGACATTTTCAAGCCATCAAGAATCTTCGCAAGCAGTTCCAAATGCTCAAGAAAATCTGCAACCAGAAACTTCGCAGGCATCTTTAACTAGCCAAGAAGCACAGTTTCCGAATCATCAACATTGTCAACAAAGTCAAGATCAAGAGACTCGTAGAATTGGAAGGCAACGCAACATGCCAGCATATCTGCGTGATTATGTTCTTGAGTAATTATAAACTTTAATTATATGTCCGTATTATTTAATTTTTTCCAAATTATCAAAATATCTTTATTATTCATGTTAATTCCTATTATAGTATATCTCAATAGCGTGGGAGATTGTTATGACCGTGAATAATTATCTGGCAACCTTCCACGAATAAATAAGATGTAAAACTGTTTCCCTTATAAAATTGTTCACTGGGTTAAAAATGTATTCGAATAAGATTAATTGAATTGAATAAAGACATAAAATATTTCATCACGCTGTTGAGCGTTTTTCCAACTTAAAAGATATAAAAGATAGCAACATCGGGCTCATAGCAGAAAAGATTTCATTAATTATAGATTATAACATAGTGGAACTAACTATGCAAAATTTTTTGTTTTTAAAGATCAAGTTTTTATGAACGACTTCATCACCAATCATCAAGTTTTGAAATCTTGTGGCGAAGAAACTTCACACCAACAAATGATACAGTTAAAAAGTATCGGCGTATTTTATAAAAATCTCATAAAAAAAACTTCTTACCACTTTAATATCATAAAACGGTTTAAACAAACATAGTCTGAGTATGTTAATAAAAAGATTAGGAAAATAAAAGGATTATTTATGACATTTTCTTGAGCCAATTATTTTATAATAAAAAGTTTTTAAATTATAATAAAAAAAGAACACAATTGACATTTTTTTTTGTGACAACACTAATTCGCTTTGTTATCTTTTCTATTGACATCACATGAATAAAGAATTTAATTGTTTTGAACATGCGAAACTTGAGTATTTCGAATTACAAATATTTGAAACTTATTTGCTTAGCACTTAAATTACATGCAATGATATGGCGTTTCTCACCTGCAACCCTTAGGAACTCTTTGGCAATCGCAGCTTCTTCTTCCTCTGTAAACTCCGCACAAAATGAAGAAATCATTCTGAATTACTAGCTTATAATTAATCCAGGATTCTTTTTTATGATTAAAATAGTGCTGCACTTTAGTGAAATAACGTTTGATAACAATGATTCAATTAGCTTAACAGTTGATTCCACCGAATTTATTACTTAAATGATAGTAAAATAATGAAGTTAAGTACTTCATTATTATTGAAAAGAAGTAACAGCTTTATTGTGAATGTACAAACAGCTGTTCGATTTCGCACAGATGGGAAAGTGCCACGACTAAGCAGGGTGATTCATACTAATATTTTAATTCGTCTTTTTGAAACCGTAGGGCTGAACAGTTTAAAAAAATTGTTCGACAATAATAAAGGGCTGATTCTATTACATGAATTTCTTAAGATAGTGTTTATAATATGACGGAACGGAGCGACACGCGACGTTAATATCTACAGATTTTTGATTTCACCGCTTTGTTCCGTTACGTTTTGACGTTTTGAGATGAAATGAATCACTTGAAAATATAAATTCTTTATACAAATTCAACGTTTACTTCCGTTTCTATTATAATTGCTACTACGTCTACAGCCGTTCCATCACTTTTCCATGAAATTTCACTCCGTTCCAATTCGTCTATAATAATCAGAGCTTAAGACGAGGATTTTTGGTTTTTCGAACTATGTTCGAAATGATACAGTTATAAGGTAGGCCCAGCAAAAACATGTTTTATAGGGCTACAAATCAACAATAAAACAATAACAAAGGCTATGTATAATGTCAAAATACAATACATAGCGATACAAATAAATTGGTTACTGAAAAATTGAACTAAGTAGTCGAATAAAAATTATATAAAATGCTAACTTTTATCCGCTTCGTTGAAAGCCAATATAGAATTCATTCTGTATTATATCTTAAAACATGGCTCATATTGTTAAATATTAAGGTTTTTGCCTACTTTTCTTACAATATTCCACATAAAATCTGGGTACTCAATACCCAATAACCAGATTTATACGGCTAAAAGTAAATTTTACATTCCTATGGCTGAATGAATAAACGTTAATTGTCAAAAGTGACATTTTACCTACGCCGATGTTTTGATTTGCTTTCCTTTGCTTTTTCATTTTTTTTTATCTCCGAATTGTGCCTACCTTTCTTAATAATTGTATCATTAAGCTTTCTATAATTCAACATTAGCTTTAATTTTTTAATTTAATTTTGACATTTTTGCTTCGAAGATTGATCTTGGATGCATGCATAAGATTGTGTGCATTCAGCAGGTGCATCTGTTGCTCAACTGTTAAGCTCAACACGTTGAGTAAATGTACCAGAAAAATAAAAAGATACCAAAGACAGACAATTTTCATAACGCATGTTAACCTGATCAGAAAGTGGTACTTATGCTTTTAGCAGGCACACACTCAATAGTTACACAACAGTTGTACCTACTGAACGCAGCCATTGCAAGATGTCAAAAACTTTGAATTTCGGAAGTATTGGAAGAAACGCAGGGCGAGACAAAGACCCCTTTTACATTGGTCAAGACTTGAATTCAATTCTTTGCTATTCCCTTTTAAACTTACCATCTCTCACGTTGATGTCCGCGTATTCATCAACAAACTCACAGACTTCATTTCAAGTCTTGACCAGTGTAAAAAGGGTCATACAAAAAAGCAGATTAAAATTTGTTTTTTTTCTGCTTTTTTCTATTGGCATTTGTATGCCAAAAAGCAGCTTTTTATGTTGCATTTAGTTGCTTTTTACAAGAAGCTGCTATTTGCTCCAGCATTAACGCCTTATAACTTATCCAACACTTTAAAATTGTTCGTGAAACTAGATTAGTCTTGAACACGGAAGCATGAAAAGTGAAAAGGAATTTTTGATATTCCATTGATGGATGCAATAGAAGAAACTAAAACTTCTGGTTATGTTCAATAAATTATTATATGATTATTTCAACAACACTTTTCTAGTATTTTATGTTGACGTGCAATGCATTCACATTTAAATCGACTTTGATCTGATGAAAATCACTCTAGTTATTTTGATAAGTGTTCTTCCAAAAAAGGAATCAAACAGCTTGTACGCCACAAAATTTCATTAATGTGTTGTATACCATGTTATTCTCGTAATTTATATTATTGCTATGTACAAATTGGGCTAATATTTAGGAAATCAATTTTCTTACTATTGGAAATATCCAGCACTGCAAACATTCAACAAAATGAACCTGTTAAAATTAATTGAAAATTTTGATGTTTTTCATTATTACCTCTTCATTCCCTATAGATTTCAAACACCAAAAATGGTGAAAAATACTGAAGCCGCATAATTTTATTTATTTTATGTAAACTGCGTTGTTTATAGGGTTAATGATATAAAAAATTATTTCAGTAATAATATATTATTTGTTTTAATATTACAAGTACCAAACATATGACACAGCCATTTACCGGTATTATTTTAATATAACAATAAAAAACATATTTCAAACACGTTTTAAGCTACACACGTTATGAAAAGTAGTAGATCTCCCATATTCAGTTTGGAGACTCATTTGGTTTGTTTTTTTTGTTAAACTCAACAAGGACTCGTGAAATAGTTTAGAATGATTTATGAATTTGAATATGATTTAGAATGAATTTTGTCAAATAGGTTCTTGAGTTCAGTAAGCTTAAACATTATTTAAGTCAAAACATAAGTCAACTGAACAAGAATCTTGTTAATAAACATCCATCAACAAATCTTGCCATTACAAAGATTTGAGTATTGTCAATCTATTATATGAAGTTGCTTTGACAACCGACGAGAATATCTTTGATAGAAAAAGATAGAGTTAGAAATAAAAACTTTATTGTTCTATTCACAAGTTTTGGTGTTAAATTAATAACATTTTCTGAAATCAGTTTAGCAACACTGACATTGTTAATAACACAAGATTTTTTGGGTGTTGGGTCTAGCTAATTTTTTATCTAAGCAATTCAATAAGATTGGCAAGAAAATTGAAATTAAGCAAGTTAATCGCATTTGGGTTCGATATCATATTGTATTCATTAGTTCACACATGTTCACAAAAAATGTATAAATAACTCCTATTTTAGGCTTGCTAATATTTCAACGGTTTCACTCACCGAATTTTATTTTAAGGCCTCTCCAATTCTTATGTAAAGCATATATTCATTAAAAAACTAATAGTTAATCAAAAAGTACTTTTCTTTTGTCAAAATTACTTGAAAATGGATAGAGCTTGAAAAAATATTTTTTATTTTTACTACTTTTTTCAATGAAAAGTGACAACGGCAGCACAGTGAATGTCAAGGAATATACGCAAGTCTCATTATTATATTTATTACCTTCTACTTTATCACTCTTAAGAAACATAAGTAAGATTTTTCTTAAGTAATTACTTTAAAACTGGATAGAGTCCTTTAGTCTAAAATCCAAAAAAATAAGAATAAAGAATTTTTTTGCAGGTTAAAAATAATTGTCTTATTTTCTTGCAAGTTAAAATCGATTTCAGAACGTTAAATCAAAAACTCACATTCAACAGCTGGTTTTGACATAAAACTCATTTTATGCTCCAATGGCTGCATTCCCGTGGCACTGGATTAGATCAAACCTCAGTGGAACAACTTTAGTTCAAATTTATATCAATTTGGCACCACTGTCTTAAAACAGCTGTTTGAACAACAATAACAATACAAATCAGCACAGTTTAGATTTGCCACATAGTATAATAATACAAGGTAGCATTGACAACTGCTTATTTTCTCTTCTACAAGACAACATCTCCTGTCAAAAACAACTGTTTGTGCAAATGCATCTGCAGCTGCTGAAGTTGTTGTTTTTTTCACTTCTACGTTTTCAACATTGTTTGTGCTTTCAATGGCCGATTGTGTGCGCTCTCTTTTTAAGTATATTTTTTGACAGGAGATGGTCTCCCAAGCAACTGTCAATGCTACCTTGTATTATTATACCATGGATTTGCCAACTATGCTCAGAAATAGAGCATTTTCAGATCAGAAATAGAGCCAGGAAAAGAGCTGGTTCTAATTTTTGTTATTGCTTTGCGAATAAAACAGAGCCGTGCTCTAGATCAACGACCACGGGAATGCAGCTAATATAAGCATCCTACCTCTTACCTATCTTAAATCGTAGACAGCAACACTGTTGGAGAAATGTTGGAACTGCACTACCGACGCAAAAATACATATAGCAAAATGACAAAAATTGTTTTACTGCGATATTCCGGTTGGCGCGAAAGTTAATTGTTTACTAAGGGTCTACTTACAGAAAAAATTGCATTGATCGTTGAAAAATAAATTAAATTATATTGCAGGAAATTAATATTCTACCGCAACACTTCTCCATGGAAAATAGACACCAAAATTCTTATGAATGAGCATTTATAGTTCAGTTTTTTACCCAGATATGCTCCGCTCAAATAGCATATGTTAATTAAGAACATACTAATATTCCTACACTCTACACCTTATGTCAAATCTGTCAAGTTCGGACAAATGCAAAAGTAAGCCAAAAGAAAAACCAAGCCAAAAGCAAGCGTCTAGAAATTAAAAACATTCTAATTTTATGTGCTTCTCATTAAAGTATATTTATTTCAACACAATATAACTCGTAATTTTACAAGTAAAGTGAATTTGTGCAATTTTGACAACCAGTTTAAAATATGGTGTAAATATATTTCAGTGCAAGTTCTTAAGCTAAGTGATAAAATGTTTTACCACGAATAACGAAACAAAGGCATATTGAAAATTTTACCTTCTGTAAGTAATTCGGTGAAAAATTATTAGACAAGTATAAAAAAAATGGAGATCGTGGTATTTCATTCGGATATAGCACGCTTGGTGTTGGGTATGTTTTGTTAAATAGAGCCTATTGTACATAAAATACCTAAAAATGCCTTTAACACAGCTTACTTGAAGAACCAACGCCTCGAAAAGGCATCACGCATCTTTTGCAAAACATCGCCGCATCTGCAACAGGAATACACAGCCTTCAAGCAGGGCTTGCAGGCGTACAGCTTTTTTCCGGAATTGGAGGAAATCATACGAGAATATGTGAAAATTACGCGCAAGGGTAAGTGTGACAATGATTGTGTCATCGATAACGAAATCTTTAATTGGTTGTTTTCTTTCCAACTTATTATAGTGGAGCAAGTTGTTGCAGCTCTGCCGGAGATGTTACGTCCAAAATTTCAACATAAAAAACTATCTCAAAAGTTGAATGAATTTCTCGACCGTTCATTGCCAGTGATTGTCTCACAGAGTGGTGGTGATGTCGATACGAAGGACGATTGCAAGACTACTAACAATTCTACGGCGAGTTGTAACACTGTACAGTCGGACAAGGAAAATAAAGCAAAGAAACTAAGTGATCGCAAACGAAAAAGGTAACTAGTAGAAAATTCCAACACAATAAGTAAAAGAAACTTGAACATTTTTCAGTGTTTCAGTTCATTGTAGATTGTAAAATATTTTCGGCATACTTGAAATTTTTTCTTAGCTATGACCTCTTTACAAATAAAAAACCCGTAAAGAATTTGTTCATATTCGGCACATGTATTGCTTATACCCAAAGAAACCTCGGAAGTAGTCGTAAAATGCATTGTTTTGACCACGTTCCTTCCACTTTAAATGAAGATTGAATCTTATGAATGACAAACCATTTAAATTACATGAAAAATTAGACTAAATAAAAATAATTTTTTTATATGTATGTAATAACAGTGAAGAAATGTGTTCAATGTTCAAGTATTAATTTTTTTTTCCACTTAAAATTTTTTCCAGGGCTACGGATTCCACTAACACTTCTAATGAGCGTTCCACGAAGAATGAAACACCAAAAAAGCGTCGAAGAGTACTTGAACCTTTTTGCTTTTTAACTGTTACACGCCAGAAAGTGCGTCGCAATAGGCCTCATTCTTCTGCTTCATCTATTGACCAAATTCCAAGTACTGAAAATGATGAAAAAAACCATGACGAAACTAGCGACAGCGAAGGAGAATTTGAAGATGAAACTGACGTTTCCACAGACGAAGAGGATATCGATAATGCGGAAGACAATGAAGATGTGTGCATTTTGGATAAGCCAACAAAAGAATCAACACCAAGAGCTAAAACAGCAGCGCCAACTTTGAGCGTAAATTTTTTTCATTCAATTGAATTAACACAAATTTTCAACGCCCTTTATAATTAGGAGTTTTCTCAAGCTATTTTGGATAATCCACAATTTCAACAGAAATTAGTGGAAAATATAAATCAAGCATTGCAGACATCTGGCTGTCTAACTGCAGATCCATTAAAAGAATCTTTAAATGAAGTGAACGCAAGTGCAAGAAAAACACGTAGTTCAACTAGTCAAGCATCAAAATTGGAGGTGATAGAATCTGAGGTATCGCTGGCAACTTCCAGTCAAATGTTAGATCAACTTGTTAAGGATATACTAGCGAATACAGAAAAAGATCCAACGTTCGATGATATCATTCAAGATGTTGTCGGTGGTAAGAGAATTTTTTTTTGTTTTAAACCAGTTTTGATTAGATTTGTTTAAAATTATTTGTACATTTTCAGCCTCCACCACCAAGTCACTTGTTTTTGAACGAAGCCATGTAGATGGCACAACATTGCCTGTTGTTGAATCTATAAACGGAGCAGATAATATTTCTACTATATCGACTGTCCCCCCTAGTACACCGCTTCTAATACGTTCAATACCTTCGAACGTCATTTCAAATAATAGTAATCCACAGACCTTACCCTCCCAAATGGGAAACAATTCATTTGGCTCGTTGATCGATCCAAATTTTTCCATATCAAAATTAATCGTTTTGAATTCGAATGATAGTGCTCAAAAGCATACATCCGATCCTACTTTAGGAAACACCACAGCTGATAATTTGCTCAATCAGCTATCATCTCAATCAACAACAAGCGTGGGCGGCAACGAACTGTCGAGCGTCGATGACCAAGTTTATTTTGATGTAAATACAGGACAGTTGACACTGCCACTTTTTCTTACCAACGATGGTTTTCTTACCAATTTTCCATTTCTCATCAATAACGAGCTTATAACGCAACAGCTTCAACCAGATAATATTGCCAATTTGGATAGTACGCGCATAGAAATTCCTCTACCAGAACCCATCAGCTTTTCTGCCGATCAACTGCCTCCGAATTCAATTATTGTTGGCAGCACTCAAAAATATGAAGCGACTGAGGGAATACAGCGCACGGTATGTAAATTACAAAAAAATATATCAGTGGTACCTGCATCATTGGACTCTCGCATGAATGTCGAACGTGCAACTCCCTCCACTAACGGCATTGTTAATGCCAAAGCTTTTAAAAGTCTTTCAACACCTCGGAAACGTGCTTCCCATGTTCGTACATTGACTTTTTCACCACGATCCCATTTTGTGCCCAGTACAACGCCATTGTCAACAAGAATAGAGAGCGTGAGCCGGTTTCAACGCGCACAGACGACAATGCCAATGAATCTAGGACAGGCAATGTCGTCGAATGTGGAGAAGACAATGCATGAAGAACCGGAGAAGTCAACGGCACCAAACCCTGAGGTGGAAAAAATAAAAAATGCTGCACTTCAGAATTCCACCAAAGGTAACTTAACATTTTATTAAGAATAATTTTTATATCTAAATTTTCTTCCAGTTGCCTCTGTGGCTGCGACACTAATCGATACGAGTGCAAACGAGAGCAGCAATAGTTGTAGTGTGCCGCCATTTTTTGCCATGGAGGAGAGCAGCAATCAGACAGTTATTAAGGCAAATCTTCCAAATGATTCTGAAAAAAGAATGAAGAAACCAGAACCAAAAGTGAAAATGGTTGCGGAGACACCAAAACGCAAACAATTGCGAAAGACTGCTGTGCGGGCTTGCAAGAGAGTACTTTCAAAGTCTGCCACCGAAGAAGAGGAGGAGGTAATTGCGCTGGCAAAACAAAACGAAGAAAATTCCAAAAATGAGGAAAGTGATCTGAACAGCAGTAAACTTTCCGACAAGAAAACAGAGAATGAATCTGATTTAGCAGAAACCATAAAACAAAAAAAGGATCGTATGATGGAGGAATGGGTTCGCATGCGTACAGCGACGAACAATGATTTGGATTCGCGTCTACGTGAATGGAACTCAAAGATGATGTACACAAGACCCAATCAAAAATGTGTTAAAAAATTGCGCAAAAAACGCGTAAAGTCACTGGCAGCAACAGCAGCTAAAAGAAGGGCAAATCAATCGCTTATTGGAGATCAAAATGTGAGTATTGAGAAAGATAAAGCTTCTGGTACTGAAGCTATTACTACCAAGCAAACAGATACCAGTGGCAGTGGCAATAACGGTAGTGGAAATGAATCTCAAGCGAAAGAAAAACAAAAAACTAAACTCAAAAAAACTGGCAAAACCAAAGGTAAAGCCAAAGACCCAAATAGCTCTGCAGAATTTAATATTAAAATTACAACCCCACAAAAAGGCACAAACTCCACTGTATTTGCCAAAAAGGATGTCACGACAAAAGTAAAACTTGAAAAAGTAAAGCAGGAAGAAACGAAAGAAAATTCCATTGAGGTAGTTGACAACATCGACCAAGCAAATATTTTAAATTCATCTACTGAGACCAGTGGCTCAATACCGAACCACGACAACGTTGCAAAACTATCTGCCCAACCTCCATCATCGCAAATACACTCAGAGTCCATAGAACGTGAAAAACGCACTGCTAACATTGCTTGTCTGCTTGAAACGCCCTTCAAGGATGCCATTAGCAGCAACAGCTTAACTGCTACCTGCGTGCCACCAACACCTGGTGTGTTTGGCACTTCATTTGAAACGCCTCTCTCAAAACTTAAACCCACAACCGATGATTTACATTCTCATTCTTTTCTATTCGGTTCGCTCACAAAGAGTGAATTGGAAACGCCACTCTTAAGTGCTATTACCCCAGGTGGCTTTAAATTTACACCGTTTGGCTCTAAAGACGCAACTCCACGCAGTGTTACAGCCACCGAATACTCCTCTGGTGGGGGATCTTATTATCGACCCGATGAATCTGATGATTTGGACCGCAATATTGATAAATTATTGCGTGACTCTACACAAAAAAAGACCGTAATCACGCCAGAGAAAGTTGAGGTTGAACAATCTCCTACGTTTGAAATTACCAGCGGCACCCAAGTCGAAAAGAGTAAGAGTTTTGAAATACCGGCGGAAAAACTCAAAGTTGAACCAATAGTCTTGAAGCGTGTCAAATCATTTGGCAGCGAGGCTGTAGACAGTGCTGTGGATGCTTTAGCAAACATCGATCCGCACTATACTCTAGCCGCCGGTTTGCCAGATGTAAGCGATGAAGATGAAGCATCTTCCTCTTCGTCATCATCAGAAACATCGTCGTCTTCGTCCTGCAACTCCTCTTCAAGTGGAACTTCGTCCGCTTCAAGTCGCACTAGCTCAAAATCGAACAATGGAAAAAATTCCGAAACAGTCATTGAGAGGCATGACGAACGTCAATCGTTAAATGTATCGCTAGCTCTGGATAATCTCTCTGAAATAAGTAGTACTGAGGATGATGAATGGCAGAAGTTGGCGGCATCCGATGGTGAAAACTCACAATTATTCGATCATGATGGCGAGGTACGCTACCCAGTACGCAGTTGGTTAACACCTAGTAAAGCTACCAACACGACGACAGCAGTGATGACATCGACGACGACGAGAACCGCCGCTGAGCTGCCAATCTCGAATCCCATTAAAGTTAAGCTGCCGCTTAAAGTCTCCCAAAAACGTAACAAGCAACTCAACGAATTGGAAGAAAAGCGTCAACGCATGAAGTCAAAGCTTAAAAACGACAGTGAACACAAAAAACGAGTGCTTCAAAGTTCTAGTACTGCTCAAGGACAGGCAGCAACGCGACGATTGCAATTGGCGAAAGAAGTAAAATTGAAAAAAATGCAACAGAAACAAAATCCACAAAAGGTGCAAGAAAAGCGATTTCCGGATGAAGACGTAATGCCCTGCACCATAGATGTTCTGACTGCACTAAATTTATCTGCAAAAAAACAACCATCTGTTGCGGCTAAAGAGGTTCTGCTCCTTGAAGTTATACCAAAACTTGAACCATTGGGTGATGTTGACGACAACGCGATTTCTAATGTTTTCGAGAGTGCATCAGCATTAGCTAAGCAGACAAGTAAACATGTTGAAAATAAGACTTTCGAAACGACAAAAACAGTAAGTTTGAAGTTGAAGTCGCCTGTCAAGCCAAAGCAGATAACACAAAAACAGCGAAAATGCTTACAAATAGAAGCGCGTCCCGTTGGACCTTCACGTGGTGCAAAAAGCAAGAGTCTAAAGAAAGCGCCGGCACGCTCAAAAGTTGCAGCCTCTTCAATGACTTCGGAGACAGCTGAAGCCGAAAATATGCCGGACCCGACGCCGAAACCTAGCCCTATTCCAAAAATTAAAATTAAATCATCTGCGGGTGTAAATTTATATAAGCCACAAAATAAAACTAATTATGGCGCAAAGTCTTCAAATAATAACAAAGATGAACACGTTTCTTCTGAAAAGACGAGTAAACCATTAATTAGCAGAAAACTTAAAACTCCAGTAAAGAAGCCAGGAGCGAAACTACTGCAAAAACAGGCTGCGTCCTCTCATAAGCCACAACAAGTTAAACAGCAGAAAAGTACAGAACCTCAAAGAAAAGATACTGTAGATGAACAGGTAAAAACGACAACAGAGCAGAAAGTTGTTAAACAGCGCATAAACGAAACGGCCACTAAAGAGTCACCAACAGTAATGCTAGAAAAAAGTCCGGTTATTGAAAGTGTCGCAGTACCAAAACCGGAGCCTTCAATTAGAGCTCCTGCACCTGCTTCTGTTCCACAATCCTGTACTACGCATGAAGAAGATGAAGATATTTCCGAAGATGATGATCCCTTGAAGTACTGCACGCTTGCAAGCTATACGGAAGATGATGGCAAGGGTCATTTTATAACACTTAAATACAAAGGAATCGACGGTGAGGCTCCAAAGCAGAGTAACACCGTATATGACCTATCAAACTTTCGCATGGTTATTGCATTCGATGAAGATGAGCAGCACACTCTGCAAGTATCCGAAGAATATTGCCTCTTTGAATGCAAACCGAATCAACAGCAACAGAAGGCAATAAAATCCCAACCTGCGGTACGCAACATACCAAAAAAACGGAAATTACGCGTTGCCACAACAAGTACCAGTGATGATTCGATCGAGTCAACGTCATTAACTACAAATGCAATAAAGTCATTTTCCAATAGTTCGCCTACAGCGTCATCTACACCCTTGAGTGCCATGACATTGACGCAAAAAGAAAACAACGACAAGCAAACAACAAGCGCCAAAGCCACAAAAGTGGTTGCAGCAAGTAAAGAAGAGTGAGCGTTACTTATTGATTTTGATAAATTTGTGTAATACACAAAGCATTCGTTTAACTTAATCATTTATTTCTGAACTCTTTTTCATTCGTAGCAAAATCAAGCCTTTGCCAGTAAAATCAACAACAACCAATCAAGCGCAAGAAAAACCCTCTTTGGCCCAAGAAAAACTTATGACGCCCTTGGCACCTTCCTTGAACAGTGCTGCTGCTGAGAAAATACATATCGAAGATATTGAATCAATTTTGTCGCATCTACATGGAACATGAATTTTTCTCGTTTTGTGTCGTTGTTGAATTTAATGTTCGTTTTAAACACTAAAGTTGCAAGTTAATTTTTAAACGTTACAGTATTTAACGTATTCGTATTATTGAAGTTTTTCACATCTTACAGTTTACAGTTGTAATGCGATACATCATCGTAAAGTATAATTATGAAATAATGAATGAAATTAATATTCGTATTGCGTAAAAAATTAATTTTCCGTTGATCTTCTATTACATAAGTTTTACTTAATATTCATTTGTATAAAATAAAGTTAGCAACTTTAAAAATGTTTAATACCTACTTGTTGCTTAAATTAAAATTAAACTCAAGATAAGTTCATCATCTCTTTAATTTAGTTATTATCGATTAACAAGCATTATAAGAAACTTATTTAAAATCTAAACTTCAAAGGTTTTGTCCTGTTTTAATACCCTTAAGTAAAAATTAGAACACAGATTCTTACATTTGTAAATGTAAGATATTAAATATAAATAAAAAATAAAACATATTTTTTGTTTAATTAATATAAACGTTTGTAATTGTTTTGACTAAAATTATTGCAAAATCATTTATAGACTATACTATTCAATTACCCAAAAGTTGTGATAGCAGGGGCGGTGTGTTCTAGGTTGCCTCTTTCCAAAAAGTAGTCACATTATCGAATGGTAAAGAG
The DNA here is from genome assembly GCA_943735915.1 of Pherbina coryleti. NCBI lineage: Eukaryota > Metazoa > Arthropoda > Insecta > Diptera > Sciomyzidae > Pherbina > Pherbina coryleti. Next base: position 10,654,365 of record OX030951.1, read on the forward strand.
TAAAAATTAAATATAGGTTGTACCAAAACATTTGGCGATTTTATTGTGTTTCTTGAGAATTGAAAAGAGTTTGTTATAACCTTTACACACATACCTGAAACAATTAATTTTAGATTAATTTAATTTTCGCTCGGCTTAGTGCCTGCAACTTTTAAAATTCAAGCTATACATCCTTTAGATAATGATGAAACATAGTGCATTCACACGATTACTTTCAATTAACGCTCCAATTTTCTGTTTTAACGCTCTTTGAATTTTATTAAAGCAATTTTTATTCTTCTTTTGATAAACCTCATTCTGGAGAGTATTTCCAAATCATTCAGTCATTTTTATTTATCTGCTGTGATTATTTCATTATAATAATAATGGCTATCAATTATCAATTATGCCCTCCACGACCCTTTGCGATGTATGTGTAGTGATTTCAATGGCAATTTGAACTTGATAAATTTTTCTGACTCGGTGGATGTCTTAAAACGTAAAATGATATTACATTTGAATAGTTAACACATTGAGTCATATCTCCCTTGCTTTGGATCCTAGTTGTAAACGAACTGCTGACTACCCTCAGCGAGAAAGGCTTAAAGTGACAACATACGCTGACGACGTCGTGCTTCTTGTGGGAGGGAAGCATCTCTCAACCATCAGAAACATGATAGAAACAGCACTTAAAGAAACTGTCTTGAGGGCAGTACCAAACGGTAAATTAAAAATAAATTAAAAAATTAAAAAAATAAAATTAAAAATTTTTGCCTCCCAAAAATAAATGTCAAAACCCCGCAGCTATCCAATAAAGCAAAATATCTCGGAGTAATCCTTGACTCAAAGCTCATTTGGAAAAGCAACACAGAAGAAAGAATAAAGAAAGCAACCAGTGCCTTTTACGCTTGCAAGAAAACCTTCGGCACCAAATGGGGGATGAGATCCAATGTCATCCATTGGATGTACACGGCTATCGTTAGGCCCGTACTAACCTATGGCTCGATTGTATGGTGGAAAGCCACTGAGAAGATTTGGATGTTGTCTTGTATTGCTTCGTATTATGAAGAATGTGCTTTTATTCGATGATGTTTAAATAAGCAACAAAATTTCAAATGTTTCTTTATTTAATTTTAATTTCCGCTTGGCCTTTCAAACAATTGTGCTTAGTGGAGGCTTTTATTTGCCAATAGGTGGTAAGTTTTAGCACGTAGGTGCATTCTATCAGTCCGGCTGATCCGGGAACTTCTTAGAATGTAAATCGTGCATGCGTATGGCGCGGGTCATACGTATCTATGAAGATTTCTTACCTCAGGGCGAATCAAAAAAAAAAAAAAAAAAAAAAAAAAAAAAAATAGAATATAGAGGTATCAAAACATGGATGGGGGTTTTCCACTTACATTTTGTAAGTGTAAGCCGGAATTTTTCGTGAAAAATAGCAGTTTTCACTTTAAAAGACCACCAACAACTTTAAAATGAAAAAATAATAATCAGAGAACTTTGGGAGGATTTGATGATGCATTAACTAAATTTTAACGATCTTTAATTTCAGATAATTTTCAGCTGAGATACAGTGAATACCGCAAATCGTCTTTTTCCAAAGACGTTATTGAAAAAGCTTTGACACCGGCTTGTTTATCGATATTTTCGCATAAAAAAATTACAGAATATTATTGAAATGATAATAATGAATAAATAAAAAAGTTTTTTTTATGCGCTGAAACTCTTACCATCCCCTTAACAGATTTGAAGATGAATTCTTATGGGGTTTATTTTCTCCTATTTACTTAATTTATATTGAATTGTCTTTCAATTCATACCATTTTAGTTATGAACGTAAAGCACTTGTAGCACCTGTATGCATCAGGGCAACACCACCCTTCCAGACAATAGACAAAATCGACTACATTCTACAAATCAATGCAAATTATTTCAAATTATATAATTATAATATCGTTGTCTATCAAACTGCTGATTTAACCATGCACATTGACCATCATTTAATTTGACACAGTAATTATATCATATTTATATCCGAGTTAAATTTTGTAATTCATGGTCTTAGTTGTTATTCGTGTCTTGTTGCAAAATGTTGCACTCTAAAGCAGCATTACTCGTGCAAATCTTGAGTTATTTTTGGCTCTTTCTTTTTCCAGTGTATTTGACCACAGCAAAAGATTTAAAAATAGGTAACCGTTGAAACTATGCCCGACCATTCTGAATGAATCCTGTATGAACTTGTTGTATTAACTCCTTTGATAGCATTTCTTGTCGATCCAGCACAGAAGGATATCACAGATGATATCGCTGCAACGTTGAAGGAAATCGATCAACTGCATCTGGAAACAGAAATTCTATATTCTGTTGTGGTTGTTGACAGCTCTGAGGAAAAATCTATGAAGACATGTTAAGTATTTATTTATTTAATGTGTTATAAAAATACAAATTGAGAATTTGTTTCTTTTATTTATTTCTTCTTTAAGCTGATAAATAATTTTGGTAACGATAGTTTTTTGCAACGAATAAAAGTTTTAAAATTTTCGTTGAGAAAAATTCTAACGAAATAATTGCGCCACACAAAGCAGAATAGCTTTGTTTTTTTAATTAAAATAAAAAAAAAAGTTATGGTTATCGACGTTTGTGCCATAAAGTAGATTAAATAATATTTTGCATTTAACAGATAAACATATTTTATTTTAAAGTTTTATTTTAAATTTTAATTGGAGTTGCCAACTACCGAATAAGTTTAAACTTACAGCGTTGCATTTTTAATTTAAAGCTATGACGAATTTTCTTACTTTTCGAAGAATGATAAAAATTTATTCGAATTTGTTTATTTTTCCGACAATATTTATTTAAAGAACGGTTTTTAGCGAATATGGATTAAAAATGAAAAAAATATGTGTAACATGCAAAATTATAATAAGACCACATTAAATTAAATCAAAAACTCAGAAGAAAGGAAATTATTTCATACTTCAATTAAGTTTCAACATTTATTAATTCTCTGCTTATACAATTTTAAATTTTAGATTGAAGCGAGTATTTTTTAACACATATTTTATTGAAAAATTTCTTTTTTGTATTTTCAAACCTAAGATTTTTTTTTTAAATGCTATAAATCACGAAATTTATAAATACCTAACTAAGAACTCACAAAATTATTCCCGCTAAAGTAAAAAATTTTAGTGTCGATTTTGCATTATCTATTTCTATAACTAAATATTATCTAACAACATTTATACTATGATAATTTCTCCGTAGTTTGCGAAATTCTCTCAATGGAAGGAACATCAGCTGTCGTTGATCTAACATATCAGCAGTGGCGCGATGGTTTGGACTTTATTAAGGAACACAGTATACCTTATCTTCGTGTCGAACGGCTACTTTCACCGTTTCTACGAATGTTTGGAGATTTTCTGCAGCAAAAAGGAGCCAATGATGTCGCCTTGATTTTTCAAAATGAGCAAGATACCAGAGAGGCACTGTACCATATGATCGATGGTTATCCATTTCGTACAGTTCTACTTAACGCTATGGATACGGTAGACTTTGCCGAGCGTCTAAAGCAGATGCGCCCAAGTCCATCATATTATGCGATATTTGCACGGGGCACTAATATGAATAGCATATTTGAAAAGGTATTCTTATTGTAGCACGTGATAAACACGTTTCATTGATTAAAAACCTTAGGTAACACAAGCAAAATTATTTGAACGTCCTCAAGAATGGCACTTTGTGTTTTTGGATGCAAGAGATCGAGTATTTAAGTTCAAAAAAGATGTAGAGTTTGCCAATAAGCTTACGGTTAATGCCAGAGCTCTCTGTCGGTCAATGCAAATGAAAGATGTTTATTGTTCCACTGGATTTACCGTAAGGAAAAGAGTTTGCAAACGTCTCAATGCTTAACAGAATTTATTTTCTGCAGTTCCAAAGAGCGGTACTCTTGGAAATCTTTCGCAGCCTCATTGATTTAGCAAGTTTCAAATGGTTAGTTCCAATACAATACGAGTGCAATGACACTAGTTCGATAGCTGATGACAATCGAAACAATTTTGAACTCCTGGATGAACTTAAGTTGAGCAACTTCATGTCGATTTCTCTACAAGAAGATCAGGAGGAATTTATTCCAGCTTTAACTTATGTTGTTAATATTTCGATTAGCTTTTACTCCAATGAACATGAAGCCGTTACCGACTTGGCTATCTGGCAAGCGGGTGAATTACGAAAGATCAACCAGACTATAAGTCCGGCACGAAGATTTTTTCGTATAGGAACAACAGAGGTTCGCATACATTTTTAGCGTCCATTAATCAACCCTTCCTCATTTAGAAGTTTATTTTTCGACTGAGTTCAAGTAATTTCAAAAACCATCTTCCAATAGGCAATTCCATGGAGCTATTATCGCTATGACTCACGCACTGGACAAATATCAGTCGATAGTAAAGGTAATCCTATCTGGGAGGGTTATTGCATCGATTTCATCGAAACCTTAGCGGAAAAACTACAATTTGATTACGAATTAGTATCACCAAAAACTGGAAAGTTTGGTGATCGCAACCAGGATACAGGGCATTGGGATGGTATTGTTGGCGATTTAGTCAGTGGTGAAACAGATTTTGCTGTAACAGCTTTGAAGATGTATTCGGAGCGTGAAGAAGTAATCGATTTTATAGCACCTTATTTCGAACAGACAGGAATATCCATTGTCATACGTAAGCCCGTAAGACAAACGTCTTTATTTAAATTCATGACAGTCTTGCGGCTTGAGGTGTGGATGAGCATTATTGCTGCTTTGGTGACAACAGCTATAATGCTCTGGCTTATGGATAAGTATTCACCATATAGTTCTAAGAATAACAAGCAAGCATATCCATATCCGTGTAGGTAGGTGCCAATACATGAACTATTTATAAAAATTTTACACGAAAATATATTACTACTTGCAGAGAATTTACACTTAGAGAGAGTTTTTGGTTTGCTTTGACCTCTTTTACTCCTCAAGGTGGCGGTGAGGCTCCTAAAGCAGTTTCAGGACGCATACTTGTCGCAGCCTATTGGCTTTTTGTGGTGCTTATGTTAGCAACTTTCACAGCCAATTTAGCTGCCTTTCTTACTGTAGAACGAATGCAGACACCGGTGCAGTCATTGGAACAGCTTGCCCGTCAATCTCGCATCAATTACACGGTCGTTGCTAACTCCGATACTCATCAGTATTTTATTAATATGAAGTTTGCTGAAGATACTTTGTATCGCATGTGGAAAGAACTTTCATTGAATGCCACAACTGACTTTTATCGTTACAGGTTAGTTCGAGTATTTCAATAGAAGTTATATTTTAATACTTCTGCAACACATTTTCTTTTCTAGAATTTGGGATTATCCAATAAAGGAGCAATATGGGCAAATTTTGTTGGCTATAAATGGTTCTAATCCGGTTATTGATGCTGCTGAAGGTTTTCGTCAGGTAAATGAGCATGAAAATGCTGATTATGCATTTATACATGATTCCTCGGAAATCAAATATGAGGTGACTCGTAACTGCAACTTGACAGAGGTTGGTGAAGTATTTGCAGAGCAGCCTTATGCCATCGCCGTTCAGCAGGGCAGTCATTTAGCGGTATTTTCTGAAAAAGTTTTATATAGTTATATATTTTTAAAATCGATTCCACAATTCTTTTTGAAGGACGAGTTTACTTATGCAATTTTGGAACTTCAAAAGGATCGTTATTTCGAGGAGCTTAAAGCAAAGTACTGGAATCACTCGCGTCTCAAGGACTGTCCGCTCTCAGAGAATCAAGAGGGTATTACTTTGGAGAGTCTGGGTGGTGTTTTCATAGCAACTCTCTTTGGCCTAGGCCTGGCTATGTTGACATTGGCGGGTGAAGTGTTCTATTACAAACGTAAGCATGCAGATCGGAGCGGAAATTCATCGGTGAACATTATTAAGGTTCGCGAAGCATTGCCCCAACAACAGAAGGTTGCATGGAACGTTGGAGGCAATGTGCAGGGTGCAAAATTGACGCCACCCCCTTCATTCGAAGATGCAACATTTCGTGGTCGTAAGGTTCCAGCAACTATTACATTGGGTGGTACAGATTTTAAACCAAGGCGAATTGATTTCATACGATCGGATATGTTGCGTACTCCGCCATATGATAATGGAAATATACCTCCAAAAGACTCCGATTTACCGCAATATGTTGAGTAAATGGATTTCAGTAAAATTGCAAAAATTTTAAATTTAATCATTTAAATCACAAGCTGCGATAATAGAAAAAAGTAAAAACTTTAAAAAAATATCTATTATCATTAAGGAAAAAAATTTATCACATGAAATGTTAGTTTGAGACTTTTTATGCCAATAAATTGTTTATTGAGACTAAAAATAGCTAAATACTCCCAAAAAACTTAAATTTTTGTGAATTAGCAAGACAGGTTTGTTTTTATATTGATCCTGATCCTGAACTAAGCCTTCCTTGTTATTCTGTGTTGAGAATGAATTAATTGTTAATTTTTATAAAATATTTTAATGTAGCTTTGAGGTCGTATAGATGAAAGCATTAACTGTAGACCGTTGGAAGCAAATATTATAAACTCCAAGGCCCGTGGTTCGAGTCCCACCTGACAGAAAATTTTTTAATTGAAATTCTGATCAAGAGCTCATAAAGAAAATAAATGTCATACAAAGCTTCTTGAAATCATGAAAATTAGTCGTTTGGAATGGGCATAAGAACATTGCCCAAATATCTGGAAAGTTTAATTTATCCTAAAGTGATTATATTGAATAAATGAATATTTTTTTAATAATATATCTTATTTTTTCAAAATAAAAATAATTTGTATGTTCCCATTGAAAAGTTTATCTTAAAAACTTTTTAGTAGTAAGAAATAAGTTAGTTCAACACATAAATTTAGAACAGCAACAAGAAAAATTTTAATGCCATGTAAAAGAGAAATGTATGTGACATGCCTAACAATCGTGTATAAGCAAGAAATTTTTTAAAATTATTAAATCAACCGATTTCGGTTCGTTTGGTATGTGCATCGAAAATCTTAGCCTCTCAGATTCTTCTATGCCAAATGGTCGATGACATACTGGCATATAGCACACCGTGATCATGATATAATAAGAAGGTATGCTCGTTTTTTTAGGTTGCTACCATGGTCATTGTCACAGTTGTCAAAATGATCAAGTTGATAGGATCGTTGAAATATTGTTTGAAGAATGTATTACACCTCTTGCACGCAGGCTAGTCTTGTGTGGTATACATGTGGCATGCATTTGACTGCACCCAGCACAACCAATGGAGGTTTAAAAAGTTAAACAAATTGTAATTATTATGAACAACAAATTTCCTGTATTTTTTTCTTAAAATTTGATATCAAATAAAAAATGGCAAAATGAAAAAAAAAATCACGTTGAACAGCGTATTTTTGACATCCATCCCACTTTTTCTCCAATATGAGCCTACCTTGTTATTCTACCATGACCATAATATGCTTGATAAGGTACACCCTGCAATAATATTATCACAGAGCTAAACTCACATCCATTGTGAACGGCTCTTACTGACTATCGATAAAATGCTGTTGCTCTTTTCTCTCGTTGTGGTTGCTATTTTGACATTCGCTACTCTACCATTGCTCCAGTAAGAAATTGAAGGCAAAGTGAAATACAAGTGTATCAAAAAATTCCACACATATTTTTGGACAAATACAAAAAAGTTCTTTATCGCATTTGAGAAAGAATCGGTTTTCTGGCAGTAAGGTTGTGCTATTCTGCAATCCAAAAAATGCAGTCTAGAATCGAAATTCTTTAATTGCAATTGAAAAAAAAACAAGTGTTTCAAATTCTAGATTAAAAAATTGTTTGCATAAGATGTTTACGTCCAATTAGTGCCCGCATTAAGTGAAATCTTAAAAAAATATATATTAATTTAAATACTTAAGAGAAATGCTATTAATTTGTGAAAGTTTAAATAATGAATAAATTGTTTAATCTTATAATATAAACAACAACTATTTAAGAGTAGCAATTTGCAGCAAGAAAAAGGCGTAACCTCAGTGACAAGCAATTGGAAAACAGAAAACTACCTTTTTCATCCTCACCCCTAACTAACCTAGCCCAGCTACTTACGGACTTCCAAGAATTGCCTATCTATTCTTCACGCTGACCTCTGCAGACTAAATCAAAGTGAAAATCATCAATAATATTTTGTAAAAAAATATACAATTTCTCACACTCAATAGCTTGCTACCGTAGAGCTATTATTTCCGCCCGCTCTACTCGACTACTCGGCCAGTAGCTTTTCAATAGACAACACCCAGCAGCTGATCGCACAGTAGTGCTTGACAATGGCGATGGCATCCAGTGGTAACAATGATCTATGGCGCGAGTGTGTCTCATGGCTAACGCGCTGCAAAATTATTCCACCCGATCACAAGGCCAATTGGTCGGAGTCAGAAATTCGTGTGCTTGCTTTAACGCTGCGCGATGGTGTGCTACTCTGCAATTTGGTTATCTATCTGGATCCGAGCAGCATGGATCCACGTGATTTTAATAGAAAGCCACAAATGGCGCAGGTGAGCACAACATTCTTGTTATTATTCATTATTTCATAATTTCGATTCAAAACAGGAATACACACCAAATAGCCTCAATTTTGTTTATATCGTCGAAGTAAAAACAAACAATAACATGTGTGCACATCTCTCTTCGATTAAATCTATGACCGAATTTAACAGCTTCAACGTCGTAAAACATATCTTGCTTTAAGATAATGGCAAATGAAATGTTTGCGTTTTTGGAGTTGATGTTGCTAAACTTAGAGCTTTGTTAATTAATTTACTGCTTCAGAAATATTTAAAATATATTCAAATTGTTAGCACCAAGCAGGCATAAGCTATAGCTATAGTAAAATTTTCTTGAAATCTTTGAAAATTTTCCACACTTTCTTTAAAGCTGCTTAAAAAAATCATACAGAATTTGAAAAAGCCAGATGAACGAACCACAAGAGCCTAAACCCCGTAAATTCAAAATAAATATATGTATCCTCAGATATTCCAGCACAGATCGTCATTTTTTATAAAAATAATTAATTAAGTAAAAAAAATTTTCACGTTTTTAAATCGAACTTAAAAGTATAAAATACTTCCTGCTAGAGTCGGGCTTTTTGTTCTCATAAAAACGTGGGGCGCATGCTATACAATGAAATTCATTCAATATATCAAATCAATACATTCAAAACAAACATTATTGAGACTCGAACTCACTACCTAGCGTATAATGAGACGATCGCTTTACGCTCTCAGCTACAGAACTTACACTGCAAGATATTTTAAATAGCAATAAATTAAACTACTTTTTAAAGGTAACTAAAAAAATTTTATTTCAACTACTTTTTTACAATTTTTGTACCCTCAGTGGTGTATTTTAAAAAATTTGAATTTGTTTCATAAAAAAAAAAACAAAAATTTCATTCACATCGCCGAGGCTCGAACTCACTACCTAGTAAACCTCTGCACAAATGCACTCGTTTTTTCCACAACAGTAGATCCAACAGTGCAGAGTTCAGAGCTTGACAGAACTCTGTTAGTCAAGCAGAGCTTATCCAAGTCATTTAATAACAACAACCAAGCACTGCAGAGCACTCGTCGACTTCAAAGAGAACTATGTTCGCCGTTTGCTTTAACAGAGCACGATGTTGTTCGTTTAATAAAAACAGAACAATTTATAACAGCGAAAAATGCACCAATCACACCTAACACAGCAGAACCTTGGCGAAGTAATTATTTTTGTTTCGTAGAGTGGTGGTTTTTGAACAATTCTTTTAATTTTTAGTTTTTTTGGAGAGAATTTTTTAAATAATTGCTAAAAAGAATGGATGTAAATGACGTAAGTTATTAAAACTTTAATTTTATTACAATATTTAATATTTTATATTATATATTTATTATAATGAATGTTTAATATAATTGATTTGTGTTTATTTTTTGTTCAATCATTAATTTATATATGTAAATTTTGCGTAATATTTTTTTCAAGTTGTAAAGTTTGTTTGTTAGTTTTTGTTGTTAGTTAATGTTGTTGCTTGTTTTATTTTTATCATTCCTTTTTGCGCGTCACTTGTTTATTAATATATATATATTAAGCACAGTTAACGTCTGCATTATTGGTACTTTTTTCAATTCTTTGCTAAGCGTTAACCCTTTAAGCGGCAGAGCCTTGGCAGTAGTTATTATAGAAATTAGTTATAGGAAGTAATTATTTTTATTTCGTAGTGAGTGAGGGGTTTTTTTTTGACAATTTTTTGAATTTTTTTTTTTTTGGAGAAAATTTTGTAAATAATTGCTTAATAGAATTATTTAAATTTTAATTTTATTATCATGAATGTTTAACCAAGATAGCGCCAGACATTTTTTTTTTTTTTATTTTGTGGTTTTATTTTGTGTAACAACCTGAAATTTTAAACTCGGATTTCAAAATACAAAGACAAATAATGATGTACGAAAGTTCAAATACAATTTTTCACGACGATTTTAATATTTTGCAGTGGTGGGATGTTCACAAAATGGGTTTCCCCTACTTAATAAAATGAGTTGCAGCATTTTAGCTACGCAAGCAAGTAGCTCAGCTTCCGAAAGAGTTTTTTCCGTAGCTCGAAATTTGATTTCCGAAAAAAGAACTAGCATTGGTTCAAGCTCTATTTCGGTTAACCAAATAATGTTTTTGCACTCGAATATAAACAAATTGGACATGAGCAGAGAATTGCAAAAGCAACTAACAAATAATTAATTTTATTTTTTAGTTTCAAAACCGTTTTCCCAATACATTCAATATTGCTAAAACCAATTACACTTACAACTTATCTAATTAACTTTACTGATAACATTTGAAACATTCACCAGCAACAAAACTTTAATCCGAAAAAAACAAATCACTACTTATAACTTAACGCGTCCGTGGGTCCGTGGCGTAGTTGGTTAAAGTGCGTGGCCGCTATTTCAACGAACCTGGAGACCCGGGTTCAAACCCCAGCAGCGACAGAAAATTATTTGAATTAAAATAATTTTTCTGTACGGCCGCCACCTCTCTGCAGACAATGACAAACCTCAGAGAGTAATCAAAGTGCCATGTAAAGCTTCTTGAGAACAAGAACCATTCCGTTCATCGCCGTTCGGAGTCGGCGTTAAGCATGTAGGATCGGTTCTCGGTCAATTGTGTACAAACTTAATAACACGCACAACACAATTGATCATAAGAAGCTAGGTCAAAGTTCTTTCAAGGGCTGAAATGGGCAGTTATTTATTTTTTTTTTTTAATAATAACTTAACAAACAATATCACCAATAACAACAAAACTTACATCTACGACAATTCAATGACAACAAAAAAAAAAACATCACCACAATAGACCAACAATCACACAAACACCAATGCTACCATAAACAACAAACGAAATCATCATCAGCAACAATATCAACAATCCAACATAACAATAAACTAACTACACCAGACTTACAATATAACCACAAATAATAAAAGTAAAAACACACCTACAACTACATTATTGTAGTTTTAATTATTGTTATTTTATATAATTTGATGAATTTCTTATATTTTGCTACTTACAAATTTTTAAAATTGTAACTTGTTTTTAATTAAATATTATTATCAAAACGGAAAACATGCATTTTAATACAAAACAAATAAGTCTTCTATTATAATTTGAATAATTAATAAGAAAATCACTTTTTTTAGCTTTTTAAATATATGCACCTAATGATTTTTTACAAGAAAATGTATAGTATGAAACTTAAATAACACAGCATAACTTCAAGCGTTCTGCTGTTGTTTACATAACTTTCGAGTCAGTGCAGACTTCTTTTCCGAATCGTGCATAACATTGTTTTGGTTTTAGTCTGTTCTTGTTCTGCTCAAGCGACGAGTACTCTCTGTAGTGTTAGGTGATTGATTTCATTGATGAGAGCAAAACATAGCAAAAGCTTGCACTACAAACGAGTGCTTTGAAACGCATTTCAAGCGCACTCGTGCAGAGGTTTACTACCTAGCGTTTAATAAGGCGATCGCTTTACGCTTTGATCTATAGAACTCACAGTAAAATATATTCTAAATCATTGTATAATTAATCAGGTAGGTGTGACAGTTTTCAATCGAACATGAATTGTCAAAAATCATACAAAACAAAGCAAACAAAAAAAAAAAAAAACAAACATATTCATTTGATTTTGACAATCCATGAACGATCTCGTGAGAAAATAGCCTGTTGTCAAACCTACCTGTGTAATTGTATCATGTTCTAAATCATGGTATAATTAATCAGGTAGGTGTGACAGTTTTCAATCGAACATGAATTGTCAAAAATCAAAGCAAACAAAAAAACAAAAAAAACAAAAAAAAAAACAAAATAGCCGAGTTTGACAATCCATGAACGATCTCGTGAGAAAATAGCCTGTTGTCAAACCTACCTGTATAATTTTATCATGGTTCTAAATGAGGTAATAAATTCAATTCAGTTGTGAATTTTTGAAATTTGAAAATGTCAAAAATGAAACAAAGCCCAAAAATATTGAAAAATCGCCCAAATAAGATGATAATAAATTAAATAAAATGTTGGCTCTTATTTTATTATGAAATAACATTAAAATTTGTATGGACAATTTTCGCGAATTTTTGAAAATTCTTCTTTATGAACCGATTTTATTCCAGTTCACACCATATAATATTTAAATAAAAATAAAGTCGAAATTTGAACCCGATAGGTGGTGCTGGGGTGGAGATATTTACGTATATGAAGTTTTCCCTGTATAAATACAGGGAAATATAATAATTTTCCATAGAACACATTGTATTTGCAAAAATAATATAAAATAAATCAATGACATAAAAATAATGTCCCGAGTAACATCGGGAATATCAGCTAGTTTTTTATATATTTTTTGAAAAATTTGTTAATTACTTAACGAAAACATGTTTGAAACGAGTTCATAAAAAAAACCTATAAAGTTCCATGGTACAATGAAAACAAGGTAGAAGTCATGGTTGAATAAATAAGGTTGTCGCATGGGTGAGAGCGAGTTCCCATAAATGTCAAATCGAAGTTGACATCTCATACAAAATCTGAAAACGAAAATTAATAACATGAAAAGCCGTTGAAGTTGTTGTTGTTGCTTTTCATTGATTTTGACAATTATGGGTACTGAAAAGAGAGTACGATCAGCCACGAGACAACCTTATTTATTCAACAATGGTAGAAGTATTTCAGAGAGGCAGACTGCCGCAACTGTCAAAACGATATTGACTGCCCATAGAAAATATGAAAGCGATTTTTTTTTTTATATTTTCTTTTGTTTTCATTTTCAAATTACTATTGAAAGACAATTTTGGCTATGAGGAAAAGAGCGCAGTCCGAAATGCGTCTACCTCTGTTATTCTACCATGTAAAGTTCAAAGAGAAAAACTTAACGAAAAAAAAAATATAAAATATTCTAAATTGGCGAATCAACTGAATCAAAGCTAAGTTTTTCATTTTCATGATTTTTTGTTCTTTTTTTTTTACAAATGGGGAATGTATATAATTTATTGAATTTATGAGAACATCCTTATTTAAGTAAATATTGTGATTTTATACGGAAAATACGGATAAATCACACAGTATTTATCTGAAATCAATAAGGTTTTAATGTTTTAATGTCCCAATGGTTACCGCCATGAACCAACCGACTAAAATTAAGACTTCGTTTAAAGGATTTTCTTAAAATTTCTCTCTATCAATCTCAAAATGCTAATTGATCTAAGCACCACATTTAACACCGGGAGCCGATTGAGTAGGCCATTTCGGCAAGGGTTTTCCAACTTTGGGCAGGGGCTTCATGATCTTATTTGGAGCTTCTGGAAAACATTTCATCTACTCTCAACTGTCTTGGGCATCGATGCAATGTTGGCTGCCTAAGCCTTTTGTACAGGTACTACCATGGGAAGCTTTCTAGAGAGATACATAACCTATTAAAATTAAATTTAAATTCTTTCGAATCAATAAAACGCTTTTGCATTTATAGGCAGGCATCCCCAGAGCGTTGGTTTAGTCCGTGATACAATTATTCAAGGTAGGAGTGACAGTTTTTTTGCACCAGCTCGTCTTGAAAATAGAAAGTAAAATATACGTGCAAATAACAGTCGGTGCAAGACACTCCTGAGAAAATAGCCAGTTGTCACTCCTACCTTATATAATTGTATCATGGTTTAGTCTAAAAAAAAAATATCCTCCGGCGCTTAACCAGAGACGCTCATTTAAACGTTCATAACTTTAGGATGAACGGACTATTTATGAAAAAATAATAAAATATAAATGAAAAAATAATGAAATAAAACTGCATTTTTTAAGTCATTTAAACCTATTTCCCCCCTTAAAAAACAAGTACGTGAATTGTTTTTTATATCAAAGAAATTGCTACTGGAATGCTAATCTGACAGATCAGCTCATAACTTCAATCAAAGTAACTTCTTTGAAGAAAAAGTTCAAGATAATTATTTCTGCGAAAAATGAATTTTCAACATAAAAAAAAGATGTATTTATGTTTCTAAATCTTCTTAATTTACAACATGGTGGTACCGTGGTCGTGTTACTTTTTTCAGAATTTTTTTTATATTTTTGCTATTTTCGCAGTCGCCTTAAACGAACTGCAATATAAAAATGTTCATCTGGTAAGGTGTAATGTGTAAGAGCAAGTCTTGAGTCAGATATTAAAATTTTGTTTATTCTAAGAATTTCGCTGTGTTTCGAGAAATAGCTACATAAACCGTTAACTTAACCGCACGTTTATGCTATGTTCAGAAAAACCTATTAATTTCCAGTTTTTGGAAGGTTTCCCTGAATCAACATCAAATTTTACTCATTCCTCCTATTTCGGCTATTGACATAAAGTTAAATTTCATAGAGTAATATTTCCAGCTATATATATATATACTTAGAAATAACAGTGTCTCAAGTTTTTGTCTTGTTGTTCTTGTTTTATATTTATAACTTGTTAATGTGCATAGGCGCTGAACACTATTTTTTATCCAGCCAACCAACACACACAAACACACACTCATAATTCCTTCCGCTAATCGGTTAATGCTGTTTGTCAACATCATGGAGCGTCGGTGTCATATATCAATTTTCACTTATTTGGTGTTTTTGTTTGTTATATTGTTTTGGAAAAGCATTCCGCAAAATACGCAATGATTACACAGCGTGTGAATTCTAAGCTACAGTAGTTGCAACTGCTACAGCTGCTTGCTACGGAGAACCGATAAATAAATTGCTGCTGGACACATTGGCAAGGAAACCCAGCAAAAGAAGCACTGTGTGTATCGTAAAGTCTACTGTTGTGGGTTGTTTGGTGAGATAGTCAGTCAGCAGATTATCTCTGGAGCACACTTTATTTGCCACTGTTTATGTTTATGTTCTTATTTTTATTACCCAATCCAGAATACCGATAAATAATTGTGTTAAAGAATTTAGCTTCTGGTGAATACAATCTAGATCTGTACAACTTAGTTACAACAATAACTATGACAATTACACAAAACGAAAAAATAAATAGAACTACTAAAAAGTCGCTTGACGCCACGCATAATATTTAGAACAACATGGTTTCACTTTAGTTATTTTATTATTATCATATAAATAAAATTTGTTATCATAAATCATAAAAATAGTCGCATCTGAACTTTTAACATGCGACCAAGCGTGGGTTGTTTAATTTTTTTTTTTTCAGGAAAAAAAAAACAAAATTCTTAGCTTGAATTTTTCTTATTTAGGTATGAGTTTTAACCTTAACCTTGCTATTCTAAAAAGACGTTCTTCGAGTGTAGGTGGTGTGTTATTTAATTCGTTAATTCGTCCCACTCGCAGTTGTAAAGAATCTGCTACAAAAGTCCTTCGTGGAATACCTTAGAAAAAGAGGTTGGCTGTATTGTGAACATAACCGCAAGTTTCGATGTGACCACGCATTTTTATCCTCATCCTTATTCTTGTTCTCTATTTTTTCCTTTGGTCCAAAACTTGTTCTTCACCTTATCTTTATTCTTGCCTTTGTCCTAACAATTGTGTTACTTATTTTCCTAACTCTTGATTTAATCCAAATCCAAATTCCTTTCCTAATCCTTGTCCAACTTACTTTTTCAGGTGTGTCTAAATCTTTGTCCCAAGCCTAGTCATAGTCTTTTCCCAATGATTGAATTCTTGTCCAATTCTTTACTCTTATCTTTGTCCTAATTCTTGTCTTATTTATTTATTTATAACTGTTTCCATGAGTATAATTTTCCTGGTTCTAACCTTTGATCAAAGCCTTGCCCGCATACATTTTCAAATTCTTGTCCTAACCCTTGTCCTAATTCTTTTCCGAATCCTTGTGCTTGGTTCAATATTAGTTTAATTTATTTTTTTATTGTTTTTAATTTTTTTGGTTTTTTTTTTGTGTTTCTTATTTCTATTTTTCTTTTATTATTATTTTTTTTTTTTTAATTATACTTGGTCGTTGCTTACTTACTTACCTTGAGGCTAGATATTGATTTTTTTTTCACCAAATCATTTCCACTACAAGTCCTTCGTATCTTTTTGAAAAAATAAAGTTTTGCAGATGAAGTAAAAACATGAAGCTCAGAATTCGTGGAATCAATTTTGCAAATTTCAGTAGAATGTTTTTCGTGAGCGTCGTAAGGTCGCTTAATCGACTCGGGTGGTGGTGCTGATCAAGAATATATATACTTTTCTATACCTAAACTTCTTACGGGCGTTACAATCGGAGTGATAAAACGAATACAACCCTTTTAAGTTTTTTAAACGTGGGGTATAAAAAAGGTATGAAACTTATCACTCGAAAGGTACTGTACCACAGATGTGCCGAAAAATAGAAAAAAAAACAAAATAACTAAAATATATTATGTGATTATTGTATTTCAAAATAAATGTATGCATTCTCATACCCATGACTGTAGCTTAAATCTCTCTGTATTTTTAATCGAGAGCAAAACAACAGATCTATTAAGCATCGTTGTTTTGCTCTCGAATGCACGAGGAGGAGTACTTTAACAGAGCTGTGTAGCATTGTTGGTGTTGTGGCTTTTTCTTAATTTCTCTCTCTTCGATACGCTTATGACAAAAATTATTGTCAGCGCGCAGAGAGAGCCGCTGCAAGATCTAAACTGCTTCATTCAATCATGCAATATAATTGCATAGAATTATTACTTGGAGTGTATATGTGGCACTATAAAATGATAAAACAATAAGGAAGAATTTTTACTTGGTCTTACGACAAGAAAAAAAAAAAAAATTTGACGTCGTCTGGTAGCGTAAAAATGCAAAAGTGTTGCATGGAGTTTTAACGCGCTGAGTAGAAGTGCTACGAAGAATTTAATTTTGCAACAATAAAAAATGGGTTTATGACCTCATTACGAAAAAAAAAAACAAAAAAGTTTTTTAGAGCCTCGACACCACGGAGGTAACCCGCTTTAATGCAGCAAAAATGCAACAAGCATAAGAAACATTGCATGGAATTATAACTCCATGAGTATTGACGCTACGGTAAATTTTATAAAATTACAGTAAAGATGAGGTTTTCCGTCACATGATAAAAATAAAAAAAAATCAAAGGCCTCTCAGGGAACCCCTTAAAGTAAGCTAAAATGCAATAGCAAAAGTAAAAAAAAAAAAAAAAAAAAAAAAAAAATAATAAATTGAAATTTAAATAAGGACGTGGATTTGGCTAAGCATTAGGGCAATGATTAGACAAGGGATGAGAGCAAGAATTTGGACAAAGATTAGCACCACAGGCAAATACAGAGTTAAGCTACTATATCTTTTTCGCCAACTCTCAGCATTCACCCATTTAAAACCACAACTCAAAAATTTTTGAAATTTTCAACGATATTGATGACAATGGTTGGGTTCAAGGACAACACAATACGTCAATAAGATAACGAGTAGGACAAAAATTAAAACACAGATTAGAGTATAGAATTAGACAAGGATTAGGACAAGAATTGAGAAGATGACTTCGACGAAAACTGAGATAACGATAAGGACAAATATTGAGTCATACAGTGTTGGAAAAAATAATAGGGACACACTAATTAAAATCTTCAATGATCGAATAAACATTTTTCTTATTGTCCCTTTTTAATGGAAGCTAGTGTAAATTTACTTTATCTAACGGGACTTAAATAAGCAATATAGTCTTTGATGTAAAGCATGATCATTCGGAATTAAATCGTCATCGCATGTGTACACACCAATTTTAGACTGGAAAAAATAATAGGGACAAAATAAAATTTTGAGCTGAAAAATTATAAATTCTTAACGGAAAAAATTGGTAAGTGTAATTTTAAAGGACTACGATAAAAATGTTAAATTTTCAATTTTTATCCCTTTCAATCGGTAGCTGTTCATTACATTGTTTGGAATGCTATTAATTCGACTTCGAAAAGAAAGAACAGAGAAAGGCAACGGAAAAGTTTGAAACAGTTTGACAAGTTGCTGGTACGTTATTCGAAAAAAATCCATTTCTTTCATTGAATGACCTTTAGCAGGCACTTAAAGCAACAGTTACAAGCCGCATAATTAGAAATAGACTTCGAGAAGCAGGACTGCCCAGAAGAATTCCCAAGAAAGTCCCGAACTTAAACAAAAATAACATTAAGAAAAGGATTGATTTCGCCAATAGACACGTGTTTCGTCCGCATTGGAAAAATGTATTATGGTCTGACGAAACCAAGATAAATTTGTTTGGTTCGGATGGAAAAACCTTTGTAAGACGGCCAAAGAATGCAGAATTCGAACCCAAGTACACTCGAAAGACCGTAAAACACGGAGGCGGCTCAATTATGATATGGGGGTTGCTTTTCAGTGGCTGGGGTAGGACCCATTCATTGGGTAAAAGACAAAATGTGTGCCGTGGCATGCAAAAGAGGCCTTTAAAGTGGAACTTTATACATGACAACGAGCATACAGAAAAATTGGTAAGGACATGAATCAAGCGCAACAAAATCAAGAGTATGACTTGGGCATCCCAGTCGCCGGACTTCAACCCCATAGAGCATCCATGGGTTTCCTTAAAAATTCAATTGGAGCCTATAAGTGTAAAAATAAGGACGATTTGTGGGATAAAATTCAAGAAGCGTGGTAGTCAATACCTGTGCAAACTTGCGCCAACCTAGTGGAGTCTCTGCCTCGTAGATGCGAGGAGGTGCTCAAAATGAATGGAGCATCAACCAAATATTAAACAACTCAATTCATAAAATTGTTGTAAGTAATAGAATAAAAAAGTTTTGCAACAAATTATTTAATTATTATTTAATATTTGTCCCTTTTATTTTTTCCAGGCTGGTATACCAAAAATGAATAAGTTTTCTTTAAAGAAGTCTTTTAATACATTGTCTGTTTTTGTTATTGAATTATAAGTTCAGATTTTTTTTTATTTTATAAAATAACTTGATCATAAGTACTTTGAAATCAAAATATATTCTTGAAAACATTCAATTATGAGCTTGTTCTTATTAATTTTTCCAACACTGTACCTAAAAAAAATATTTGGGACAGGATTAGGAAAAGTATAAGGATAAGAAATGGGACCAGGAATATGACAAGGATTTGAAGACACTTAGGACAAGGTTCTAGAAAAGAAGTGGGAGCAGGATTAGGAAAGGATTTGAATAAGGATAAGTTAAGGCATTTGGACATGGATTAAAACAAGAGTTTTTACGAGAAGAAGAAAAAATATAAGAATAAGGATAGGAAGGAAGAGAAGTTTGGGAACAATTGAAAGGATAGACACAAGATTAAAGACAAGGATAAAGATATACTGTCACATGAAAATCTACAGATGTGTCCACGATACAGCCAACTTATTTTTAACTTTTCCAAGCGTTTTTCAATAAAAATAAAAATCAAAGAGAAAAATCGATTTTGATATGGTCGAATTACGACCACAGGCGTTACTAGTTCTAATAATTCTCTGTAATTTTCAAATAATTTTTGACTCTGACTGTGTACTGGCTCAAAATTTTCAAATAAGTTTTTGTTTTACTTCAAAAAAACAAAAATTTTAACCAACACTTGCTTACTTACTTACTTATCTGGCGCTTACTACTCTGGCGGTTTTGGTCTCGTATGAGAAATTCCGCCAGCCATTTCTGTCTTGCGTTTGCTGGCGCCAGTTGGAAACACCAAGCGTGGTCAGGTTATCCAACACCTGATCCTTCCAACGAAAATGTGGGCGTCCTCTTCTGCGTTGACCACCACCGGGCACCGAATCGAATATTTTTTACCAACACTTGCTACTTGTCTTAAAAATAGATTGCTTAAATAAAAAAAATTCGCAGCCTAAAATAACACAAAAACGCTCTATTCGAATCCAAAACCTCAAATATTTATTTTGTTTATTTATCTATATCTATCTATACTATTATATAAAATGAAAGTGAAAATTTTTTGTGTCCGCAAAACTCCAGAAGTACTGGTCCGATTTTTTTGAAATAAGTTTTAAAATATCACATTTGTGCTACAAAAGGTTCATTGGTTATTTTCTTTACGAAATTTTAATAATAAGTATCTTTAATTAAAGTGTTAAGTTTTTTAAAAAATCATCCACAATGCCATGCATTGCTTGATCGTTAGCTTTTCATGCGTTTGTGCTGCGAGAGCCTCAATAAACTGCATGTTGCTCTCTACTATACTCTTTTTGTTCTCAGCAAGCACAAAACAACAAAACAAACAAACAAATACATATACATACATACTTTGCTGCGCTTAAAGCTAATTGGATCGAAGTACATTCTAATATGTTCAAAGTAGTTTTGATGTGGAGAATTAATCTAACACAGTTTTGTTAAAAGGGGATTCACGGACCTCCTTTAGCATGTTGAGGACTTTTCTGATGAGAATGAGATTCAATCCGACTTGATGTATGTATGTATGTACGTATTTTTATTTGTTTCGCTGCATGCAACTTTTCTACACATGTTTTGACGGTGGTTTTTCTGTAATTTCTAAATGAACAAAAGGAACAAACGGCTGACTTTTTACTTTATAGAATTGACATTGTGTGGTTCAATAAGTTTTTTTATAAATAAGCAAGAGAACTGGGACAGGCATAGGAAAAGGGGTTATGGCTTCGACCACACAAGTCAAATTTTTGATATTGAATAGTTTTGGAACTAAACGTCGCATGACAATAAAACTCAGTATGGAGTTACTAATTGCCAAAGTCTTTCTACTGGAAAACCGGTTTGTGCATTGGAAAAGGGGGTGTGGCCCGATTCTCTATACAGAATAGCTATGGAAGCTTAAATCACAGGACATTGAAACTCATAATGGAATTGTCACCTGGGAGTGATGTTCTGCTACTGGGAAACTGTAACGGGCAGTGGAACATGAGCGTGGTGTCACACTAAGGGATTAATAAAAGTTTTGAGTTTACTTATCATTTCCAATATACTTGCTGGGTGCAGCAACGCGCGCCGGGTATCGCTAGTAATTAATATTTTGTAAATAAATTTGTGTATAATATTTATTTATAACCAAATAAATGTAAATAAATAAATTTACAAAATATGCCTCAAGGTGCTGGGCTACAAAGACCATTTTGCACCGAACATACAATATTTATGTGTATAAAATATATTTTTTTTATATGTCGTAATGATACAAATTATGTTTTGCCAAAGATTGATTATTTTATGGTAGTGATTCATTGATTATATTGATGGTATCTTTTTTGCTGCAATCTAGTGCCATATCAGTAGAAATGTTAAAATCTCAAATATGAAAACCTTAAAAATCATTTTCAAAATGAAATAAATAAATTTCATTCAAACCATTTCATTCTCTTCCAATTAAAATTTGACAAAACATTTTCAATTGATTTAGTTTCTGACATAACAAAATTATGGTTAATTATGTTTTTTGCTGCAAATCACTACTATTTCCAAATAAGTTATACGCAATATAATACATGTTATTCCAATATTAGTAACGCTTTACAAAATGAGTTCTTGGAAAATGGATCGCACTAGCTGCAAGCAAGTATTTCTCTTTAATTGTCCTACTTTGTGTTTGCAACCCACACCACGCTAGCACCACCAGCACCATTGCCACCACCAGGAACGACTGACCTTTGAGTTATAAATGCTAGCGGAAGCTAATTAAAAAATTATATTTTAATCCTTGTGCTATATTGTGACAGCTTGTCCAATGGGATTAATTGAGTGTTTTTCTGCATAAAAAATAAGCAGGGCGAAGATAAAAAAACGTACCAATGCCATATTGTAGGTGCTGGAGGATGGTTGTTTAGAACTAATAGCAAATAAAACACATGTATAAAAGCAGCTTAATGAACGATGTAAAGATGCAAGACGAATAAAGGAAACAACGCGGCGTAAGTGGCAGCTAATTATCAACAGTCAAAATGCCAAATGCCAAAGCTAATCAATTATAGCGCACCAGCAGGACCTGCTCTATCTCCAGCACATATTTATCAGTAATTATTGCAATAGTTTGCATGTATTCCACTTAATAGTGAATTGACTCTATTGCTTTCTTTTTGTTATGGCATCATTTATGCGAAATTTATGGCTAATCATTTCTGGCCTAGCCCATGGTTCATTTGGCACATTTCGTCCGTATAGACGAAATTACAAAAAAATTGCGTAAGGAAGGAAATTCTTTTATTGGTTAATTGCTAGCAATTAACACGATGCGTCTTGGAATTTGTTCAATTATATGTGTGACTTTCATTTGAGCCAAGTTCGCTTGTCTTTCGCCTGTCTTCTTAACCTTGGCCAACTTAAGTTCTTTCGCTTTCCTTTTGTGTACGTACTTTGCCATTATCAACACTTCCTACGCGGAAAACATAAAGTCAAGCATTAAATACGAGCAAGAATGAGTCATAATTAAGGAACCGTGAACAAAGGAAATAACGTAGGAGCCACAGCTCCACTCATAATGCATGTAAGCAGCTCATTTTCCAGAAACAAAAAAAAAGTACTAATCATGATAGAACTAGTCCGGGAGTGAAAAATATCCGCAATTTTAGCTGACGTTAACAGTCTCAGTTCGAGTCTGAGGAAATGATTTTACTTATAAAGCGTGACAACAGCTGCAAAAAAAAAAAAAATCAACAGTTTTTATGAAATTTTTGGAACTTTTGGTAACAATGAACTTTTTAGTTCTTTTTTTTTTGACCTCGTTATAAATGCGAGTTTGGAATAATTTTCTGCGAACTTGCATATTATCTTTATAATTAAAACTAGTTTTCTGTTTGTTTATTTGTCTGCTTATTATACTATTTGAACCGATATCACTCAAACAAAGCGTATATAGTTCAATATCCTTTCTGCAAAACGTACAGTTCGTAGAAAATTTGGAAAACAGATTTTTATTTTTTTTTTGCTACAGGTTGCTATAGGTTGCTATAAGTTGCTACATACATATATTTCGGGAATAAATATTGAGACTGATTTTATTTTTTTCATTTTGAAAAATTACAAACAATTTTTAAAATTTTTGCCACGGTACTTTTGCCTCTTGGGGCATGTAGAAAATAAGAAATATTCCTGGATAAGGAAGACAAACAAGCGACGAAGAATTATTTTTCGTCAAGACAATGCCAGCTCCCACACATCAGCTCAAACAAAGGCGTTTTTGAGCACTCCAAACATTGAATTCATGGGTCATCCGCTGTACAGTCCTGACTTGACACTCAACGACTTCTTTTTGTTCTCGCACTTCAAGGACAAACTGTGGACAACGATTTTCAACGCCAGAAGAAGCCGTTGATGTGTTCAATAACTACGTTTTGGAGGTGTCTCAAGCGGACTGGCATAGATGTTATGTCAAGTAGCTCGAACGCATGCAAAAATGTATAAATCATATAGAATATTTCGTTAAGCAATAAAAAAAAATATTTCAGGCGATAAGCTC
Organism: Pherbina coryleti; assembly: GCA_943735915.1. Classification (NCBI taxonomy): domain Eukaryota; kingdom Metazoa; phylum Arthropoda; class Insecta; order Diptera; family Sciomyzidae; genus Pherbina; species Pherbina coryleti. Next base: position 10,678,330 of record OX030951.1, read on the forward strand.
TAAGCTCAGAAAGGAGACAAGAGGAAGAAAGTGTAAAGCGTCGGCCCGCATCTACCAATTGCTAGTGAGGTGTTAAAAAAAACCATTTTGCCCCTCAAATGAGTTGCGAAAAGAGTTTAATTTTAGTAAGAATTATAAATCGTCTAATAATAGTTGTTTTGATGGCGAAAACTCCAAGAAAAGTAACACTGCTAAGTTCCAAAAAAAATTAAGGGTAGAATTTTCCAAAAGTTATTTAAATCTTGATTTTTTGAATAATGTTCCATGGTCTGATAAAACGAAGTTTAATTTATTTAGTTCGGATGGAAAAGCGCTTTTAGACGTCCAACAAATGCAGCCTTTTCACTGAAATATAAAAAAAAGAACCGTTAAACATGTCGGCGAATGAATATTGATATGGGGACGTTTTCGGCTAATGGACCAATCTTTTGGATTAAAAGCAATATGCGCCCAAAAGACTACGTGCACATTCTTGAAATAGTCATGTTACCTTATGGGGAGGAAAATATGGCGCTTCATTCGAAGTTCATGTAGGGGCACTGAAGTATGCATTAAAAAGTGGTAAAATTCTAGATTTAAGCTGATCAATTGCCCATATTACAATGACCCTCACAGTCTCAAGACTTAAACCCCATAAATCGTCTATAAGGTCGTCTATAAGGTAAAAAATAAGAATGAATTATGGACTGACATCCACAGATCCTTGTATAAATCTTCAGAGATATGCAAGAAGTTAGTTAACTCTATGCCACAATGGTGTCCAGTATTGCTTCAGAGAAAAGTTTACATTGAAAGGATAATTGTAAAATATATTATTTCTGAAAAAAATAACGAGATCTATAGAGATTATTGCTCTTTATTTTTTCTAGCTCGTTAAAAAAAAACTGATTGAATTTTTTAGTACAATAAAGTTTAAAGGCAAAACTCTTTCATAATTTCAGCACTATTGCTATAGTTACAAAGTTTTTTTATTTTGAAAATCTTGATAATAAACAAGAAAAATAAAAGATAATAAAAAAAAAAAAACAGAGTTGGCTGTGCCGTGGACACACCCGTAGGTTTTGACGTGACGAAGTTTCTTGTTGTTGTTGTTAATGTTGATGTTGATGTTTGTGATGATGTTGATGTTGATGTTGATGATGTTGATGTTGGTGTTGATGTTGATGTTGATGTTGATGTTGATGTTGATGTTGATGTTGATGTTGATGTTGATGTTGATGTTGCTGTTGATGTTGATGTTGATGTTGCTGTTGATGTTGATTTTGATGTTGATGCTGATGATGATGTTGATGTTGATGTTGATGTTGATGTTGATGTTGATGTTGATGTTGATGTTGATGTTGATGTTGATGTTGATGTTGATGTTGATGTTGATGTTGATGTTGATGTTGATGTTGATGTTGATGTTGATATTGGTGTTGGTGTTGGTGTTGGTGTTGGTGTTGGTGTTGGTGTTGAGGTTGGTGTTGGTGTTGGTGTTGGTGTTGGTGTTGAGGTTGGTGTTGGTGTTGGTGTTGGTGTTGGTGTTGGTGTTGGTGTTGGTGTTGGTGTTGGTGTTGGTGTTGGTGTTGGTGTTGGTGTTGGTGTTGGTATTGCTGTTGATGTTGATTTTGATGTTGATGATGATGTTGGTATTGATGTTGATGTTAATGTTGATGTTGATGTTGATGTTGATGTTGATGTTGATGTTGATGTTGATGTTGATGTTGATGTTGATGTTGATGTTGATGTTGATGTTGATGTTGATGTTGATGTTGATGTTGATGTTGATGTTGATGTTGATGTTGATGTTGATGTTGATGTTGATGTTGATGTTGATGTTGATGTTGATATTGGTGTTGATGTTGGTGTTGATGTTGATGTTGATGTTGATGTTGATGTTGATGTTGATGATGATGTTGGTATTGATGTTGATGTTAATGTTAATGTTGATGTTGATGTTGATGTTGATGTTGATGTTGATGTTGATGTTGATGTTGATGTTGATGTTGATGTTGATGTTGATGTTGCTGTTGATGTTGATGTTGATGTTGATGTTGATGTTGATGTTGATGTTGATGTTGATGTTGATGTTGATGTTGATGTTGATGTTGATGTTGATGTTGATGTTGATGTTGATGTTGATGTTGATGTTGATGTTGATGTTGATGTTGATGTTGATGTTGATGTTGATGTTGATGTTGATGTTGATGTTGATGTTGATGTTGATGTTGATGTTGATGTTGATGTTGATGTTGATGTTGATGTTGATGTTGATGTTGATGTTGATGTTGATGTTGATGTTGATGTTGATGTTGATGTTGATGTTGATGTTGATTTTGATGTTGATGTTGATGATGATGTTGGTATTGATGTTGATGTTAATGTTGATGTTGATGTTGATGTTAATGTTGATGTTGATGTTGATGTTGATGTTGATATTGATGTTGATGTTGGTATTGGTGTTGGTGTTGGTGTTGGTGTTGGTGTTGGTGTTGGTGTTGGAGTTAAAGTGGTTGTTGGATTTGGAGTTGGTGCTTTTCTTTTAGCTTTTTTTTTGCTTCCCCATTGGTTGTGCTCTAATTTTAATTAATCCAGCAAAAGTGATGCATATGCGTCACATTAGGCGGTTGGTTCCCTTAGGGTCTTTGACACGCCGTCAATTTTTTTTTTTATTTTTGTCATATGCCCGAAGACCTCACCTTTGTTTTCGTTCCTTAAAATTTACCAGTAGTCACACAGTTAAAAATCTATGCAACGTTTTTTCATGGCTGTAGCATTTTTACTGCATTATGTGATTGCATCCCTGAAATCATGACAACAAGAATTTTTTTGTAATTTAGTTGTGAAGCCTAATAACACATCCATGCTGTCGTAAAACAAAATTTACCGTATCACTCTTCCTGAGTGAGTAATAATTCCATGCAACGATATTACATTTCTGTTACATAAGCTGCTATATTCACGACCTGACGACGCTGGAATTTTTTTTTTATTTTTGTCGTAAAGCCATCTGTAAAACCTTCATTTTCCTTTTTAAAGTTTTATCGTAGTTTATATACTCATTGAGTAAAAATTCAATGCAACGCCGCTGCATGAATGTTGCGTTATCGATCTTTGAGCGGCTCTCTCAGCGTCCCCATGGCGACAGAAATTTTTTGTCGAATTTTGTTGTGAGGACTTACAGTAGGCCTTTATTGGCGAATGGTATTTTTAATCCTAGCACTAATACTCAGCGAGTAATAATTCCATGTAACCAATTTTCAGTTGTGTTACTTAAACAGTTCCCCCTGCAACCCCATGATGTTTTGAATTTTTGTTTTGTTTTTATAATGAAGTCAAAGAATTAACCTTTACGGGCATACCATGTTTTTAATCATAGCTGTTATACTCAGCGAGTAACAATTCAATGCAACGCAGATGAATTTTTAAAAAATTCATTTTTCAACTTTTTTGGAAACTAGAGCAGTACAACGTAACTTCGTCACGTCAAAAAATGTTATCCTTAAAAATTTGTTCTTATTTTTTCCAACACTGTATATTTCATTAATTTTTGCCTTTAAAACTTAATTGGACATTGCCATAGTCAAGGCAGCTTTAATCTTTCAACAATATGCAATAGTACCTCTGATTTATGCAATAGTATCTTTTATGCTAGCCATAGACGAAAAAGTTGACTTTACTCCATTAAGTGTACTTTTAAGATATACTCAACTATACTATACTTGCTATTGTTGATTTACTTTTGAGAAAAAAGGAGTTGACTGTATACAGTCAATGAAGGATCTCGTATTGAGGTGACGTAAACGTTCTATTTTTGCTATTGATTTTGAGTTTGCTTTTCTGTTTTTATTTTGTTTGCTTTTGTTTTTGTTTTTGCTTTGTTTTTGGTTTTGTTTTGCTTTTATATTTGATTTTACTTTTGATTTTGCTTTTGCTTTTGCTTTTGATTTTGCTTTTGTTTTTGTTTTACTTAATACATTCCGCTCTTGCATTTGTTTTTGCATATGAGTTTTTATTTGCTTTTTTATTTGCTTTTTTATTTACTTTTTAATTTTGTTTTTATTTTGTAATTGTTTAATTTTGTTGTATTTTTCGCATGTGGTCGAAAACGTCACCTTTATTTTAGTTTCATTAAATTTACCATAACGCCAATAGTCACGAATTTATAATTTCATGCAACGTTTTTTCAACATTGTTGAATTTTCACTGCATTAATTGGTTGCCTCCGTTGTGTCATCCACCACGGAGATTTAATATCTTAAAATAAAATTTACCGCACAACTCTAACAATAACTCCAAAAGTATGCAACAATATTACTTTTTTGTTAACAACTGACCACAACATTATTTTGTTTTTGTAATTTTTGTCTTAAGGCCAAATATTAATCCTTCATTTTCGTTTTATAACATTTACTGTGGAACATATGTAGTAATAATTTCATGGAACGCCAGTGCTTTTTGGAAAAACTGAAAAATGCCTTTCAACTTTTTCGGAAACCTGCGAGCATGATACATTTATACAAGGTAGGAGCGACAGTTTTTTCGTCTTGCATCAACTGTCAAAAATAGTATAAATAAGAAAACGAATAAAGAAGGAAAGAAAATAGAAAACAAAATATGCAGGCAAATGACAGTCGGTGCAATACACTGGTGAGAAAAAAGCCAGTTGTCACTCTTACCTTGTATAATTGTATCATGCCTGTGAGGTAGAACATAACGTTGTCACGTCAAAAATGTATGCTCAAAATTACACTTTTTTTATTTCTTTTCCTATGTCATAACATTTATTGGCAAAATTTGTTTCAGTTTTAAAAATTTTATGTAACACCTGCATATGTTGTGAAAGGATTTTTCAATATTATTTCATTCTTTTTTAATTCTTTCATTACCGCTGCCTCATATTAACAGTATATCCTGTTTTTATATTATTTAATTGCTTATACTCTTGAAAATTATTTGACTTTTCAATCTGTAAAAGGATTGAATATATTTTGTTGGAACTAGTGCATAGACTAGTGCATAGAATATTATTACTAAATTAATGTATTCGTTAGTTTATCCGTAAAAGTGCCAGTATTAATGTCAATATCACTCCAAGCATATTCTCGAAAAAATATGTTTAACAAGACCTCTACAGAAAGCTAAGAATATACATTTTCCCCCAGGCTTACTTCAAAAACTTTTTATGTAATAAAAACTATTAACCTCTGAAGTTAAGGTTGGCTTTAAAATGTTAGTATTTACTGTATCAATCCAAGTAGATTTTCGAATAAGTATTTTTAACATAACTTTTACCTACGTCACCCTCCATATTCTCAAAAAGTCTTTCTTCACAAAGCTTATATGAACATTATAGTTAATTTTTCTAAAAATAATTTTATAGACTTTAAAGATCCTATAGTAACTCACAAAAATGGCCATATCTCAAGGAATTTCCTCGAACTTGCTGTTTTAACCTTTTAAGCATAATTTTCTAAAAAATTAACCCACTGTGCCATACTGTATCGGATTCGAGATGGAAGTGCTTTTTCGTATATTTTATCCGATTCCGTTTCGGTTCCAAAACTGATCCGTTTTTTTATGAAATTTCTCTCAAAAACGCAAATTGCTGTTTCTTTTTGCTTGATGGATTTGATACGGGTTCGAAACGGGTCGTCTGACGGACTCGTTCGAAACGGAACCGCGAAATTAAAACGAAACCTTAAAAAAAAACAAAAATTTTTAAAACAATAAAACCCCGTCCAACACCGGCTCTATCAGCTTGTATTAAATAACTCTTCATTCGACTAAATTCTTGAAAGAAAAAAGTTCCACAATTTTATGCTATTCATGTTTTTTTTCGACAATTGTGCAAGGTTTTTCATTTCATTTTATTACCGTCTACTCCGAATTCCGGAATGACATCAAAAAAAGAAAATGAAAAAAAACAAAAAATTTAAAACCTGTTGCTTGAAATTTGCTTTCAACGAAATCGTAATAAAAAAAATTGCATTTTTCTGCTTTGGAATGTCAAAGTTATAACATTGACTAAATGACACTGTGACTGACTGGCTGTCTGACTGACTTTCCGTTTGTCTGCTTGAAGCATCTACCACGAACAGCAGCTTGTTGCTGCGTGTTTTCTTTTGTCTTTGCTGAGCATACGTTTTCTTTCGTACACCCTGACCTCTGTCAAACTTCGCTTGAAGTTTGAGTTTAACCCTGAACATTTTTTACATTTTACCGCATCATGTTCGATGCTTGCCACTCGTCAATTTAAATTTTTCTATCCACTCTTTTCAAACTTTGTATATTTTTCCCACCCCATTCCACCCATCCTCAATCAATCTCAACACATTTCGAGCAAAAAAAAAAAAAAGGAATAAACAGATAAAACCTTTTCTTCCTAAATTTATTGGCATAAGTTGGTTTTTCTTTGTAGTACTCAACCCAAAGACGTTTTCACTCAAAAAGTTGCGAAAACTTTTAACGTGCATCAATATTTCAAAAGATAAAGATAATTGGAGAGGAGGAAAAATAAGTTTAAAAGCATTGAGAAATCCTTACTTAATGGTTGAAATTTCCTGTTTATTTTGGTTTTTTTTTTTCGGCAAAGCAAGTTTTTCAAAATAAGGTCGTGGCATACATAAACATCTATTCACCCGAGTGACTAGAGCTAAACAAAAAATTGTACCCATCCCTCAGAGCCTATTTTTAGATGTCTCTCCTGCAATCAATTTCTATAGAGCAAGAAGTGTCTTTCATTAGAAGCCGTTATAAGTTTGTTACATAATTCAGGACTTATTTTGTATAGATGTTGCCTGTCATTTGAAACAGGTTTGTTGATTTGCAAATTACATATCGTTCATTTCGTCCAAGACCGTCACAACTCAAAATTTGAATTTTCCAAGAAAACTAATTTATACATTTGTCTCATTCCAGCAAAATTTGGCACAAAGTTGTCTTAAATATATGTGAAGATCCCATATTAAATTCCCAAAAGAAAAATGTTATTCTTTTTTTCTTTAACCTACGTTGCCGCTTTATTGGTGCCGCTCGAAACATTTTGGGGTCGTTAAAAAAACATGTTTTAGGGTTGACGGTTGCCCTTATATTTTACCTTCTACGAGGAAACGAAGATCAAACTAAGTAGAAGTTAAAGTGGTATTAAATGAAAATTTTTCGATTTTCAGCGTTCCGTTTTTACAAATTGGAGTGCAATTAAATGGACAATTTTTCCTTGTTTAGTAATTTCATATCTATGTACTCGACACCTATGAAAATATTTACTAATGATTTCCCGTTTGAAGATATGATTTCAAAGTATGAATTTTTGGATATGCCTCAGTATAGGTCCTGTATCTATAATAACGGCATATTTAAAAAAAACTAAATGTCTTATGCTAGGAGTTCGATTAATATTCCAAACCCTGACATATTTTGGGAGAGTGTTTTGCCTTATTTTCGAGATATTCACTTTTTAAAATTTCTATTTTACAAAAATTGAAAATTGCTACGCCTTTGTTGGCTAAGGCTCAAGAACGGCCTTTTGATTATTGATATTGGAAAAAGGCATTTATATAAAATGCATCAGTGTTGCATGGGATTGCTTCTTGCTAAGTATCGGTACTACGATAAAAGTTACAAAACGCCAAAAAAGGATTTAAACTTAGCCTGACGCCAAAAACAAAAAAGAAATTATGACGTCATACGCTTGTGGAGGTAGCAGTTTATGCAACAAAAAGGCAATATTGTTGCATGGAATTATTATGCGCTGAGTAGAAGTTCTACGGAAAATTTAAATTCACAACATCATAGACAATTTTTTTATCTCATAACGATGTTGGTGCCATGGAGGCAACCGCTAAATGCAGTAATCGAAATCAGAACAAAAATCAAAATCAAAATCAAAATCAAAATCAAAATCAAAATCAAAATCAAAATCAAAATCAAAATCAAAATCAAAATCAAAATCAATCAAAATCAAAATCAAAATCAAAATCAAAATCAAAATCAAAATCAAAATCAAAATCAAAATCAAAATCAAAATCGAAATCAAAACCAAAATCAAAATCAAAATAAATATCAAAATCAAAATCAAAATCAAAATCAATTCAAAATCAAAAATCAAAATCAAAAATCAAAATCAAAATCAAAATCAAAATCAAAATCAAAATCAAAATCAAAATCAAAATCAAAATCAAAATCAAAATCAAAATCAAAATCAAAATCAAAATCAAAATCAAAATCAAAATCAAAATCAAAATCAAAATCAAAATCAAAATCAAAATCAAAATCAAAATCAAAATCAAAATCAAAATCAAAATCAAAATCAAAATCGAAATCAAAACCAAAATCAAAATCAAAATAAAAATCAAAATCAAAATCAAAATCAAAATCAAAATCAAAATCAATTCAAAATCAAAAATCAAAATCAAAAATCAAAATCAAAATCAAAATCAAAATCAAAATCAAAATCAAAATCAAAATCAAAATCAAAATCAAAATCAAAATCAAAATCAAAATCAAAATCAATTCAAAATCAAAATCAAAATCAAAATCAAAATCAAAATCAAAATCAAAATCAAAATCAAAATCAAAATCAAAATCAAAATCAAAATCAAAATCAAAATCAAAATCAAAATCAAAATCAAAATCAAAATCAAGATAAAAATAGAAATAAAAATAAAACAAAAATAATAATAAAAATAAACTAAAAATATAAAGAAAAATAAAAATAAAATTAAAAAATATAAAACTAAAATTAAAATGAAAATTAAAAATTAATTAAAAAAAAATATTAAAAATAAGGACAATAACAATAAAAAAAAATAAACACAAATAAAAAACATACCTAAAACAAAAATAAATAAAATGAGACAAGTATTAAAACAATGATCCAAATCGAAACAAAGATTAGTAAAAGGTTTAATAAAACGACGAGAAATGCCATTCGAACATAAATTAAGATAAGAATTAGGACAAAAATTGGAACTGAGAATGCGTCAAGAAGTGGAATAAGAATTCCACAGAAGACAAGAACTTCGACAGGAATTTTGACATGGATTATGACGAGGAGTAAAAAAGTATTGAGTCAAATACAAGAATAAGAAAAAGGTGAGGACAAGCTCAAGGACAAAAGAAAGAATACGATTAAGGATAAGAACAATGAAAAAGATACATATAGCACGTCAAATCTACGGGTTTGCCCCATTCACATTCATTGTCACACTCACTTGCATCCTTTTTCTTTTGACACAGCTACAGGAGAAGCATTTCAACTTATATTGTGCTCGTCTTCCCTTAAAATGGCCTTGGAAAGGATGAGTGTAGTTGGCCTGGCAAGCTGTACGATCACGTTTAAATTCGTTGGTTAAATTCGTTAGATCTAACGGTTATCATCGAAAGAGAAAGGCTGTCCCTTTAGGCAGCATGCAATTTAGTTTTTATTTCTTCACATGTTTTCCTTGTGAAAATAAAATGCTTTAATTTTTTAAATTAGTTAAATGAATTGGGCTTTTCGATTTAACAGAACTTTTTGTGTGTAAGACGCCTTTTTTAATGTCCTTCCAGCATTTATCAGCATGATACCAAAATATCCACAACTTCTGTTAATCTTGTTAATGCCTCGAATAAACATTCTACCGTTAATATTAATAGGAGCATAATATTTTATGTACATTTTTTTTTGTGTTCCTATCATTTCTTTCCGTAACGAAACATTAGCCAGGTTCTTAATTAAAAATGTAAATTTATGCGCTACCCACCGACTACAAAGTAAATACACGTTTATCCTTTCGTGCTGTTGCTGCTGCTTTTGCTGTTACTTCCTTGGCTGTTGTTGTTGCTACAACTAATATAGCTACTATTTGTCATGGATAGAGCTCAGCTCATTGCCTCCATTGCATGGTGGCAAAATAGTTTATAGCTGGCTATACATTAATGAAAGTTCTTCATGTGTATATAATTACCTAAATCAACATACATTGCATACATTAGGGCGTAAACATTAGTAGTTAAATTTCGTGTTATGCTCGCTGCTGCTGCTTCTGTTGCTGTTGTTAAAGTGAAAAAGCGTGCAAATTAGGTAGTATTCGAAGTTAAGGTTAGTTTTTTTTTTTTTTTTTTTTACGTAACTTGCATGGCGGTTACTGTGCCCAAAATAAACACCGCAATATCACCTGTTTGGCCATGGTTCTTAATAGGCATGCTTGTCGGTATGCATGTGTGTGTCACCACATTATCGATGTGGAGAGGGATGAGCTAACATGTGCAAAAACTACTTTTTCGATTTGTGTTGAATTATAAAATTATTTGTTTTTTTTTTCTTTTTCTATTTCATGGCCATTTACGTAAAGCTCCAAATTACACAAATGGTCAACATTTATTGCATTACTGTTTAGCTTACTAGATACAGCTTAAAGCTTTTAAATATAAATTAAACTGATAAATATGCTGATGTTGCTATATTTTGTGGTTATTTCCTTTTTGTGGCAAAATTCCACTGAAATTTACTGATTTTGGGTCAAAAATATATTCTGTGTCTGTTATTCCTGTTTATGTTGACCTCATTTTGGGGCGCTTCTAATATCGAGCCACAATTATTTTTCATTATTATACTTTGGTTTTCATTAACATCTTTCACCACAATTGATGTCAAATCATTAACCTAATGGACCACATTTAATATCAAAAGCTGTAACAACAACGTAAATTTATACAGTAAATAGCGATGATGGTTCGTCCTATTTCACTTTAAGGACAACGGCTTTGCGTGTTTACTTCTGTGTGGAAATGGGTTTTTTATAGACACTCTTTCCATGCTATTTATTTTAAAGCTGACTCAAGTGACACTCTGTTGGAAAAGGATGTAAGTAAACGTTGTTTTGTTACCAACAAAATAAAGTCTCTGGTGATTTTTGTTTTTTTATTTTTTTTTTTTGGGTTCTCCTCAATGGTGTCAAATTGACAAAAGTGCCGATAAAGTGTGAGGAAATAGACCTTCAGAGAGTTGTAAAATTTGTTTAATTCTAAATGTCACATTGTCAACAATAATTTAATGAACTCAGTGATTTGTATCTGCAACATTTCTTTCGTTATCATGTTTCTAAAGCAAGTTGCGCTATATTTTATATGTATTTAAAACAAAAAAACTATGTATGTGCTGCAATATGCTCGATTTGTGCCATCATGTGCTACATTGGAAAGTAACTTATTCTAATTGCATGATGTGTATGATATGGTGCTTTTTTATGTAAAGCTAGTTTTTGCAACATTTTAAGAATGTGCATATGTGCTGTGCTAATTGTGCTCTAATGTGCCGCAGAGATATAATTTCTGTAAAAATTTTCACAATTTTTAAGTGAAAATATACTTATTTATTTGGCGCTTACAACCGTCCATCAATTTCTGCCTCGTCCAAGAATTCACGCCAGTCGTTTCTGTTCTGCTTCTGCGCTTGCTAGTGCCAATCGTCGTTACGTTAATATCTGGTCGATAGTAGATTTGTAAGGTCTAAAGTCACACTGGTAAGGTCCAATCAGCTCTTTTACGATGAGCTTCAGTCTTTCACATATTGCGCTGGAGAGTACCTTATATGGCATATTAAGATGGCTCATTCCACGGTAAAGGACGCGTTTCTTGGGACAGTGGGATCGTATTTCTTGAGAATTGTGCAGAGCAAATTGAGGTTCCAATCGTTTTTTAATGCATCCTTCTGCATAGAAGGTCATGAATGCATTTAAATAGACCTTTGCCTCATTTTTGGAAAGCTCAGCAGGTAGGCCATCGGCTCCAGCGGTTTTCAGTTTTTAAGTCGAACTATAACTGTGAAGGCTTCATAATAGTCGGGTAGCGAACTTCAATTGAACTGGGGTTTCCGGGATATTATCTCTTTTGGCGGCATTATTGTCAGCGTCATCATTCGAAGCCTAACGAAGTGTTACCACCACATCATCTGTGTACTCTAGATACCTGGTAAAATATTCCCGTTTTCGTCTTTGCAGGAAAAGGCACCGATTTTAAAACCATTGGCTAATCGTCCTCCTTGTTCGAAAAATGTTCAAATTTCTCGCCCTCACGCTTTTCTGCCTTTCCTTTTTTTTATCGCCTGAAAAAGCATCTCTCTTCCTTCTTTTATTTTTGTATCGCTCTTTAGCACCACGCTTTACAACCGACTGCAGAGGGGCTTTGTAGGCGGCGTTTTTCTGTGCAGTGAAGACACGACACCACTGGTCGTGCTACTGGTTTCGGCGAGAACGTTGATAGCCAAATACCTCTTCGGCAGACGTAAGCGTAGAGTGGGAGATATATGTCCACTGCGAACATATATCGTCCATAGAAGAAGTCCTTTCCTGAAGCAGGGGTGAGAGTCGAATAGCGAAGTCTTCGACTGTCCGTTTTAATTGCAGCTTTTCGACGTCTAGCTTTCTATGGGTTGGGTTGCGCGCAATCTCAGCTGCGAAGTGACAAAATAATGAGTCTATGTTGGCACCACGGATTGTGCGTACATCTAAAATAATGAAAGAGTACCTTCGGTCAATCAAAACATGATCAATTTGGTTGTACGCCTTTTGATGAGTAAACAGCCAGGTGGTCTTATGAATATTGAGATGCTTGAATCTAGTGCTTCTAACGACCATGTTTCATGCTGCGGCAAAGTCAATCCGCCTTATTCCGTTATCGGAGTTGTCATGGAGACTGAACTTTTCAACAGTTGGAGCAAAGATGTTTTCCTTTTCCACCTTAGCGTTAAGTCACAAAGCACAATTTTTATGTTGTGAGGGCTGAATCGCTCATAGGCGCTCATAGAAGCTCAATTCAGTCTTATCGTCCGGTGATAATATCTTCAAAGCATCTTGACTAATTTTGAACATATTTCTTCGAAATCAAAGTTCACCATTGTTTGCTTTATTGCTTAAGCTTCGTGTTTTCTATTTACAGACTTTAAAAGGATCTACCTCATTTCTTCTCGAAAAAAATAGAGTAAAAACCCTACACAGAATATATTTAAAATGTTGGTTTCCTTGTTAGTAGCCATCTCATTAAAATTCCATGGAAAAACTTATTCCTTTAAAGTTTACGATCCATCTTCCCGATAGTTAAAGCAAAATTCTTGTTTATTAACCACGTGCTTGTGGTTTAGCCCACGACGCCCACAATACTCGCCCATCTCCACGTACTTCTACAATAAAGTGCTGCTAAGTGACGCTATAAATGGTAGTGAAGCAGTAGCTGAAACAAAAAAATACGAAAAGCAAGAGCTTGCACATACTTAAATACATTTTATTGAAATTAAAATTCTTCAAGAATTTCCCAATAACACATCCTTCCCTTGTAGTGGGATGAATAAACAAAGCTATGGTATGTTTTCACATGATGCGATGGGAAATGGAATAGCTTTGGCTTGTTTGGCAAACAGCTGTCGCAGCACCCACACACACTCACTCAAGACATTAAAAGTTTTTATTGCAATATTAAACAAAAGTGCAAAGAGGGAAAACATTTCGTAAATATCTCTTATCAGGATGCTGAGGAGCATCATTCTCAGCATCATCCTCAGCAACATCATCCTGCGTAGAAGTGTGAAGCAATGTGTTTAACTGGAAGTTTTACTGCATTGAATGTTCGCAGAATTGTTAAATATTTATCTATTCTAATTCGTGCAAAGTTGTTGGTCTTGCTTCCTGTGTTTATCCTTCAGGCAATACTTTGCCATCTATGCTTCCAAACCAAGTAAGTTGAATATGTTTTTTGTTCCATTCTTCTCTCTTGTGATTGAATAGTTTCTTCCTCTGAAGCAATTTCAAAACTTGTCCTGGTATTTTTTGTATGTCATCTTTTCAGTGAGATGTCATCTTTTTAGTGAGATGTCATCTCTAAAGTTGGAAACAAATTATAATTTTCGCAACGTTTGAAACTTTTTAATAGATTGTTTGTAACACTTGAAATAATTACATCTTCATGAAGCCAATTTGGAATATTTTAGCATCCTTATGATTTTATTTTTGCTCTCGAAAAAACTATCATTATATTTCTCTTCTATTCCAGTTCTTATGCTGCAAGAATATAAAACTCTTTCTAGATGTCTGTCGCAATCATTTCGGGATACGTGAATCGGATTTATTTGAACCAACTATGCTCTATGATTTGACAAATTTTCATCGTGTTCTAATAACTCTCTCCAAATTATCGAAATGCCGTAAAGTACAACAATTACATCCAGATTTACTGTAAGTATTTAAATTAATTAAAGCTTGATAGTGTTATAAAAATATACAGCTTGTTTTTAAGTGACCAGATTTCCAAAAAAGTTGAAAAAGGCAATTTTCCGAAATGCATTGGCGTTACTTGGAATTGTCATTCGATGAGTGTTAGTAGCTAGTAATGATACGACAGTATAGATTAATTCTTTGACCTTATGATGAAAAATAAAACAATATATTAACATCATGGGGCGGCGGAGGTAACTCTTTAAGCAACGAAACCGCAAATATGTTACACGTAATTATTCCTCGCTGAGCTTAGATGCAACGGCAAAAAATATTATACCCCAGTGAAGACTTGTCCTTCTTAGTCCTCATAACAAAAATAGATAACAAATTTATGACATCATGATACTGTGGAGTGATCCTTTTCAAGATCGAAAATATAACAATCATGCAACGGCGTTCCATAGAATTATTACTTAGAGAGCATAGGTGCCACGTTAAATGTTATAAAGCAGAAATTAAAGATTTATACTTGGTCTTAAAATAAAAAAAGCAAAAACAAAAGCAAAAACAAAAGCAACAGCAAACGCAAAAGAAAAAGCAAAAGCAAAAGAAAAAGCAAAAGCAAAAGCAAAAGCAAAAGAAAAAACAAAACCTAGAACCTAGAGCAAAAGCAAAAGCAAAATCAAAATCAAAATCAAAATCAAAATCAAAATCAAGAGCAAAAGCAAAAGTAAAAGTACATTGAAAGCTAAAAGCAAAAGTAAACGCGAAATTAAAAGTAAAAACAAAAGCATAAGTAAAATTAAAAGCATAAGAAAAAGTAAAAGTGAAAACAAAAACAAGAACACATGAGGATATTGATTAGGACAAGTATTTAGACAGGGATTTGACAAGTCATAGGAAAGTGATATGGACAAATATTTGTACAAGACTTGGGGAAAGGATTATAAAAAGGATTAGGACTAATTTAAGGATAAGGATTAAGACACCGATATCTTGCCCGAATTAGGACTGCTAAGCGAAAATTAGGACTGCTAGATTTCGACCAACTTTTGTCTTAGATTTGCTATTTCGTGTGAATTCTCCTTAATTTCTTAACTTTTGAAAAATCATAATTCACAAAAAATAATTATATCGAGTTGGGGAAAAAGTATTCGCTGTTTTTCTGTTCGCTTGACTTTAAGTGTCATAACTTTGAAACAGTTAGCTGCACCTGGCAACTCTTTTTTTTTTTTTTTGTTTTTCTTAACAGCAGACAAATCAGCTGATTAATTGATATTGCTAATTTTATTGATATTGGTGCGTCGTATTAAAAGTTATTGTAAAGCAAAGATGATTGAAATTTCAGAAATATACGTTATATCTTACAATTTTATTACGACAGAGGGCAGAATGCGTCAGAGGAGTGAGAAAAGATTTGGGCTGCTTTTGGTGAAGGCACTCTATCCCAATCAACTGCCAGGAAATGGTTTGCTCGCTTTCGTTCCGGAAATTTTGAAGTGAAAGTTGCTTCTCGCTCAGATCGACTTATCATCGAAAAAGTTGGTGAAATTATGGATAATATTCAAGAAAACCGTCATGTGAACAGTCCCAACAACGCTAAGGAACTAAAGATCGACCATTAAACAGTTTTAAACCATTTGCATAAAGTTGGTTTTAAAAAGAAGCTCGATGTTTGGATGCCTCATAAACTAATTGCAAAAAATGTAATGAGCCGAATTTCCATCTGTGATTCTCTGTTCAAATGAAATAAAATTTAGTCATTTTTGAAACGAATAGATAATGAAATGTGGATCACATGTGATAATGTTGTTTAAAAACGATCTTAGTCGAAAAAGGTGAAGCTCCAAAAATAAGGTCAAAGCCGGAATTGAAGTCAAGAAATGTAATGCCGGAATTAGTGGGACTGCGAGGGTATCTATCATCCAATATGTGATACTACCGCCTGGACTAATGATTGATTTGAATTTCTATTGCCAGGAATTAATGCGGTTGAAGCTGGAAATTGATAAAAACACGCCGTTATTGATCAACAGGAAATTTGCCATCTTCATCTTTTTTGATCCGGCAAAAATTAAAAGACTTTGACTGGGAGACCCTTTTTGATGCATCCACCGTATAGTTCTGACATTGCACTATCAGATAATCATTTGTTCCGATCTCTATTTTCCTGGAAAAGAATTGGCCTCAAAAGACGATTGCGAAAACCACCGGCATCAGTTTTTAAAAGATAAAATCCCAGAATTCTGCAGTAAAGGAATCATGCATCTAGTCGAAAATGACAGAAATCAGTTAAAAAGAATGTGCAATATTTGGATTAATAAAATGTTTTTTGAATAGTTAAAAAAATTTTTAGTTTTACAAAAAAACGCCGAATACTTTTTCCTCAACCCAGAACTAACTTCTTTTTGAAGTTTATGTCATTAGATTAGACAAGAAAACATTTGAGCAATAATATTTTTTACCTGTTTTGTACTTCTTGAAATGAAAAGATATTAAACTTGATATTTTCTCCTAATTTTCTACTTGCAGTGGTTTCAACTTGCAACTGTCTCCTAGCGAACGCAGTCATTCAGATGAGGCCATCTACAAGGATTTGCATTCCACGTAAGTTACAATTTCCATTGCATGCATTGCATCGTATCATTTTATATTCTTATTTTTGTTTTTTTTTGTTTTTTTTTTCGTTGATAAAACTTGTATAAAGAAGATTACAAATAAGTTTTTCTGGTACTAGTAAAATAGGTTTTGCTTTCGCAACTTAACTTGTTGCTGCTACTATTGAGAACTTGTATTACTTGCTACTATTTCTCTTTCTTTCTTTCTCTTTTTCCTTTTTTCTGTACTGCTAATATAACACTATCTTCTATATTAACTATAACCGCTACGTGCTCTACTCTACCGCTCTACTTTAAAATTAAATTGGCAAAAACTGAAAATCAACAAAAAACACAAAAATACACAAAAATGAAAAAAAAATGCAATTCCATTGAATCTCTGTAGAGAGACTAAAAAAAATGACAGCATTGAGGGTAATGAAAATCTTGATGCTACCTCACAAAGTGGTTCACTTTCGGTTGATGATGAAAACAGCGATATAACATTTGAAAATGGCACCGAAGATACTGAGGATTACGATGATGATATTGGTTCAGCTTCATGTGAACCCATTGATGAGGATAAACAATCCGTCCATAGTGGCAGTGGAGGCAGCAGCAGCATAAGTATTGCCGTAACCTCCGCGATCATAACACCACCAACTGTGCCGCTAACAACAGCACGTTACACTTCCGCTTCCGGTAATGCAGGTATTGCACGTGCATCTTCAACATCTGCTGCCACGCCCACTGCGATGGCAGCTACACGCACAGCAAACGAAAATCAAAGTTTACAAAAAGCTGCAGCCGCTGCATGGAATTATCATACAACGTCCAAAGAAGATGGCAATGAATACCTCAATGATATTTATTTTGAGGAAGAAGAGAAAGTATATGAGGATTTATGCTATGTCACGTTCTCCTCTAAGCTACCAGAGGTGTGCATAAAAAAAAAAATTAATTTACAAAAATTCTCGCTGGTCTTTAGTGTAACAAAAAAAAAAAAAGCAAACACGTTATAGTAGTTCTTTAAATTTTTAATGTTGATTGTTTGTTTGTTTTTTTTTTTTTTATTTATTTATTGCAAATGTTCGTTTGCCAAGTTGAATGTTGATTGAGTTGTTCATGATGATGTTGATTTTGTTGTTCTTGAATAGGATTCAACATCCAAAACAAGCATCGCTGAGGTCATGGCAAATGAAATCGCTAGAAAATTTATGAAAATGCTTTAATCGGAATTTTAATTTTGCTGCTATAAAATTATTTTTTAATTTCTTCGAGTCTTAGGTGCATTACAAAGTTACGTGAATATATTTTTTTATTATATTTTTTTGTTTTAATACTGCATGACTTTTATAGCAAAGTGGTCTGTATAAATCTATGCATGAATGAATAAGTTTTAAAAATTTTTGTGCGTTACATTATTAGTTTTGAATCTTCTTGAAGCTGGGGACTCTTAATTCTTAAATTTTTTATATAGAACACGTAGGAAATAAATTGAAATTGAGAAAACACTCTTTATAATTTCCAAACATCGGAAAAGTATGATTTGAAATGTATGGTACGATCAATACCATATATTTTACAAAGTTAATTTGAACTGATAATAATTTAATTATTTCTAACTAAGTAAGCCTGTTTTCGTGGTTTTAACATATATCCCCACGTTTCGTTGAGTATATAATTCAACGAAATCGAGTGAAAACCACGCCTACCTCCCATGCAAAGCGAATATTTTCTGTTAAGACTATGACGAAAACGTTTTTACAAATAAACATTTTATTGACTTCCTAAGACTTTAATATACTTTGGTTCGGTCGTGGGGTATGGGGGACTTCGGTCCAGTCCAAGATCATTTCTTACTATTTTTTTTTTTTTTTTAAATTCATCTCTTCAATAAAATATGTTCTCGTTTCTTTTGTTTAAGGTTTTTAAAGTTAACAGTTTATTAAATAGTTTAAAAGCATTAATAGCGCTACAGCAAAGTTTTTATTACTAATCATTGTGTTTGTCCAGACTTTTTTGAAATAAAGCTTAAGTTGTATAGTATTTTTTTCTCATTCTTCTTAGTTTTGCTGCTCCATTTAGTTCGATTGATGCTATAGTGTCTTAACAATCGCGCATTTTGTCTGCAGCTGTTTTCATTTGAGATTCTGCACGTTCACCATTTTCATTATCTACATGTTCATCATTGCTGCTGCTCATGTCAACATCCTCCGTTGATGATGCACCACTACTTGATAATACCCCACCCAAATGATTTCCATTTAAATGTTCCTCATCCTGATCTGGAAACTTTAAACCCGTGGCCAAAGTTGTGCTGCCGGCAGCTGCAGGACCTAACAATGGATTTACATTTATGCTTGGATATTCGGCTTTGACAATTTGGCCAAAAACATTCAAGATCTTATCAAATCTACGTTCTAGGCGGCGATTAAAACGTCGCTTATGACGATAGTATTTGTCACGTTCGCTCAGCTTAGATTTCTGACGTTTCTGCTTTGGGGCAGCAGCAGCATTTCCGTTAGTAGTGTGATTATTCTCTCTAGTACTACTAGAGCTGCCTGCAGTTGTTTCCACATAATTTAAATTGTTGTTACTTTGTACTTTTTCATTGTCATCCGTTTTTGTTCTCTTCGTGGTGCATTTCACTCTAGGCGTTTCGTTTAAATTACTTGTAACATTTATATTACCTTCAGTCTCTTCTTCATTGGTGCCAGTTTTGATGGCTACAGCGGCATACATTTTATTTTTAGGTAGCTGCTTCTTTGCCTCATCGTCGCTATCGTCGCTAAAGTAATTCTTTTGTTTTGGTGATTTTTTCGAATAGAAATCATGATCTGTATTTTGAGCCTGTTGCATGCTCAACATATCTGCATTATCAGAATCTAGAGCTGTGCCACCAAGCTTTTCACTAAAGAAGGCTGTTGGTTCGACAGGCGGTTCCACTTTTATTGTTTCACTTGCAATTATCTCTGCCGCTGCAGCGTAGTCTTCATTTGTATCGCTACTAAATGTGCCAATAGTTTGAGCTGGTTCAATATCCGGTGAAGATTCATTGTTATGGGCCAACATTTTTTCCAGCTGACTGGCGAGTGATGCATTGTTTTCATCCTGTTCCTGTTGCTGCTGCTGTGTTAATACATTGCTGGTTGATTGTTTTTGTTTTTGTCCCTCTGTCAAGGCATACGAATGTAAAGTTGTTATTTTACGAGACATGAACGCATGTATAGGATAAAAGAATTCCCACTCTTGACTGATTTTTCGTAGCAATTCGTCGTCAACGGCATTGGTTGCTGTGCTTCCTAGGCGACTTCGCTGTAAAGAAGATGTAAAAGAATAAACGTTATTGTTATTGTTTATGGTGGTGAAATTAGCTTTAAGGTGAAGTTAGTTGCTTTGAAGTAAGCTTTAAATTGTTTATTGTTTAACACGAATTTTATTATTTTTGGAAACAAACTCTCATTGTAATGAAAGTGAGGGAAGCTGCTTTGCAGTTGTGATACTAGGGAAATTTCAATTTATTGGATGCTATGGAGCAAACATGAAAGTAAAATGTGTTTATTATGATGAAAATTTTGACTGTTTCACGACTAAATTAATTTATGCTCATCAATTTTGACACGTGAATCTTAGTACATAAATATGCGTGTGCTTTAAGGCAATTTTTGTTGAGAATTTTCAAATACCACAAGTTATCCGAAACATTTCTTTTTATTACAACCCAAAGGTTCAGTTTTAGGTTTTGATCGCAACTTTGCGTTGGTCATTATAAGACTTTGATGTGATTGGACTCATTCCAAAATTTAACCGTTCAGGTAAAATGTTTTGGATCTAATTGTCTTGTTAACAGCAAGTGGGATATTGTTATCATCACCTTAATTTAAATGCTGTAAGTATTATGAGTGCGACGAATTGAAACAATTTCAATCATTGCTGAAGAGCCTCCATGTTTAATGTTCTTTGGTTAAACCCAAACCTTTAAATAGAAAGATCCCTTATATATGGCCTGTTAAATCCTGTTCCGAGAAACACTCAGGTTTTGACCTACTTTAACAACATTTTTAAAGTTTTGGAAGTATTTACAAATTACTTTTCGACCGCAAAGAGTGGTGTTCTTTTTCTCTGCGACTCGATAAAAATTAATTTTACTGAAGCTTACATTAACATTTAGTATATACATTTTAGGTGAAGCGGACAACTAACAAATAGTATTCTTAAGGTTCTGTTTTTAGATTTGTTACACCTCTATAAGACCATAACTTTTTTCCGAAACCCAGTTACCGAAGGCATTTTTATAAAATTAAGTTAAATAGTGGTTCTTATTGAAATTAGTATTTGTAACTCTAGTCGTGGGATTAAATTTTTTACTAGAATATATTTTCATAAAAAAAATTTAAAACTAAATAGTTTTTTTAAAAATTTAATTTTACTTTAAAATAATGAAAATGTTTGCAAAGTTTAAGATTGAAATATGACGAGATTTAGAGGATAATTATTATTACTTTAAATACTATTTTGCGGGGAGAATAATTTTGTACGAATCCGTTTCTCTTAAGCCGTCAGATGGCCCATTATAAAATTAAATTTTGAATAATTTTATAGAATTGTAAATTACCCAAAAAGCGAAAAAATCGAAAGAGAACATATTCAAAGACATACCCAAAAGACACGCTACATATCTATTTTTTTTAATACACTCCAATGAATAAAGTTTAAAAATATATTAAGGTTACGGTAATTTCACAAAATGTCTTCATTATTTGAGCAAATAAACGAAGATTGCTTCGAAATGTATATTTGGCTCAACTCACTGGGCGTTTTGAGGTGCATTTTAGGGTGCAAATTTGTACTTTTGGCATTTTGTTCAAAATGATCCTGAGCTTACAATTTCTTGCAATAATCTTCTTATGTCCCATACAAAGAAGAGGTATTGTCATCATATTGATAGAATAAAATTCTTTTTCCATCATCAACAGTTAAAATATTACTAATTGTGGTTAGCATTTCACTGGTTTACTAACTGTAAGCTTCTTGATAGTAGAAACCCCCTTAAGACTTGTGAAGTTTTATCTTTTCTAATATTTTATCAATTCTGAGATTTGTTTGGCCCATAGTATTTAGTTTATCTCGAACAGCATTAAGCCACTGAGTTATATTTGAAATAAATTTCTTCGAATATCAAAGGATAGTAATCAGAGAACTTTCTTGTGGTAGGTGTAACTACTTTGGTAGCATTACAAATAATCGTCCTATTGTCCAAGTTTGCTGCCCACAATATTGACTTTTATCTTACCTAGTGAACCATAGTAATTAGAAATCGGAGCTTGGCATTTAACTCACCTTGTACTGTTTGTATTTAACGACCATGTTCGCCCACTGTTTTCGCACAAAGGACACATTGAAATCCTCTAGTTTTGCCAACGAAACAACTTTTCTAAAAATTAAAATAAAGAAATAAACCAACGCAAATTAATAAATCAAAACAAAGAAGCGCTCGTCCACTCTAGCACCCTACTTACTTCCAGGTAATTAAGCAATTTAAGGGTTTTTTCAAGAAGATGCTATCGTAAGCGATGCGTGCCTCCACCAATTTGCGTTTTTGTTCAATGGT
This sequence comes from Pherbina coryleti, assembly GCA_943735915.1. Classification (NCBI taxonomy): domain Eukaryota; kingdom Metazoa; phylum Arthropoda; class Insecta; order Diptera; family Sciomyzidae; genus Pherbina; species Pherbina coryleti. Next base: position 10,700,715 of record OX030951.1, read on the forward strand.
CCCTGGAAACGTAGTATTTTTAATATATTAATAAACCTTTTGTTATAGCAACATGCAACACTCCATCCTCGGTCAATCCAAGGCATGCCTGCTAGTCACATCATCACCGACAGACAACCTACTCACATTTCTTTGCAGCTTTCCTCTTGGCATACGAATGTAGTTCCATTTTGTTCACGTTGCATTACATATTTCACCCACTTGATTACAAATTTATTAAATTTAGCTAAAACACTTTTATTTGTATAATTTTATTTTACAGCACATCAAGGAAACAGTAGAATTTTTACTTTGCATTTGTTTGACGTTTGACTCTTCTTTGTCATGTTCTTGTCGTTCGTTCTGAGATGTCCATGTTTTTGACATTTATTTTTGAGGTTATTTTCTTGCGAGAATGAGAGCGTAGCATGCGCCGAAGAGCGCAAGCGAGGTTGTGTTTTTGTTTACCTTTTTTTTACTAGTAGTTTTTTGAATTTGTAATGAATGTGTGAATGAGTGCGCCAATAAACGAGTTGCCAACTTAGCAAAAGAATATTCACGAGTGAACAGCTGTAATTTTTTAGTTTCAGTTGCTGCAGTTTTGTATAAATGTAATTAATTTTGGAATTTGTTGCAAATTATTTTCGTTTTGTTTTTAATACATGCAACTTTTTTTAACTTAATTTCATTGATTTTAATATCTTGTTGCAATTCGGTATGATTTTTGTTTTGTATAGTTGGCAGCACAGATATGATAAAAACTATTGCGAATAATAAAATTGCTTCGTGTTGCTATTCCCAACAACGAGTATTGTTATCGGTTGAGAGCAACAAATTTGTCGATAACACTGATTTGTGTAAATGGCCAGTGTTGGCAGAGGTTGAGCGCCAAAAATTCCGTTATCTTAAAAACGCCCTGTTTGTCCCGTTTTAAAAATGAAAAATACCCGAAAAATTCCCGTTGCAAGCCTTGCACGCATGGTATAAAATACAAGGTAGCATTGACAACTGCTTATTTTCTCTTCTACAAGAAAACATCTGTCAAAAAACAGCTTTTTGTGAAAATGTATCTGCGGCTGCTAAGGTTGTTGTTTTTTTCACTTCAACGTTTTCAACATTGTTTGTGTTTTCAATGGCGGATTGTTAGCGCTCTCTTTTTGAGTATATTTTTTGACAGAAGATGGTTTCCCAAGCAACTGTCAATGCTACCTTGTATTATTATACCATGCCTTGCACTTAGTTTCATGTTTAATTGTTTACTTATTATTTTTGTTTGATTTTCTTTTTAACTCAGTAAAGCTCATGCCAGCCAAGCAAAACATAATCCAACCTTCTCAGCTATAATTGGTAAAATTGTATTCTTCTTTTTTTCTCTTTAAAATATTCACAATGACACTTTCAAGTTTAAATTTTTAACAGCGTTGCATAACAGAGTGTTGCTTTTAATGATATATTTTTTAAATTAAAAAAAAAGAAATCCGACTTTGAGCGAAAATCCCTTTTTTGGGCTCTAAATTCCGTGCGCCCTTTTGAGGTTTAAAAAATCCAAAATATGGGTGAAGTTCCGGGTTCTGGCAACGCTGTTAGTAATCCTTCATAATTTTTTTTTGGACTATCTAGAGGGAGAAATTCGGTTCTATGTATAAACATTTTAAGTTGATTGAGACACTAAAAGTGATGGTTCAGCCTCACTATCTTTTAGTTCAGCACTTATAAGGAGTCAAGGCGTATCTTAAAAGTGCGTTATTTCTAAGTTATAGATACTTGAAAATCAAATGCTGTACTGTTAGGTACATTATAAATGTTTTTGTTATTTATATTTCTTATATGCCCAATTACAGCAAAATTTAATTTTCAGAAAGTATTAGCATTCACCCTTATATATATCCCAAAAACAAATTTTGTATAAATTTCAGAATATAAATTATACAAAAAGTTCCCAAAAGTCAATTTTTCAATTTAGCTTTTTTCTATATATTTCATCTTTAAGATTTTGAAAGCAAAGTAATATTGGAAATGCTTTATTTTGTCCCTGTTAAAGAGTTATACGCAGTCATGAAATCTAAAAAATAATCGATTTAAAAAATTTCGGGGGAGACGTATAATTTATTAACCTTTAAATTTATATACATATTGTGGTAACTGTTAACTTAAATTATATAATTTTTATCTATAAGCTGCCATAGCCGATCTCTGGGAGTTCCTATGAAAAAGTCGTTTTGCGGTAAGCACGATATCTTCGGATTGGATCATCTGAAATTAAAAAAACAATAAAATTTTGTTAGCATATTATCGAGTTTTAGTCGTTCATATAAGCAAAATATTGATTTAAGACAAAATGGCGCTTTCTCTAAGAAAAGAAATCGATTTTCAACATAAATTTTATAAAATTGAAAATATTGATCGAGAATGGGGAAATCTTCGATCAATTATCAAAACAATAGAAAAAAATAAAAAACAATACTCGAAAAAACCGTTTCCGAGAAATCTTGCATAAAAACATAGTTTTAAGAAAATCGCTCCGAGAAGTCTTTGCAAATGTACGTGTGACTTAGAGAATATACTTCGGATTCACGTGAAATTTTGTGTATGTTCATAAATATATGTACATTGCGTAAATAAATGCAAATTTTATGGCCTCCTGACTGCGTATAACCCCTTAATGTAAGAACTCCATTCTTATGTCCTACATACTGTTGCCTTTGAAAATCCCGAAATTTGTAATTTTAAAATTGGGTTAATAATTATTCATTATTATTTATTATTTATGATTTAAGTATTTGTTTTGTTATTTTCGTATGGAGTGAGATATTATTAGTATAACCCTACAAAATGGCAGTGAAAGTGACACCTCAACATTAAAAAAAATTTTTAAAACTACTGGGTGCACCCACAAGGTGCATGAACCAGAAATTTTCTTACTAGTTTTTAATATCTACTCATGAATTTCATTTCATCTTGTGATGTTTTCAATATCGATTTATAGAATTTATCAAAATATACTTTTTAAAAAAAAAAACTTCTACCACAAAATTGATACAATTCAATTAATCTTATTCAAAACCTTGGCACTTTCTATCCTTTCGATTCTTTAAAAATTTCACTATCATTTATAAGGTCTTAGAAAATATGTAGACTTAAAGTTATTTATTTTCCAACTTAGTATTTTATAATTATTTCATTTTCGTTTTCTTTACATAAAATAATTTTTATAAATTGGATGATGCACCAAAAAACAAAAAAAATATTTCTCTCAAAATATTCACACACCCAAAAACAGTACAACCGATAATGCTGCATGCAATGGCACTGTTGATGATCACATCAATGCAAAAGAAGAGGAGGTCTATCAAGATCTATGTGCCTTACAAAGATCCAGTAGAAGTCAGGTATTATTTTGAGTTCAATTCCATTCTTAATTTCTTAATTAATTTTTAAATGATTTTTTTGTTTAAATTTTGAGCATGGCTTTAAATGCTTTTCAAATGTAGTCAGACATAAGTGTAATATTACATAAGATATTTGATATTTGTTGTGAATTTCCATAAAAAAGTAACTAATTGTTAAATTTTAATGTGCCCATCAACGTCACTAGATTACCTCCGCCACCAGCTTTGAGCAACGTGACTACGTCATACGTGAACTGATTGACACAGAGTCCAATTATTTGGATGTTCTAAATGCTCTTAAGTACAAATTTATGCAACCGCTAGAGAAACATTTACCTGCTGAAGATATTAAGAATGTATTTCCAAGAATACGAGTAAGTTGTTTTTTTTTATTTTTTATTTTTGTTAATATATATAAAATATTTTGTTTTCTTAATTTTCAGGAGCTTTCCGATATTCATAAGAAATTTTTAGACAAACTACGCGAAGCGGTTCTGCCCAATACGAAGCTCAAGCTTAGTCAAGTTTTTCTAGACTTTCGAGAACCATTTCTCATCTACGGTGAATACTGTTCGAATTTGATTAACGCTATCGATGCGTTGGGCGACATTTGTAAGCGCAATGCATCTATTGAACAGCTGGTGCAGGTGAATTATTATTTTAATTTTTTAAAACTATTGGAAGAACTTACACTTAAGTCATCGATAAATTGAAATGAACGTGTGGTTAAAAACTACCAAATACTATCTATAATAATAATGGAATTAATTTTAATTGAAATTTTGACTTGAATTTCGATTAGAGTTTCGACTGGAATTTTGATATAAATTTTGATTTGAATTTATGTTTGGAATGTGATTTTAATTTTAACTTGAATTTTGAGTGGAATTTCGATTTAAATATTAATTTGAATTTTGACTTGAATTTTAGCTTGAATTTTTGACTTAAATATTAACTTTAATTCTGACTTGAATTTTGTCTTAAATTTTTACTTAAAATTTCATTAGAATTTTGTCTTGTATTTGATTGAATTCTTGCATTGAATTTTGACTAAATTTTCGATTTGAATTTTGAGTTAAATTTCGATATGAGTCTTAACTTGAATTTTGATTTCGACTTAAATTTTGCATTGAACTTTGCGTTCAATTTCGATTGACTCTTAACTCGAATTTCAACTTGAATTCCAATAGAATTTTTACTAGTTTCAACTGGAATTTTAACTTGAACTTTGATTTGAATTTTTGCTTGGATTGTGACTTTGATTTTGTTGTTAATTTTTATCTGAATTTCGAATTGAATTTAAAGTTGAATTGCGACTAAAATTTTGACTAGAATTTCACCTTGAATTTTCGACTTGAATTTTGACTTAAATTTCGAGTTGAATTTTGACTTGAATTTCGACTAGAATAGCATCTTATCTTCGCATTGAAGTTTGACTCGAATTTCGACTTGATTTTCGAACTGATTTTCGACTTTAATTTTGACTAAAATTTCCATTTGAATTTCGACTAGAGTTTTACCTGAAATTTTTACTTTAACCCATTAATGCTCACCACCAGAACTCGATGGGCTCATCATTCTGAACAAAACAGGTGCAAAAAATGTAAGAAAAAGAGTTTTTGGCGTCAACTTCAGTGCTTTTTTGACAAAGCATACTTTTAGCTTTCTCACACTGTCGAAATCAAACATTGTCGGTGGATTTTTGAGGAAATTTCGAAAAATGTGTAAAAAAATTTCATCGCGTATGATATATCCTACGTTGTCATTAATGGGTTAATATTGATTTGAATTTTTGCTTGAATTGTGACTTTAATTCATATTTGACTTATTTCTGACTTGAATTTTGCTTTAAATTTTTACTTTTAATTTCACTGGAATTCGGACTTTAGTTTCGATTTGAATTTCGCATTGAATTTCGTTTTGAATTTTGTATTGAATTTTGACTTGAATTTGCATCTGAATTTTGACTAGAAATTTGACTTGAATTTCGACTAGAATTTTGACTTGAAACTCAACTTGAATTTCGATTTGTATTTTGACATGAATTTCGACTTTAATTTCGTATTGAATTTCAACTTGAATTTTGACTGGAACTCGACTAGAATGGGACTGGAGTTTGCATGGAATTTGTATAGAATTGCACTGGAGTTTGACCGAAATTTACTAGAAGTGACAAGAATTTTAAATGGGATGTTACTGGGTCTTGAGTAGAAATGGATTTGAATAAAATCTAACTGGAACTGTTTGAAGTATGACAGAAACTGTTTGGAATATGACTCTAACTTAACAGTTCGATTTAGAGAGACAGTTAGAGTTATTCAAAAAGAATTAACTCTAATTTGATTTATTACAATTTTCTTGAATTTATAGCAATGCGAAAAGGAATACAACGTTGGAAAACTGCAGCTGCGTGACATTCTTTCAGTGCCAATGCAGCGTATTCTTAAATATCACTTACTGCTGGATAAGCTAGTCAAAGAAACGTCACCGGTGAGTTGTAAAAAAAATATTGTTAAATAATAAATTATTTCATATTTGAATTTTTAAACTTCAGGGCCATGAAGATTATCGCGATCTGGAACGTGCCAAAGAAGCCATGGTCGATGTTGCGCAGTACATCAACGAAGTAAAGCGTGATTCTGATCATTTGGTGATTATACAGAAACTCAAGGTCAGTATCAAAATTCATCTATGTATAAGTTCTATATAAATAAATTAAAATATTTCATACATTTAATGTAACCAAAATATAACCTATGCATAATTTCTGGGATTTTTATCTTAAGAACTTATGGAATTTTGTTGCGATAAGCCTTTCGATGTATATAAAATGCGGCTTTAAAAAACCAACGCTTACTAAGCTTCTATTTTATTTTAATAACTCTCGTTAACCTAGCATATTTTCACTATTCCATCATCAGCAATTGCAATCATAACGATATTTTTAAGTGTGCGCAATCCATGCGATTTGCAAGCAATTGTTTTTTATCCACACTAATTGAGTAAAAATAATGTTCTCTTATTTCTCTCTATCAATACCCATAGGATAGCATCATAGATTTGCAGCATCTTAAGAATGGCAACGATCTGACGCAATACGGCCGCCTGCTGCTCGACGGTGAGCTGCACATTAAGGCCCATGAAGATCAAAAGACGAAGCTACGTTATGCATTTGTTTTTGATAAAATACTTATACTAGTCAAGCAGCTGAATGTTAAGACTGGTGACGTGCAATACATGTACCGAGATTCACATTATTTGGCCGATTATCGCGTGGAGCAGAGTCACACGCGTCGCACGCTGGGTCGTGACACACGCTTCAAATGTCAACTACTGCTCGCGCGCAAATCGCAAAAAACAGCATTTACTCTGTATTTGAAATCGGAACCTGAGCGTGATAAGTGGCGCAAAGCTCTAACGGAAGCCATGTAAGCGGAGTAGTTTGAGTCAAAGCGATTATTTTATAATTATATTCATTGTTTAACTTACTTTAATTAGGGAAAATTTGGATCCACCTGGTTGTCGCAGCACTGATCACAAAATGGAAATATGCACATTTGATGCGCCTGTTATATGTAGGCATTGTTCCAAGTTCCTAAAAGGTCGCATACACCAGGTAAACGAGCTTTGTTTTATCTAAAGTTAATTTGTTGTAAAATTGTTTCTTTTGTTGTTTTGAAAGGGCTACAAATGCAAGGTTTGCGAAATAACTGTGCACAAAGGTTGTATTAGTTCTACCGGACGCTGCAAACAAAATCCAATCAGCATGCCACCGCCTGTTTGTGATCGCCAACTGTCGGAATTTAATTGGTTAGTTTTGGTTTCCGTTATCACGATGACTCTTATACATTTTTACTTTCGTAATAGGTTTGTGGGCACTATGGATCGCGATACGGCAGCAACACGTTTGGAAAATCGTAAAGTTGGCACCTATTTGCTGCGCGTGCGTCCCCAAGGTGCATCCAATCCACATGAGACCATGTATGCGCTTAGTCTGAAGTAAGTGCTTTATTGTAAGATTTATTTGATAGGGTTTGGGGATTTTTTATAACTCAAGTAAAATATTCGCAGAATTATTAGTATTCTTTTGCATGACAACTTAAATAGTTTTATCTGAAGTAGTGCTGTATAACAGTCGTTGTATAAAAATTTGTCTTATTAATCGCAGCTATTCGTCTTTGAAGATTCATATTCCAACTGGGTTCATTAAAAATTTTAAATATACAAAGCCTTTATAGGGAAAAGTATTGCGCTATATATGTAATATTGAGTTTTTCTATTTATCATATTCATCATGCTTCCGAAAATTAATTAATAAATACTTTTTAAACTCCACAGAACCGATGATCACGTCATAAAACATATGAAAATAAATCAGGAAAGCGATGGTGATTCTGTCATCTACTGTCTATCCACGAGGCGACGTTTCAAAACCATCGTGGAATTGGTCTCTTATTATGAACGCAATGATTTGGGCGAGAATTTTGCTGGGTAAGTTCACTTCAACATAATAAAATACTGAAAAAAACCTAATGATATTAATTTATTTTACATTATAGCTTAAATCAATCGTTGCAGTGGCCCTTCCGAGAAGTAATCGCCACAGCAATTTATGATTTTGAGCCAAAAGGTACGAATCAGCTGCAATTGAAAACTGGTTGCCAAGTATTGGTGATTGGCAAGGATGGCGATAGTAAAGGCTGGTGGCGTGGAAAAATTGGAGATACGGTTAATTTTGAATATTCTTGTCTAAAGATGACAAAATATAATAATTTTGTTGTTAATTAATTTAGGTTGGTTACTTTCCCAAAGAGTATGTGCAGGAGCATCCGCCAACAAGCGATGAGCTATGATATTATAACTACTGCGCGGTTATTCTGGAGCCAGCTGCAGAACGTGTTGCATTTCCTGTGGCGGCAGAGAAAACATTTTTTGTCAATGCCGCCAGTGGCCAGTACTAGAATTGTTTAAAAAAAAAAACTAAACTTGTTGTTGCAAACTCAATTTAAGTCAACTTGTTATGTGTGCCAAATAATTATAAGCAAGTGACTAATACACAAATTTTTCAAAGAACTTTTAACTCTAAGCATAAATGTTTGTTGTAAGTTTTTCTTTGTTAAGATTTACTAATTTATTTATAGACAAGTTTAGTTAAAGTTTTAGTGTGAAAAAAAATCATGTTTACTCTAACAACAACAGTTACGATCATGTCTGTGTGTATGTATATATTAACAAACTTAGGAACAGGAAGTTGCCATTTAAAAATGTAACTTTAACTTGTGGAAATTTTAAGCTTTAAAACGAGTATAAAAATCTTTACAAAATATATTTAAACTATATAAAATAATGTCTTTAAACAAGAACAAAATTATTTATTGGTCTATACATATTTAATATGTATGTTTACACTTGAACTCATATATTTATATGAATATATAAAGTTACTTATATATGTAATGTAAACAAAAAAGAAGTAAGAACAAGAACAAAATTATTTATTGGTCTATACATATTTAATATGTATGTTTACACTTGAACTCATATATTTATATGAATATATAAAGTTACTTATATATGTAATGTAAACAAAAAAGAAGTAAAACATTATTTTATTGAAGGACTCCACCTTTTATTGTAGTGTACATTGTATATACATAGGTATATATTATACATATATAGATGCAACAATGCATATTTATTATACATATATAACTATATGAATATTTACAAAACAAATTATGCAACTTATACGCTGATATTTAGCTTAATTTAGCAATTATGAAATTATGGAACCTTTAAATTTAGCAACGAATATTGAAAGCAAAAATACTAACAACGGCCATCCAAATATTGAAAAATGTTTTAGAATTTATTTTGAGTGAAAAAATAAGCAAATATCTCTTATGCTTTTATGTGAAAAATTAAGTAAAAAAAGCACTTGAAACCAAATTAAATAAATGTGTGTGCAAAGTTTGCTATTTTTAATTTATTATTAAAAAAAAATATATGTGCTGCGATGAGCCCAGCTTGTATCATATGCTCTATTGAAAAAAATTCCAGCTTTTTACTATGAAATAAGATCTGCCATGTATTGGTTTTGATAATTTGAGAATTGTGCTGTGATGTGCTGGAGTTGTGCTGCCATATGTCATAAAAATAAAATAATATAAACTGGCCATTTCAGCTCTTGAAAGGACTTTGACCGAACTTTCTTATGATCAAATTGTGTTGTGCGGACTATTAAATGTTTGCACACAATTGATCAAGAACTGAACCTACTCATGGTTGAATCTCGGGGCTGATCGTACTCTCTTTTCAGTACCCACAATTGACAAAATCAATGAAAAGCAACAACAACAACTTCATTGGCTTTAAATGTTATCAATTTTCGCTTTCAGACCTTATTAATTCAGCCATGGACCTACTAGTATTATGCCGACTCCGAAAGGCTAATGTGCGTGTTCTCACGAATTTTTAGATGGTATTATTTACTCTCTGAGGTTTGATTGTCTGCAGAGATATGACGAACGATCAGAAAAAATAATTTTAATTGAAAAATTGTATGTGCCTTATAGAGGATTCGACCTTCAGTCCTCGCGGCTCGAAAATTCGCCCCGAGTGATGCACGCACTTTAACGCACTCGGCCACGGTCTCCGTGTGCCATAGAAAAATTTAAAATTTGTATGCTTGCGAATCTTTTCAGAGCGTTAACAGCACATACATGCTTTCAATCGACGACTTATGACTTAAATGACAACTTTAATAGCTGAGAACTTATAGGATTAAGTTTCCAGAAGAGAGCTGAAAAATGTTATCATGCGATAATATTTTAATATTGATTCAGGCATTGTTCTGAAGCGAAATAAAATAAGAAAATGAGCGTGGTATGAACTTCAAACGTTTTCGTATACGACCTCAACATTTCGCACACTAAATACAAAAGAGCCATAACTCAAAATATTCCAAAATGAACTTTTTGCAATTAAGCAATTTTGAGTACAAATCTCTAACTACAGCTTCATCATCGATTGATCGTTTTCATCATCTTTAATTTTCAAAATACCGTTATGACTGTTTTTATGTTTTTTTTCACTTGCTACTGCAGGCGCTACCATGATACAATTTATACAAGGAAGTAATGACAACTGGCTATTTTCTCACGAGTGTCTTGCACCGACTGTCATTTGCCTGTATATTTTACTTTCTATTTTGTTTTTTCGTTCGCTAAATTATACTCTGTTTGACTAATTTATTTGATACTATTTTTAATTGTGTCAATGTTATGCAGAAGAACTTTTAAACCATAGCAAACATTCTTCTACATGGAATTCCTTGAGAGTGGAACTCAATTTTGTTTTTATATATTACAATAATTTTTACATAAAAAGTTTTTTGGCTCTCCTGAAAATTTGAGTTTCTTCAGTTGTGACTGTTTTGTATCTAAAAAACAGTGAAAACAAAATTCTAATGGAATATATCTGCATATTTTGAACAAATTTTAACAGCTAACCCTGCAAATCGAAAATATGCGACATTTTTATCCTCTTCAGCACATTGCCGCCCAACTCAAGCTCACCACAGCACAATTTGTCAATTTCTAAAAAAAATTCATGGCGGAGCTAACTTCACATTTATAAAGCACTATCTCATAAAAAAAAACATTGGAATCATCTCAAAAAAATTATGCCATAAAAAATTATTTTCTACAATGTGACACCTGAGCACAAATGGGGCAGAATGCAACACTTATTTTTTTATTTAAAAATTAAAATTGGCCATTATTCAACATAGTGGAAATATTTTGTGATTTTCATTTTGAAATATTTTATAAGTTAAGTGAGAAAATCAAATAATTTGGCTAGTGTGAAAATCAAATAATAATTTCAATCAAAAACTCAATTCTTTTTAGCTATATTCAATTAAAATTTTTGTGTTGCAACTATTTTTGTGGTTGTCCAACGATATTTTGCAGCTAATTTTATATGAAGCTTTTTACAAAATAAAGGCTTACTAGTTAGATTTTAAATAAAAGGCCATTAAAAAAACAAAAAAAAAAATATATAAATTAAAATTGACTAAAAAATCACCATAATTGAGTAAAAAAGCTTTAAATAATTGTAAGCAAGCTTTATTCGTGTAGTTGGTTTCATAAAAATACTAATTAATGTAAATGTATGTATGATTGTTGTTAAGTATATGTATGTGTGTTATGTATACACATTTTCGAAAAAAATAATTTCAAAATAATACATTGTTTTCAAAATTAAAAACTTACATGTTCATAAAGTTAGCGCTGCACTTTTTGTTTTCGCACTTGATAGCACAAATCGGACTCATTATAGCACATATTGTTATAAATCAAAAAGTGCAGGGCTTACTCCTTGCACATAAAACCTAACCACACTTTTAACCCTAAGTTCAGATCTATTTCTAGTATTATATTCTAGCAATACTATTTGCCTTTCTTATAATTTATGATATTAAATGCTCTATTGTAAGCAAAGTTTAAGAAGCTTTTTATTAACATTCCTTCAACGAGCACACATTAATTTACACAAATAAACGTAAAGCTTTATGTTAAAAGCTATTTCACAAATCATTTCTGTGCATTCTAAAAAAACAAAAGAAGCACAAATGATAAATATGTTAAAAACTGTAAAATTGTTGAGTTTAACTAAAAAAATAAAGTGCTATAAATTGTTTAACAAAACTTTAAGCTTTCTTAACTTTTAGCTAGATAATTAATAAATACATTGATAAAAAAAAATGATTAAACTTTAAGCTACAACTCAATTTTATGGCTACTTCCTCAAAGTCTTTGCCAAATTCTTTGCTATTGTAAATGTTTTAATTCTAAATTATTAATCTATAATATAACGCGCACATACATCTACTTCCTAATATTATTATTATTATTATTATTAAAAATTAAAAAAATATTTCAATTGTAAAAAATAACTATTTACATAACTAGTTTAAGTTTCAAGTTATCGTTTATGACTTTTTAGAATTGTGTGCTGCGTTAAAAACTACGTTTAAAATTAATTAGAATGTTACAAGAATAAATATAAAAAAATAATATTAATTAAAATATGAGTTTTCATTTCGATAGAAAAAAAAAACGAAAAATGATTATATTTTAGTTTTATTGACCCTCAGTCATACTTTATTTACCAATATTAATGCAATTCAGAGGAAAATCTCGGCATACAATTGATTTATTTCCGCACTCTGTTCATCTCATGATGAGCACTGCAACATGATGTAATTTGATCGCTTCGTATCATCTCATCGTTGGTGATGCATCATCACCTCGTATTAGCGCTGTAGCAACAGGTGTCAGTCAAGGTAGCTGCTATGTTAGCTACTTGAATGAAAGCGTACTTGTTTTTTGTTGTTGTTGTTGTTGTTGTTGCTGTTGTTGTTGTTGTTGTTATTTTTATTGTGGTTTTCGGAAAAACTTTCTGTCATCGAAACCCCTTTTCAACGCCCATTACTATGGCCTGTCGGCACCACCTGTGTGTTTGTGATAATGGCCAAAACCTGTTCTCCACTAAAGTCGTGTTCAAATAATTAGTTTTTGTTTGACCAACGATTTAACGCTCGAGTTGCTGCTACTATTGTGACTTATGTGGTAGCAATTGGTTTGATGCAGTGGCGGTGTAAGTTTTGAGCAATAAAAGGAAACCAATGCTTAAAAAATAATCAAAAATCTTTGAAAATAGGTGATAGAAAAGGAAGTTGGCTGTATATCTACATAGCCGGAAATATCTACGTGACAAAATCTATAGGGGGCAGTGAGATTAAAAAAATCGCCGATTACTCAGTAAATTAATAAAAAAAATTTGATAACATATGGATTATAAATAAAAGAAAAAAAAAAAAAAATATAATAAAAAAGTAATTAAAAACAATATTTTTGAAGTTTTATAGTTCTTATACGTGTAAGGACTTTTTTAGAACTGAATGATGGTATTTTGGTATTTAAGTAGTCTAAGTATTTAAGGTAGTCTCATTGTGTCTCAACAGAAACCTATCTTGCTTGTGTTAGATTCAAACATATTCCGTCTTAATCCTTATCCCAGACTTTGTTTTTATATTAGCGCTTTCTTATTTAAAATTGTGTTCTAATTCTTATTTTTAAATTTGTCTCAATCTTATCCCACTTCTTGTCCTTAGCCTTGTGTAAATCCTTGTTATAAGCATTATAGAAATCTTTGTGGCAATCCTTCTCCCAAAATTTGTTCTTATCTTTCTTATAATTCTTTCTTCATGTCTTTTACAAATCGTTGTTCTAATCCTTATCCTATTCTTGTCCAAATCCTTGACCAAGTGTTTATTAAAAAATTCTTGTCCAAATTATTTTGCAAATACTTATCATGATCCTTGTTCTAATGCATGTTCTTGCCCAAATACTTATCCTAATTCTTAGTGTTTTTTTGTTATTGCTTTTGCTTCTGATTTTGTGTGGTTCATTAACATGTAATACATTCATGCAACGATGGTGCATTTAGATTACATTAAGCAGTTCCGTGATTACATCCCTCATTGTGCCATTTATTTTTTTTTTTAATATTTTCATCAAGTTGTCAAAAAACCTCACCTTTACTATCGTTCCATAAAATTTACCGTAGTGCTATAGTTGTGGAGTTATAATTTCATGCAACTTTTTTTTTTTAATGTTGTTACATTTTCAATGTATCAGTTGGTTGGATTCCATGGTGTGTCCTGACGGCAAGAATTATTTTTCTATTTTCGTTATGAGGTTAAACAATAATTTTTTGCCGTCCTTAAAGAAAATGTGCATGCAACAAAATAACATTTTCGTTGTCAAAATGAATGGCAGACGAATGTTAAGCTCATTGAACCCATAAAAGTTGCTCTGACTTATCTGGCAGCTATAGAAAGCCCCCCCCCCCTTTTTTATTTTTTTTCCATGTTCGACTCAAGCACGGTCTCATGAGCTTCAATCGATTCAGTTGCGCCCACGGTTGTGAACGCGTATGCGAAAAATATTTTTTAGCGTAGGAAAGGCATAGGCAAGTACGATTGCTTTTAAAATTCGGCACTCGTACGTACACGCAAGAACCTTTACGTACCCTGGAAAAAAACTACCCAAATAAATCAAAGGTCGTTTCAGTGATGTGATTTGGTGGGATCATTTTGGGATATTTGGCCTTTTTGAGAACGTGTGGGATTTCGGATGCTTAGGTGGGATGTTTTATTGTGTCATAATTTTTAAAAGTTTAAATTCGTTACAAAACTGGTTGGCATCACTTTTTTGTAATCTTTGACAATTGTTCGTTCAATTGGTGTTTCATTGATTCTATATATCTAAGAAAGGGATATGTATATTCAACAAGTCCATAACTTGATTCTGATTAAATGCATCTGCCATTCATCAGCACTGATTTTAAAAGCAGGAAGAAAATTGTTTGCCTGATGAATGCGAAATAGTTTTAAGATATATAGGAATATAAGAATATGTCAGAAAGTCCAAAAAGCTCAGCCCAATTAATAGAATTGCAATTCAAGCAAATGAACTACTAATACATAAGCTTTATGAAGAGTCATTTAACCAATGAAGGCATTGTAAATAATACAACTGAGTTAACGCCTAGCCAAATGTGTTTTAAAAGCGAATTTTTGAAAGAAGCTGAAGAGAAGTTGTCCTCAGATGAAATTCTCAAAGTAAAAACAAACTGCGGAAATTTTATGAAAAAATGTATGACTCAGTTGCACGATAAATTTCCGATAAATGATAAGTTCTTTAAAACTTAAAAGAGTTTTTAGACCCTAAAGTTACTTTAGAGCAATTCCCTCTCGAATTTGTAGAGGTAAATAAGTATTCCCTGGAGGATGAATGCAATGCCTCGCCTTTTTTTTAATGACCAAATCGATTATTCTGTTGTAAATTTTTGGAAAACTATTTCAAGCAAAATATTCAGATTTCAATGTAAAAATTTTCTGATGATTATTTCTTTTCTTAGGATTTTTTGTGGGTTTTTTGTGTCATTTTGGTGGGATAAACCGGTTTAAATCGGGATACTATCGGGTTTTTTTACTAAATCAGAATCACATCACTGTTGTAGACGCGTATGCAAAAAATATTTTTTAGCGTTCTCGTACATTCTCGTACGATTGGTTTTAAAATGCGGCACTCGTACGTAAAAAAAAACTGCAAAAAACTACCCAAATAAATCAAAGTTCGCTTTAAGCGACAAGATCGCAGCAAGCAAGTTCGAAGCAAACTTGTGTGAATCATACAAGCGCTGATGTTTGTTTTGGCCACAAACATGTGTTGCCTACTAAGCCGTGGCGAAGTATGAACTGCAATGTGATCGCAAGCGACGCAGCTACCAACAGTTCGAGTTTGAATTTCATACGATATGGTGTGTGTTGGAAATCGAAGCGTGTGTGTTGATAACGAAAATAAATAAATAACGTAATGTTTTTAGGCAAAAGTCAAAACATTGCAATTATTTGAAAATTCATAAAAAAAACATCTTTGCAGCTCATATGTTAAAAGCATGCAGTAGAAACCAAAACAAATAAAAAAAGCATTTAAAAGAAAAAAAAAAAAAATTCATCACAGTGAAAGACAAATAAACCGCATTGAGTGTTTTTGTTTTGTTTTTGAAGTAGAGGAGTGTCTGGCTAGCAAAGATAAATAAAAAAAAAAAATTAAAAACGAAACGAAACGTAAAAACGCAAACATAGAAAGCTAAACGAAAACTTAAGCTAATAAAAGCTACGGGCACAAATTTTTTGGGGGCGCAAATAAATTTCGTTCGATTAGGCGTTATTGTAGTTAATTGTATGGAAATTGTATTACAACAACAACAACAAATGCAATTGTAATAATAGCAACAACAACGAAAACTTACTAACTGCCGCGCGCTTGGATTATTTGAATTTTTTTTTCGCTGCTCGCTACACTTGGCTGCTTTTAACTTTATTATTCAATGTATCTCATGGATAGTACACGTTGTACATGAACATTGAATTGGGTGTACATCATGGTTTTGAAATCTGTTAAGTGCTTTGATTTTTTCGTTTTCAAATTTGAAACTAAACTGATATTTTCATTGCTACACTAAGCAGCAGCAGCAGCAGGGGCAACAACTAAACAACTACAACAACAACACACAACTACAATTACAAGCAGCGTCAACTGACGTCAACTGTGTGGCGTCTTTTTAATTTAGTTAAACTTTTCCCAACCAACCACCAACCAGTCAACAACAAAGTAGCTGCTACTACTTCAAAGTGTATCGGTGTTTGTGTTAGAGTGTGAGTGCGTTCGTGTGAGTGTCTGTGCGTTTGTGTTGCGCTAATTAAATTGCAACTAAGCTGAGAAAATGCTGTTGTTTTAGCCACAACAAGCAACAAGTGTAAAACGTGCTGCAGTCTCTGTCTATGATTTGCATTCGAAGGCTTGTGTTTTCAACAATATTTCTTTTCATTCAAAATAACCGCTCAACTAATTATCGACACACTTTAATCTCTGACTCTTGAGATTGCGCCAAATTTTTGAACTAACTATAAATTTGGATTAATTTCGCTAGAAACGCTTACGCTGGATCAGTCTGCAGTAGCAAGATGTCACAGTTTAGAGATAATTCTTGGGTGAGTTTTTTCTTTTATGTGTTCAAGTGGTCTATGTATTTAATTGTTTATTTTTTTATTTATTCCTAAAACTGTACATATTTGCTAGTCTCAATATATATATATATATATATATATATATATATATGTATGTATATGTTTATTTGTTTGTCTGAATTTGCTTTGACACTTATCTTTTAGTTGTTATTTTTGTTCAATTTATTTTATGTAGATTAAAGCTGCCGCCACACACAGTTTAACGCAGTCGCCTAATTTTACTAGCTTGTATTTGTATCTATGAATAGCGGTTTTATTTTGCTTAAATGTATGCATTGATTTACTTATATGTTTAGCTTCATGTAAATATGTATTTAGCTATGTAAGTTAAGTGTTTTGTTTAAATAACTTAAATTGAAATTAAAAATTACGTATACGCCATGGAGTCAAGATATTTTTTTAATAGTTGAACAAGAATTTAAATGAAAAGATGAAGAAATCAATTGTTGACATATTTTTTGAAGCCTTCTATGCTTCAAGCATTATTATTCTTTTAAAATGTAAAACTACTATGTTTATTTTATTTATTTTTTAATATATTTTGTTGTGCTTATATAACGTGAAATTACGAATGGCAGTTTATATACCTGTTTAAGGGGTTAGACCATTCTAGACGCCGGAAAATATGCTCTCTTTGAATTTTTTTTCGACATTGAACTACAACAGCCAACACGATACTCCCCGAAGGGCCAGACCTGCGATAGTCTCCCCGGGAAAAATGATTTACCTCGACACGCACCAACACACACCAACACAGCTGCACCCATCGTTTATGACTGTGATGGCAAAAGCCACCACTATTGGACGTGCTACAGCGTAGACCACATCACTTCTGACTGTGTGTGACACATGGCCCCACTATTTTGCACCTTTGCAAACTGGCACTCCGAGGCTACTAAGATATACTTATCATCTCGGAGTACCCGATTCTAACACCTCTTCTACACCAAATTATACACAAGTCTTTTATACACCAAATTATTAACCACCGTTTTAACCAGTCTTTTTAAGATACTCACGAGACAAATGCCCATGTACCAGCGGTATTGTGATAGTACGTCTACCGAGCGTAAAGACTATCTCCGTGCTAACAAATTTTAAGGATCATTGCTATTCCTTCGTAGGCATACACTACCGTTGATCGAGTAAAACGGTCCACCTACTCCCCATCCAGGATCTAGGTAGTCCCTCTACATTTACATAGGATAGGGCAAACCCGTTGCCTGCGACCATCCTCCTTTATCCTGGCTTTGAACTGGCCGCTCGTAAAAATGGACGGGGTTAAGTGAAGTAAATACAATAATTTTTTTTGAAACAATTAATTTAAAAATTGCGGCTGTGCAATTTTTTTGTGATGATGTCTCCGGTTTTTCAGGATCCACGGTCGGACAAACAGCTCTTCTAATTTTTGATATATAAAAATCCAATGATTTTTTTTTCCGATTATATATAATATCTATCTATACTTCTATGTATATATCTTTATCTATCTATATCTATATCTATATCTATATCTATATCTATATCTATATCTATATCTATATCTATATCTATATCTATATCTATATCTATATCTATATCTATATCTATATCTATATCTATATCTATATCTATATCTATATCTATATCTATATCTATATCTATATCTATATCTATATCTATATCTATATCTATATCTATATCTATATCTATATCTATATCTATATCTATATCTATATCTATATCTATATCTATATCTATATCTATATCTATATCTATATCTATATCTATATCTATATCTATATCTATATCTATATCTATATCTATATCTATATCTATATCTATATCTATATCTATATCTATATCTATATCTATATCTATATCTATATCTATATCTATATCTATATCTATATCTATATCTATATCTATATCTATATCTATATCTATATCTATATCTATATCTATATCTATATCTATATCTATATCTATATCTATATCTATATCTATATCTATATCTATATCTATATCTATATCTATATCTATATCTATATCTATATCTATATCTATATCTATATCTATATCTATATCTATATCTATATCTATATCTATATCTATATCTATATCTATATCTATATCTATATCTATATCTATATCTATATCTATATCTATATCTATATCTATATCTATATCTATATCTATATCTATATCTATATCTTTATCTATATCTATATCTATATCTATATCTATATCTATATCTGTATCTATATCTATATCTATATCTATATCTATATCTATATCTATATCTATATCTATATCTATATCTATATCTATATCTATATCTATATCTATATCTATATCTATATCTATATCTATATCTATATCTATATCTATATCTATATCTATATCTATATCTATATCTATATCTATATCTATATCTATATCTATATCTATATCTATATCTATATCTATATCTATATCTATATCTATATCTATATCTATATCTATATCTATATCTATATCTATATCTATATCTATATCTATATCTATATCTATATCTATACCTATATCTATATCTATATCTATATCTATCTATCTATATCTATCTATACTATTATATAAAATGAAAGTGAAAATTTTTCGTTGCCGCTAAACTCCAAAAGTACTGGTCCGAATTTTATGAAATAAGTTTTAAAATATCAAATTTGCGCTAGAAAAAGATCTTTGGAAATTTTAATAATGAGTATCTTTAATTAAATTGTAAAGTTTTTAAAAAATCATCCACAATGCCATGCATTGCTTGATCGTTAGCTTTTAATGCGTTTGTGCTGCGAGAGCTTCAATAAACTGCATGTTGCTCTCTAATCTATTCTCTTTTTGTTCTCAGCAAGCACAATACAACTCAATACACAAACAAATACACATACACACATACTTTGCTGTAAGTAAATTCTAATATGTTGAAATTAGTTTTAATGTGGTGAATTAATCTACACAGTTTTGTGGGTTAATGGGGATTCACTGACCACTTTCAGCATGTTCAAGAATTTTTTAAACATGAAGTTTTTCGGCTCTATCTCTCTACACTTTGATGTATAGTAAATATGTATGTAGATATGGATATTTATTGTGGTACATGCAACTTTTCTACACGTGTTGTGACTCGTAAATTATAAATGAGCAAGAGAAACAAACGGCTGACTTTTTACTTTTATAGAAGTGGCATTGTGTGATTCAGTAAGTTTTCTTTAAAATTGATGTAGATAAACTATGGATAAAGAGAAAAAAACACGTCCGTGGCGAAGCCGTGGGCAACTGTGGCTAGTCTACTATAGAACTATGTAGGATATTTTTGATGTATTGATTTTCGGTCATATGACGCACTTCTTAAGTAGGGAAAGTGAAACATTTGCCTAAAAAAATCATCATATTATTGTTAATAACAAATGAACTCTACAATAAAAAAAAGAAATCCTACGTACTTCCATACACAATACATTTTTCAAGATAACATGTATTCAAAGTTTTAAGTGAAGTTGAAAACTGTCTGAGTTATGTTTCCGGCCAACTTAAAAAAAGCAGTTTTGAGATAAACTCGTATGAAGTTTTGAGCAGTAGTAGCATGATACAATTATACAAGGTAGTAGTGACAACTGGCTATTTTCTCACGAGTGTTTTGCACCGACTGTCATTTGCCTGTATACTTTACTTTCTGTTTTCTTTTTTACTTTTTTCGTTCTCTAATTTATATTTTATATTTTGACAGTTGATTCAAAACGAAAAAACTGTCACTCCTACCTTATATAATTGTACATACTATGAGTAGTAGTAGTACCTGGCGGCTTATATAAAAATTCAAAAATCAATTATTTAGAAATTTTTTCCCGGCCATAATCTTTTGAGATAACATTATTGAGATCATAAGAGACCATTTAAAAAAAAAAACAAAATCGATTTTTCCAAAATTCTACAGTGGCCTAGCCCCTTAAAAAATGGAAACATTGTATTTTACACACTTAACGATATTTATGGCTATAGCCTTCGAGAAATCCATGCGGAAAAATTAGCCATTAGTGAATAAGCCGATTTTTCAATGCAAATGCAGCAGAAGTTTTTTCTTTAACTAGACTTAAGTAAATTAAAAAATTTTGGTATGAGCCTGACCACAGAAAATATGATGATAATTGCAATTTCGAAACACCTTGAAAAAAACCTTGAACTTCTATGGTTTGATTTCAGCAAATTTGTTTGAACCTTGAAATCGTGAAGAGTTTCAACAACAAAGTTGGCTGTATCGTAGACACACCCACAGGTTTAGACGTGTCACATATCTTTATCCTTGTTCTTCTTGTTGTCTCTATCTTTTACTTTGTTATTTAACTTGTCCTCATCCTTATCCATATTTTTATATTTGTCCTAATAATTGTCGTACTTCTGTTCGAAACTCTTGTTTTAATCCACATTTCTGGCCTGAAACCTCTAGACGCCATTCTCTTAAAAATTAAAAAAAAAAAATGACTAAGAAAATTTTTTCGAGGTGAATTATGACATAAACTCAAAAATATCCATATACCCGTAAAGACTTAAAAGACGGGTAAAAAGGGTAAACAGTGCCTTAGGAAAGTGGGTTTAGGTTTAAAGAAACAGTCAAGTAAACATTTTTACTTATGCAAAGTTTTTATTTAAGTTTTAATTAGAAGAAAAAAAATTATTATTTCACTTTAACTGGTGTTTAGAATTTAATTTAAAATATATTAATATTTTGCACAAACTTTTCTGTATTCATAATGTAACTTCTCAATCTAAAGCAGGGTCGACGACAGTAATAGCATTTGTCTCATTTACTCTTTCGCGTTTACGTAAAAAGACGAAGTGTTGCTTCATACGCGTGTGTACTACGTGGTCGACAGTGCTCTAAAGTGATTGCAAAAAGCGATCAATCTTTCATGAGAATTACGAAGGGATATATAACCGTTGTAACCACTACCAATTCAAATAAAAAAAATATTTCATTTGTGCAGTAAAGTGAAGTTATGCTATGAGTGGCCTGAGATACTTATAAGGGGTAGAGGGTTAACTTTGTTTGAATCTGACCCTTAACTAATTCTTTTCCGACTTCTTTTTCTAATCTTTGCCTTAAATCTTGTCATTAGTGTGTCCAAATGCTTGTTTTATTCCTTGTCCCATTTCTTAACCTTATCCTTTTCTCAATCATGTCCAAAATATTGTTTTAGGTGTGTCTTAATTTTTTCCTTATCCTTGCGTCTATTCTTGTCATAGTCCTTTACCTCATTCTTGTCTGGGAATGAATCCTTCCCAATTCTTGTCCAATTCCATGCTCTAATTCTTTCTCAAATTTTTATTCTACTCCTTTTCTCATACCTGGTCCAAATCTTTGTCTAAATCCTTGCCCTCATTATTTTGAATCTAAATCTTTGTTCTTATACTTGTCCTTATTTAAATTTGAATTAAATTTAATTTTTATTTCTATTTTTATATATATTTTATTTTATTTATATTTTTATTTTTATTTTTATTTTTGCTTTTGCATTTGGTGCATTTGTGTTACTTTATAAGGAGCTACCTTATGATGCCATTAATTTTTTTATTTTTATCAGGTAGTTAATTAAATTAATCAGGTAAATTTCAGTTTTAATGTCGTTCCATAAAACTTACCCTAACTTTAAAAGTCATCGAGTTATAATTTCATGCAAGGTTTTTTCAATTTTGTTGCATATTTACTGCATTGCATTAAACGCTAAATGGTCGTCTCATTGCGCCAACATATTTTTTTTTAATTTTCGTTATATGATCAAAGATCCAATCTTTGATGTAGTAAAAGAAAATTTCCGTTCACCTCTACTGAGCTAGCAATAATTCCATGCAACAATATTGCATTTTTGTTGCATAAGCTGCTATCTCCGCAACGTGCCGACCTCATAATTTTTTTTTATTATTCTTGTCGCAAGACCAAGTATAAATCCTTCATTTCTGTGTTATAACATTTATCGTCTCAGTGGTGCCTCATCGAGGTAATAATTCATTATTACTCACCGAGTAATAATTCCATGCAACGCCGCTGCATCAGTGTTACCGCGCGAAAATTTTCAAGCTTAGTGAAATAGGCTACAATATGAAAGTATTTTCAGAGTTTTCGAAGTGTTAAAAAGAGTTAAGTAATTTTTTTTTTTAACATAATTGTTCATCATACTTATGTATTTAGGTCAATTTGCAAGTAAACTAACAATATTACATACATTTAAAAATGAAATTTATTGGAGTATATCTTGTTCGTCAAAACCAGCTGTTTGTTATTTTTATCGGGAAGCAAAAGTAATTATTATACCATGGGCCTGACCACTTCCACAGTGCAAATTGCACTCGTTATGTCTGTTTTGACATTTAACCCAAAATAAAACGAGTTCCTCCAATCGTCTAAAACAGCTGATCAATTGATCAAGAACAAAACTTCTTTTCAAACTGTTTCGTCTAGTTTCGATATGTTTACGTTTGTTCATTTATGGTTACAACATTGAAATGAATTTAACCGAATATTTTCATTCGTTACGAAGCAAATCGGCTATTTTGGTTAGACCTTATGTTAGAGAAGGTAAAAGTTATTCATTCGATTACATCAACAGTAATGCCATGTTATTGTCTTTTAAACGTGAAATAAAGTAAAAAATATTAATAAAAAACAGGCCTAATCACTCAAAATCGAAGTCTTTTCACAAAAAATGAAAAGTGGAAGTGTTTGACATAAAAGTGAAGTATAAAACTTCGATCAAAGTGAAACAGCGCAGCGTCTGCATGATTGTCGCATTTTTAAACTTGGAGCGGCTCTCTCCGCGGCCTAATGGCGCCATGAATATTTTATCTTTTTTTGTCATAAGGGCTAAAAACTGGAGTATTCTATTTCTTAAACCAGCACCTATACAAAGCGAGTTATAATTCAATTTAACATATTTGTAGTTTAGTTGCTTAAGCAGCTCCCGCCCTCCCGTCCCAATAACGTTTTGAATTTTTTTATATTTTTATCATAAGGTCATTGAATTAAGTTTTAGTGTCATACCGTTACTTTTTTTTCGTCACCTAAATTCAGCGAGTAACAATTCCATGCAACGCCCATGCATTTTAGGAAAATGCCCTTATTCAACATTTTTGGAAACCTGAGCGTTAAAACGTAACGTCAAAGTTTCCTTTTAATTAGTTATTTAGCAAGTATTTAGTAGCACAAACATTACAACATGGTTTGTTCAATGCAAACGATAATACACGCTTTTGAGTACACTCACATTAAACCATAACGTTCGTCGAAAGCCTCTTGAAATGTTGCCAATATAAGTATTAATTAATTTAATAACCTCTTAACTAACCTCTTACTTAATGCAATAAGGAAAAAGAAAAACATGAAATAGTTACGTTTGAAATATCTTCGCAGTTAAACACTTTAGATACGCGATACGAACAAAATTAAGAAAAAAAAATCATAAAAAAATATTTATAGCTAAGTTATAACGAAGACCTCACGACCTCATCTGAAGCATAGTTTAAGCAGTTGTAATGGAAAAATATTTTATGACAGCTGGCAGCAAATGAATTACCGCTTTTACAAATAAACATATTAAAAAAATATTTCAAATGTGCTACTTGAAGATGGTCGAACCTCTTAAACCTAAATAAATTCAGTAAAATTTCTTCAAATATGATTAGTTTTTTCAAAACAACTTTTATCTAAACTATGTTGTTTTGACTTTTTAGGTCATTCTTCTTATGACTGCCAAAATAAGGTACAATCACAAATGAGCTCAAGTGTTTTAATGGTTTATTAAAAATACATTTCTTGTTTATGTTATAGTTTTATTTTTCCACATCAAGAGATTACGGTTAAGAATGTATAAATCAACATGATGCCAAAAAAACACTTGAGAATTATAACAAAAGGAAATCATAACAAACTCTAGAGAATACCAAAGCCAAAACAAAGCGTGAACTATAGCCGGTTGTTATTAGTCGGGTGCCCCATTGAAGCGGAACAAAGCTCAAAAAGAAGTTCAACAATTATAAAACGAAGAATGCATTGTTCATGAGAATAAATAAAAAGAAAAAAAAAAAAAATAAAAATAATGAAGCCAGGTGAGAGATCACCAGAGTATAACTGAAATTAGAACAAAACTTGTAGCTAGAAAAACTATCTGTAAAATAACATGTAGGGAAAAATACGAACTACAAACACAATAACGCAATTAAAACCAGATTCTATTTGTAAACAAGAAAATTTTTTTATTTAGAAATAATTGCAGTCCATTGTTTATTTTTAGTTGACGTGCATTGCATAATTTAAAAAATTTTTAATAAATACTGTTACTTGCCTGCAATAACGACCTATGGGAGAAATGTAAGCTCATCATGAGGCTTAAGCAATAAGAACAAAAGAGAACTAAAAAAAGAAAATAAAAACAAAATTATTACTTTTTTAGACTTCAAAATGCAGTCGGCTGAGTTAATTCGTTGAAGCTTAAAGTTCTGTCTTAATGAGACTTTATTGCTGAGATATGTAGATGACATGGAGAAAGGTTGCTAAAAGTTTACTTAAAGCTCTTTTAAATCTTATTTACTCACGCTCTCGTTCTTAGACGTTAAAAGTTATTTCAAATCAAGCTTTTGTGACTTAAAACATATGCTGCTCTTGCCTGGGCATTACACTGTAATGACTAAAAAGATCGATCATAAAAAATCCATCTGACCAAAAGAGAATAAAAGTCTAGCCATTACATAATTCATTACTGCGTAATGCTTCCTTTTTTATTAGTATTTGTTGAAATTTTAGTTGGAAAAATTTACTTAAAGTATAAAGTATAAAGTATAAAGTATAAAGTATAAAGTATAAAGTATAAAGTATAAAGTATAAAGTATAAAGTATAAAGTATAAAGTATAAAGTATAAAGTATAAAGTATAAAGTATAAAGTATAAAGTATAAAGTATAAAGTATAAAGTATAAAGTATAAAGTATAAAGTATAAAGTATAAAGTATAAAGTATAAAGTATAAAGTATAAAGTATAAAGTATAAAGTATAAAGTATAAAGTATAAAGTATAAAGTATAAAGTATAAAGTATAAAGTATAAAGTATAAAGTATAAAGTATAAAGTATAAAGTATAAAGTATAAAGTATAAAGTATAAAGTATAAAGTATAAAGTATAAAGTATAAAGTATAAAGTATAAAGTATAAAGTATAAAGTATAAAGTATAAAGTATAAAGTATAAAGTATAAAGTATAAAGTATAAAGTATAAAGTATAAAGTATAAAGTATAAAGTATAAAGTATAAAGTATAAAGTATAAAGTATAAAGTATAAAGTATAAAGTATAAAGTATAAAGTATAAAGTATAAAGTATAAAGTATAAAGTATAAAGTATAAAGTATAAAGTATAAAGTATAAAGTATAAAGTATAAAGTATAAAGTATAAAGTATAAAGTATAAAGTATAAAGTATAAAGTATAAAGTATAAAGTATAAAGTATAAAGTATAAAGTATAAAGTATAAAGTATAAAGTATAAAGTATAAAGTATAAATTATAAAGTATAAAGTACAAAGTATAAAGTATAAATTATAAAGTATAAAGTATAAAGTATAAAGTATAAAGTATAAAGTATAAAGTATAAAGTATAAAGTATAAAGTATAAAGTATAAAGTATAAAGTATAAAGTATAAAGTATAAAGTATAAAGTATAAAGTATAAAGTATAAAGTATAAAGTATAAAGTATAAAGTATAAAGTATAAAGTATAAAGTATAAAGTATAAAGTATAAAGTATAAAGTATAAAGTATAAAGTATAAAGTATAAAGTATAAAGTATAAAGTATAAAGTATAAAGTATAAAGTATAAAGTATAAAGTATAAAGTATAAAGTATAAAGTATAAAGTATAAAGTATAAAGTATAAAGTATAAAGTATAAAGTATAAAGTATAAAGTATAAAGTATAAAGTATAAAGTATAAAGTATAAAGTATAAAGTATAAAGTATAAAGTATAAAGTATAAAGTATAAAGTATAAAGTATAAAGTATAAAGTATAAAGTATAAAGTATAAAGTATAAAGTATAAAGTATAAAGTATAAGGTATAAAGTATAAAGTATAAAGTATAAAGTATAAAGTATAAAGTATAAAGTATAAAGTATAAAGTATAAAGTATAAAGTATAAAGTATAAAGTATAAATTTAAGTATTGGTTCTTGCATTAATATTCTCAGAATTGTTCGCACAAATGTTCGAACGATCATTCACATGCAAAGCTCACTTAGCCATGATCACTGATCAGCACATCACAAGACGAAGTGTTTTGAACGAAGCACGTAGAAGAAACAACGAAATGTTTGTTTATAAAATCGAAAGAAAGTCGCATTAATAAAAGTCACGAGCTAGCATTTTAGTGTTAAATTCAAAACAGAACATAAAAGTGAATGATATGGAGATAGAGAGAGAGAGAGTGAGATAGAGCGTGATCAACAATTTAAGAGCATTTAACTATTGTTTGTTTTTATACGGCAAATGTGTTCCAATTTTGTTTTTTTAGCACTTTTTCCATGTTGCCATAATGCGTGACCAGCTTGAGTAATGAGCTCCATGGGTAGCCCACAAAGAAGTGGTACATAATAAAAAGTAATGCTCTTGCTTTTTTATTTACAGTTAAAAACGGAAGCATGTTTTGCATTTTTAATTTAAAATGCATTTTCCAGAACGAATGTCGAAATCTTAAACTTTCTATTTTTTGTTCAGAAAAGTCATAAATTCTCTACAAAAGAAACTTAGTCAAATCGTTCAGCGTCTTCTGTGGCAGGCTTATTAATAAAAATATGTCAGCTTTAAATAGGTTGATATGGGTGTCGAAGTATTTGTTAGTTCTTGTTGTTGTTGTTGTTTGTTTCTTGTCACTGATAATAGCCGAATTATTTAGTTTAACAACAACTTAGTCATGATTTATTTATCACAGGTTGTTCCGGCCGCATTCGGTAGAAGGTAACAAATTGGCTGCTTATGAAATTGATAAGAAACCATTTAAAGGTATTTTTTTTATCTCTCCTGAAATGCATTTCATTCTGTGTAGAAAAAATGAGCTATTTTTTATTTTTAGATTTTAGCACTAATTGTTTTAAATGATAGACTGAAAGTTGTATATTGTATATGACGAAAGTGTTTGTGTTGGGTATCGGTTAGTGACGGAGTTTAGAGATATTTATTTTCCCGTTAAAATGAGTAGATGGAAAAAGTCATGCTATGGGCAATGGTCAAAATGTACTTTTTTGTTACAATTCATTGCTCTAGTTAAATCTTCATAATTATTATGAACGATTAGCTTAACCTCCTGCTAAGAAGGTCTATACAGTAAACTCTCATAAATTAGAACCACTTTGTATCACTGGTGGTTCTAGATTCTGAACTTTTTTTTCGCAGAAATTTAAAAGAATAGATTGAAACTGGTTAAAAGAAATTTTACGTTAACACAAAAGAATTTTTATTTATTAATATTTAATGTTTTTTTTTTAACACAAAATTCATATTTTTATTTATATAAATAAATAAAGAAACGTCCAAAAATTAGAACCATTAAAATTTTATGTAAATTTTGTACTAATACATATATATATTTTAACTTTTATTGTACAATTTACAAGATATAAACATTCTGAAGATTACTTTTGATCTAGTATTACTTAAGAAATAATACTCATATAATTCTTATTCTGATATTGAATAATTCATCAATATTTAACATTTTATTATCATAATAATTGTCTCTTAACATTTATATAGATCGGTTTAGGTTGATAAGAGTGGTCGGCATAATAAATCTAGGTTAGTGCCCTACATCATTAACATTATTTATTGATATTTTATTTGCTTATCATAAAGTGTCATAAATGTGAAGTACTCATCACTTGACAAGGCACAATCGCACAATCTAGGTAGCAAAAGTTAAAAAAAAGAGAAAATAAAAAAACAAAAACAACCATGGGTGTGCCACAACCAGCCATTAATAGCTACGAAGAACTTTTTAAGATAGCTTCTCTTCACAACGTTTGCTCTCAATTAACTTATTACAGCCTGTTTGGAAAACTTTAAATTAATTTTAAAATACAGTTTTATACAGTACCAAACTCACAGATATTCGAGATCCATAAATTTATCGCTTATAAAGTACAGTGCAATAGCGAAAATCTAATTTCAAAACCGAAAATGATTAAAATTTAAAAATTTCAGTTTGATATCGAAAATATGTAGCCATATCGTGTGCACTTTAGATTAATGATCTGATTAGCTTGGTATTTTGTGTCTTTTTCGACCCTATGGTTAATACCACCCTTGGCTACGGGCCTGATTAGATACGTTTATTGACATTAGTGTAGCAGACTCCTAAAGAGAACGGTAAATGAGGGTTCACTTAAAATTCCGTGTAGTTCAATTTTGGGTTAATTAAATGTTGTTCATAACCTCACTGTTGTTTTCATCACATTTTTCTTGAAATCTACGTTATTTTGTTTGAAAACTTGACCCATTGTTCTGTCTTAAGACTTCATTATGAACCCTATCATTCGAATTGTGAGCTTACCATATAGCATCAGTAATTTTCTTAATCTTAAAATAATATTTAAACCTTCTTTCAGACTACAATACGAATAACATTAAGACGACCCTTACAAATGGACTTCAGAAGTTGGCTTCGAGAAAGAAGAATGGTAAAGATCTATTTCAATTGTTTTTTCTATTTGATTCATAAATATTTTATGAAATCTGAATTAAATCTAAAGAAAATGCCTCTTGCATTCTTCTCACAAAAGAGTTTATTGCACTTCACAATTTAATTGACCACAAGAGGCACGTTCTTTGCATAACAGGCATTCTCCTCAAGTTTTTACGAAATCTTTACAAATTTCGAGTTATCCTTGTAGAAAAATAAATGATTTCATTCAGCACATATTTTGAAAACAGATTTATTCATAAATATCAAAATATTTTGAGTTGAGTTTTACATAGAAATTTAATGAACATTTAAAAGAAAAGTCAAGTCAAAATTCAATTCTGATAAAAACAAAAATGTCGTTTCCTTTTGCTTTTCTTCTTAGCCTAAACATATTGGCGACGACAGCAACATAACGACATTCAACATGCCAAATTATTCAAATGTCGCAACGACATAGCTACATTGGTTGTAACAATATTACTGTCGTCGGTATGACTTTATATCTAATTTCAAGGGCTACACAGATGGAATTCACTCATTTCCTCTGGGTTTGTTTATATTTTAGTAGCATTTTCTCTCTTCATCACTTATCAAAATAATCAAATCACCGATGATATGACTACATTTTCCAGTAAAGGGCGTGTCGTTATGTAGTTGTCGTTTCCAATGTATTCAGTCTATCTCATGGAGTAGATTAAATGTAACAGTTGTAATCAAGAAAGTCTGTTTTTACTGTGGTGGCTATTGTTACCCCGCAAGAATAGAGCCACTAAAGTATCTGAAGTACTTTAGGTATATAAAGTATAAAAACCATCAAAATTACGTACTTTTTTTAGAGGTCAAGTTTTTGAGACTATGACACTAAACCTCAATACTTCGTTAATTGTTTTATCAACGGTCTATGATCTTGGATTTTGCAATTGGGCGAACTCATTCGGTGTTTGATGTTAGGTGCTCATGTTGCTGCTATTATTTTTGTTGCTATTGTTGTAAATAGTTGTTGCTGTTTATCTAGCCAACAATTTCCTAACTAGTAATTAAGGTGTCATTGCCATTTCGATGTTACTGAAAATAAGTACAAGTTCATTTTGTTACGCAAAAAAAAAAAACAAAAACATCAAACCACAACCGAAAGACTAGTTTTAAAAATAATTACTTTTCAAAGAAAATGTTGTGCTTAAAAAAAAAACAAAACCACTCAATATAAATGGAGAAAAGTTTCCTAAAAGAAATTGCAGAGTATTAGTAGAAAATCATCAAATCATCAGTCAAACGAATAGTCCATAAATTATGGATACTTGTTTGTACGCATAAAGTTAAAAGCAAACGTCTTTGGACAGCTGAAGTGCACGAAGCGTCATCTTTTTTTTTTGTTTTCAATAA
Organism: Pherbina coryleti; assembly: GCA_943735915.1. Lineage (NCBI taxonomy): Eukaryota > Metazoa > Arthropoda > Insecta > Diptera > Sciomyzidae > Pherbina > Pherbina coryleti. The sequence continues at coordinate 10,731,851 of OX030951.1, forward strand.
TAAATTATTTTTTATAAAATAAAATAAAAAAAATAAATAAACAAATTGCGGACTGATACGAGTAGCAGTTAGGTATATGTACAGTTAGTTAGATAGCGGCTCTGGTTGATAACTTGTGCGTTAAGTTTTCTCGGCTTTAGAGCAGTTTTCATAACGCGAAGAAAGTTGCGTTTGCGCAGATGCTGTTTGCACTACAGCAAATGCAACTGATTCAAGCATAGTTAAACATAAAAAACATTGAAAATATAAAAAATTCCCAACTATTTATTATTGCTCGACTAAGCAAGTCACTAAAAATGTGACTATGAAAGCTTTCAGTTAACAGAATGATAACACTTAACAGAACGTTAACACTTAACAGAAGTTTATAGACTGTTTATTGATTTCAAGGTTGCAATGTAATAAGTTTTAGTTTAAAGAAGACTGTAGGACACTTTGTGGATCTCCTGCAACAAATTCCCGTAAAATTCAAACTGGATTCTATTTTTAAGACTCAAAATATATACTTCATTATATTTGAATGCTTTTATAAGAATAATTTTGAAAAAAATAAAGAAATCGCACTTTTTTAGGGCGATTCACCCCTATATAAAAAAGAGGGGTAGTTTTTTGAAGTTTTAAAAGCGTATTGTTTAGTTTTTCTTATAAATAATAAAAAATTTTTTGGTTTATTAAAATCAGTCAAGTAGATTCAAGTAGGAGAAAAATTTCCTACCAGTTTGAAAATAGTAGTTTCGAGAAAAATGCATTTAAAGTTTTTTTACCACAATTTAATCATGCGCGGACGTAGTTATAAATAAAGGGTGATTTTTTAAGCGTTTGGTTTTTCAAAATAAAAAAAAGAGCGATACATCAATGTCTGCCATTTATTTTTCAAAGATTATTTCATGTAAATGTTGCCCGCGGCTACGCCTGGGGTGGTTCATCCGTAAGCTCCAATTTTTGCATACTTTTTCCAGCATTTCGACCGGTATCTGACCAATGGCATCTGTAATGTTGTCTTTCTGGGCTGTAATTGTGACTGGCTTATGCCTGTACTCGAGAGACTTCACGTAGCCCCACAAAAAATAGTCTAGTGGGTTAAAATTGCATGATCTTGGCGGACATTGGACTGATGTGACCAAAACTCACCAAACTCACCTCTCAATAAGTCCATTGTATCGCGTGCCGTGTGGCATGTGGCATCATCTTGTTGAAACCATATGTCAACCAAGTTCAATTCTTCCATTTTGGGCAAAAAAAGTCGGTAATAATCACAAGGTACCTTGCTCCATTGACAGTAAAGTTGTGATTTTCATTATTTTTAAAAAGAACTGTGCAATAGTGCCACCAGCCCACAAACCGCACCTAACAGTGCATTTTTCAGAGTGCATCGGCAACTCTTGAACTGCGTCTGGCTGCTTTTCAGACTAAATTCGGCAATTGTGTTTGTTGCCAAAAATGGGCTACGTCATTGAAGACAGTTTTTTGATAAAAAAATAAATCTTTATCCAAGTTTTCTAAGACTCATTCACCAAACAAACGACGTTTTGGTTATTCACCCGGCTTCAGTTTTTGCACCAGCTGTATTTGGTATGGTTTCATACCGAGGTCGTTATATAATTTGTTCCAGGTCCTCGAATAACATAAGCCCAATTGTTGAGAACAGCGACGAATTGACACTGCCCGATACAGCAGAAATATTCTCCTCAGTACATATGTACTTTCCGCATACGGGTTGATAGATTGATGTCCAATAAAGTGAAACTGGTGGTCCCTTGAATGTGGGTGAGTCGAATGCGGAATGTGGTGGGTCGATTACGACGACCATAAAATGGATGTAACTATCTGACCATAATCATGTCGTTGTCGTGTCGGCAGGCAGAGCCCTGGCAGAGACAATGAAACCCTTATGGGAGAAAATTGTGGTAGAAAAAGACAACGACAACGCTAAGATAGAAATATTTCTATTTTTCTTTTGTCGTTTATTTGACAGCTCTCTCAACTTCTCTCTAAAAATGTTGCCATATAAAAACAAAATTTGAAGAATCTGTCAACCAATATAGCGAGTATACAGTGTTTCTACTTACTCTAATAATGAAAGAAGTAGTTTGAAGTTGAAAATGTAGTAAATTTATATAAAGAGTATTCCAAAAAGTTGTGGATTAAATTGAAGTGTAGTAATTATTACTTCAATTTGAGTATGAAATGACAGATTAACCGACAATGCCAAGGCTACAGTTATGGGCCAACTCCAATCGAACTTCTCGTGCCGACACGATAACGACATGTATCTGGTCAGACCGTAATTTGCGAAACACATTTCTCACAGAGCACGAATTTTGATAATAAAATTCAATGATTTGCAAACAAACAAGAGTTCGTTTGTTAGTCTATTTATGGTGAAATGCTTACTGAGCGTGAGATGTCAAAATAATTACACTGAAAAAACAAATAGCAAAAAAAAAAAAAAAAATCAACCTTTATATATATAACTTTTTTCTAGTAAGAATTTCTTTATAAAATTTGAGGAGATCATTTTTTAAATATGTAAAAATATGTAAAATATGTAAAAAAAAATTGATTTTCGGAACATTATTCATAAGGAAGTCCTTTTAAGAACACCAAAGGCTCAAAGTGTGACATAAATATCGTTTGCTGAACGCAATCAACCACCCTACTTAGATCGGAGAATGATGAAATTCTACGTCAAAAACGAAAGAAACTGATATGTAGCCTTCATAGAGATTATTTTGAAAAGGGTAAAATGATCAACGTCGTATATTATGCAGAACTGTTGAATCAATACGATGCCGATTGAAGCAAAACTGGTCGCATTTGGAAAAGACAAAAGTGCTCTTCTACCAGGACAATGCACAAGTCCGCAGTCACAATGGCAAAGTTGCATGAATTTGAGCTACGAATTGTTTCGTCATCCACAAAATTGATTCGTTGTCTCCAGATTTAGCCCCTGCCATTTATATATATTTCCAAACTTAAAGAATCGGCTCGATGAAAAGACATTTGGCTGCTATGAAAACTCCATCCTTAAAACAAACGCCTTTTTCGAAAGATTGTCGAAATCGTAATATTCGGGATGGATCGAAAATTTAGATAAATGTAGAATTTACTATATCGAGCTACAAGGAAATTTTTACACACTCTTTTTTTAGTCATCACACTAATTTATCTTTTCGCCTGATGTCAGATCTGCAAAATAACAGCATTTTTTGGCAATTTTTTTTAGCTCTTATTAACTTGTTGCATCGACTGTTAGATTCAAAATAAACCTGTTGATAAAATTTGCCCATGAAAAATTTTGGTTTCAGCAAGTAATTTGCCTAAACCCCAAATAAAAAAGCCAAACGCTTCCGTCATTCGTGCTGAACTTTGCGAAAATTTCTCTGACCTTGATGTCTACAACAACAAGTACTGCAACATATGTTAGTGCTTTTATCTCAACAAGATTGCATTACTGTCAATAATTGCAATATTTTCACCATAATTTAAGCCAAAGACATCCTGTTCCGCCAAAGCAGCAGCCAACAGCAAACAGCCAGCTGTGGCCTGACAATTTTTTTCTCTTTTTCGGTCGTGCAAGCTGGACATGCTATACATCTTGTTTAAAATTTCATAGATACCAACTCTCACACACACACAAACACACACACAGACTAACATTCATAGTAAATTTTAAAAATAGCTAAATTGTTGCCATCATCGATTGAGCCAAGTTAACAATTTATGCCATAATATGTTGCCATTAAAATTGTTGTTGTCGTTGTTCCTTTTGGTTATGCTGCGCACATGCGCAGTTTTATATACGACGTCATTGTACTCCACAATGCAAATGTTCATAATCATAATGATGATGATCACACGAATTGCAATAATAATAGCAACAACAACAGCAACAACAACAAAAGCGACAACAACACATTGCTTAGCCGCAGTGAAATTTTGCTTCATTTCAGTTATTTAAGCATGTAAATTATAGGTGCACGTAACAACCGTGGCAGTGTATAACGGTTGCATTTTATACACATCTTCGAGGAAAATATTTTTCAATTTTCATAATTTGTTTTTACTCGCTCAGACGAGTGCATTTTATTGAGACGACGATGTGTTTAGTGGTCACCAATTATAGCAGTGTCGCAGTTCATGGCAAGGATCAGGCTTTCAGTTTAATTTTTTTTTTTTCATAAAGAATTGGAAGTGAGTTTGAGAGAGTGCATGTGAATGAGTCATATTTATTATAATTATTAGGATAATTATAGCAAACATGAATTTAAAAACATTAAAACGCTAAGGCAATGGAAAAAAATTAAAATAAGCCCTTAAAGCCGTTTTTGCTTCTTTGCTGAAAAAAAATACCTTCTACTCAAAAAGTCACTGACTTATCAAATTGCCCTCGTATATCTTCAATGCGCTGCAGTTTCAATTTCAAATATATCTGAATGAATAAAGTCTTTGTTGTGCCAACAAATTATTTTTTGATATTTTGCAGCGATTAATAAATCGTAATTAATTAAAAACAATCTTTCCGCAATTGATACAATTTATCTAGGGAATAAACACACAAATATGCAAAATAGGCCATCGGCACTTTTGAGCAACATTGAATGCAATTATAGTTTCAGATTTTTTTTAAAAAAAAAAACCTTATTCTCCTCATATTTGTGTGTAGTTTTCTCTGGATAAGTATTAATTAAACGGAATACTTTTATATTTTATAATAATGGTTATACGTAGCCTATGTTTAATGACATAATATTGTTGATGAAAAATGAGGAACAGGACTTATTCGAACCAGGGACCTCTGGGGTGGCGGTAGAGCACACTACCTACTCGAATACCGAGGCCGCCAACTGAACTCAGTCTTCTTATATTTGAATCGATGTAAACTTTGATTGATGAAATATGTATTTATTTCACAGGAACAGTCCCCTAGAAACCAGAAAATATGAACAGTCCAATGTAAAACCTTTTCACAAAATAGTCCATGTCTCGTAAAATTAAAGTTAAAGTGGCAAATGAAAAATTATGAAATACTAATGAACAAACTATATTTAAGTAAAGATACAGACCCGTATTCAATGGGAGTTTATGGTGTTAAATCCCCCAAAAGGTAAAAAAAAGAAATTAAATCCATACGAATCAGGTCATTAATCGAAAGTGCGTAATTCTGTTATAACTATATTTTCGATATCAAAAATGTGATGGGTGAAAAATTGAAAATATTCTGGAATGTTGATTTTGTATTTCAATTTCAAAACATTTGAAGCATTTTTAGAGCTCTAAAAAAATTTAGCTCTAAAAACATAAATATTAATTTTGTACTGAAGAGTTTTTAAAAGTTATTTACCTAACATAAACAGTTACTTAAAAATAAAACTTGAAACAGAGGTTTTTTTCGCATAATAAACTTAAGTAGACCCTTTAGAATTGAACGAGAATAGGAAATATTGACAGTTGTCAGTATATTTACTATTGTAAGGATGTTGAACTTTGTCCACTCACAGGAATTGGTCTATAAATATAAAGGACGATTTTTTTCCATTAGCTTTTTTGTTTTTCGAAATATTCGCTTTTATGATTAATAGGTACATTTTTGCATTAGCTTTTGCATTTTTGCATTCCGCTTGAGACACCCAAAAAAAAATAGTTTTTGAACTCATCAATGGCGACTTCTGGCGACGAAAATTGTTATCCACGCTGTTTGTCCTGGATGTGCGGGAACAAAAAGAAGTCATTAAATGCCAAATTAGGATTGTACGGCAGATGACCCATTAATTCGATGTTTTGAGTGCTCAAAAACGCCTCAAACTCGCATTGTCTTGATGAAGAATAATTCTTCGGCGCTTGTTTGTTTTCCTTATTTTACGGAACACTTCTGGCAAACAAATGGTTGTATACCATTCCGAATTGACCGTTCTACGTGTCTCAAGTAGTACCGTGGTCACATGACCAGCTTTTTGGAAGAAACAGACAACAATTTGCTTCCAGTGCTTCAAGCTCGAGCAGGTTTTTTGGATTTGGTTCATCTTGAAAGGCCCATACCGTTGAATGCTTTATACTTTCAGGCTCATACTCATAGATCCATGATTTGTTACCCTTGTACCTCGTTACCTTTTTTTGAGCGATTGTCAAATTATGTGCAATGCAAAGTGAACAAATCTTTTCACAACTATGTGTTTTTGTAAAATGGTATGTATGCTGGTGGAAGTAATGTCAAGTGTTGCCTCAATCCCTCGGTACGTCACATGACGATCAAGCATAATCAGTTTGCCCACAGCATCAATGTTTTTTGCACAATAACAGATTTTGGGAGCCCTTCACGAAAGTTCTAAGTGAGCGAAGTAGGGTTCCCCTTGAATTTTGTGTACCACCGATATACATAAGTTTTTGATAGTGCTTCATTGCCAAAAGTTGAATTGAGTTCATTGATATACTCTTGTTGCGATAATTCACGTTGAAAATTGTAAAAAATAATCGCACAAAAATGTTCACGTATTAGTTCCATTTTGTTTTTTGCTGAAATACAATCTTAAAAGCACTGTAAACAACAAAATAAACGCACGTACGCCAAAACTTTGTGAGTATGCATAAGATGTAAAAAAAGTCAAACTTTCCAAATGCAGTTTAACTAGAATGACAATAGCCTTGTCAGATAATAAGTAGCAGTATACGTACATATATGTTAATGGCTTGGCAAAAGCAGTTAAACTCTAAAATTGAATTAACATGACTTAAAATTATTTATTAGCAGTAAATTTTAATATTTATTATTTATAATAAAGACAGTTATTGTGAAATAATGCCTGCGTTTCGACTTTTTTTTATCTAAGGCCTGCTCTAAAGTATTATTTAGTTTGTTCCGTCATTTGGCATTTGTTATCAATGGTAAAAAATAAAAAAATTAGCACATTTATATAAAAGACTTTCATTCGTAGAGATATTTTGTCTGCGTTAAAATTAGTACGAAAAAAAAAAATACTGAAACAGTTCGAACAGCAGCTTTCATTGTCTAATCTAGGGTGGAACTAAACGATAGCAAAAAGTTTGCTTAAGTTATATGGAGTCAACAAAGTCAAATAAATGCCGCAAACATCAACTTACTGCACACCCACTAGCTTCCAAAGCAATTAGAAACAAACACTTGTTTTCATTTTTTAACCTTAAGTAAAACAAGCTTTTAGCAGTTTTTTGTTTTTTTTGGAAAACAAGTTGTTCTTTCGAGTTGAAACAACTACGACGCAGCTCATCTTCATGACAGTAGCCGAGGCGTAAAGCCCACATGTATCATCTTTAAGTTCTGTTCTCTTTTTCAAAAGCTTGTTTATTTCGCTTAAGTATTTGCGAGTAAGTTTTAATGGAAGTAATTTTAATGACAAATTGTTATTTTTATTATTATTGTGTTTTTTTTTTGTTTTTTTTTTTGTATTCTCGGTTAACTTGGTTGTTAACTTAAAGTTTTGAATGGAATTAAGTCGTTTTAGAATAATTTTTCCACAGTGTAGTTGTGTAGGTTGGGCGATTCTAGTTATTAAGTTTCAATGTTTATATTTCATTAAATTTTATTGAATTGAGCATGTTCTATATATGGTGGGTGGTTTCAAGAGTTCATAAACGGATGTTTGAAATAAATAAACTTAATTTTTTAATTAAACCTGTTTCTGTTCGGAGTTTAAATATCAAGTTAGTTCCAAGTATTTAAGTCTCATCAACAACTCATGTCATTAAAGAAAAGAAAAAAATTACAACAATTTTAAATAGATTTGATAAATTGTTAATTAAGGTTATCTTACACTCAGAAAAAATTAACAGTTAAATTAACAATGAAACGGTTAAATCCCATCCAACAGTCGAGCTTTTCAAATTTACAGTCTGAACAGTCTTATTAACAATAACTTTTTTACATAATCAGTCCACTGTTAATTTAACATTTCAGACTATTAAATTGAAGAAACTCGTCTGTTGGATGGAATTTATCAGTTTTTACTATTAATCGAACAATTTTTTTTTTCTGAGTGTTCTTCCTTAAACAGTTGGTCTTTTTTCGAAGTGCAAGTCAATAAATAAATCAATAAACGTTAAATGTTAAAGAAACCTTCAGGCGACATGCCACCCAAATGTTAACTACTGAAGTTCCATGAGAGAGCTCTTAAATTTGTTAACATTTCTAAATTACATTTTAAAAACCTGAACTTTATTGATACCTTCCGCTTGACCTCACAAAAAAAAAAAAAAAAAACCAAATACTTCATTAGGTTCACATCATAACTAAAATCTTTAAATGTACTTATCCGCTGTAATAAATAATTTTATAGTCGGATTCCGTTCACACTAGTCAGCAACATTGTTTGAAGCCATGCCGGTACTTATCTTTCTCTCAATTAGTTTTATGATACTGCAAAATTTCTTCAACTATTTATGTTGATATAATTGTTACCAAAAAAAAAAAAAATTAAGAAAGAAATTTAAAGCCAGAATTTTGTACATGTAAAGTCATTATTTAAGACTTTGAACTTTTCACTTATTGTCAACAATAATATCATAATAATAAAAAAACGCTTTCACCATCCATTACAGTGTTGAACACAATATTTTATAGCTTAAATGTTTGTATTCTTTATTGCAAATGAGCAAATGCTTAGGTAGTGAGCACAATCTTATTTATGACGTCAGAAGTTCAAATAATTACAGCCAGTAAAGAAAGTGTTAAATAAGTGTAAGTCTTTTATTGCAAGCTTATCGTTATTTTTGTTGACATATGTCACAATACTTCATGACTAATTAAAGTTGTACTGAATAAAGATCATAGATCAAATACTTCAAAACGGTATTTATAATCTTCAAATTAATTTTGATGTCTTCAATAGAGTTTGTTGAATTTTTAATCAACACACTTATTCACTTGAAGCAAATCATACTTGCTTTGCTACGGTTTTTCTCTAGCACAGTGATGTGCTAAAGAAATGCATTACTTATAAAATAGGAAGTTATGATATATTTCGGTTGATTACTGTTTCATTAAAGATGCAACCAAGAAAAAATTCACACCAACCAACCAAGAGTACTTCAAGCACTGATGGAAACATTTAGTTGTATGAAATTTCATCTAAAATAAAAATAAATAAATAAATAAATAACTGGCCATTTCAGCCCTTGAAAGGACTTTGACCTAGCTTCTTATGATCAATTGTGTTGTGCGTGTTATTAAGTTTGTACACAATTGACCGAGAACCGGACCTACAGGTTTAACGCCGACTCCGAACGGCGATGAACGGAGTGTTCTCGTTCTCAAGAAGCTTTACATGGCATTTTGATTACTCTCTGAGGTTTGCCATTGTCTGCAGAGAGGTGGCGGCCGTACAGAATAATTATTTTAATTCAAATAATTTTCTGTCGCTGCTGGGATTCGAACCCGGGTCTCCAGGTTCGTTGACATAGAGGCCACGCAATTGGCGTGGCGTCCGTGACATGAAAATTAGAATAAATAAAAACTTATTTTTTTTATGTGTATGTGAACTGAAGAAATGTGTGCAATGTTCAAATATGAATTTTTTTTTTCCACTTAAAATTTTTTCCAGGGCTTCGAATTCCACTAACACTTCTAATGAGCGTTCCACGAAGAATGAAACACCAAAAAAGCGTCGAAGAGTACTTGAACCTTTTTGCTTTTTAACTGTTACACGCCAGAAAGTGCGTCGCAATAGGCCACATTCTTCTGCTTCAAATGAATTTATTATTTTTCTTATAAGAAATTTTATAAGAAAAGTCAAAACAATCTCATAATAAAATGAATTGGCCAAAATTTAATAATATCACGTGCAATTTCTGTGCCTTAAAGCAGTGTGAAAAAAATCTCTCATTTTATTTTATAATTAAATATAAAAAAAAACTACTTCTAAACCATTTCCAATTGTAATTCAGAGAAGATCAATTGAAATTTAGAAACTCTATTTGAAATTCAGAAAAGATCAACTGAAATTGAGAAATTTCATTTGAAATTTAGAAAAAATCAACTGAAATTGAGAAATTTTATTTGGAACACAGAAAAAAATCAATTGAAATTCAGAATTTCCATTTGAAATTCAGAAAAACCAATTGAAAAAGTAAACCCATTTGAAATTCAGAAAAGATCAATTGAAATTGAGAAACTCCATTTGAAATTCAGAAAAGATCAACTGAAATTGAGAAATTTTATTTGGAATACAGAAAAAATCAATTGAAATTCAGAAATTTCATTTGAAATTCAGAAAAAATCAATTGAAATTCAGAAATTCCATTTGGAATTCAGAAAAAACCAATTGAAAAAGTAAATCCATTTGAAATTCAGAAAAGATCAATTGAAATTGAGAAACTGCATTTGAAATTCAGAAAAGATCAACTGATAATCAGAAATTCCATTTGAAATTCAGAAAAATTAAATTGGAATTCAGAAATTTTCAATTGAAACTAAACAAAAAATTATTTGGAATTCATAAAACTTCAATTGTAAGTTAATAAAATATCAATTCAAAATCAGGTGTGAAAATTTATGTCTTACAATTTTAATTCATAGTTTCTGATTACAAATGTTTTTTTCTGTATTTCAATTGATCTTTTCTGAGTTCCAAATGATTTTTTCTAAATTTAAAATGAAATTTCTAAATTTCGATTGATCTTTTCAGAATTTCAAATGGCATCAATTTCACGTGATCTCCTCTGTATTCCAGATGATTTTTTTTTAATTTTAAATGGCATTTCTAAATTTCAATTGATCGTTTTTGAATTTCAAATGGAATTTCTCAATTTTAATTGATGTTTTCTGAATTTTAATCGCTTATTTCTGAATTACAATTAAAAATAGTGTTGACCTGCCACAAGACAAAATTTACTTATACGATGATTGCTATTTATATTTCTGGTCTTGGATACACATACTGTAGCTACCTACTTTCAAATTCACTTTTATGTTTATTGTTATTTTACATGGTTGAATAAATAAGATTGTCTCGGGGTTGATCGTACTCTCTTCTCAGTGCCCATAATTGTCAAAATCAATGAAAAGTAACAACAACAACTTCATCGGCTTTTTATGTTATCAATTTTTGCTTTCAGATTTTGTACGAGCTGTCAACTTCTATTTGACATTTATGGGAACTCGCTCTCACCCATGCGACAACCTAATTTATTCAACCATGGTTATTCAATAAAAAATTTTATTATTCAAAAAAATTATCAATAAAAACAAAAATATTGAATCTTGAATTGTTTTCAGATTTTGTAAATTCCATGGTTGAATAAATAAGGTTGTCGCATGGGTGAGAGCGAGTTCCCATAAATGTCAAATCGAAGTTGACAGCTAATACAAAATCTGAAAACAAAAATTAATAACATAAAAAGCCGTTGAAGTTGTTGTTGTTGCTTTTCATTGATTTTGACAATTATGGGTACTGAGAAGAGAGTACGATCAGCCACGAGACAACCTTATTTATTCAACTATGGTAAATTCTTTGAATTGAATATTTGAATGTGTTAAAAACCAAAAATAGAAACATTAAATAAAAATGTAATTATTTGTTCAAAATACCAAACTTACCATCTGGCATTTTCATTGCAAACTTGACATTGTTGAACATACCCTTCTTCAGAACATTTTCTTCAGAACTCGATTTGTGTTGTTTAAAAACATTGAAATATTTAATTTAGGCAAAAAATAGAATTAACTCGTGAACATTTTCGTGCGATTATTTTACATCACTTTCGACATGGATTATACAGACAATAATGCCATCGATGAACTTCATTTTCATCGCACCATCCTACAGCACTGTAAAATATCGAATTCAAACCATGCTACAGAATCTGGATATACACCTGCATCTACAGTACCTGGTATAACGAACTTAATGATCAATCAGAAAAATTAATTTCAGATGAAAATCTTTTCTGTGTCAGCTGGGATTCGAACCCTGGAGCTCACGTCTCGTTTAGGCAACGATTGGCAATGAACACTTTAGAAAATTTCCTTAATTTTCACCCGGATTTAAACCTGCATTAATTTTTTGGGATTTTTTTTTTCTAAAATTGTTCCATTCTCGAAAAACTGAAAGTACTAGAAAAAGAATTGCTTATTTGGTTGGGCTTAACAACCTCTAAGAAATATTTCAATAAATAATTGAGAGCGTTTTTAATTCAGATACATATAAAGTACCATTCCATAGTTTTAAGTTGCAATTGTTCAAAAAGTAGTCTTTCTTCCAGCACCTGGATTGTTAAAGTACACCAGTTTGCTTTAATTAATACGTTATGACGCTGAAACCAGTTAAGCGTACAGCTTCTCAAGGTCATTAGCAGACAACCGCACAATTAAAGATAATGCTTTAACCCATTTCTGGCTAATAGGTATTCAAATACCCAAGAAAGGGTTGCCACTTCAAAAAATTTTAGCGCGAGCTAGATGAAATGTATTGCAGCATTTTTTTTTTCAATAGTAAAGAAAAGGCCAGAACAAAAAAAAAAAAAAAAAAAATAAAATAAAAATGGAACCGTTTAATTTTCCGTTGCTTACCTTTATATGTTACGGGTAATATCGAAATTTAATCTTATTACGTTCTATGGTCAGCCTTTGGGTTTGGGTTTACCTGTTAACCTATTGCTAATGGATTAACCTGTTAGCAAATAGTGGTGGATATTTCTCACAAGAATGTAACTACGAACTTCGTTCTCAAACCGAGCACCGCGGAACACTGCGAACACTTGAAAGGTTCAACTAAATGATATAAAAATAGAAAATAGCACGAAATTCTATAAATAAAAAAAAAAGAAGCATCCCTTAATAATAATAATTTTATATGGGTCTACTGAGCATAAGACCTGGATTCTACTATAAAGTTTAGGATACAAAATTTTAAGATTTTTCCGATTTACAATTTTGATGACCTCACAAAATAAAATTTAACTTCAATAATATCCTGAATATCTTATTTTTTTAGTAATAAGCAAGCTTAACGAAAAAATTAAAAAAAAAATCCTTTTTTCGAATAATATATTTCCTTTTTTTTTACGTTTTCAATGAGTTTGGGTTTAAAACTCTAGTTTTATTCCATTATTCCATTCCTTAAGCAATAATATAATTTAGACATTTTTTCCACATTATTAATTAACATTGTTTACCCAGTTGTAAATGAACATGTGACGTAACAGATTGCTTCTGAAATATCGAATTCATGGGCGTTCAAATATTGATGACATCTACCTTGCACAGTAAGTGGCCATTGAAGTAGATATGTAGGCAAAAGGCCTGACCAAAATAGACAGAACGAGACATAACGAGTAAGTTCGAACAAATGGAAGCCAATGATAAAACCCAAAATGCACATACGTAACTGATCGAAACTGAACGAAACATTGCGACGAGACGTTCTGTTCCATAACAACCGAACTTTTAGCGTCTCAACTAGTCAACAACAGCTGTGCAAAGCAGTCTTCTTCTTGTTTCAGACGATTGGAGGTACTCGTTTCATTTTGGGTTAAATGTCAAAATGGACATAACGATTGCAAACGTTCGGCAAGTTGCAATCGTCTCGTTTCGTCTATTTTGGTCAGGCCTAAAGACGTCACACAAGAAAGAGAAGAGCTCACGACATTGAACGAAATTCCTCTCTATGTCCAAAACTCAACGAACACGCAACAGAAATAAAGGAAAAAACACCGAAAAGCAACAAACGAATCACAATGACGCCACAAATTTTGTTATTATTCCAGTGACACTGAAATTTCTTACATTTTTACCTTTTCTACAATGAAAAGACAGACTACAAATAGTTCGGTGACAGTAAAAGGGTCTTGATGCCCTTCATTAGCATTGGAGCATTATTAGCACTGGAAGGCATTCAGCTCTTTTGTTGTCCTCAAATTCTTCATGCCATGATACTCACCACAATTCTATCTTATCATATTGTTTTATACCAGTTCAATCTGTGTTTTAACAGAATCAGAAACTATTCAAGCTTGCATAAGCTTCCAGGCTTCCTTTAAAGCGACTTGACTGTGTGATAGTACTACTATAGATATGTGTCCGTGAAACCTTTCCTACGGCCACATGCGCGGCCATATACCTATATGGCATGCATTTCAGCTTGGAATATGATTGTAGTAGACCACATTAAAAGAGCTGTTTAGGAATTTGTTACCCTAAACCCCTGCTGCCGTTTCCCCATTGTCAAATTTTGACCCACCAGCATACAATAACCGTGAATCTGATTTAGCTTTGAGCTTCTCATTCTTTGTCATTTGCCTGTTAGTGCCTCGAGAAGTTTAGTTTTGACAGTTTCCGGTCCGGGATTTTTAGAAAATGGGTCGTTTTCAAAAGATTTTAATAATCCTCATATGAATTGTAAAAACAAAAAAAAACCAAGTTTAGTGTTATCTCAATTCAAAGAATTCAAGAACTACTCGACTATACTAAATTGTTTACTTGAATTAATATGGAGGGAGACATGTCAATATTAAGATAACTGTTTAATATTATATTTAACAAAGGAACAGATAAGATAAGCCAAAAAATTGTCAATTTATTATGCATGACTACAAATTTTGTACATAAAAATTTGTATCACTCTTTTGCGGTCAACGGGTTAATACCATTAAAAACCATAAAAAATATAAATATCAAAAACCTAAAGCAAAATAACAAAAAAAAAAAAAAAACAGTAAATAAATAATTTATGCGAACCGGCTTGTGAGACAGAAATAAAATAACGCACAACCGAAGCAAGATCAATTAAGATTTAAAACAGAACTGAACTGAACTAAAGTAAAAATCCAAAATCTGAACTTTTGTTTTCAGAAGCGGTCCCTACAAAAACTAGATTTAAAATGAACAAAAAATTAAAAATGCAAATTGCTCGGAATAAAATCGATTTAGAGCAGGAAACCAGATATTTATTGCTATAAATTAATAATAATTTACACAAGCAATAAGTTAAAAAAATTGTTCTCTATTTGGAGCACAAACATATTAAAATTTAGATCTAAAACATAAAATAAAAACAATTATAACGGTATAATGTGCGGTACGGCTAGTGTTTTTTTTTTTTTTTTTTTTTTTAACGGCTAGTGTTAATTTTGTAACATTTCTGTCAAAATTATATATTTACTAGCTGATACCCGACGCGTTGCTGTCGTAGCGGAAATGATTTCTATCTCTATCTCTATCTCTATCTCTATCTCTATCTCTATCTCTATCTCTATCTCTATCTCTATCTCTATCTCTATCTCTATCTCTATCTCTATCTCTATCTCTATCTCTATCTCTATTTCTATCTCTATCTCTATCTCTATCTCTATCTCTATCTCTATCTCTATCTCTATCTCTATCTCTATCTCTATCTCTATCTCTATCTCTATCTCTATCTCTATCTCTATCTCTTTCTCTATCTCTACCTCTATCTCTATCTCTATCTCTGTCTCTATCGCTATCTCTATCTCTATCTCTATCTCTTTCTCTATCTCTATCTCTATCTCTATCTCTATCTCTATCTCTATCTCTATCTCTATCTCTATCTCTATTTCTATCTCTATCTCTATCTCTATCTCTATCTCTATCTCTATCTCTATCTCTATCTCTTTCTCTATCTCTATCTCTATCTCTATCTCTATCTCTATCTCTATCTCTATCTCTATCTCTATCTCTATCTCTATCTCTATCTCTATCTCTGTCTCTATCTCTATCTCTATCTCTATCTCTATCTCTATCTCTATCTCTATCTCTATCTCTATCTCTATCTCTATCGCTATCTCTATCTCTATCTCTATCTCTATCTCTATCTCTATCTCTATCTCTATCTCTATCTCTATCTCTATCTCTATCTCTCTCTCTATCTCTATCTCTATCTCTATCTCTATCTCTATCTCTATCTTTATCTCTATCTCTATCTCTATCTCTATCTCTATCTCTATCTCTATCTCTATCTCTATCTCTATCTCTATCTCTATCTCTATCTCTATCTCTATCTCTATCTCTATCTCTATCTCTATCTCTATCTCTATCTCTATCTCTATCTCTATCTCTATCTCTATCTCTATCTCTATCTCTATCTCTATCTCTATCTCTATCTCTATCTCTATCTCTATCTCTATCTCTATCTCTATCTCTATCTCTATCTCTATCTCTATCTCTATCTCTATCTCTATCTCTATCTCTATCTCTATCTCTATCTCTATCTCTATCTCTATCTCTATCTCTATCTCTATCTCTATCTCTATCTCTATCTCTATCTCTATCTCTATCTCTATCTCTATCTCTATCTCTATCTCTATCTCTATCTCTATCTCTATCTCTATCTCTATCTCTATCTCTATCTCTATCTCTATCTCTATCTCTATCTCTATCTCTATCTCTATCTCTATCTCTATCTCTATCTCTATCTCTATCTCTATCTCTATCTCTATCTCTAACTCTATCTCTATCTCTATCTCTAAGTGGAACGACTCGTGTAAATTGATAACCAAATTTCGAGGCTATGCTACTTATAATTCCAAAGTTATTCGATATCGCAAATTTAGCTTGTATGGGCGGAGCCACATAGCTTGTAAGCTATCTGATATCAAAAATTTTAAGTGTATGGGCGTAGCCACACCCCCTTTTCCAAAGCCCATCCCAGTTTTATAGTATAAATATATCACCAAGTGGAAACTCCATACTGAATTTCATTATTATACGGCATTTAGTTCCAAAGCTATTCGATATCATAAATTTGAATTGTATGGGCGGTGCCACACCCCTTTGGCCTATACTTGATGAATTTTGCTAGTCGAAGGACGCGACTAAATAGTACGCTCCTACCAAGTTTCATTGATGTGTGACTTATAGCTTGAAAGTTATACCGAAAATTTGGTCTGCTGAAAAAGTGCCACGCCCCACATTCAACGCCCATAAAATTTTACCTGTGGAACGGCTCTTGTAAATTGAGGTAGAACACCGAATTCCGATGCTATGCGACCTATAACTTCAGAGCTATTCGCTACCATAGATTTGGGTTGTATGGGAGGTGCCACGCCCCCTTGTCATTTTCAAACAATTTTTTTTTTAAAACCATCTAGAGAACGTACCCTACAAAATGGTATCGGCAGATTTTTTTTTTACCCAGCCGAACTCTCAAACACTCGTCACAAACAGATTTGACAACATTTTTTTATATATATAGAGATTAAAGAAGAGAGAATTATGTATAAAATTAAGAAATAATCAGCTAAAAATCTGTTGTAAAAACTGTCAAATGTTATTTTAAGGTGCGTTTCATAATCGTAATACACTCAAGTTTTTTTTTTAATATTTCGACTTATAATTTTCAAAGCAAAGTCGAGATTTGAGAGAATAGTCTAAGGACAAATAAACAAATTTAATCATTATATCATTGGTTTATTAATTAAATTAAATTTTTTAACCGTATTTTCGTTTTTTTCCAAATAATAAGACACTTTTCACTGTCGTTTAAACGAATAAAATAAAAATTATTTCAGGGTACGGAAAGATCCGCTCTTGCACCTTTTCAAACATTCCACGCTCTCGTACGAGAGCCAAATTTTAAAAACTATCGTGTCTGGTCTTGTATGAGAACGCTAAAAAACATTTGTTGTGTAGGTACTCGTTTACAACCGTGTGCGCAAATGAGATAGCGCATGAGACCCGTTTGTACATGACAATGAATGGCAAGAGTGAAAAGAAAGTATTACTCGTTGGATAAAAATTTATTACTGTACTGTTTATGATATTCAAATAAATTGATTCCACTGCGATTATATAATGGCTGAATTTTGTTTTTGACGTAGAATACGTCGTTCTCGGAGGTAAGTAGGGTGGTTGATAGTGATCAGGTGTCGGTATTTACATTACTTTTTGAGCCTTTGGTGGGCCTAAAGTACTAATCGTACAATGTTGATCTTAGCACTTGTTGGTCTACTTGATCCTCAATGCGACAAAAATTCATGTTAGAACTGTCTAACTTATATCAATTTTACACAATTACATGAAATATAAAGCCAACATTTGATGTTTTTGTTTGCTTAAACTTGCTACCTATTTATCGACGGCTTCCGGTTTTTTTGACGGCGAAGACAGCGCCATCTAGCGTGAAGACATAAATCTTATAATTAAAAAAAAGCATACTTTTGGGGGCATGTTGTTTTTAACAGACTCGCGTAGCCCAGTAATACTGAGTAATTTTGAGGGGCATGCTTTTTTAACAGAATCTGTTATTGAAATTTTTTAACCGTATTTTCGTTTTTTTCCAAATAATAAGACACTTTTCACTGTCGTTTAAACGAATAAAATAAAAATTATTTCAGGGTACGGAAAGATCCGCTCTTGCACCTTTTCAAACATTCCACGCTCTCGTACGAGAGCCAAATTTTAAAAACTATCGTATCTGCTCTTGTATGAGAACGCTAAAATCATTTGTTGCGTAGGTACTCGTCTACAACCGTGTGTACAAATGAGATGGCTGATGAGACTCGTTCGTACATGTCAATGAATGTCAAGAATGAAAAGAAAGTATTACTCGTTGGTTAAAAATTTATTACTGTACTGTTTATGATATTCAAATAAATTGATTCCACTGCGATTATATAATGGCTGAATTTTGTTTTTTTCTTAGGTTTTGTTTACACCTTGGGAAAAAATCTTTGAATATCAGTCAAATGGGTTCCACTGTTATTATCTATGCAACTAGCTGAGTTATTGGATTTTTTTTTTTATTTTTGTGGACTCCAAAATTTTGTAGTTTTGATTATCTACAAAACAGTTAAATAAGAGGGTAGTTCAATAAGTCCTTAGAAAAAAGTAGAAAAGAATGTTTTGTTTGGGTAGATTATTTTTTAGTTTTCAAAGTAATCTCCTATCAGCACTTTACAGTTTTCTAAGCACTTTTCCAAATTTTCTAAGCCGTCCAAAAAGTGCGTTTTGGAAGCTCCTCAAAAAAGGCATTTGTTTGGGCGATAACTTCCTCTTTAGACGTAAACCGGTGTCCGCCAAGCCATTTGTTCAAATTGAGAAATAAAGAAGTCACTGAGAACCAAATCTGATCAGTATTCACCAGATGTTGTAAATATTGGAATTTTAATTCCATAATTTTGACCAACGCAACTGCGTAGGTGTGCACCCGTGCATTGTCTTTATTAAATAAATTCTTTTTCCGTTTCAAATAAGGCCATTTTTCCTTGATGTTTTCGCTCAGCCGATCTAATGACGATGCATAATACCATTCTGTTATCGTTTTTCCCTTTTCCAAGTAATCGATGTAGATTATTCCGTGTGCATCCCAAAAGATCGTGACCATAACTATTATAAGGAATTATTGAATTACCCTGGTATATTTATTTGATTTGTTTTTTTTTTTTTTTTAGTTATTAGGACTTGTGGGATTTGTGAAGATCCCACACTTATGTGAAGATTTCACCTATAAACACCTATACAAATTTCAATAACCCATTTAGTTCCAAAGATTATGACAGTGAAACCTATTGACCGTTGAATAATAAATTTGAGTGCAAGAAGTCAACAGAACCACAAAAAGGTTCTATGGCTCAACTAATTCAATATATCATTCAAGTGGAACCTATTTGGCACAAAATCATAGGTCCAAGAAGTCCAAAAATCATAAAAGTTGTAATGATTCAGCTGTGATTCAAATTTTTTCTTTGAACTGCCCGGCTTTCATTCTTGCTGTATATGGCTCACGAACTGTCTTATGAGCATTAAAAGTCTCGTCTGTGATTTCGTTAATTTCGCTCATCTCCGAACATATATTTTGGAACGAGATATTATTTCTCAAATATCTTACCAAAAAGTTCACGCTCATAAGCTGAGGCGATAAAAATATTATAAGGTTCCAAGTCCGTGAAAGCGATTACTTGTATACCTTTTCAAATTGTACGCTCTCAAGTGAGAGTGTTTTCTTTCAATTTACGTGAAAAAATGCATCGACTTATCAATTGCTATAAATTCTTATACATTCTCAAAATTCAGATTAATCCATAAAGTTATCATAGGTTCGTTAAGATTGGCCAATCTTTGTAAGTACCTTCCATATAAAATCCTGTAAATAATGAATATAGGTTCATAGGGGATAGGTACCCCTAGGGTCCAACCTATTTCGATGATTTTCGGTACACATCTATTAGTCTATTTTTCTAACATTCTGAACAAGTTTCGTTAAGAACGGTCAACTTTTATATGTAACTTCATACAAAATCATGTAAAAAATTAGGTCAAACCCCTAGCGATTGAGCGATTTCCACTATTGGAAATGACATTTTTCTTAAGTAGCTTAAACTAACTAAACTAAGTATAACAAATTTTATTATCATAGGAGCCTTCTTCTATTTTTGTCCAACTTTTGTTTGAGCTCAGCCAGCCTCATTTATAATGATTCCACCGACCCATAAAGCACACCAAACACTGATTTTTTTGATGATGTAATGGTGCCTCCAGAAACTCTTGTGGATTTTATGCACTCCAATTGTGTCAATTTTTCTAACTGACAAGTCAATTGAGCCGAAAGCGTCTGTCTATTCATAATTAAATAGCAAAACAAACTGAGCAAAAATGGCAATGAAGTTGTCAGATCTGACCACCGTATAACAGTTTCAAGCTTATCGAAAAATGGAACCTCTAAAAAAAACATCCTTTACAATAATTTAGATGATGCCTATGGTTCCAATGGTTTTAATTAAAAACAAAAGTTTAATTCTTAAAGTGTCTTATGATTATGAAATGCACCTTACTTCATTGCTTATTTATGACTCTTCATTTAACGGGATTATTTTCATCACATCATTCTTAATAACGCCTTTTGGTCGTCTCGTAAAACTATCTTATGAAAATATATTTTGACCGTTACGACAGACATAACTTCTTTATGTGTAGCATAAAAATAAAAATGGCGATTGAGGTAACTTAAAGCAGCGCGTTAAATTTTTTTTTTTAATCTTGTGTTTCTGCAAATTAATGCCAACTAATGAATATTAAAACGGTGTTTGATGTTCATTAAATCCTTCAACAAACGAAGCCTATGTTAATATGTTATAAAAAAAAAAAAACAATAAAATTGAAATAGGCTTAAGTACGGATTAGCAAAGCGGTAGCCGAAACCGATTTTTGAGAAATATGTCAAAACAAAAAATTCATGCATAATATAGGCTGGACAATTAGAGAAAAAAATTTAATATTTCAATAAATTTGCTAAATTTCTTTGGTCAACGCCATCAAAATATGTAGGTCAAGATTAACAATGTTGTTGAGAAAATAATCTAATATTGTCGTTAAATAAATATGTCAATTAGCTTTTTTGATAAGAAAAAATTTCGTTCATTTGGCACCTTACTGTGTCACTTTAGTTGGTTGTATCTTTAAAGATACAGTGTGCACTCCCTGCATTAACCCTTCGGAGGGCGCGCCGCGGCAAATTTGCCGCAAGGTAATTTAAATAGTTTCGACTGGAATTTTTCCTATTTATAGCAAAAAACCATTTAAATAAAACAAGCCATTGCAAGCAATTTTTTTTTTAAGCATTTATTTTTTTAATTCTTATTCATTATCGGTAACAGAGGCATTACACATTCATACATTCAACACATTCCGAAATTTGCTTACAATGTTTTTTGCAGACATTTTTATTACAATTACCACAACAAACAATTGTTCTATTATTTTTGTGCGGTCCACAAATATAACAAACTCCTGATTTCGGTTGTTGTTGCGCAGCTGGTTCGCTTCGATGTAGGTTTAAAAACATCAATATATCCTTAGGTAATTTTTGTACTTATGGTTTATTGATATCATAACGTAGCAAAATTTATACCCAACACATTTAAAAATTACACGTTTTTATGCACGTGCCTATACTTTTTACTCACACAAATCAATAATAGAAATTTTCACCTTCATCAAAACCATTTTTTCCATTTAACTATATAAGATGTTTGCAAGTTACACTTGATTTTTTTGTTACACGAGAAGGCGTGCCGCGGCAATTTAGCCGCAAAAACGGGACACTAATTTTTAAACACAAATAACACCTAAACGAAATATCGTAGCAACCAGCCGTAAACGGTAAACCACGCTGCATCTCAAAACTTACAAAGTCACTTGAGTGGCAGCGGCCAGCTACCATTATAAATACTTGAAAAACACAAATAAAACAGTTTGCGGCTAATTTGCCGCGGCGCGCCCTCCGAAGGGTTAATAAAACTTTCATAACACATTTCTTTTATTTTGATATATTTTAATAGGGATTTTAGATGTGGGCAGATTCACATTGTATCTTTATAGATACAACCACTTTTTAAAAACAAAAATTTAAAAAAAAAAAAATTTACAAAACTAAAAACGCTTTATTTTTACTCAATTTTAAATAAAATATATTTTTTCGGTAAAAATCGGGGGCCTCGTGCATTTAAGGGTTAAAGTTAATTTTTGGGTCTTTTGTATATTCCTTCCATACAAAGCTTATGTTTTTTATGTTTTCGCGGTGGCCCTTTTCGCCTGATTTAGCCCCCTCGGACTATTTTCTGTTTTAAAACTTGAAAAAATGGCTGGGTGGCAAAAGATTTACCAACAATGAAGAGGTGGAGTCTGCGATTGCTGGCTATTTTGAAGAGCTTGACGGTACTCACTATAAGGGTATGTGTTGGCTATTTTGAGGAGTTTGACGGTACTCACTATAAATCGGGTATCGAAGCTATTGAACATCGGTAGGAAGCGACCGCGTATCGATCTAAAAGGGGACTATGCACAGAAATAAATATATTTTCTCCAAATTTTTTGTATTTTTTTATTAGGTTGGGTACTTTTGGGACTATCCTCTTATGATATTGGAACCAAAAGAAATCGTACGTTTGAACCAAGGATTTCAAGGGGTGTAAGCCTTTTCAGTCAAGTCTGCCTTGGTTCGAAATCGGATGATAGGTTAGTGGGCAGGAAGGGGCAACCAAGTGAAAAATGTGTGGGATATTCTATGTCTATGAATTTTATGTCATTATCTCAGACAATTCAAGTCACAGTGATTCTCTTCACAAACTTCTCTACCAAAAACTACAACTTTTAGTAGTAAATGAAGAAAAGAAATGAGGTATAGAAATGAGGAGAGAAATGCAGATTTTCAATAAATGTAATTTTATGAAAGCACTCATATTGTAATTTATTTAAAACATTTAGGGTATTCACAAGGTCTCATAAAGTCAAATGTCTTAAATTGAAAACATTAAAATTTACAACAAGTGTGAACAACCTCCCATAACTTATTGTGCTATTTCAACTCTCAATCAGCTGATGCAAAACAAATTTAAATAAATATTTGTTATCACCATGCCAAAAGAAAGCGAAAGAGACAAAATAATAGCCGGTTTGTGCAAAAAGCATATTTTGCACGTTATTGAATACGACACTCAATAAACATAGCTTTTAGAGTTGTAATATTTTAGTACTTTTTTATATGGAAGGCAACAACCATATTTTTAAACTAGTGTAAAATTGTATTACATTATGATAATATGACATGATAGCACACCTTGTGAATACCCTAATTATTTTAATTTTTTTTTTGTGTTTTTTTTTTTTTTAAATTATGATTTTTATACTGCTACTTATAATTCGGGATTTGGCAAGGCTTATGTCCTTCTAATTAAACTAACGTTTCCATTCGAAAGTTTGACATTTTTTTACATCTTATAACCACGTACTCACAACATTTTGGTGTACGTGCACGCTTATTCTGTTGCTTACAGTGCTTTTAAGATGGTATTTTAGCAAAAAAACGGAATACGCATGTAAACATTTTCGTGCGATTATTTTTTTACAACTTTTGACATGAATTATCTATAACAAGAGGGCATCGATGAACTCAATTCGACTTTTAGCGATGAAGCACCATCAAAAACATCTGTTTATCGGTGGTTCACAGAATTCATGCGGAGCCGTGCAACGATTTTTCAGAAAAAAACTCACTCAGCGCGCTCCACGAGCGTCATAGATCTCTTATGCTCTCACCTCTTTCACGACACATTTCGATTCGTTGCACACCGTGCTCTTCAACTTCTTTCGCGCTGCGTAACTTTCGCTCGTAAATATTTAATATTTTTCGATCTAAGAGAGTAGCAATTTTTTCGTAAAGTGATTATTGTAGATAATAGAATAACTAATAAAACGGTATTCATTAAAATTAATTTTGGTTGTGTTAACGGCATGTAAAAACACATTAAAAAATTAAATTGTTATTATTTTTTATTATTTTGATAAAAGAATTTTTTTTTTTTTAAATATCATCTGTAAGCTAACGCAACAAAGTGTAAAATAAAAGAAAAATTACATCAATCGGACAAGTGGAGATAAACTCTCATATAAACTACTGAGTGAACTATGTTACTGAACACACTCGCTTCGTTTTGACGGCTATTTGACATTTAGCATTTATGCTTCTTTTTCGCGAAAAAAAGATTTCGGCTATAGTTGTTTATAATCATGGAATGGGGCTCGTTCGAAAATCGTGTTGTTATAGTTGGTCTTAAAAAAATGTGGCATGGAAAGAGGCGACATCTTTCGGACCTTGCCACCGCTCGGAGTCACTCGTAATTTTGTGTATCGTACTGTGAAGTTGTTTCAGGATACTGGTGGAATAATCGACCGTCCAAAATCTGGCCGCCCGTGTATTGTAAGAACACCACAAGCCATCAAGGCGGTGAAGTCTTGAATCAAGCGAAAACCGCTGCGAAAGCAGAAAATCTTGTCGCGAGAGATGAATATCACGGCGCAATCGATCTCTCGCATTGTTAAATATGACTTGGGGCTCAGAGTATACAAAACATAAAGGAACAACGTAAGCGAAAATCGAAAGCGCTACTTCTCAAACACGCGGAGAATGCCCACATACGAATTCTGGTTACTGACGAAAAAATTTACACCGTAGAGTAATCGTTCAATAAACAGAATGATAGAGTGTATGCTCTGTCATCACGACATGCAGAAAAACTCGTTCCGAAAGCTCAGAGAGGTCACCACCCAGCTTCTGTGATGGTTTGGTAGGGAGTCATCTATTATAGGGTCACCAAACTCCATTTTTTGTGAAAAAGGAGTCAAAACTTCGGTAAAAGTGCATGTAATTGGTTGTGAAGCTTTTTAACACGACATTATTCCAAAAACAAGCCGTGGACCTTTCAACAAGATTCTGCTCCGGCCCATTATACTAAATTGACTCAGGAGTAGCTCAAAAACAAGTTCACTTCAGTTGTTAGGAACAGTTGTTAGTTGTTACAAATTGTGGTGCGTGTTAGAGGGTATGGCTTTCGCTACTCGACACCCAAATATCGAGTCTCTAAAGCGCACTCTTGTCCGAACAGTGGAGAAATTTCCTATGCATGTCGTGCGTTCTGCGATCGATGACTGGCCGGATCGACTTCACTGGAAAGCAAATGGCGGCCATTTTGAATAGTTTGTTCTAGAATTTGTAGGTATTGAATGACTCAATAAATAACAAACATAATTTTGAAAATTGTTGTTGTTGTTGTTTTCATTTTATGAGCAAAAAATCTTGTACCAAAAATATGAGAGCACTAAGTAAGAGCAAGGGAGAAAATCCAGCAAATAGTCAAATATTTGTTTTTGGAATAAAAGCCGTTGTAAGGTATTTGGTTGTGTTTGTTTCATTTTAGAAGGTACTTAGAAGGTTTTCGTCTGTGGTATCTAATATGAATTGTTATCCAAAATAAATGGCTATAAAATCTAAACACACAGCAAACTGCTTAAACCAAGTTCACTCAGCAAACGTGGGATGCCAGACCTTTCAACTAGTATTGAATTTTGTTCCCAGTGGATATCAATTTTCATGGTTAAAGCAGGATAGGAAAAATCACCTGATATACCTATCATATATCATAGCCACAACACTAAACGGCTATCAATGTTGTTGGTCACGATACAAAATAAAAACATCCCAAAAGAATCAAACAATAAAAAGAATTGCAACATTGCTTAAGATTAAAAAAGATCTCAGTTAAATTAAAGCCCACGATTGGTTGGTATTGTTTATTCTCCACACGCATCGAGCGCTCATTAGGTTGGAAACATTGGGCGCATTCTGCAGAAGTAATCGCTTACTGAACGATTAGTGAGCGCTCTTCACTAAGCGATAAATTCTGCTGACCGCTGAGCTATTAAAAACACAATCAGCTGATTAGAGTTCTGAGCCACTTAAGTCAACAGTTGTGCAAAAGTTTTGTCTGCTGAACGCAACAATTTATTGTCGCTTATGAAAGCGACTTTTCTTACTCTTGCTTAACTATCATCTTAACTACAATCAGCCGCAATGAATTCAATGTCAAGAGCAGCCGTTTTTTTGCGGTGTTAAAAATTTTTAGGTCAATTTATTAATTAACCAATTTTGTTAGACTTAATTCGATGGGATGATGGTGACTATTTTGACACATTTTAATACATCATTTCTTAATATGTGATAAAAAAAAAAACATAAAGCTCATTATTGGCAAAAATAGCTTAATTTGGCTAAGAAAAAACCGACATTTTAAAATTGCTTAAATAGCTCGAATGACATAATTCAAACATTTAATGACAGACTTATAATTAATCAACTTGTTATATTATTTATAATGTGTGTTTCTATGGCCCTTTGACAGAAAAGGCAAGACTTGCATTTCTTTTGGCCAGCAGCTTAGCCAAAATGTATTAAGCAATTTTAATTAAAGCATCTTGTAATGTGTTAAAAACGTAAAAAAAAATATTTCAAATTTGCAATAAATGAATTTGCAAATAATTAACCAATAAAGCCCGAACCAACCAAACAAATTGAATTGAATTGTCTCTTGAATTTGTTTTAAGTTAACACTTTCTTACCAAGTGCCAATCACCTGGCAATGAAGATAAATCGAAACCTCACTGAATTACGCGATTCTGAAGAGTCTCGAAAATAATGAAATGAAAGAAATGTACATGTTTGTCAATACCTATGTAGACATGTAAACACAGTCAGGCATTTCAAACATGGTGCCGACTGTAATGATGTTGTTTGAGGTACTCGTGATGTTGTGGTTATATTCTTGGCTTATTTATTGCAAATGTTGTTGTTAAGTACAAGACAAGCTGTAGACAAACCAGAAACGAGGTCAGTAAAGTATGACACTTGGTTTGTTGTTGTTGTTGTGTTACTTTGGAACGTGAGTTTCAACTTACCGGCACAGAATATCAACTTCATACATAGTTCAGTCTTTTTCCACTTTTTTTTTTTTTTTGTTTTTTTGTGGCTTACAATTAGGTCCAAAAGTAGTTCACGCATTTCAAGAACGCATATCAATGACGAAACTGTGAGAAAATTCAGAGTCTTCTAAAAATTGTGTGCTTTTGAATTGACTGGCTTAAAGGTGCTACATAGAAGCGTTTGTTAATTGCATTAACTTGACAAAATTTTCAGTGTATCCTCGCATACATTTTTAACTTGTAGCAAAAACTTGTTTATATGAGAAGTCGTTCTAATTTCTTCGAGGCAATGTGTTCCAATTAAAATCTGGTTATTTCAATTCAAATTTAAATTGATTTCGTAATGCTTTCTTTCTTTCTGAATGGTGGAACGGTGAAATGTGTCCCATTCGAAATCAATAAGTTTCTATTAATTGATAACACGAAATAACACGAAACAAAGAAATATAAATAATTTCATCATAAATATGTTGCAATAAAAGAGATTTAACTCCATTTCTGTCGTGATAAGGTTACGGCTCACCTTCAGGTTTCCAAAAGAGTTGGAAATGGCATTTTTACCAAAATGCAATGGCGTTACATGGAATTATTTCTCACTTAGTATAGGTGCTACGGTTAAAAATATGATTTTACTTTTATATTTGAACATGACCTTTCATTATTTGTATTGAAAAGAAATTTGAGCTTCAGGCCAAGTATGTTGACAACAAGGCAACATGAAGACAAAGAAAGCAACAACCAACAACAACAACAACGGCTCTGTATAGAGAAAATCACACAGCTTGACTATACAGACTGTTTCGTTAGCCGCTACACCAACTCATCAGTAGTCTTTGCATGACTTTTCACTGTGATTGGTTTTTGCTTTCTTTGTCTTCATGTTGTCTTGTTGTCAACATACTTGGCCTGAAGCTCAAATTTGTTTTCAATATAAATAATGAAAAGTCATATTCAAATATTAAGATTAAAAATTTCTGGGAGAGGACGCCCATAAAAATGTTAAGAAAAAAATTATTAGTGTGTTTTTCACAAAAAAAAAACACAAAGTTTTTCATAACAAAATGGTCTCCACACCATCTTAGGTGTACCATCATTTTAACTAACTGAACCCTAAAATGGAAGTGTGGAAAAAGGGAGGAGCTAACAACAAAATCACACAACTTCAATATATGCTCTGATAGCGATAAACGGCTGTGATCGAATTTCGAAGATGCACATGAGTTAAGGCTACGCCTTAAAGTATGATACGATCTAGGTTAACCTTAATATAGTGTGCATCGAAGTAGATAAGAACTCACTCACTATTAAGCGATCTCTCTGTCAAAATAAATTCCGGGTAACTTTCTCGGCATAGTCGGCAGTATAAGTAGAACCTAAGTAGCTTGAGTGGATCACAGTGAAAAGTCATGCAAAGGCTAATGATGAGTTTGTGAAGCGGCCAACGAAACAGTCTGTATAGTCAGGCTGTGTGATTTGCTCTATACAGAGGCGTTGTTGTTATTGTTGGTTGTTGCTTTCTTTGTCTTCATGCTGTTTTGTTGTCAGCATACTTGGTCTGAAGCTCAGATTTGTTTTCGATATGATTTGACAGTAAAGCTTATTTTTGTGACCTCTTTAAAAAAATAAAAAAAAGTTTTGACATTATCATGACGTTGCGGCTCACGCTCCCGCTTAGGTAACGAAACTGCAAAATTGTTGCATAGAATCCATTACTCCCTGATTCCACCTATGCAGGTGGAATGATAGATGCTATGATACGATAGTAATGATTATTTTTTGTTTGCGATATATAGTCTCTATCTCTTGTCTCTGCTATAGGTGCTCACTTCAAGATCGAAAGTGCAACAAAGTTGCAATGTCGTTGCATGGAAATATTATTGGGTGAGTATATACGTTACAGTAAATATACATTATTTCACTGCAATAAAGGAAAATAATTAATGACAACATGTTCTCAAAATGAAAAAGTTAAAAATAAAAAAAAGGATTAATTATAACGTCTGCAGTTCACGGAGGCAGTAGCTTTTGCAACAAAAATGCAATACCTTTGCATGATATTAAAATTCTCCAGTAGTTCTACGGTAAATTTTATAGCGCGAAAGTAAATTTGGGCTCTTTGGCCTCGTCATAAAAATAAAAAATATAAGGAAGTCAGCAGGTCGCGGAAATAGTAAATTATGCAACAAAAATGCAATATCGTTGCATGTAGTTAAAACTCGATAAATATCGACACTGCTACAGTACATTAAATGTTGCGATAGTTAAGGCAGGTTCTCTGACCTGACGATAAAAATTAAAAATAAGTTGCGCCATCAATGCAGTAAGGGATCCACTTCATTTAACGTAATACATGGTATTTTTATGGAAATTTTGCATGGCTCTAAAGTAAATGTTAATGAACTACAGTAAAGGTTGATGCTCAAGCCTTATGACAAAAAAAAAACAATAACATTATCCATTATAACGCTAAGGATAAGGATAAAGATAAGGACTGCCTGCAATATTGAATTAGAACAATGATTAGGACAAGAATAAAGACAAAGATAAGGAAAAAAATTAGGGAAAGGATACGAACAAGAACTAAGACAAGAATTGGGACAACAATAAGGAAAATATATCCATATTCTTATCTAATATGGCTTACGACAAAAAATGAGTCAAAGATGAATTGAGACGAATTGGCTTGAATTGAGACGAGGATTATGGTAAGGATTGGGACATAAATTGGGACAAAGATTAGAACAAAAATGAGGGCAAGGATTAGGATAATGACAAGTACATAGATTGGAACAAGGGTTAGGGCAAGGATTAGAATAATGACAAGGACAAAGATTAAGATAAGAATTAGTTCAAGAATTAGGATAAGGACTAGGACAAGGACTTTGAAAAAGACTTAAACAAAGATTGCGAAAGTGTTTAGAAAAGGATTGGTTGATTACGAAAAGTATAAGACAAGAACTTGGAAAAAGATTGGAAGAGAGATTGGTAGAAGAATTGGCACAAGTATTGCGAAAAGATTAAGACAAGGACTTTGACAAGAATTGGATGAGAACTAGGACAAGGATTGCTACAAGGATTAAAAAAGAAAAAGAACTAAGGCAAATACATGGGATAACATTGGGACGATAATTATAGAAAGAGTAAGGACAAAGTTTAAGATAAGGATTAGGACAAGGATTGCGATAATTATTATGATAAGAACTAGAACAAGGATTGTGATTAACGCAAGATTGTGGACAAGAATGGCCATAAGTGTTAGGAAAAAGAATGAAACAAGGATTAGAACAAAGATGAGCACAAGAATTCGGATAAAGACTACTACAGGGGTTAAGAAAAGGATTAGGGCAAAGAAAGAGCTAAGAATAAGAACAAGTGTTTAGCGACCTCGGTAGTCGCTCGTGGTAGCGAGGTTATCTGCCACCCCAGAGGTTCCCGGTTTGGATACCGACCTACTATGGTCCTACGCTTTAACCCTCCCTTATATCTTTGACCTCATTTCTAATTAATTGAAATTAAAAAACAAAAAAAAAAGATAAAAAAAGTGCCATCGATTTTACGATTTTTAGGATATTTCTGAAAATTTCAAACTATGTTTCTACTTAACGGATTTTTTGCAAGGTTTTGATGCCAGGAGGACTGTTTTGAATTTCTAAATTTTAATTTCAGCTCAAACAAGTATTCTGGTATATTTTTACTCTGACCCCTGTGTGCTTGGCATATATTTATAATGCCAAAATATATTTAAAATATATACTTAAAGATCCTGCACAACAAATGGGGACAAATTTCAAGAAATTTCCTGGATTTTATGGTATAAAATTTTCTGAATCTCAAACCAAAAATCAAACCATTTAAGCACTATAACAAAAAGTATCCTTAAGAATATTTTGACAATGCCTACAATAATGAATTTAGTTTAGATAGAACTTCAAGTTATACTTCCATATTCTAGCCTTTCTCCAAAGTTTATAAAGGTAGAGTAACTTAGGGTATTGTAATATGGTCGGGTAATGTGATATACCTGCATATTTTGTTAAATACACAATTTTCGACAAGAATATACATGTGAACATAAAGGCAACAGAAAAACACACGTGGTGCAGTCTTATGCACATTTTCATTCACTGTGTTTGCTCTCATTGTTGTGAAATTGTTTCATCTGTGCATTCTATATTTTTTGTGCGTGAGCTTTGTGAGTGAAGTACGAGAAAACCGAAGCGGAATTGAAAGTTTAAATATATAAATTTTCAAGTGTTTGAATGCTGTTAATCAAAAATGAGGATAATTCTTTATTTTCTGACGTGTATTTTTATAATGCTAAAATTATAAGGCTAATGTGATATAGTTAAAGTTGGGTAATGTGATATACCCCGCCAAATTATCAATTATAAATTATTAAAAAAATAAAATAAAAATAAATAACTGGTCATTTCAGCCCTTGAAAGGACTTTGACCTAGCTTCTTATGATCAATTGTGTTGTGCGTGCTATAGTTTGTACACAATTGACCGAGAACCGGACCTACATGTTTAACGCCGACTCCGAACGGCGATGAACGGAATGTTCTTGTTCTCAAGAAGCTTTACATGGCATTTTGAATTCTCTCTGAGGTTTGCCATTGCCTGCACAGAGGTGGCGGTCGTACAGAAAAATTATTTTAATTCAAATAATTTTCTGTCACTGCTGGGGTTCGAACCTGGGTCTCCAGGTTCGTTGACATAGCGGTCACGCACTTTAACCAACTACGCCACGGACGCCATAAATTATTGTTATAATAAATTGTAGATAATGCCAAACAAAGGGCAGATGAGTAAGTAGGATCGAGAAAGAATGAGTAAGTCCATTTTGGCAGTTAGAGAAGGAGCAATGGGCATACTTCTGGAGGCTAAGACATTTGGAGTTGCATTTGCACCGCTGTAAAGAGCAGCTCGCAGTGATAAACCTATTAGCGAAATTTTAGCCACGTCTCTGGGACGTAAATCTGTTTTCAATCGGGAAATAGAAATTGGGCTGGTAGGGTTTATTAAGGAAATGGAATAACGTTTTTGGGGACTAATTCGAAGTGATATTCGCTCACTTGCATTTCAAGTGGGAAAAATAAACAACATTGCCCACCCATTTTCGGTAAGTAAGGAATGCTCTGGAAAAGACTAGTTGTACGCATTTTTAAAATGGCACAAATCAGACATTAGCATAAGAGGTCCAACTGAAAGCTCAATGGATAGGGTCAAAGGCTTTAATGGTGAAAATGTGGGTAAATTGTATAGCTTGTTCGAGTGGGATCACGAAAAATATAAAATTTCCCCAACTTGTATTTGGAATGTCGATGAGACAGGAGTGTCTATCGTGCAAAGTAAGAAAATATTGACAGCAAAAGGAAAATAAGTTTCATGACACCGGCAGAGAGAGGATCTATTATAACGGTTGTTAGCTGCATGAGTGTAGGTGGTACTTTTGCACCACCATTAGAGTGGAACGAAATGTATGGAAGCAAAAAATCTTCATGGGCTGTATATATTTTTGAAAACTACGCTTAAAAAAATTAATTTCTACTTCTTTAGTTTTTTTCTGCGACATAACTTTTGACTGCGTCCAAGGGTTTATATATTTCATTGTCAGACTTTTTTTTCTGAAATCCAAAAAATTAAGAGCTAATTTTTTGATGCAAACCTCTTCATTTACTCATTAATAACAACTTGTCATGTATGCGCTAGAAGATATTCAGGTTCAAAGATCACCAAAATCGGTCATTTGCTTATATCTCCGCTCTGCTCAAAGTTAATATGAAATTTCTACTTTGCATTATTCAAACATATCTAGTCGCATAGCGTGGAAACTGTTTGTTTTATGTTAAAACTGTTGAGGGCATTTTTGTAGAGAATTATCTGATCTACAATTTTGTTCTGAGCATATTTTCTGTCATACAAAGAGGAGCGGAGATATAAGCGGATGACCGATTTCGGTGATCTTTGATCCTAAATATCTTCAAACGCATACATGGTATCATAGGGATCTCTTGACAAGTTATCATTTATGCGTTAACGAAGAGGTTTGCATCAAAACATTAAGAACTAATTTTCAAACTAAACTTTGCATTCCAGCAAAAAAAAAAAATAAGTCTGGCATGAAATATATAAACCCTCGGGCGCAGTCAAAAGTTATGTCGCAGAAAAAAACTAAAGATGCAGAAATTTATTTTTTTACTCGTAGTTTTCAAAAATATATGAAGCCCATGAGGTTTAAAATTCGTTCCACTCTAACCACCATACTTAGTTTTCCAGAAAAAAGCATTTTTCGTTGTGTATGAAACATGCCATAAATGGCAAGCAATTTATTTATGAGAGTTGCTCATAATGTACTTTTCCATTTTATTACATAGTTTACGTTACTTTGTTATTAAGTTTTTACTTAGCTAGTTTATTTATATTGAGTTGATTGTTTTTGTTTTCTTTTATGTAAATTACACTGATATAATAAAAAATTGTATTTTTTTCTGGCGCTGTACTTGCTATCGCGTTATACTTTTCTTGAAAAATAAATTAATTAATATATCTAGATATCTTCTAGCGTTTTTAATTTTGGTGGAAAGAGTTATAATGGTGTTGAACTCTATTCGGATAATGTGATAAGCTATATCACATTATCCGAACGTGGTATATCACTTTACCCGCCAATTTGTAATCAATCAATATGGTTTAAATCTTTGGTTTCCATTTCTTTCATTCTTGTAAGAAAATCGAAACAAGACCAGTACCAAACTTATACAAAAATAATAACAATACTTAGTGCTCAAACTTCGATATATCTATCCACTTATCTTTCATGAACAGCTGTAATTTAAGCCCAATTTGCAAATATCAGGTTCCCATATAAATCTTTAAACAAAGACAGAAAAATTTACACACTCCCCCATTCAGATAATGTTTGCAACTAAAGCATTATAAACTCGCACTTCTTCACCGATCATAACTGCATCAGGAACTCCAGGCTAAACATTACACCAAAATCTGTCCAGTCTAATTCAAGCTGTCAAAACATCATTCATCCATTCATAGATTCAAAAAATACCACGCGAAATGTATGAGATCTACAACAAGCTGATAGTATTACTAAGGCTTCAACAGATTAGCAAAGACTGCGGTACGCCTACCTGTTGAGAGTAAATAAAAAACACTACTAGAGTTATGCAACTGTAATAAACTATAATAAATTCAAAGAAAAAATTAAGCATAAGAAAAAACGTAGCAAAACTTTAGCACAGCATCACTGGCTAAGATTTATGCAGAAATGTCGATGCAGCCGGCAGATAAAAAACTATTATAGCCATAATTATGGAAGATTAACGTGGCTAAGAAAATGCTTTTGAACACTTTTGCAGTTCAGCAAGAAAAAAAAACAAAAAAAAATTTAGTCTGAGGCGCGGTGGCTGTGAGATGGTGTAACATGAGAAGCAGTAATAATCGGACCAACAAATCATTTACTAGCAATTTACACAACAACATGTTAAGTTAACAAAGTAGCTTCAACCTCCAAACAAC
Organism: Pherbina coryleti; assembly: GCA_943735915.1. Lineage (NCBI taxonomy): Eukaryota > Metazoa > Arthropoda > Insecta > Diptera > Sciomyzidae > Pherbina > Pherbina coryleti. The sequence goes on from OX030951.1 coordinate 10,766,620, forward strand.
CACCGCCTCCGCCTAGTTAAAGGCTAATTACAAGAGCTCCAGCTAAGTCTCGTTTTGTATTAGCTGGAAAATCAGCAGAGCGAAGATCACTCGGTCAGATATTAGCAAGAACTGGATGGGTCTGTAAAATTGCCTCTTAGAGTATGTATCTGTCTGTCTGTCTATCGGTCTGTTTGCTGTAACATTGTGGCACAGCATGTACAAATGTTATTAATTATTGTCTTAAATGTACTACATCGTTTTGTATTCGTTTCGGATTTGATTAAATGTTTGTTGTTAAGAGTTGCAGTATTCTTTGCAGTCATGCGTAGCTTAATTTTATTACATAAGAATATGTAATTTAATAGTTTCATTGGTACTTTTTTTATTGTTGTTGTAATACGCCCAAGAAAATGCTTTTTATAAAATCGTCAGCTTCATTTCCGCAATCTTTATAGTTCTTGATTTCATGCAGTGGTATTTAAGTATCTAATAATGTTAATGTTAATGTTAATGTTAATGTTAATGTTAATGTTAATGTTAATGTTAATGTTAATGTTAATGTTAATGTTAATGTTAATGTTAATGTTAATGTTAATGTTAATGTTAATGTTAATGTTAATGTTAATGTTAATGTTACTGTTAATGTTAATAATGTTAATGTTAATGTAAATGTAAATGTTAATATTAATGTCAATGTTCATGTTAATGTTAATGTTAATGTTAATGTTAATGTTAATGTTAATGTTAATGTTAATGTTAATGTTAATGTTAATGTTAATGTTAATGTTAATGTTAATGTTAATGTTAATGTTAATGTTAATGTTAATGTTAATGTTAATGTTAATGTTAATGTTAATGTTAATGTTAATGTTAATGTTAATGTTAATGTTAATGTTAATGTTAATGTTAATGTTAATGTTAATGTTAATGTTAATGTTAATGTTAATGTTAATGTTAATGTTAATGTTAATGTTAATGTTAATGTTAATGTTAATGTTAATGTTAATGTTAATGTTAATGTTAATGTTAATGTTAATGTTAATGTTAATGTTAATGTTAATGTTAATGTTAATGTTAATGTTAATGTTAATGTTAATGTTAATGTTAATGTTAATGTTAATGTTAATGTTAATGTTAATGTTAATGTTAATGTTAATGTTAATGTTAATGTTAATGTTAATGTCAATGTAAATGTTAATGTTAATGTTAATGTTAATTTTAATGTTAATGTTAATGTTAATGTTTATATTGATAAATAATAAAGGTTATGACGCATAAAAACGTTCATGAAAAACGTACTCGACTTTTGCAATTTGATAAGTGAGGAAAGTTGGATGATAATGGCTTAAAAGATAATAAAACCGAACATGACTTATATGACAACAAGTTGAAGAAAGTAATAAAAAAACAATCATATGATGTATGTTGTAGATGATTTCATTTGCTTTCGGTTTGCATCAAAACGTATTTGATGATCTTTAATAAAACTTTTTTTAAGATAATTTATAAAAAATGTAAGCATCTTGTTTAAAAATACATTCAGCAACAAAAATCGGAAATCTTTGCCATCTTTTGTAGAGCCCTCAATTTATAGTGTTAGTCCGGCTGTTAATTGTCTTTTAGGGACCATATGAAGCATTTCGGTTAACTTAATACAAAAATTAAATTAAAAAAACTTAAACACGAAAGTCATTAAATCTTTAAATTTTTCATCATAACTGCTTGTTGAAGCATGATGAACATCAACAGGTTCCTCATCACATGCACACCACTCTAGCCTGGTAAAGATTTGGTAACATCTTTTAGCCATTTGTTATGAGATTCAATTAAAAACTTCCCATAACTTTGTTGCGCTAATGAGACGAAAATTCAAGTTAAGCAATTGTGAAAATAAAAAAACTAAAATATTATCAAAAAGCTTCCACAAAAGTTTTGTAAGCTTCAAAAAAAGTGCAGGTTAACTTTCTCTATTTGCTGCCGAATGTAAATAGTTGCTGTGAACTGCAGCATTACCAGATCTATTTTTGGCTTTCTTTGACTATCAATTATCAGTTTTACTGTTATCATCAATGTCTGCCATTTGTAACGTACAACTGGACTGTTCTTGGCCAAGATAGTAAACTAGCCAAGATCTGTGAACTTGAAACGAATCTGCACACCTAGCTCTGCTTCAGCGTAGCTCAGGGAAAAGGGGGGGGGGGTTTTTGCTTCAAGTCACTGAAACACAGCCGGTTACAAAAAGAAATAAAAGGTGCAGATATGGTACAGGGAAACAGTCGACAAAACCCAAAAAAAAAGATTAAAATGAATAAAACACACTGAAACTACTCTATTACTTACCCACAGACATTCCCCAGGGGTGATTATAACAGTGGAAAGGAAAAGGTGATATGTTCCTTTCTCGTCTGTACCCGCCCATCCTACTCACGATATCATAATCCTCGTGAGCCCTCGTCATGACAAGCTTACCCTTCTACCTCATTGGTCCTTGCCCTATTGTAGAAATTTAATTAAACCTTAAGGAAACATTTTCATAAATTTCAACAATTTATTCATTTTTCAAAATTAATATTAATGGTTTATAATCTTTCTTTCAAAATCACTTAATATTATTATTTAATTCTTATTAACAACTTTCTAGTTTCTTAACATCGATCATAGGTTAAGTGAAATTATGTAAAAAAAACTTTCTAAATTACTAACAACAAAATTTTTGCATACAAAAAAAAAAATATAAAAACTCTTAGTTAACAATGCCGATTAAAGAGATCTAAGTTCTTCAAATTGACACATTTTTGTCAATGAATTATGCGTTTTGTTTTGATTCTACATTAACTTTGTTTTTCTTGACCACGCTTTCCTTATTTTTCTTTTCTTTTGTTTTGCTAAATTTACTTCAACTTTTGTTATTTTTGTTTTGGTTTGAATTTGTTCTATCTCTCTTCAAGGCCGTCTTAATAGTTCATTATTTGTTTTGTTTGTATTATCAATGAATTTTGAGTTTTGTTTTGATTTTTAACTATTGTTGTTTTTCTAAATTTACTTTGATGTCTTTGTTTTGATTTGAATTTCTCTAACTCTCTTTTTCTTTCTTAAAATCTCATTTTTTTTTTTTGTTATGTTTTGATTTTAACTATTGTTGTTTTACTAAATTTACTTTACTATCGTTATATTTTCTTTATTAACTTAACCAACAGATTAGTTGTTTTGATTTCATTGATAAATTTCCCACAATTGATAGTTTTGGCGAAATTTATGAATGAAATTTATTTATGTTCTGTATGAACTGATCTGTTTAGGTATAATTTTATTTGATTTGTAATTTTTTTTCTACTTTAGCACAGATAGATATATTGGAGAGCATTATAATTGAGTAAGAAATTAAGGAACAAAATAGAGTAAACTTACTTTGGAGTTGAGGTTGTTTGTTGTTGTTGATGCTCCAGCGATGCAGCAGGCCTGTTGAATCGCTTGATGATCAATCAGCTGGAATATGTGGATCTTTTTTTTTTTTTCTTCTTTTTTCTTGCCTCTTTTCAGATATTAATTACTCTTTTTTTTTTTTTTTTTTTTTTTTTTTCTTATTTTCTTATTAAATATAATAACAACAAGGTTTGTTGCCTTAATCAATGGTTTCAAAGCAAACCATAACAACAAAAAAAAAGAAAGAAAGAGTTTAGATTTAGTTATTCGAATTAAGATTAAGTTAAATAAAAAAAATATTTTGGAAAAAAAAATTTATATTTAAAAGAAAAATATTTAAGCTAATAAGAAAGCGTATTTTTAGTTATTTTTTTTTTTTTCTGTTTTTTACTATTTTCTTCAAAACTTAAGATCTTTTATCACTTAACTCACTTTACGGCATAGCTAAGAAAGAAAAAAAAACATGCGACTATGTGTCGACTATTAGCACCAGACGAAGCTCATTTCATCAAAATTATTTGGGTTTTATGTCAGGTTCCTAAAAAGGATTTTTATTTGGCGGCCTTAGGTGTGACTTGGCTTTTTCAAAAGACAGCATTGATGGCTCCGTCTCGATCGATTCGAGTACAGCTCTTTTGAAGGGCACTTGAGGAGGAACACCAGAGCAGTGTTTAGCCGGATCAGATTTATTCCTAGGGATCTTTTCGTTAGAGCTTTAATTAGACCACTAGCTAAATCAATTGCTTACCTTGTGTGGAGCTGCTGGAGCTAGCGCTCCACAACCAGTTTGTGCAACTTCGCGTGATGACGGTGTTTATCTTTTTCGTTTTGGGATTATTTAAAACTTGTATTTAATGATTTTATGTGTAACAGATACAATAATTTAGGATATTTTATAAAAATTCTTTGTCGGTATGAATTTTCTGTCTAATTAAGCTTATGAGCTGAAAACGTCTTGATGGTGGCACGGTGATAAGAGAAAGAGATCGGTTGAGCGGAAATCTTGGCCCTGTCAATTTGTGATAAACCGCGTGGGTGGTTTTGACATTACTTGTTGTAAGCAGGTGTGTAGAGATTTTGACGTGAGACTGATCAGTGCAGCCACGCACAGGGTGAATAGAAGGAAGGTATTTTTTTACTTTTCTTTATGTAAGTTCACGCATTAGATACTTTTACGCGTCGAAGTGTTATTTAGGGTTATGGACAACTTCTTGTTCAACCTGATTGTTTCAAAACCCATTTGAAACAACAGTTAGCCAAACTATTTTCAATATCTATTTCTTTAAAAATAATTAAAATTTTTCATATTTATTTTCCAATATTAATTTAAAATATTACGAGTAAAGACAAAATTTTATCCCTCACAAAACAGACGCTTGTACAAGCCAGCTACACGCAAGTGACTGAAAAAGGGTGAAATTTTCTATTGCATAACGTAAAAGAGACCAAAGTTTTTACAGTATTTCTTATGACCATATGTCTTTTGCGTGATAAGTCCCTACGGTTTTTCCCATTAGGTCTTCCAATACATAGTACGAATTACCAATTTTTTCTTTTACACGAGATTTTATTCCTATAGGAGCAAGTTTTGCATTGAAATGTTTTTCCATGCTACTAAGGGCAAAATTTCGTCGAATGACTTCGTCACCTACCTGGAATTTTCTTGGTCTGGTCCTTAAATTATATGTTTTCACATTTCTTTCATAAGATTCCTTCATTTTCTGTTTGATTGTTGCCCTAAGCAAATCAAATTGGTCCTGACGATTAAGTGTTATGGCTCCTTCGTTCACTAGATTCAGGCTTCGCAAAAGCTTGTACTCTTCACCATGTGAAGTCATATTCTGGCCAAAAATAACTTGATAAGGCGAACTGCCAATGCTTTGATGAATACTATTTCGTAAGGCACTATTGATGCTGCTGATATATTCGTCCCAATCTCTCTGGTCCTTTCGTAAGAAGGAGCGCAGAGCTTCGTTAATGCTTCTATTTACTCTTTCCGAGGCATTTGCTTGAGGCGAATATACAGCAGTGCATGTATGCTCAATACCATATTTCGTTAAAAATGCTTCAAATTCTTTGCTCTTAAACTGACTACCGTTGTCAGTTATTACTGTTTCTGGCACACCAAAACAATCGAAAATTGCATCTTTCAAAAAATCGATGATATTCTTAGATACAAATTTTCGCAGAGGTTTCAAAAAAGAAAATTTTGAGAAATGATCAAGTACAATCAACAAACCAATGTTTCCATGTTTACTGCGCGGGAAAGGTCCTATCAAATCTAAATATAATTTCTGAAATGGTCGTTCACTTTCGGTCATTTTTCCCATGGGTGGTCTTAGTGGATATGTCGGAGCTTTCGAGGTGTTACACAACTCACATGATCCAACATAGTTTCGGACATATACTACCATACCGGGCCAATAAAAGTGTCGTCTTATACGTTCAAGTGTCTTAGCCATTCCTCCATGGGCAGCAGATGGGATGTCATGCGCGGCATAAGTAACACTTTCCTGTAATTGTCTTGGAACCAACAACTTCCAGTTGTTAGACCTGTCAGACCTATCAAAGTTCGTGCGATGATATATAAATTTATCAACAACTTTGAAGTCTGGCAAGTTAGCGACAATAAATTTTTCTCTTTGCTGGGAATACTCAGCAGAATCAAAGGCAGGTGAATTTAAATCTATAATTGGTAAAACTTCCGTTTCAATGGTGTCAACACTAGGCACATCTTCAAAAGCGCGAGACAATGCATCTGCCACTACATTTTCACTGCCTTTCCGATGCTCTACTTTAAAGCTGAACCCCTGTAGTTTAAGAGCCCACCTCGCTAACCTTCCACTAAGATCGTTTTGTCGCATCAACCACTTTAAGCTGGCATGATCCGTAATGACTCGGAAGTCTTGTCCTTCGATATAGGGGCGAAATTTTTTTATCGCTAGAACCACTGCAAGGCACTCCAGTTCGGTGACAGAATAGTTTCTCTGTGCCTTGTTGAGCTTTTGAGACATAAATGCTATTGGACGTTCTACTCCATGTTCATCCACTTGAGCAAGGAGACCTCCTACTCCGAACCGACTGGCGTCACACTGGACTAAAAATTCTTTGTCATAGTTAGGATGCGCTAGCAAAGGGGCGGATGACAATTTGGTCTTGAGCAAATCAAAAGCGATTTGTGCTGAGGGATTCCAGGAAAAAACTTTCTTTTTAGACAAAAGTTCGGTAAGGTGGAAAGTTGTTGACGAGAAATCATTAACAAAACGTCGATACCATCCTGTCAAACCAAGAAATTGTCTAACTTGACGAATGGACTTTGGGACAGGATACTCCGTGATTGCTCTGATCTTTTCAGGATCCACTTTCAAACTTCCATTACCGACTATAAAACCCAAGTATTTTACCTCTTTCATACCAAATTTACTTTTTTGGACATTAATAGTCAACCCTGCCTTACGCAACTGTGATGCCACCTCCAAGAGATGTACAATGTGTTCTTCAAGGGATTGTGAAACGACCAGCAAGTCGTCCAAATATACAAAGACATGGTTTTTAAGTTGGTATGGAATCACCTTGTCCATCAACCTACACATGGATTGTGGAGCATTACACAGCCCAAATGGCATGCGAACAAATTGATATAAAGGGCGATTAGGAACTGTAAATGCCGTTTTGGGACGAGACGTATGGTCCAGACTAATCTGCCAAAACGCATCTTTTAAATCGATTTTGGAAATAATATGAACTGGTGGTAAACGAGAAATGAGACCATCAATATTTGGCAGGGGGTAAGCATCTTTGATTGTTACCTCATTTAACTTCCGTGAGTCAAGACAAAAGCGAACTTTTCTTGGTTTTACAATTAAAACAGCTGGTGAAGACCACGAAGAACTGTCAGCCTCTTCAATAACTCCTAGAGCAATCATACGATCAATTTCTTGTCCTAAAATTTTCTCTCTCGCTGGCGATATCGGATAAAAACGTTGTTTTATCGGTTTTGCGTCACCAGTATCAATATGGTGCTCGATAAGCGAAGTTAGTCCAAGGCCTTCCTTTTCAAAAGAAGGGAATGCCGAAATGGCTGCTTTCAGATTTTCACGTTGTGCTGAAGTTAAGTCAACATACTCAGAAATTTCATCTTCTTGATTCATTTCATTAATCTCAACACCACAAGAAAGTTTTATGTTGAAAGTATTCCAAAAATCCATTCCACATATAATATCCTGCTTCAACGAAGGTACCAAGAGAAATTCAAAGGGACTCGTAATGTTGTCATAAGTAATCGGAATAACGATCGAACCCACGACCTGCTGTTTCTGCCCATCGGCAGTTTTAACATTGCTCACAATCTTTTGAATTTTGTGATTTTCAATTACAAGCTTAGCCAACTCAGAACCAATGCAGCTCTTGTTAGCCCCACTGTCTAAAAGACTAAGATAGGTTTTTTCAAAAATATTTATTTTGGTATATGGCCTAATATCTGAATCTTTATAAACAATTGCAGAGACAACATATTTTCGCAGCGCATTTAGGCGTTTCCAATAATCGCGTATTCGCATTGATGAACGACTTTGTCTTTTTGGTGTAGAAAATATTTTAGCGCGAGTTTCTAAATACTTTTGTAGTCGAACATGATATGGTTGGAAATAAGAAATAGGTGTATTACGGACTGGTTTGGTTAAGGTAGAATTTAATGGTGAAGACTTTTTGAGAATAGAATAATGTTTTAGTTCCGAGGCCGTAGTAGAGGACGCCCGCCGTGGTGTTGTCGAACATCCATCAACGAGTTTCCCGCTTTTGCAATACATTTTGAACAACTCGGCTTATAAACATCTATGGTACCACATCCATAACAAAAAATGCGACGAGGCTTTAAGCAAACTTGGTATGCGTGACCGAGTTCTTCACAATTCCAACACTTTAGAGGGGCTTGACTAACGTTATTGATTTCTGCCTCAATTTCTGTATAGGTTTCCTGAACTTCAGATAGATCATCAACTACTTTGAGGTCTTGGTGTAATTCCGTCACATGTTTTCGAATAGGAAATTGTTTTGAGATAGGGATGCCCTGAACGTCCTGAAAAAATTTCTCATGCTTTCGAACTTCACGTCTCAATTCAGATATATTACGGAGATTAATATGCAATAGCTCGTGTCTGAGATCGGGTTTCAAATTTCGTACTACTGTTTCTACTAATTCTTCATCAGTCAAAGGGACTCTTAAGCGATCAGCCAAGCCCATTATGGTATCAAGAAAATCGTCAAACCGTTCAGAAGGTCGTTGCTTACGTTTTCGAATGTCGTCTTTCAAATCAAAGTCAGTACTCAGATCTTTAAACTGCCGTCGCAATTCGCTGCATAAGGTGGGCCATTCTATGTCCTCTTCTAAGCGATGATATCGCCAGAACCATTTCTTTGCCTTCCCTTCGAACAACGAATGAATATGCTGCACTAAAACATGAAAGTCACCATTGAGCTGAGTTGATGTAAGAATGCCGATTCTATATATAAATTCGTCAACAGTAATGTCATCAGAGGACCCATTAAATTTTAGTCGCCAATTATGAATAATGTTTGAAATCCTCTCATTACTGAGAGAAAAAGTCTCGACACCCTCATAAAAATGTCTATGTCGAGGTCTAGGAGGTCGCAAGTCATCTCTGTCCTGAGTTACGGTGACTGCTTCTGCCCGTTCTGCATTTGCAGGGGTTCTGTGATTACCGGAATTTAAATTCAAATTTCTGAAGGCTGTTTGTAACTCACTAGCTATGGCAGAAGACATTTCTTGACGAAATTCTCCCAACGAGTCAGAAATTAGTTGTTGTATCCTTCGTTCGGAAATTTGACTACTTTCATTGGATCCAGCCGGACCACGTATTGGTATTGAATTGGAAGTGGAATTCGATGGTATCGATTGATTAATTCCCTGTTCTGTCGTTGTTAGCGCTTTAGACTGCAACCTTGTTTGAGTGCGACCACGCGGAACAGCACCTCCTCGTGATTTTTTTACACTTGCCGTAGATTGTGACGTACTTAGCGCGGTTGCAGGACCGACAGAAACAAGTTCTGAAAATCTACATTCTTGCCTACAGACTGGACAAGTTTGATTATCTTTGAGCCAGGAGCATAGGCAATGACGATGAAATTTATGTTTGCAAGCAGTTTCTACTTTGTCGTCGCAATTGTGAATAACTTCACTACAAATTGAACAAAAAGTATCATCCAGTACTAACGAGATATTGTTAGGGGCTGGCCGTTCAGGACTACGAGGAACCATCGCCATCGCAGCAGGAAAAAAACAATATTGCAAGAAGGTATAATAAAAGTTGGAACTACTCGCAAGAAAATTATATTAACGATAAAAAAAAAATAAATAAATAAATATAAAACGTCCGGATCTTTTTTTTTTTTTTTTTTTCAAAATAAAAGCAACACACCCAAGCCTAAAAAGCTCTCTAAAACTATTTATTAAGTTGATATTAAATATTTTCAACAAAAATGTTCAAGATTTAAAATTTTTTTTTTTTTTTAAGAAATATATTCTACAATAATTCTGGGTCTTACATAGGAACAATGAGGAGATAAGGTTATCATGGATCACCACCTAATAGAATATCCGTGCAACAAAAAAAAATTTTGAAAAGGTATCATCCTTATCCATGCGAGTATACTTCGAAATAATCCAAGCAAAGAAAAAGTCTCTAAGCACGGAAAAGGCGAAAATATATTTAGCCACTCAGATGAACAATTCACAGAAATAAATTCGGTAAAAGAATCGGTTAAAACTAATATTTAAATATCCAGCCATCTTTTTCTGAAATCATTCATTTGAGCGCATTTAAGGTGAAAATTAATATTTTATGAAAAAAAAAAACTATGGAGTACCTAAAACATAATGCTTGGTTTTTCTTTAGGTCAGAATCCAAGATAAATCTTAAGATTAACTGCAATTCCACAAAGAAATCCAAGTAGCTACATAAGAGAAAAAAAACAATAAATTAAAGAATGAGTGAAGTCATGTCTAACTTTTTAGGTGAAGGAGAGGGTAAGGAGTAAAGGAATGAAGCAAACATTTGGCTCAGAAGGTCAGGAAAAAAAAAAAAACTTGTATCTAAGTGTACTCTCAAGCTTGAAAATTAAGGTAAAAATCCGTAGACGAGAGTTAACCTGAGAGAGCTAACCTAAGAGAGTTAACCTGAGAGAGCCCCACGTTGGGCGCCAAATTCTTCTGTAACGTACAACTGGACTGTTCTTGGCCAAGATAGTAAACTAGCCAAGATCTGTGAACTTGAAACGAATCTGCACACCTAGCTCTGCTTCAGCGTAGCTCAGGGAAAAGGGGGGGGGTTTTTGCTTCAAGTCACTGAAACACAGCCGGTTACAAAAAGAAATAAAAGGTGCAGATATGGTACAGGGAAACAGTCGACAAAACCCAAAAAAAAAGATTAAAATGAATAAAACACACTGAAACTACTCTATTACTTACCCACAGACATTCCCCAGGGGTGATTATAACAGTGGAAAGGAAAAGGTGATATGTTCCTTTCTCGTCTGTACCCGCCCATCCTACTCACGATATCATAATCCTCGTGAGCCCTCGTCATGACAAGCTTACCCTTCTACCTCATTGGTCCTTGCCCTATTGTAGAAATTTAATTAAACCTTAAGGAAACATTTTCATAAATTTCAACAATTTATTCATTTTTCAAAATTCATATTAATGGTTTATAATCTTTCTTTCAAAATCACTTAATATTATTATTTAATTCTTATTAACAACTTTCTAGTTTCTTAACATCGATCATAGGTTAAGTGAAATTATGTAAAAAAAACTTTCTAAATTACTAACAACAAAATTTTTGCATACAAAAAAAAAAATATAAAAACTCTTAGTTAACAATGCCGATTAAAGAGATCTAAGTTCTTCAAATTGACACATTTTTGTCAATGAATTATGCGTTTTGTTTTGATTCTACATTAACTTTGTTTTTCTTGACCACGCTTTCCTTATTTTTCTTTTCTTTTGTTTTGCTAAATTTACTTCAACTTTTGTTATTTTTGTTTTGGTTTGAATTTGTTCTATCTCTCTTCAAGGCCGTCTTAATAGTTCATTATTTGTTTTGTTTGTATTATCAATGAATTTTGAGTTTTGTTTTGATTTTTAACTATTGTTGTTTTTCTAAATTTACTTTGATGTCTTTGTTTTGATTTGAATTTCTCTAACTCTCTTTTTCTTTCTTAAAATCTCATTTTTTTTTTTTGTTATGTTTTGATTTTAACTATTGTTGTTTTACTAAATTTACTTTACTATCGTTATATTTTCTTTATTAACTTAACCAACAGATTAGTTGTTTTGATTTCATTGATAAATTTCCCACAATTGATAGTTTTGGCGAAATTTATGAATGAAATTTATTTATGTTCTGTATGAACTGATCTGTTTAGGTATAATTTTATTTGATTTGTAATTTTTTTTCTACTTTAGCACAGATAGATATATTGGAGAGCATTATAATTGAGTAAGAAATTAAGGAACAAAATAGAGTAAACTTACTTTGGAGTTGAGGTTGTTTGTTGTTGTTGATGCTCCAGCGATGCAGCAGGCCTGTTGAATCGCTTGATGATCAATCAGCTGGAATATGTGGATCTTTTTTTTTTTTTCTTCTTTTTTCTTGCCTCTTTTCAGATATTAATTACTCTTTTTTTTTTTTTTTTTTTTTTTTTTTTCTTATTTTCTTATTAAATATAATAACAACAAGGTTTGTTGCCTTAATCAATGGTTTCAAAGCAAACCATAACAACAAAAAAAAAGAAAGAAAGAGTTTAGATTTAGTTATTCGAATTAAGATTAAGTTAAATAAAAAAAATATTTTGGAAAAAAAAATTTATATTTAAAAGAAAAATATTTAAGCTAATAAGAAAGCGTATTTTTAGTTATTTTTTTTTTTTTCTGTTTTTTACTATTTTCTTCAAAACTTAAGATCTTTTATCACTTAACTCACTTTACGGCATAGCTAAGAAAGAAAAAAAAACATGCGACTATGTGTCGACTATTAGCACCAGACGAAGCTCATTTCATCAAAATTATTTGGGTTTTATGTCAGGTTCCTAAAAAGGATTTTTATTTGGCGGCCTTAGGTGTGACTTGGCTTTTTCAAAAGACAGCATTGATGGCTCCGTCTCGATCGATTCGAGTACAGCTCTTTTGAAGGGCACTTGAGGAGGAACACCAGAGCAGTGTTTAGCCGGATCAGATTTATTCCTAGGGATCTTTTCGTTAGAGCTTTAATTAGACCACTAGCTAAATCAATTGCTTACCTTGTGTGGAGCTGCTGGAGCTAGCGCTCCACAACCAGTTTGTGCAACTTCGCGTGATGACGGTGTTTATCTTTTTCGTTTTGGGATTATTTAAAACTTGTATTTAATGATTTTATGTGTAACAGATACACTAATTTAGGATATTTTATAAAAATTCTTTGTCGGTATGAATTTTCTGTCTAATTAAGCTTATGAGCTGAAAACGTCTTGATGGTGGCACGGTGATAAGAGAAAGAGATCGGTTGAGCGGAAATCTTGGCCCTGTCAATTTGTGATAAACCGCGTGGGTGGTTTTGACATTACTTGTTGTAAGCAGGTGTGTAGAGATTTTGACGTGAGACTGATCAGTGCAGCCACGCACAGGGTGAATAGAAGGAAGGTATTTTTTTACTTTTCTTTATGTAAGTTCACGCATTAGATACTTTTACGCGTCGAAGTGTTATTTAGGGTTATGGACAACTTCTTGTTCAACCTGATTGTTTCAAAACCCATTTGAAACAACAGTTAGCCAAACTATTTTCAATATCTATTTCTTTAAAAATAATTAAAATTTTTCATATTTATTTTCCAATATTAATTTAAAATATTACGAGTAAAGACAAAATTTTATCCCTCACAAAACAGACGCTTGTACAAGCCAGCTACACGCAAGTGACTGAAAAAGGGTGAAATTTTCTATTGCATAACGTAAAAGAGACCAAAGTTTTTACAGTATTTCTTATGACCATATGTCTTTTGCGTGATAAGTCCCTACGGTTTTTCCCATTAGGTCTTCCAATACATAGTACGAATTACCAATTTTTTCTTTTACACGAGATTTTATTCCTATAGGAGCAAGTTTTGCATTGAAATGTTTTTCCATGCTACTAAGGGCAAAATTTCGTCGAATGACTTCGTCACCTACCTGGAATTTTCTTGGTCTGGTCCTTAAATTATATGTTTTCACATTTCTTTCATAAGATTCCTTCATTTTCTGTTTGATTGTTGCCCTAAGCAAATCAAATTGGTCCTGACGATTAAGTGTTATGGCTCCTTCGTTCACTAGATTCAGGCTTCGCAAAAGCTTGTACTCTTCACCATGTGAAGTCATATTCTGGCCAAAAATAACTTGATAAGGCGAACTGCCAATGCTTTGATGAATACTATTTCGTAAGGCACTATTGATGCTGCTGATATATTCGTCCCAATCTCTCTGGTCCTTTCGTAAGAAGGAGCGCAGAGCTTCGTTAATGCTTCTATTTACTCTTTCCGAGGCATTTGCTTGAGGCGAATATACAGCAGTGCATGTATGCTCAATACCATATTTCGTTAAAAATGCTTCAAATTCTTTGCTCTTAAACTGACTACCGTTGTCAGTTATTACTGTTTCTGGCACACCAAAACAATCGAAAATTGCATCTTTCAAAAAATCGATGATATTCTTAGATACAAATTTTCGCAGAGGTTTCAAAAAAGAAAATTTTGAGAAATGATCAAGTACAATCAACAAACCAATGTTTCCATGTTTACTGCGCGGGAAAGGTCCTATCAAATCTAAATATAATTTCTGAAATGGTCGTTCACTTTCGGTCATTTTTCCCATGGGTGGTCTTAGTGGATATGTCGGAGCTTTAGAGGTGTTACACAACTCACATGATCCAACATAGTTTCGGACATATACTACCATACCGGGCCAATAAAAGTGTCGTCTTATACGTTCAAGTGTCTTAGCCATTCCTCCATGGGCAGCAGATGGGATGTCATGCGCGGCATAAGTAACACTTTCCTGTAATTGTCTTGGAACCAACAACTTCCAGTTGTTAGACCTGTCAGACCTATCAAAGTTCGTGCGATGATATATAAATTTATCAACAACTTTGAAGTCTGGCAAGTTAGCGACAATAAATTTTTCTCTTTGCTGGGAATACTCAGCAGAATCAAAGGCAGGTGAATTTAAATCTATAATTGGTAAAACTTCCGTTTCAATGGTGTCAACACTAGGCACATCTTCAAAAGCGCGAGACAATGCATCTGCCACTACATTTTCACTGCCTTTCCGATGCTCTACTTTAAAGCTGAACCCCTGTAGTTTAAGAGCCCACCTCGCTAACCTTCCACTAAGATCGTTTTGTCGCATCAACCACTTTAAGCTGGCATGATCCGTAATGACTCGGAAGTCTTGTCCTTCGATATAGGGGCGAAATTTTTTTATCGCTAGAACCACTGCAAGGCACTCCAGTTCGGTGACAGAATAGTTTCTCTGTGCCTTGTTGAGCTTTTGAGACATAAATGCTATTGGACGTTCTACTCCATGTTCATCCACTTGAGCAAGGAGACCTCCTACTCCGAACCGACTGGCGTCACACTGGACTAAAAATTCTTTGTCATAGTTAGGATGCGCTAGCAAAGGGGCGGATGACAATTTGGTCTTGAGCAAATCAAAAGCGATTTGTGCTGAGGGATTCCAGGAAAAAACTTTCTTTTTAGACAAAAGTTCGGTAAGGTGGAAAGTTGTTGACGAGAAATCATTAACAAAACGTCGATACCATCCTGTCAAACCAAGAAATTGTCTAACTTGACGAATGGACTTTGGGACAGGATACTCCGTGATTGCTCTGATCTTTTCAGGATCCACTTTCAAACTTCCATTACCGACTATAAAACCCAAGTATTTTACCTCTTTCATACCAAATTTACTTTTTTGGACATTAATAGTCAACCCTGCCTTACGCAACTGTGATGCCACCTCCAAGAGATGTACAATGTGTTCTTCAAGGGATTGTGAAACGACCAGCAAGTCGTCCAAATATACAAAGACATGGTTTTTAAGTTGGTATGGAATCACCTTGTCCATCAACCTACACATGGATTGTGGAGCATTACACAGCCCAAATGGCATGCGAACAAATTGATATAAAGGGCGATTAGGAACTGTAAATGCCGTTTTGGGACGAGACGTATGGTCCAGACTAATCTGCCAAAACGCATCTTTTAAATCGATTTTGGAAATAATATGAACTGGTGGTAAACGAGAAATGAGACCATCAATATTTGGCAGGGGGTAAGCATCTTTGATTGTTACCTCATTTAACTTCCGTGAGTCAAGACAAAAGCGAACTTTTCTTGGTTTTACAATTAAAACAGCTGGTGAAGACCACGAAGAACTGTCAGCCTCTTCAATAACTCCTAGAGCAATCATACGATCAATTTCTTGTCCTAAAATTTTCTCTCTCGCTGGCGATATCGGATAAAAACGTTGTTTTATCGGTTTTGCGTCACCAGTATCAATATGGTGCTCGATAAGCGAAGTTAGTCCAAGGCCTTCCTTTTCAAAAGAAGGGAATGCCGAAATGGCTGCTTTCAGATTTTCACGTTGTGCTGAAGTTAAGTCAACATACTCAGAAATTTCATCTTCTTGATTCATTTCATTAATCTCAACACCACAAGAAAGTTTTATGTTGAAAGTATTCCAAAAATCCATTCCACATATAATATCCTGCTTCAACGAAGGTACCAAGAGAAATTCAAAGGGACTCGTAATGTTGTCATAAGTAATCGGAATAACGATCGAACCCACGACCTGCTGTTTCTGCCCATCGGCAGTTTTAACATTGCTCACAATCTTTTGAATTTTGTGATTTTCAATTACAAGCTTAGCCAACTCAGAACCAATGCAGCTCTTGTTAGCCCCACTGTCTAAAAGACTAAGATAGGTTTTTTCAAAAATATTTATTTTGGTATATGGCCTAATATCTGAATCTTTATAAACAATTGCAGAGACAACATATTTTCGCAGCGCATTTAGGCGTTTCCAATAATCGCGTATTCGCATTGATGAACGACTTTGTCTTTTTGGTGTAGAAAATATTTTAGCGCGAGTTTCTAAATACTTTTGTAGTCGAACATGATATGGTTGGAAATAAGAAATAGGTGTATTACGGACTGGTTTGGTTAAGGTAGAATTTAATGGTGAAGACTTTTTGAGAATAGAATAATGTTTTAGTTCCGAGGCCGTAGTAGAGGCCGTGGTGTTGTCGAACATCCATCAACGAGTTTCCCGCTTTTGCAATACATTTTGAACAACTCGGCTTATAAACATCTATGGTACCACATCCATAACAAAAAATGCGACGAGGCTTTAAGCAAACTTGGTATGCGTGACCGAGTTCTTCACAATTCCAACACTTTAGAGGGGCTTGACTAACGTTATTGATTTCTGCCTCAATTTCTGTATAGGTTTCCTGAACTTCAGATAGATCATCAACTACTTTGAGGTCTTGGTGTAATTCCGTCACATGTTTTCGAATAGGAAATTGTTTTGAGATAGGGATGCCCTGAACGTCCTGAAAAAATTTCTCATGCTTTCGAACTTCACGTCTCAATTCAGATATATTACGGAGATTAATATGCAATAGCTCGTGTCTGAGATCGGGTTTCAAATTTCGTACTACTGTTTCTACTAATTCTTCATCAGTCAAAGGGACTCTTAAGCGATCAGCCAAGCCCATTATGGTATCAAGAAAATCGTCAAACCGTTCAGAAGGTCGTTGCTTACGTTTTCGAATGTCGTCTTTCAAATCAAAGTCAGTACTCAGATCTTTAAACTGCCGTCGCAATTCGCTGCATAAGGTGGGCCATTCTATGTCCTCTTCTAAGCGATGATATCGCCAGAACCATTTCTTTGCCTTCCCTTCGAACAACGAATGAATATGCTGCACTAAAACATGAAAGTCACCATTGAGCTGAGTTGATGTAAGAATGCCGATTCTATATATAAATTCGTCAACAGTAATGTCATCAGAGGACCCATTAAATTTTAGTCGCCAATTATGAATAATGTTTGAAATCCTCTCATTACTGAGAGAAAAAGTCTCGACACCCTCATAAAAATGTCTATGTCGAGGTCTAGGAGGTCGCAAGTCATCTCTGTCCTGAGTTACGGTGACTGCTTCTGCCCGTTCTGCATTTGCAGGGGTTCTGTGATTACCGGAATTTAAATTCAAATTTCTGAAGGCTGTTTGTAACTCACTAGCTATGGCAGAAGACATTTCTTGACGAAATTCTCCCAACGAGTCAGAAATTAGTTGTTGTATCCTTCGTTCGGAAATTTGACTACTTTCATTGGATCCAGCCGGACCACGTATTGGTATTGAATTGGAAGTGGAATTCGATGGTATCGATTGATTAATTCCCTGTTCTGTCGTTGTTAGCGCTTTAGACTGCAACCTTGTTTGAGTGCGACCACGCGGAACAGCACCTCCTCGTGATTTTTTTACACTTGCCGTAGATTGTGACGTACTTAGCGCGGTTGCAGGACCGACAGAAACAAGTTCTGAAAATCTACATTCTTGCCTACAGACTGGACAAGTTTGATTATCTTTGAGCCAGGAGCATAGGCAATGACGATGAAATTTATGTTTGCAAGCAGTTTCTACTTTGTCGTCGCAATTGTGAATAACTTCACTACAAATTGAACAAAAAGTATCATCCAGTACTAACGAGATATTGTTAGGGGCTGGCCGTTCAGGACTACGAGGAACCATCGCCATCGCAGCAGGAAAAAAACAATATTGCAAGAAGGTATAATAAAAGTTGGAACTACTCGCAAGAAAATTATATTAACGATAAAAAAAAAATAAATAAATAAATATAAAACGTCCGGATCTTTTTTTTTTTTTTTTTTTCAAAATAAAAGCAACACACCCAAGCCTAAAAAGCTCTCTAAAACTATTTATTAAGTTGATATTAAATATTTTCAACAAAAATGTTCAAGATTTAAAATTTTTTTTTTTTTTTAAGAAATATATTCTACAATAATTCTGGGTCTTACATAGGAACAATGAGGAGATAAGGTTATCATGGATCACCACCTAATAGAATATCCGTGCAACAAAAAAAAATTTTGAAAAGGTATCATCCTTATCCATGCGAGTATACTTCGAAATAATCCAAGCAAAGAAAAAGTCTCTAAGCACGGAAAAGGCGAAAATATATTTAGCCACTCAGATGAACAATTCACAGAAATAAATTCGGTAAAAGAATCGGTTAAAACTAATATTTAAATATCCAGCCATCTTTTTCTGAAATCATTCATTTGAGCGCATTTAAGGTGAAAATTAATATTTTATGAAAAAAAAAAACTATGGAGTACCTAAAACATAATGCTTGGTTTTTCTTTAGGTCAGAATCCAAGATAAATCTTAAGATTAACTGCAATTCCACAAAGAAATCCAAGTAGCTACATAAGAGAAAAAAAACAATAAATTAAAGAATGAGTGAAGTCATGTCTAACTTTTTAGGTGAAGGAGAGGGTAAGGAGTAAAGGAATGAAGCAAACATTTGGCTCAGAAGGTCAGGAAAAAAAAAAAAACTTGTATCTAAGTGTACTCTCAAGCTTGAAAATTAAGGTAAAAATCCGTAGACGAGAGTTAACCTGAGAGAGCTAACCTAAGAGAGTTAACCTGAGAGAGCCCCACGTTGGGCGCCAAATTCTTCTGTAACGTACAACTGGACTGTTCTTGGCCAAGATAGTAAACTAGCCAAGATCTGTGAACTTGAAACGAATCTGCACACCTAGCTCTGCTTCAGCGTAGCTCAGGGAAAAGGGGGGGGGTTTTTGCTTCAAGTCACTGAAACACAGCCGGTTACAAAAAGAAATAAAAGGTGCAGATATGGTACAGGGAAACAGTCGACAAAACCCAAAAAAAAAGATTAAAATGAATAAAACACACTGAAACTACTCTATTACTTACCCACAGACATTCCCCAGGGGTGATTATAACAGTGGAAAGGAAAAGGTGATATGTTCCTTTCTCGTCTGTACCCGCCCATCCTACTCACGATATCATAATCCTCGTGAGCCCTCGTCATGACAAGCTTACCCTTCTACCTCATTGGTCCTTGCCCTATTGTAGAAATTTAATTAAACCTTAAGGAAACATTTTCATAAATTTCAACAATTTATTCATTTTTCAAAATTCATATTAATGGTTTATAATCTTTCTTTCAAAATCACTTAATATTATTATTTAATTCTTATTAACAACTTTCTAGTTTCTTAACATCGATCATAGGTTAAGTGAAATTATGTAAAAAAAACTTTCTAAATTACTAACAACAAAATTTTTGCATACAAAAAAAAAAATATAAAAACTCTTAGTTAACAATGCCGATTAAAGAGATCTAAGTTCTTCAAATTGACACATTTTTGTCAATGAATTATGCGTTTTGTTTTGATTCTACATTAACTTTGTTTTTCTTGACCACGCTTTCCTTATTTTTCTTTTCTTTTGTTTTGCTAAATTTACTTCAACTTTTGTTATTTTTGTTTTGGTTTGAATTTGTTCTATCTCTCTTCAAGGCCGTCTTAATAGTTCATTATTTGTTTTGTTTGTATTATCAATGAATTTTGAGTTTTGTTTTGATTTTTAACTATTGTTGTTTTTCTAAATTTACTTTGATGTCTTTGTTTTGATTTGAATTTCTCTAACTCTCTTTTTCTTTCTTAAAATCTCATTTTTTTTTTTTGTTATGTTTTGATTTTAACTATTGTTGTTTTACTAAATTTACTTTACTATCGTTATATTTTCTTTATTAACTTAACCAACAGATTAGTTGTTTTGATTTCATTGATAAATTTCCCACAATTGATAGTTTTGGCGAAATTTATGAATGAAATTTATTTATGTTCTGTATGAACTGATCTGTTTAGGTATAATTTTATTTGATTTGTAATTTTTTTTCTACTTTAGCACAGATAGATATATTGGAGAGCATTATAATTGAGTAAGAAATTAAGGAACAAAATAGAGTAAACTTACTTTGGAGTTGAGGTTGTTTGTTGTTGTTGATGCTCCAGCGATGCAGCAGGCCTGTTGAATCGCTTGATGATCAATCAGCTGGAATATGTGGATCTTTTTTTTTTTTTCTTCTTTTTTCTTGCCTCTTTTCAGATATTAATTACTCTTTTTTTTTTTTTTTTTTTTTTTTTTTCTTATTTTCTTATTAAATATAATAACAACAAGGTTTGTTGCCTTAATCAATGGTTTCAAAGCAAACCATAACAACAAAAAAAAAGAAAGAAAGAGTTTAGATTTAGTTATTCGAATTAAGATTAAGTTAAATAAAAAAAATATTTTGGAAAAAAAAATTTATATTTAAGAGAAAAATATTTAAGCTAATAAGAAAGCGTATTTTTAGTTATTTTTTTTTTTTTCTGTTTTTTACTATTTTCTTCAAAACTTAAGATCTTTTATCACTTAACTCACTTTACGGCATAGCTAAGAAAGAAAAAAAAACAAGCGACTATGTGTCGACTATTAGCACCAGACGAAGCTCATTTCATCAAAATTATTTGGGTTTTATGTCAGGTTCCTAAAAAGGATTTTTATTTGGCGGCCTTAGGTGTGACTTGGCTTTTTCAAAAGACAGCATTGATGGCTCCGTCTCGATCGATTCGAGTACAGCTCTTTTGAAGGGCACTTGAGGAGGAACACCAGAGCAGTGTTTAGCCGGATCAGATTTATTCCTAGGGATCTTTTCGTTAGAGCTTTAATTAGACCACTAGCTAAATCAATTGCTTACCTTGTGTGGAGCTGCTGGAGCTAGCGCTCCACAACCAGTTTGTGCAACTTCGCGTGATGACGGTGTTTATCTTTTTCGTTTTGGGATTATTTAAAACTTGTATTTAATGATTTTATGTGTAACAGATACACTAATTTAGGATATTTTATAAAAATTCTTTGTCGGTATGAATTTTCTGTCTAATTAAGCTTATGAGCTGAAAACGTCTTGATGGTGGCACGGTGATAAGAGAAAGAGATCGGTTGAGCGGAAATCTTGGCCCTGTCAATTTGTGATAAACCGCGTGGGTGGTTTTGACATTACTTGTTGTAAGCAGGTGTGTAGAGATTTTGACGTGAGACTGATCAGTGCAGCCACGCACAGGGTGAATAGAAGGAAGGTATTTTTTTACTTTTCTTTATGTAAGTTCACGCATTAGATACTTTTACGCGTCGAAGTGTTATTTAGGGTTATGGACAACTTCTTGTTCAACCTGATTGTTTCAAAACCCATTTGAAACAACAGTTAGCCAAACTATTTTCAATATCTATTTCTTTAAAAATAATTAAAATTTTTCATATTTATTTTCCAATATTAATTTAAAATATTACGAGTAAAGACAAAATTTTATCCCTCACACATTGCAATTGAAAAATATGGTGCCAACATATTTGGGGACTTTGACAGACAGTGTTGAACAGTAGACATTGTATTGAGTGTTCAGGAAGTTAATTTTAAGGAGTTTTTGGCTCCACGAAATAGCCCCCAAAAAATTTCCATAAATTTTTGGGGACTATTTCACAAGTTTTGGGTGTTATATAATTTTTTCTTGGGTTTTATTTCATTATGAAATAAATTTCCATACATTTTTGGGGACTATTTCACAATTTTTGGTTGATATTTAATTTTTTTCTTGATCATTTTTATTTCTTCATAGTGAAATAAAACCCAATGAAATAAGCCCCAATCAAATTTTATTTGGAGATTGTTTCATTTTGTTTTTGTTTTGGGGCTTATTTCCGTCGGTTTGGGGATTATTTCATTCCATAAATTTGGAGTTATTTTAATGTTTCTGTGTAAATGCGCCTTTTACAAATGACAAAAAAAAGTTTGACGAGTCCACGAGTCAATTTCAAAATTGCTTTACCAAGGATTTATGGAAGGTTTAAACCATTTTAAAACTTGTCTCATTTATGAAACCTTTAAAAGATATTTTTGTCGTTTTTGTATGTTTATGATAATGCTTTTCGAAATTTTTCTTATAAAGATTTTATGATTGGTTCATTATATTAATGAATATTTTTAACCGTTGGAATAGAATCTTAATAAAAAATTAAAAAAATCTCTGCAACATAATTTGAATATCGGTTTTTTGATTCTGATTCTACCGTTTCACTTTGAACTTTTTAACTAGTGCTGTGACTAACACCGAATTCTAACAATAACTTTCGTTCCGGTTCGAATACCGACTGATAGATAAGTAATGTCAAGTACCTACTTACCAACGTAAGGTAGGTATAAATGTTGAGATTGTTAGGAATAAAGTTAGAAGATATTTAACCTCAAGATGATACAGCAGTTGTGAAACGCTTTGACAGCTCAATGCAAGTCTTTTAAGCATTTGAGCATTCAAAATATCAAAAAAAAAAAAAAAAAACATAAAAAATGCTGCACTACTTAACAGAGCATGACGAAAACTCATGCGTGCGTAAAAGAATGTCAACTGAAAAAGTTTGTATAAAAACAAAAAAAAATAATAATTGCTCTAGGAAATCAGAATTAAAATTTTTTTAATTTCAAATCATTCATTTGTAGAGTATTTATGATGACTCGCATGGCCTATACGTAGTTTTTTACAAAATATTTAACAAGTTTTATGCCAGCCTAACACACTTATCTTTTTAACTATGCATCATCAAATGCACAGAAAGAAAGTTGAATTGCACCGTACATGGAGATAGATAGAAATAAAAAAAAACAACCGGGTATAAACCACAAGTGACAGCAGTTCAACTGTCAAGTGCATCATCGGTGGTAAGTTGTTGCAAACAAATTGGTTACAATTGCGGTGGAAGACACCTGACCATAAATAAAAAATTTAAAAAAAATAAGAAAAACACAGCTACAACAAACAAATCAAATAAGGTGGGAACACTTTCTTCAGCTGTTAGGGCCGTTGAAAGCGTCATTAGTCGCTACCGGAAGTCGCTGCATGCCGCATGTGATGAGCACCGTTAGCACCAAGGTGAAGTGGAAAAACTATGAATGAATGGCTGGCTGGATGGCTAACTGGCTGGTTGCTTAACAAAACCATGAACAGCAAACATATCATTTGTTTAAAAAAAAAAGAAAGAGTAACACCGAATAGAGAGAAAGAAAAAATATGCTTGAAAAAAAAAAATGCTGCTGCTAACGTGCCAAAGTAAAAACCGTTAAATTAGCTAATGTTGTTTAGCTTTTTAGGCTTTTAATTTTAACACGTACTAACGCGTGTGTATCAGTGTGTGTATGTGTGTGTGTAGCTGCTTATTTCGGCGCCAAAGAAGTCAGTAAAAACTTCCGCATATATCTGCAGCTTAGCGCACGTCCTCCATAACTTTGTGAACTTTTCAAAAATTTTTAATTGAAAAATAAAAAAAAAAAGTTACTACCTCCTTGTTCCTGTTACTACCATTTATTTTATTTTTTTTTTCTCAAATATATGCACGTTTGTCCCTTGCCACCTTTGTTAGTCTTTAACACTTGGTTGTCCTTAAACAAGTCTTAATTTAAAATTTTTTTAATATTATTTCATTATATATTTGTCTTTGATATAAAAAATAATTCCAACAAACATACATATTTTAACTTAAACAAAGATGACTAGCACTCGTTCGAAATCTGTTTTGAAGAGCTTGCGCTGTCGCACTTCTAGACGTTCCAAATCCAAGTCGAAATCAAAATCCTCCATTGATCTAAATAGCGAATCAGCTTCTACGTCATCAACATTGGCCGATAAGGTAAGCTCCGTTGTTTGTGTTGCTATTGTTGTTGTTGTTATAATTTTTGTTATTTTAATTTAACAAAACTTTTTTTGTGTTTCACCCTGAAGGCCCAAGTGAATCGAGCCCAGCCAAGCTTTTCTGCCAATGAAAGCCTCTTCGAAAATCTCACAATAGATGTAAATAACAACATTTTAAAATCACCATCTAAAAATCTGAAGAGAGTCACTATTTAACGCACCTAATAGAATGCTTTCCCTCATTTTTCATTTAGAAAATAAATAAAATATATTTTTGTCTCATATAAAAATGTACATTTGTCCTTTAGCAATTATCTTGAATATCTGAAAGGGCTCAAAGATCATATCAAATGAATCTTGCCAAGTTTTAATATTAACACAAGTATGTTCGTCAAAAATTAATATGTTGCAACACCAAATTCTTTCACCAAATCATTAATTTGCTAACCTTTTCATCGAGTTCATCAAATAAATGCCATAATTTTATCAAACAAAATACTTTATAAGTTTTAAGCCAACCCAGAAAAAACTTATGTAAACTTACATAAGTATCGATCGAGAAAACAATTCCGTTCTTTTTTTTCTATCTACGATTGCCTGTCAAAGTAATTAAAAAGAAAAACTTTATATTTTTATTTAGATAAATTTATAATTTCTATTTACGGTTTCATACAAAGAAAAAATTTACCCAAGCTAACTTAGGTAAATTAACCTCGACTTTTACTTCCCAAGTACTTAGGCAATAAACTACTTGAGCTTTCTATTCCCTAATCAAGTTACAAATTAAATGAGTTTTTCGTTGAATGATATATGTATTTTTAGATTTCATGCAAAATTTTCATACTAAGGCTTAGGTAAATTTTGGCAGTTTTTTTCAATCACAGTATGTGCTCATTTTGAAAATTTTTGGTGTAAAGCGAATAACTAAATCCAATTATGCCTTGTTTCATATTCGTATAAATGCGGAAAAAATCACGTTTCAAAAAAATCTCTATCTCTAAAGTACCTATGTCAAAATAAAATTATCTTGACACTAAATAATTATTTTTTTGAGTGAGTATTCTCTCGTTATTATTGAAAGTCAAAGACCATAACAAAGCTAGTAAATTGTTAAGTTGTCGAATCCCCAAAAATGTAGTTCTAAGATCAAACTAAGTACTTTATGGAGTAGACAATAGAATGATTTCCTTCTTTATATAACCTAATGGATGCCACATCGACGAAAAACGGTGCGTTCAGAAGAAAATATTAAGGAAGTCAAAACTGTTGAGTGTAGTATTAAGAAAGGCCGGAATGTGTCAATTTAGTATCGCACTTGAACGCCCACTTTTCGTCCGCTTTTCCCAAAAATTTTATCCAAACAAATTTCCAAGCTAGAAAAGCCAAATTGGACCACTAGGAGTGAAGTAGGTAACCTCCAAACCATATTCCACACATTTTTTCTCATAAATTGTTCTGATTATTATTATTTTTTTTTTGTCCCAATTGTCTCTTTACATAATGTGACGGTCAGCACTTCTTACTTCATACAAAAACCGATTGCTTCACGTGTCTTACTTTTTGTTAGTGGGCCTTTTTGTGATACAGAATGAAGGGGTCAGAACGGCTACGACGAACAGGAGCTCATATGAGTCTGAAATTATTGAATTTCTATGGTTTCGTTCGAACTAAAGAATCCTTAAACTATACAACTATTCTTTTTACTTCCCTGATTAATATTTAAAAAAAAAAATTAAATTAAAAAATGGTAAACATTTTTTTTTTTTTGCTTCAAAAGTCTTAACTTTCGAGACCAAGCCAAAAGAAAAATAAATCTTAACACAAGTCTACAAAAAAGATACAGTAGTTTCGACTATGTCGTAACACAAGACGTAGAATTATTCAATTCGCTTTTGATGACATCTTTTTTAAAAACTATTTAACAAAATATTTATTCCATACACCTGAGCATATGACCTTTAAAAGAGTGCCGGAGTGGGTTAATATGTATCACTGACCCCCATTACTTTTGCAAAAGGAACATTTTTGCCTTTGACACCTATTCTCTCCGACCACTCCTTAGAGGGGCTCCCATACAAATTTTATGGTTTTTGTTTATTTATTCCATACACCTGAGCATATGACCTTTAAAAGAGTGCCGGAAAGGGTTAATATGTATCACTGGCCCCCATTATTTTTGCAAAAGGAACATTTTTACCTTTGACACCTATTCCCTCCGACCACTCCTTAGGGGGGCTCCCATACAAATTTTATTGTGTTTGTGCCGGAAAGGGTTGATATGTATCACCGACCCCTATAATTTTATAAAAGGAATATTTTTGCCTTTAACACCTATTTCCTCCGACCACTCCTTAAGGGGGGGGCTCCCATATAAATTTTATGGTTTTTGTTTATTTATTCCATATACCTGAGCATATGACCTTTAAGAGAGTGCCGGAGAGGGTTAATATGTATCACCGATCCCCATTACTTTTGCAAAAGGAACATTTTTGCCTTTGACACCTATTCCCTCCGACCACTCCTTAGGGGGGCTCCCATACAAATTTTATGGTTTTGTCGATAAAACCGGAAACTGTCGATAAATAGGTAGCAAGTTTAAGCAAACAAAAACATCAAATGTTGGCTTTATATTTCATGTAATTGTGTAAAATTTATATAAGTTAGAGAGTTCTAACATGAATTTTTGTCGCATTGAGGATCAAGCAGACCAACAAGTGCTAACATCAACATTGTACGATCAGTACTTTAGGCCCACCAAAGGCTCAAAAAGTTATATAAATACCGACACCTGATCACTATCAACCACCCTACTTACCTCCAAGAATGACGTATTCTACGTCAAAATTGCATTTTGGTGTCATGCAAATGAGTCTTGGAGTCATTTTCAAAGTATTTTTTCTACATTTCCAGAGAATATTTCTCGCCGAATTGTCAGTATTTATCATCATGGCAGAATTTTGCAATATTTTTATTGAAAAATCTCTATTTCTCCCAATCGAATCGAAAAATTGATATAAAATAAGTTATCGATGGATCATTTACGATTTTTCTTCGGAATATGATGACCCTTTCAATATGATGAAATTCTATATAAAACATCCTATGTCAACTAGAAATAGCTATTTGGCAAGGAAACCCCCTACAAGAGCGTCTTACAGCTCTTTTTGAAAGGAAAGATTAGCCCAAAAGTCGTTTATCAGAAGTACTATGTATATGATATATGTATGTTCAAATTCTGACGTAATGGACCAATTCTAACAACAGATTTGGATTCTTTAAAAAAAGGGATAACTGTAATAATAATAAGTAAAGAATGCTTAATTTTCGGCTCGTCCCAAGTTCGTATTTCTCACACATTCCAGTGTGAGATGCCAGTTTGTATGGAGGACAGACATAGTTTTTATACAATTTTGAAATAGAGAATTTAGAATCGAAACTTATGTGCAAAATTACGAGGTTTTTGATAAATTTTTATGGAATTTTTAGAGATTTCATCATTTGGAGATAGTCACTTTGTATGGGAGGTAGGCGGGGTTTTCATTCAATTTTGCCAAACAGAACTTATCTACAAAATTTCAAAGTTAAGATTAATTTTTTTTAGAATTTTTTTTTTTTTTTTTTTTAGACTGAACCAATGCTCAGGGGATGCCCCCTATAAATGCGAAAGCATTGTGTTGATTCGGAAGAAGGGTGATAGTTAGTTGGAGGGTGGAAAGACGGAGTAGTATCGGTGAAGATTAGTTTTAAATTTACATAGCTCAAAATTGCCGGGGAACACGCTCGCAGGGAGATTGTTCCACAATTTTATTGTACGCCACCAGAGTTGACTCATTTTCAATCAAACTCGATCGCTATTATTTAAATTTTAGGTTATGCATCAAATTTCATAACGACCAAAATTGATGTTATCGTGACGACAAATAGACGGTCTCAGGTTGTAATGTTGCTCAGTGATATACAAATTTTTCTTTACCTGCCACGGTTCCTTTGGGCGTTACAAACGAGGTGACAGTGTTAATAGGCCAGTTATGCAGAAAGAATGGGGTTTACCAAATAAAATATAAAATATTTTTTGGAAATCAATATTTGACTACTTCTTCATTGAAATAGGCGTTTAAACAAATCAGTCTATTTTGAACTGCCAAAAATACCACTTGTACAAGGAAATACAAGTTTCAAGTACCCAGCAAAAAATTCTCCTCATAATTTCATTCAAAATTAGTTCTCAATCTTCGAATACATAGGATCAAACGTTTTTTTAGACCTATCTGCCGAATATTAAGTCTTCCATTGAGTCTTTCAGACCTTATAGCTCAGAACCCAGATCAGCCAGACTATAAGTTGTTAGGACAATTTTACTTTGAATGGCATATAGACTGCGAAAATATGCTCAAATCACTAGCCACTAAATCGAAATAGTTATTAATTTCGTCGTGTTATACTGTGCAAATTTATTAATAATGCTGTAAATGTGAAGGAACCTAAAACAAAACATAACTCCCAAGTGAAATGCTACCCTGCTATTTTTTCATGTGTTCGCCTATGATTCATTGAGAATTTCCGATACTTTCTGCGAATTTGGCTAACATGCATACTTAAAATTGTTCAAACAAATAATTAACTCATTAAAAATTGTTATAAGTTAGCTAACAACAACGATTGCTAATTGTTGTTAGAGTTATCTCACTTCTTGCCATAATCTTTGCATAGCGCAGATAAGAGATAAATTATAGCAAACACATTCAATCTTAAACTTGTATAACTACAAAAGCTTATACAAGCGTAAAAAGTTTACGTTAGCCAAGCAGAAATGCCATAAAAGGTTGTTGTACGCGCTAAAACAGAAAAACAAAGCTTCACGCTGAGTAATGAAGTAAACCGATGAAAGCTCTTGCTATTTCGTATTTACTCAGAGTTGCCATGTAAGACTAATAGCAAGGCATTGGTTAATGGAAAGAGCAAACTTAAGGGGAGAGATAAGTTGAGGACTACGTTTTTTAGTGATTTTAAGGAATTTTTATAATTTATTGGAACAATGAGAACATTTAATACAATAAATAAACAAATAAATACGACTTTTGTAATTTTCTCCGAAAAATATTCGAAAAATTCGATAACAGCCACGCATTGTAGCTCTCGATCAGACTTAGCTGTTTGTGTATATTCTGGAGGTCATAGTTTTAGTGTGAAATCAATAAGGTTTATTTATTAATTTTAGTATATATCTCTCTTCCAAAGGCACCTAACTTCATAAAAAAAAAATTGATAACTGCACTTTTTAGAGGTGAACTAAACGAAAAAGTGTAATTTTGCGCCATTTTTATACCCCCATGTTTAAAAAACGTAAAACGGGGGGTATAATAATTTTGTCACAAAAGTATATATATTCTTGATCACCACCCGAGTCTGTCTGTCCATCTGTGATCACGATTACATCCGTTATTTTCAAGCTATCATCATGAAATTTGATATTTAAGCTTGTATTGAAATAATAAAGATGTAAATGTGCCAAATCGGATGGAAAACACTCCTACCTTCCATACAGAGTGACTGATCAAAAAACAAAAGCGAATATTTTCCTTTAAAACTAAAACGTAAAAACTAGAGATGAACATCTTATTGGCTGCTTAGACTCTGGTTCGGCCTTGAGGATATTTTGACTTCGGCCCGGTCGAAGATCATTTCTTACTAGTTTTTTTATAAATTTTATTTTACAATAAAAAAATACTTTAAACAATGATATTATTCCAAGGTTCATATAGACCGTAGCTAACTCTCTCAGAAGCTAACTCTCAATTTTTAAAACGATAGGAAAAAAATATTTTAGCTAGGTACACAAATTAAAAAAAAAATAATAAAAAAAAATTAAAAAAAAATAAATAAGGTTACTGTATCATGGACACACCCGTAGGTTTTGTGCGTGACAGCGTTATCATTGTCTTTATTCTTGTCCATATCCTTTCCTTTCTTCCCAAATTTGTCCACATTCTTATCTTAACTATTGTATTCTGTCCTAATAATTGTTCTAACTACGCTCTTGTTCTAAGCTCATAATTTAATCCATTCCCAAATTCCTGACCTTATTCTTGTTCAAATTCTTTTTCTAATCCTTATCCCACTTCTTTTCTTAACCTTATTCCTAAGCCTTGTCCTAAGTGTGTCCAAATCCTTCTCAAATCTATTCTCTGTCCCAATCTTTGTCATAGTCCCTTTTCCAATCTCATAGTTTGAATTCTTGTCCTAATCCTTGCCCAATTCCATGATATAATCTTTGTCAAAATATTTGTTCTATTCCTTATCTTATTCCTCGTCCTAATCTTTACCCTAATCTTTGTCCAAATATATGTTTAACTCCTTATCTAATTCCTGATTCTAACCTTTGTCATAATTCTTGTCCAAATCTTTGTCTTCATCCTTTTTCTAATTCTCGTTCTAATTAGGGCAAGTATTATTTGAAAGAAAGTTTAATTTTATTTTTATTTTTGCTTTTGCTATTGCTATTGCATTTGGTACATTTAGGTCACATTAAGAGGTTCCCTCAGACACCGCATGATGCTATTAATTTTTATACCCTACGTTTAAAAAACGTCAAAGGTGTATATTAATTTTGTCACTCCGTTTGTAACGCCCATAAGGAGGCGTGTCAGGTATAGAAAAGTATATATATTATGTCCGTCTGTGATCAGGATTACAGCCGTAATTTTTAAGCTGTCAACACGAAATTCGATATTTAAGCTTATATCTAAAAAACAAAGGTATAGTTCGAAAATGAGGCAAATCGGATGAAAACCACGCCTACCTCCCATACAAAGTGACTTTATCAAAACGGTGAAATCTCTTAGAATTCCATAAAAATTATTATATGGACTTGCAATTTTGCGTATACATTTTGATATATAAAATGTACTCTATATATTCAATATATTCTATACAATGTACTGTACATTCAACCAAATCGAGGGAAAACCGCACCCACCTCCCATACAAAGTGACTTTATTAAAAAACAAAAGAGAATATTTTCTGTTAAAAACTATGTAATAACGAAAATTTTTTTCCAAATAAACATTTTTTGACTGCTTAAGACTTTGACAGACGTGGGGGTATTTTAACTTCGGCCCAGTCGAAGATCATTTCTTACTAGTTTTGTTTTATTTTTATCATGTGACCAAAAACATCAGCTTTACCCTAGTTCCATAAAGTTCACCGTAGCGTCAATACTCACGGAGTCATAATTTCATCCAACGTTTTTTGGTTGTTCTTACATTTTTACTGCATTAAGCAATGATGCCTTCGTGGTGTCGTCGCACCAAAAAAACTTTTTTTGTTATTAGGCCAAAAAACCATTTTTTGCTGTTGTAAATAAAATTATTCGAAACACTTACTCGCCGAGTAATATACACTTCCATACAACAATATTGCATTTTTGTTGCATTAGCTGTTATCTCCTGGATCTGATGACGTCATAATTTTTTTTTTATTCTTCTCGTAAGGCCAAGTATACATCCTTCAGTTCTGTTTTATAACATTAATCATGCCGCATACATAAACTTACCGAGTAATAATTTCTTGCAACACCGTTGCATGATTGGTACACTTTCGATCTTGTACCGGCTCTCTCTGCGGCCTCATGACGTCATGAATTTTTTTATTTATTTTTACCATGAGGGCTAGTCTATACTGATGTGTAATATTTTAATACATCATTTGTGAAGCATCTATACATGGCGCATTATAGTTCCATGCAACGAATTCGAAGGCAACTTCCACCGCGCCCCGTTGACGTCTTTAATTTTATTTTTATTTATGTCATTAAGTTAAAGAATTTCCTTTTGCTGTCGTGTTATTACTTTTATCATAACACCTTCACTCATTGAGTAACAATTCCATGCAACGCCGAATCATTTTCAGAAAATGCATTTTTCAATTTTTTTGGAAACCTGGGCGGTAAAACGTAACGCATCAAAATTACCCTATTTAGGAATTCGAAAACCCGCGAGTAATTCAGAAGATGCCAATGCACTCAGTGCCAATACAACGAGATAGTGTTTGGAGCGGATTGTAGGAAGCGTCATGAGGCGGTACTTTTGCGAAAATGATGACGGAAAAGCCATTTAAATTCTGTGGACTGCGCTGCAACGACATGATTAGCAATTTTTTGTGCTCGGAGATGGAGTTTACGGACACGAAAACCTCATTCAACAGCTTGGACCCACGTGGCATACAAGTCACGTAGCAATCGAGTAATTGAGTGTGAAGTTCCCTGTTCGCATAATTTCGAATTTTGGAGACACCACTTTGCCATCAAGATCTTGCGATTTAACATTGTTAGGCTTCTTTCTTAAGGGTTCTGTGAAGAGTAATATTTATGCAACTAAATTTCCCATAATTTTATCAGGTGGGAACATACAATTGTCTTTGATGATATTTGATAAAGAAAATTTCATTGAAACTATTTTCTTTTGTATAAGTGTTTTAATTCAATTTATTTATTTTTTTTTTATAAACAAAATTTTAATTTTAGTTAATTTCTCATATTACACATTCTAACTCAATATCTAGAAGAAATTATTTCCCTTTTTATAATTTTCCCGAATTTTTTGGTACAAAATTTGCGTTTTTCATATCTGTGATTTTTCAGTGTACATAAAATAAACTAAATCATGGTTTGGTTATAATAAATTTAACAAAAAGTATGTTTTTTCATTAGCATTTCTCAAACTAATTTTTTTATAAATATATTTATAACATTAATCTAACCCAAGATTTTAACATAATTCTAACTTAATTCTACTACTAAAAACTTCACCATGTAACTAACATTTTAAATGCTCGTTTTAATGTTATGTAAATTTTACAAAACTATTATTAACTCGTTAATAATTATTTTTTTATTTTTTTAACTTTTTTCAGGTGAGTGCCAGAGCGAAAATGCAATTTTTAAAAATAAGCAATGACCACACAATACAAGACCTCGTAAGTTTTTCACTTTGATTACATCATTCTTGCAGATAAACTATTTCAATATTTCATTCTTAAAAAAATTGCTCAATATTTCAATCAAATCATGCGCATTTTTTATCTTTATAGATTAACAATTAAGTTAAGTGTTAAGTTAATTGATAAGCAGCATAAATATTGTAAAATTTTTATTAATTAAGTTCAACAATTGTTATCAAAATAAATAATGGATGTAAACATGCAGATATGGAGATACTTAATTTATTGCCTAATCAAAATATGTAGTGTGTAAGTTTTGGATATGTTCACGTTGCTCTTAACGCATAAATAGTTCGTTGTAGGTATGTTACGTAAATATGTTCATTTGCCTTCGGCGTATCTTTAAACAAAAGCAAAACTTATCGAGAATCAGCCTAGTTCACATCGGTTGCTTCACTCTGTTAAAGAATTTTTTTGTTGTTTTTCTCTGTTAAATTTTGTTTTGTTTTTGTTTTGGTTTTTATTTTTGCTATGCATTCGTAGATGTTCGAACTACTATCTATGCTACAAATGATTCCCAAGATACAACTTTGTAATGTTGTGTGCTGCTGAGGTTACTGCTCGTTGACACAAACTTTAATTAGATTTATTCTGACGCTATATCTACGCTTGATTTTACAAATTGTTTTTTTTTTTTTATCTAGCTGCTACTTCTGGTTAATCATATGCGTTAAAGAGATCAATCGGGTCAACGATATGCCATGACATATATCGACATGTATCTTAAGTGTTGTAACGGACTCTCGCACAATTTATAGCTTAGATAAAAATTCCTATATAACCTTGGAGACACATCTTTATAGAAGTTTACTGTTAAATTAATGCTACCTAAATATCGTAGAATATCAATAGAAAAAAATGTTCACTATGTAGATGAGTTTGATGTTCAATATTAAAATGAGCGTATTTTAAAAACATGCTCACCATAAAGAACAGCGATGAACATTTTGCCTAAACTATTTTTGGTTGCCGAGGAATTTATAATGCTCTTTAACATATTTTTGGAATAATTAAAATGTCATTGTTTTTCTTTTTAAATACTTTCTCTCAATTGATTAGCTTTCATTGTTTCTTTTTGATTAAAATTAATATTTTTTATTCACATTTTCTTGAGGCTTGCTTGAATAAAAAAAAAATAAATAAATTAATAACTGGCCATTTCAGCCCTTGAAAGGACTTTGACCTAGCTTCTTATGATCAATTTTGTTGTGCGTGTTATTAAGTTTGTACACAATTGACCGAGAACCGGACCTACATGTTTCACGCCGACTCAGAACGGCGATGAACGGAATGTTCTTGTTCTCAAGAAGCTTTACATGGCATTTTGATTACACTGATTACCCGGGTCTTCAGTTTCGTTGACATAGCTGCCACGCACTTTAACCAACTACGCCACGGACGCCACTTTCTTGAATATTTGACAAACTCTTAAGAGCTTAACTCTTAATGCAACAGTTCTAGAGAAGTTATGGTTTGGTCTGGTAACCTATTGGCAGTCTATTACTTGTTTGGTATTGTATTTTTTCGGTTGCATATAATCCAAGTTGAACTTCTTCCCCACCATTTTGTATTTAAAGCAAACTTCATAACATTTCAAGGTACCTTGATTGGTAGTTTTGTTTCACTCACTAATATAAAAATAGAAGTTAACTATATCGTTGACACACCCGTAGGTTTTGACGTGACAACTGGTTTTTTATCCTTGTCCTTATCCTTGTCACTATCCTTTTCTTTGGTTCCAACCTTGTCCTCATTCTTACCCTTATTCTTAAATTGGGCCTGATTATTGTTCTACTTCTTGTCTAAACTTTTATCCTTGTTCGAATCCCTAACCTTATCCTTATTGAACTTTTTTTCCCAATCTTTGTCTAAATCCTCTCCCAATTGTATCCAAATTCTTGTTCTATACCTTGTCCCATTTCTGTATCTTATTCTTTGTCCTTTTCCCAATCATTTTCTGAATTTATGTCCTTATCCTTGTCTATTTCCATACTCATATCTCAGATAAAATCTTTGTCGTAATCCTTATATTATTCCTGATCCTAATCGTTGTTCAATTACTTGCCCGCATACTTTTCCTAATTCTTGTCCTAGCCCTTATCCAAATCCTGGTCTTAATACGAGTCCTTATTTTAATAATAATTTAATATTTCCTTTAATTTTTTTTTCTTTTTTTTTTATGTTTTGATATTACATTTGGTACATTTAGGTTGCTTTAAGAGGTACCCTGAGAGGCTTCATGATGCTATTATTTTTTTTTTTTTTTTTATTTTTATCATGTGGCCAAAAACCTTACCTTGACTATCGTTCCAAGTTAAAATTGCATGCAACGTTTTTTCTAGTTGTTGCATTTTTGCTGCATTACACTGTTATCTCCTTGGTATCGTTGCTTCTAAAATTTTATTTTAATTTTTGTTCTGAGGTCATTATCAACCATTATTTATTGTCGTGAAATAAAATTTTATGTATCACTTCCACTCAGCGAGTAATAATTTCTTGCAACAATTTTTCATTTTTGTTACATGAGCTGCTACTTCCAACACCTGGAGTCGTCAAAATTTATTTATTAATTTTTGTCGTAAGGCTAAGTACAAATCCTTCATTTCTCTTTCATAACATTTACCCTGACGCAAATATTCATTGAGTTTGAATTGAATGCAAGGCCGTTGCATGATTGATGCATTTTTGATTTTGCAACGGCTCTCTCCGCGGCAACATGACGTCTAAATTTTTTTTTTTTTTTAGTTTTGTCATAACCTTGTTCTTATGGTTGTCCTAATAGTTGTCCGACTTTTTGTCCGAACTCTTGTTTTAATTCATGTCCTAATTCTTGACCATATTCTTCTTCGAATCCCTTTCCTAGTCCTTATTCTGTCTATTTTCCTTGTTTTGTCTCATTTCTTCTCTTTATCCTTTTCCTCATCTTGTCCCAATCATAATTTATTCTTTTGTCGTAAAGCCAAGTATAAATACTTAATTTTTGTGTTATAACATTTACCAAGTAATAATTCCATGCAACGCCGTTGCATGATTGATACATTTTTGTTCTTGTGGTGATTCTCTCCACAGCCTCATGACGTCATTAATTAATTTGTCTTAAAAATAAATAAAAATATGCATAAAAAAATAAATGATGAAGTTGCCAGATCGCGTAGGTATCAGTTTATGCAACAGAAATGCAATTTTGTTGCATGGAATTATTGCCTGCATAACATTGCCCTTACGGGTGCGTCGACGGCCAATTCAGCCAATTTCTTGTTTTTTACATTATGATGATCAGACGGCTATACCTGATCCTGATAGCCTGAACATATTGGTGACGACAGCAATATAACGACATCTGTCTATTTTTATTTATATGAAATTGTGGAGAAGAATTTTGTAGTAATGTCGCAACGACATGACTCCATTGCAATAATGTTGGTTTGGATTTGTTTCTAATTTGAAGGGTGACAAATATGAAAATGACTTATTTTCCTTGGGGGTTTGTTTACATTTTGGTACTTGACTATTGGCCGCGTTTAAAATAATCAAGTCGCCGAAGATATGACTGCATTTCATCCTTAACGACAAGTTGTTGTGGTTTGCTATGCATTTAAGCAAATGCTAATAATAATAATTCATGTGGGATAATTATCAAGATTTTGTTGTCTACATTGTAGACAATTTGTCGACCATGATACCATTATAAAGGATCCGCCATCTAACGTTTTTTTTTCAACTAGTGCTTATTTCGTGAATGGTAACACTTAGCACATGTCTGATTTGACAGATAATTAGTTTTATCCTTTCGCTGAACGAATATGGTTGTGTATACGCTTGAACAATGCTGGGAAATATTGCGACATTACTTTCATCATAAAGTATAAAATCATCTTAATCTTCCAGAATGTGTGCGAAAACTGCGTACGGATTTTGGAAGAACAGAAGCACCGTCAGCTCCGTATGTTCGTTATCTTGTGAAAAAAGTGAAAGAAACTGGCATCCTCATTGATAAACCAAAGCGTGAAAAGCCAAAAACAGTGCGTACACACGAGAATATTGCTGCTGTGGCAGAAAGTGTGCGGGAAGCGGCATCAACATCAATTCACCGTCGTTCTCAACAATTGAACATTTGGTGCGGATTTTGGTCCAGATGCATAATTCGGCCATTTTCCTTCGAAAATGAGCAAGGAGTGGCCGTTACAGTCAATGGCCATCGTTATCGGGCCATGTTGAACGAATTTTTGTTCACAAAAATTGAAGAGGAGGATATTGGCAACATTTGGTTTCAACAGGACGGCGCTACGTGGCACACAGCCGAAGCTACACTCGATGTTTTGCGCCCTGTTTTTGAAGATCGCATTATCAGCCGCAGAGCTGATGTCGTTTGGCCACCTCGGAGCGGCGATTTGACACCGTTGGACTATTATTTGTGGGGTGCCCTCAAAGATAAGTGTTACGCCGACAAGCCAGAGACAATTGACGCTTTAAAGGACAATATTCGTGAAGCCATTGGTGAAATACAGCTGCACACAATCGATAATGTGCTTAAAAATTGGACCGATCGTGTAGACTACTGCATGGCCAGCCGAGGCAGCCATTTGTATGAAATTATTTTCCATTATTAACCGGAAGGATTCTACATTAAAAAAAAAAGAAATTTGAGAAAATATTCAGTAGTTTTTTTTTATAGCATTTTCAAAAAAAAAAAAAGTTATTTGGCGGACCCTTTACAAGGTAGGACAGACAGTTCTTTCGTCTTGCAACAACTGTCAAAAATAGTATAAATTAGAGAACGAAAAAAGTACAAAAGAAAATAGAAAGGAAAATAAACTGGCAAATGACAGTCCGCGCAAGACACTCGTGAGAAAATAGTTAGTTGTCACTCCTATCTTGTATAATTAATTGTATCATGTTGTCGACAATGTCGGCCATGGTGTAAACAATCTCAAAAATGGCATCATATCTGCAGCAAATGATGGAATTAGTTGGAAGAAACTCAGTTGTCAAAATTTAACTTATAACTATTTTAGATGGATAATTGATGTATTGTCGACACCTCGATGATGGCAAACGACGACACGACATTGTCGATTATAGTATAGTATACATCATGTAGTCTCTAATCCGCCCAACACTGGTATTTACAAGAAAAATTTCTACGATTAATTTTATCTTTAACCTAAGATGATAGATAAATTCTTGTTAATGTGTCAAATGTGTCCATGTTTAAAATTAATTATTGCCCTTCCCCATTGGAATGGTGGCAACTCCACATATAGTGTTGGTCTACACTCAGCTACTTGTTAGACCAACCCGTTGTGATGGTATCAAAAAGTGTGGCTCTTAACAGCCCGTTTCATTTAGTTTAGTTTTTCTTAATTTATTATTGTTGCGCTAATGTGCCGCAACATAACATACATGCACGTAAGCACATCTCCATTCACACACACATGTGTTGCTCAAGCTTTCATAGAGACAAGATGTGTTTTGAAAGTCGCGTGCGTAATTTATGTCCATAACCGTTGCACGCTGCACGCTGCACTTTAAAGTGCCTCAAAGTTCTTAATGTTTTTGTTGACTTTTTTGTTGTTGTTTCTGTTGAAGTTGTTTACATTTTTAATGCAGTTATATTGGTTGGCTACAAGAAATCCAATTACAATATCCAGTGAAAAACAGTTAAGAGCGGCAGTATAAATATATCCTTCGGATGTAAGCTTAGTTAGCGATGAAGAAAAAAAAACAGTCCAGACATGTAGCACAAGACGGACTGAGTGTTGTTCTTTTTATTGGTGTTGCGATGCAGTTGACTGCTACATTGATGCATGGCGTCGCGCATGCGCAGCTTTATTATGCAACCAATATTGTTAAGATGAAGAAGGCACTTGTTGTTGTCAACTCAAATGGTGGGTCTACTTGGTGTGAGTGTATTCCCCTCCCCCAAAATGTTGTTGTTTTATCTGTATTAATTATTCTTGCTGTAGCTTAGACGGATAAATATTTGCTAATTGCATTCAAAAAGTCAAGAGCGAGTTTTTGTTGGTGTTTTAGTAGGCTTAACATTTATGGCCAAGTTAAGCAAGCAGCTGTTGTAGTTATGATGCATTATATTGCCACACAAAGTGTTTATTATTCCTATAGTATACGTATTTGTTGTTGTTGTTTTCCTCGTAGTTGTTGTTAGCAACAGCACATTACTTAAGTATTCATCTGTTGCAGCGATTAGAGTGTCTGCTTAAATGAGCACGCGTTGCCGCAAGTTGACTTAGAAAAAATGCAATGACTGGTAATAGCCAGAAAATCACAACAAAAACACACATTGACATATTTTTTGCCGAGCGCTATTTTCATTTTATGCACAGATACCAACTGACTTGGCCGCGTATATTTGAATAGTACTCGCGACTGCATTTATTTATATCAATGATTTTTGCTATCTCTGCTCTTGGGTTTATTTTTCCTGCGTTCACAACAACAATGAGCTGGCATATCTTAACGATACTTTTCCACTACCGCATTGTACTAACATTTTTATTGAGCTCATTGAGCTTTGCAACTAATGATTGTTCGCATTCAGGTGTTGTTTAGAGGAAAATTATTTTTCCAACTCATCGAACGAATCTGAACGAATTGATGCATAGAAATTCTAACTTGTTGGGAATTGAAAACATATGAGTACAATTGGGCCAACGTCATTACATAAATATTGATTGGTATTTAGAGCTATGAGCTGCTTATGCTTATGCAACGGAAACAACTGGGAACACCAATAAAATGATAAAATATAAAAAGATAAAAACTTGTGATGCAAATTACCAAGAAGTTTTTGTTAGAATATGCATGACAGCGGGAATAATTTGCTTTCTTACCCAATTATATGGGAAAGTGTATGGTGTGGCACTCGCTGTGATTGTGAAAGTTTATTAGAGTTCCTAGGGAGCCAATTTTTTAAGAACTCATGAAAAAGAAACAAAGAACTATATTATCTTTACTTTGAAGTATGAAGTTTGATTTTTATTTGAAGAGAAAAATATTTTTTAAGAGATAAAATTGACGGGAAACGAATCATAGGGTTTGAGCCTGAATACTTCCAAATACAATATAAAAACCATAATATCCTTTAAAGAGATGATATAACGGAAACTGCAGTTGCGGATGACAGTGTTGAAGTTCCGCGGACCTCCTTAACCTATTGGTGGACCTCCTTAACCTATTGGTGCAATAAAATTTTGTCAATCTCAAATGGTTTAGACGAAAAAAATTATAAAAGTTTAATAAATTTATATTTTTTTCGTATATCAAAATATCTACATTTTTATACAGAAGAGTAGTAGTGTTTTACTTTACTTTTTTTATTGAGATTTTAGATTTCTAGATTTTATTTTCAATTTTCTCAATTTTCCTAATTGATGAACGCACATTTGCATTAATTTTTGCTAAGCAGAAGCGCTGCGTGACGTCATGCACTGAATTGAGAAAGAGAGTATTAGATAATGGAACTGCGGAACGCGTAATCTTGTCTCTATCATTCTTGGCCCGACTATAGTGAAGTCTTAAAAGCTATAGCTCGGCTTAGAAACGACAAGGCCGCTGGAATCTCTATTTAAATGCATTCATGAAATTCTTCGAATTTATTTCAAACGATTGGAACCTCATTGTGTGCCCCAACAACCATGGAATAGGTTTTATTTATATCGTCCTGTTAAATATAATGTCCTGTCAAACGTATTATCGTAAAACAAATAATTGGATCGATCGATTACGAAGCCGTCTTCGATATTTCAATCAGGAATTACCATATCTGAATTTGGTATTCATACAAAGCCCACCCGCCTTTGCAGAATGACATTGAATAGTACCAGCAGCACAGTTAAAATCGGGAAGGACCTTTTCTCTCCATTCGATACCAAACAGGGTTTCAGAGGTTCAAAAGTCCATCCGAAAACCATCCGATCTGTTGTTTTGAGACATAGTGCCACAATATTTTACAAGATTACTATGCTGCTGGCTTATGCTGATGATATTGATATCATTGGCCATAATACGCACGCAGCATTCCTCAAATGCTGTTGCTGTGGGCTAATTAGGAAATTGAGAAGCAGAACCTCTCTCGAAGAACAAAACTCACGCTCTATAAATCACTTATCATACCCGTTCATTTATATGCATCACAAATCAGGAAGTTGAACAGTTGTGATGAAAAGACTTGGGAGTCTTTGAGAAAAAGAAAAGAAAGAGAGAAGGAGAAGGAGAAGGAGAAGGAGAAGGAGAAGGAGAAGGAGAAGGAGAAGGAGAAGGAGAAGGAGAAGGAGAAGGAGAAGGAGAAGGAGAAGGAGAAGGAGAAGAAGAAGAAGAAGAAGAAGAAGAAGAAGAAGAAGAAGAAGAAGAAGAAGAAGAAGAAGAAGAAGAAGAAGAAGAAGAAGAAGAAGAAGAAGAAGAAGAAGAAGAAGAAGAAGAAGAAGAAGAAGAAGAAGAAGAAGAAGAAGATTCAAATTAGAAGAAGAAGAAGAAGAAGAAGAAAAATAAGAAAAAGAAGAAGAGAAAGAAGAAGAAAAATAAAAAGCAAAAGAAGAAGAAGAAGAGGAAGAAGAAGAAGAAGAAGAAGAAGAAGAAGAAGAAGAAGAAGAAGAAGAAAAAGAAGAAGAAGAAGAAGTAGATATAATATGAGAAGACAACAATAATATGAGAATATTAGTCAAGTGAACGAATTTAAAATATTTGTCAAATCCTATACCTCCGAATAAAA
Source organism: Pherbina coryleti (assembly GCA_943735915.1). NCBI lineage: Eukaryota > Metazoa > Arthropoda > Insecta > Diptera > Sciomyzidae > Pherbina > Pherbina coryleti. The sequence continues at coordinate 10,808,611 of OX030951.1, forward strand.
TCTAATTATTTATTGAGTTAAACAAGTCTTCCTCGATCTCATGGAAAGTATAAAATGTTCGTTAGTTTGCATTTATATAGCCGATAACGTAACCTCAATATTACCTCTTTACACCGTTACAACGATATTATCTTAATCTTAAGATATGTTCATTGTATTATTAATATTAATATTAATATTAATCTTAATATTAATATTAATATATTTATTTTTATGTAGATTTCTTGAATGGGCTTTCTAGATGTAAAATAAATTTTTAAAAATGTTCAATATTTCATTTGGCATCCACCTAATAGGGTTAAAAAAGTAAAATTTGGCAAGACATCTTAATATTAAGGAAACGTTGTCAAAACGTTGCGTATTTGCTTGTCTTAAATGAATAGAAAATCTCTAACAAAAGCCTCACCATGAGTCCTGTTAACGATATAATTCGTTCCATTGATTTTATCGCTACTGCGTTCGGTTAAAGTGCGTAAATAGGCATCGGCCTAAAGTTGGTGCCTTTCTTGCTAGTAATAGCCAAGTACACATACAGGCCAGCTCATAGCGCAACTATTGGTGTTGGGCTTGGACAGGTTTCTTAGAAATCACAAATTCTGGTTATGTTGCATAAATGTAACAAAGTTGAAGTTGGTCAAAGAGTGTGCTATAAAAATACAAAAAAAAACCTATTCATGCTCAAAGATGCTTAATTTGGCTGCAGCGACTTCTCTCAACTTCTCTACTTTTAAGGCAGTTCAGCATTAAGAAGTGTTGTTGTTGCTAAGGTTTTACCTATTTCTTGCAGCCTGGCAGCAACTTCCCCTCACAATCGATTACCCATTCAATTTGAGCAACACGTTCCTCTCGGCTTCACCTGCACGCATTAATTATTTCTTTTTCGTAGGCGACACCGGTGTCATAGCGTCACATGTGCACATTTTGGCTGCGTCTTGCGACTGCTGCTAGTTTTGGGCTGAGCGGGACTGCTCAAATTACGGTAAAAAAGATACAAAATACCAAGAACGTCAACAACAGTTGGTGGCACATGTGAAAAAAAACAGGTATGTGCAGCACCTTCTGTCGGTGAGAAATAAAAGCAAAAGTTGCTCCAGGTTATACGTTTTAGGTGCTTCTTTCTAGACTTAAATGGTGTTCTTTGCCGGTTGTTGTTATTCCCTAAGCAAAGAAGTTAAGCTATTCAGGTACACTGTATAAAATCGTGTTTTCATGAAAACAAATTAAGAATTTACCCAAAAGCTTAAAATTAATTTTGAAATTAATTTTACTCTATATAATTTATTTTTATAAATTATTAAAATTTGCCAACAGGCAACAAATACTGCTTATTCAGTTTTTTTCTACAACGTAAAAGGGAAAATTAACGTAAAAGAGAAAAAAAATTTAAAAAGAAACAAACGACCGAAGGGCAACTAAAACGACTGAATTATGTCAGAACGTTTATATAGCCACATTTTTTAAACTATTATTCAACCACTTTTGACAACCTATTTCGAAAGAGGATATCTTTTTCGAAACACCATTTTTATGAATGAAATAAAAAAAATTCTTGCAAAAATTTAATGAATTTTTATAAACTTTTCTTTTTTTTTAAGCAAATTTCTGTGTGTGTCAGTGTAAAAAATATAAAAATTGAAATATTTAGTCAAAGATGGCATCGGAGGTAAATGAGTTATGATTATTCTTCTTCTTGTTTTAATTATTCTTCATGTTAACACCTATCCAACAAATATACAATTTTGTAAGATCGATTACACAGTGCGACAAAATGGAACGAAGTTGAAATACCTGGGAGATAATGCTATTTTTCTGGTAGGTCTTGTTGAGTTACAGAATTTTCTATACTTGAAATTTGCCGGACACCCCCAAAATCTGGACTTACGGTAAAAAACCCGATTTTGCCTACCTCCGCCCTCTTATTGGCTTATAACTTACCTGATTGCAAACCGATTTTAAAAATTTAACCGGATCCTGAAAGACGATACTTGAACCTTTCTAACGATATATATATTGTTTGGGACAACTTGAGAAAGCTGTGTGTATTTACTCTACAAATACAACTTTTTTTCAATTTTTTTGACTTTTTTCAACTTTGACGATTTTTCTATACACTAAATTATGTTGAGCCCACACTAGTCCTGTACGGATTCATAGAAAAGATTTATTAGGAATTTTAACGCAATTTAGTTTTTAAAAATTGGTCAGTAATTGACAAAGTTATTCAACTTTTCATGAAAAGTGATTTTTTCCAAAAATACATTTCGGTATGACAACTCAAAAATGTTTGCTTGATCTTTTTTTTTTTAAGTTGGCATCATTATTTTCTTGTTGTATTAACCAGCAATACTCCTAAATCATTTTATTTTTTCCTTCAAAATTGTTGCCATTTCTTGGTGAAAGTGTTCTCCTTGCTCATCGCTTAACTGGCCTAAGTTCTCTGGGAAGAAGTCCAAATGCGAATGGAGAAAATGAATTTAATAGACATGTTGCATCCTATGCTATCCACCTTGCTATCCAGTCTGCTGGTGATTCTTTTATAAGAACTTGTAGTTGTTGTGACTTGTCCTCGAACAGAGATTTTATAATATCGTACCAATTTTTGTTTTTTTAAAATAATTGACAAATAAAGTTAAAAAAAAATGTATTCCCGTTTCAGAGTGCGTTGAAAAGTGCGTGGGTCACTCAATGCTAATTTGAGACCAGGTTCGACCCCCAGCTGATAGAGCATTTTTTCCATTGAAATTAATTTTTCTGATAGGACGTCACTTCTGTGCAGGTGATGGCAAAATTCTTTTTTTGGTTCGTTAAAAAAACAAAAAAAAATATTTAATACATTCATAAAGAGTTAAAACACTAAAGGAATAAAGTATTTAACCCTTCGCATGGCACATGATTTTTTATTTACTCAGCGTGACACATGCGGTCTTTCGTAGGATAAAATAAGATAAAAAAAATCTTAATATTTGTTGTCAACATGCTTGGCCTAAAGGTCAAAAATTTGTTTTCAATATAAATAAAAAAAAAAAACATAAAAAATTTAGAAACAAAGAGTTATACGTTAAAAGAAATTTACTATAAAAAATATAAAAATTATTAAACGTTATTATTTCACTTTTTTACAATCCTAGCTTCAATTTTCATAACTTTCGATACAAAAAATTTAACTCAAAAAATCCCACGGGATATTAAAATCAAAGTTTGAAACTATAATGAAAAAATATTTGACAAAGACAAAAAATTAATCTTAATTGCTTCATTCTTCAATTTCTTTAGACGAGCGTTCTCCATAGAAGCTACATTATCAATGTCTAAGATATTCAAGAATTTCTTCTCTCGATCTTGTTGTCATTATAAATCTAGTGTTAAATAATAAATAAATATACATTGAAAATTATAATTTTGATAATAAAAATAGAATAAATAAAAAAGTTTTATACATTTTTTAATTACTTGCCGTTACACATGGAGTCTTTCGTATCCAAAAAAATTTCAGTTGTTCTTGTCTTGTCAGCAGGTCACTGCAGTCCCGAACTTTTTTCAACGTGACTTCCAGCCTCATCTATATACCCGTAAAAAACTATAGTCAAAATAAAATAATAAAAAAAATGTTTGGACACGAAAGACCCCATGTGTCACTCGAAGAATTAAGTGTTAAGTTTTAGTTGATTATTAAAAATTAAATATTTAATAAAAAAAAAAATGCATATTCAGTACAAAAAATTGAAATTAATTCATTTTTTTTTTTTTTTGGATTTGCCCGGAGGTATGAGATCTTCATAGATACGTATGAAGCCGTGCCATACGCATGCACGATTTACATTCTAAAAAGTTCCCGCATCAGCCGGACTGATAGAATGCATCTACGTACTAAAACATACCCCCTGTTGGCAAATATAAGCCTCCACTAAGCACAATTGCTTGGCCTTTCTGCGGAAATTAAAATTAAATAAAGAAAAATTTGGAATTTGAGAATTTATGTGCTTATGTAAATAAACATCATCGAATAAAAGCACATTCTTAGTAATACGAAGCAATACAAGACAACATCCAAAGTAATTTATTAGACCATATATAACTTCATTTATAATTGTTGTCATTCAGTTTGGGGCCATTGTCCAACCCAAGATCCTACGTGGAAAAAAGATGCGACTCTCAAACACCATACCAATTTTAATTGGTACATATGTTACAATAAATATCTTAGAACAAATTATATCTGCATTAAAATTAAGCATATTAATAAATTGGGAATAATCAATACAAGCATAAATGAAAAAATTTTTATAAAATTAAAAAAAAAAAAATAAAAATTATCGAGTAAATATAGAAAAAAGAGATTAAAAAATTATAAAAACATAAAAAAAATTAACAAAAAACCTATCACACTATAGTGATTATTATATAAAAATATTGTAAACTAATATCGCCCGCTGGTTTTTCGCAGTGTAAGCTAGATGCTCACCCAAATCGAGACAAAAACAGAAACACGCAATCAAACAAGAAAAAGAATAAAAAACGCTTTAAACACGAAACTTTTTCAATGTGTTATGTATTTTGTTTTTGTTTGCATTTAATACACATGCAAGTCCAACGGGTGCACTATTTATTTTTTAAGTGCTGAAAGTCGATGCATGTTTAAACTGAGAATAGCAGAGAAAGAGCGAGCATCAGAATCAGCAAAGAGCAAGCTGAGCAAGCCATAACAGAACGTTGAATCAATAAGCAACTTTGATAAACTAAAAGGTGCGATAAGAGCATGTGTATTTGCTGTGCGATGTTTTTCCCACCTTATGCGATGTTTTTGTTTTTTCTTCGATGTTTAGCCCCTACAGCGCAGACGACGCTGCGTTGGTACGTAAACAGCAACAGTGGCAGCAGCAGAAGCACTAGCTTCTGAGAGAACCTTATAATTTTACAGCCGGTGTCTACAATGCTTAAGATTCCGTTGAACGCTACGGTCGCAACGACGATCAGTCAATTGAACAGAATGTAAAGAAAAATTGTGTGAAAAATTGTGCATCGAATATTGAGGGAAAATTAGAACGGCGCGAGTGAAAATATTTAAAACAAATAAACAAAAAAAAAAAAAATAAAAATTATATAATACCTAGAAAATTTATTTTTTCTATATTCTGCAATAATTCAAAACGTGTGCGGGTAAAACATGTCAAATTTAGTCATAATTTAAGATGATTTAATGAAAATTTTTAAAAATTAAATTTGTTAGATATAAAATCAACAATTTACATTTACAAAGTTTGTTTGTGCGATATTTTACACAGTTATAAGTTAAAAAACAGTCTATATATACATTTGAAAAAAAAAAACCAGAATAAAAAAGTGGTTTCTAAACAACAATTTAAAAAGTTTGAATAAAAAAAAAAACATGAAATCTTATGAAACAAAATTTACATAAGCTGTTGTAAAAAACCTTAATTAAAAGTTGTAAAAGTGATTTTATTAAATTGCATTTAAAAGCTTCTGACATGCCGTTGAAAGATATACAAAATGTTCTAAAGATGTGTCAACTTGTGCGCGTTTGTCAATAAGCAATAATTTCACTCAAAAAAAAAAAAAATTATTCTGGAATGTATTACCAACAAAAACAAAAATAGATAGAAACAACCATAAAGAAATTTAAAAACAAAATTTTTGCAATTAATCATCGTGAACATAAAAAAAACAAATAAAATTTAGAATAAATATTTTGCTAAGCAGAAGATAATGGTTATTTAAAAAAAAAACTAATATTTAGAGCATTCGGAATGTCTATAATTATCTGACTAAGTTCTTGCAAAAGCCTTTAAAAGATTTTGAACTGGCAACGCTGTGTCTGAGAAGCCTGAAGCGGCAGAATATGTATTTTTTTTTATTGAAACCGCCCAGCAAACATTATGACTCTTAAAAGACTCTTTTAAGACTCATATAAATAAGTTTTTATCGTCATAATGCGCTCAAAAAAGACTCATTTAGGAGTACATTTTCGTAGGTTGTGGGCTTCAAAATATGAACAATAATAATGGCTGCTTTATGTCTCATTTTGGACTCAAAATGAAGACGGTTTTAAGATTATTTTAAGACACATAATAAAGAGTCTTATGATAATAAGATAATAAGAAAGACTCATTATGAGTGTTTACATAATGAAGACTCTTTAAGAACCCATATAAATTAGTCTTTTTGGACTCAAAATGAAGATTCTTTTAAGACTCATGTTTAATACTCTTTTAAGACTCTTTACTCGAAATAGACTTATACTCGAAATAGAGACTCTTTTAGAACTCATACAAATTAGTCTTTTTAGACTAAAAATCAAGACTCTTTTAAGAATATGGCTCTTAATACTCTTTTAAGAATCATGTAATAAAATCTTTAACGGCTCATAATGAACACTCTTTAATTTAATTTAGTACTTTTTAATGAGTTCTTCTTATGAGAACTCATAAAACACATAATAATGACTCTTTTAAAATCCTTATTTTTGAGCAATTATTTTACAATCAAATCAAAGACTTCTTTAGGAGTCTTTTAATTGCGTACTCATAAAACACGCATAAAAATACTCTTTTTAGAGTCTTATTTCTGAGTAATCATTTTACAGTCATATCAAAAATGCCTTTAGAAGTCTTTTTATAGCGTCATCATAAAACACGCATAAAAAATACTCTTTTTAGAGTCTTATTTCTAAACAATCATTTTATAAAAAAGAAGAATTTGGGTCCTTGTTCTAATATTAGCTCTTAGTCCAGTCGACATGTCGCAAAAAATGAGGGCAGCTAGAAAGTATTCCAAAGTTAATGGATCTTTAACGGCTTAATTGGGGGTACGCTAGGAAGACTATCCTAAGCTTTCGACCTCGAGGACCCTGTGTTGACTTAAAGGGGGGGGGGGGGGGTGGAAAAAACGTCAAATTGTTCGGATTTTAGTTTTTCGCTTATATCTCATTGCATGAAAAAGCTGAAGAGCATTAAATTTCCTAAAAGTTCGTCGGTGAACCCGATTTGTTGGACCGATATTAATGGAAATACAGCCGTATTTTTATCATGTGACCGAAAATCTCACCTTTATTATCGTTCCATAAAATTTAATTATAATTTTTACCTTAGCACCCATATATAGCCTGTTATAATTCTAAGTAAAAAATTTCCAGTTGCATTGCTTAAGCAGATACCTCTGCGTCCCGACGAAGTATTACATTTTGTTTTGAAGTCAAGGAATTATCCTTTACTGTCCATTACTGTACCATTATTTTTGTCAAAACATTTTTACTCAGCGAGTAACAATTCCACGCAACCTTTTTCAAATTTTTTGGAAATCTGCGCGGTAAAACGTTACGTTTTCACGTCAAAATCTGATCCTTTTGCCTTATGTATTATATTATAATAATTATAAAAGAGCCATAGTTGGCGGAAATGTGGCAGTCATTCAACCATGAATACATTTCTTTATAGTTTTGGTCCCATTAAAACATTTTTAAATGAGCAAATATCAATTCAAATAAATTAATTTCATAAACTTCTCACTGTTAAGTGATCAAAAATAAAAAAATTAATTTTTTAAAACATACATTTAAATTTTAAAAAATTAATTTTACACATGAAAAATTCCACATTTTTTATGGACGCTTTAAAAACGTTGAGGAATTCTTGGTGTGAATATTATTTGATTTAAATAATTTTTTAAAAAACAAAAATAACATCGTGCTTCCATAAGAAATTCTTATTAGGTGGTTATGTTATTGTCAATTGAAAAGAGTAAGGCTTAAATAAGAACCGTTAATTATTCTCAATATTGTGGTCTGACCGATTTTCACCGGTTTCAGCATAAGCAAGTAGATCAAACTTTAGTATTAGAAAGACAAAGAGTAGATGCACACATACCTAATGTATATTTCTAACTAGGTCAAAAAATATTCAGAAGCAGCAAATAAATCTGATTATAAATAATAATAAAATAAATCTGAAATATTTAGATTATGTTAAATTTTGTTTTGGAGCAAGAATTCAAATTAAAATTTCAATAACAAAAGCTAATAAGTAAAAAGACATAAAATTATTGAGCAATATAAATGGGTGTATATTTTATTTATGCCGGAACATAAGCAGAACGAAAAGAATAGTTGGCCTATACAGAAGATGCAAATGATTCAAGAAAAAGTTGTCAATGAAATCGTTTAATAAGTTAAGAGTCTATTTTGTTCTTTTAAATTAACAATAGTTTTCAACACAATTTTTTTAAGAGCTATATATCTATGATGTAAGGGTTGCTTTTTTGAATTTTTTCCTAATTATTCTAAATCCTATGAAAGTTTTCCCAAGTCATGAATTGAACAATATTTTATATTAAATAAACTATATAATGTTTTGAACTTTATTTTCCTGCTGAAATGTTTTTGTGGCATTTTCAAAAATCTTGACTGAGTGGTTCGAAAAAAGCTATAGGAGAAATTCCCAAAATCTTTAAACATTTGTATGTTAAAAAAAAGGATTGAAAAAAAAATTTAAAAATAACAAATCTAAAAACTAAACCGAATTTTATCATATTTTGACGAATTTTTCAAAGTTCAAAAGATTAATTTTGTAAAGAGACTGCACAATTTTTAATTTGAAAAGCAGGCTAAAGATCAAACTAATCTCAATTATAACTTAATTATAACAACTTATAATAAATTTTAATATAAAATCTCATGCCAATTTTTATCATTATAATATTAAAATGGCGAAATTAGTTTAAAATTTCGTGTGCCCCTAATATACCATTTACGGTATATTTGTAATGTGGCTTTATGTCATGTAAACCAAAATCTTTCCATAACCATTTACGGTATATTGAGGGGTACACGAAGCAGTGAATCAATTTAGCCCATTTTTATTTAAGAATCATGTCTTGTTGTCATTATGCTTCTTACTAGATTTCATGGTTCTTGGTCCAAATTTCTCCTCCATATTTTGTTATACCTTGCCTATCACTTTATAAAAAAACGGACTTTGTTTTTATATAAAATATTGCAAATCCAAAATATTGCAAATTTTTAGTGGCCCTTTCGACCAACATTTATAAATTCCGAAAGCATTCATGTTCAGCATTCAGATCCTGTTCTCTTTCATTCAGAATCTTTGATGTGCTAGAGAAAAAAGTGATATTTTTTGATTGTGTTTAAATGACCATTTTTTAAGAATTATTGTGTGGGTAATATTAATAGCACACTAATGCTACCTCCTTAAGATTTTTGAAATCTCATAAAATTTATTAAAATGAGTTAAAAAAGCACCTTTCTAATGGGCTCTCCGCAAAATCGCAAAAAAAAAAAATAATGAAAAATCACCCAATTTTTTTCCATACGAATTTCATATGAAAAATCACCCAAAAAATTGGGCGATTTTGCATTTTTGTTAGGTAAAATTTCGTTTTTTGCTTTTGGGCGAAATTTCACCCAAATATGTTGGGCGTAATTTCACTTTTCGTTGTTGGGTGATTTTTCGTTTTTTTTTTGGGTGATCTTTCGTTTTCAATATTAAATAAGAAACGTCAATCAGTTCTTAAAGATAACGGTATTTATAGTAAAAGCAGCGGTTCTTCTTTTGTTTTTCTTTTGTATTTGCATCATTTGCTTGAGTTTGCTTGGTCAAGTCAAAGGAAATATTTAGTACTGCGCCCGCGCATCGCGACGCGTCGGATCGCGCGTATCGCGGCGCGGCGGATTACGCGTAGTGCGACGGATCGCACGCGCCACTCGTCACCCCGCCCTGCTCCCCCCACCACCTCCACCGTCATTTTTTCTTTTTTAAATTTTTTGATAACCAAAGAAACTTGTTTTGAAAAAGAATCAGTATTTTTCCCTTGTACGAAATGTTGTTATAGAATTTTAAGTATGAGACTATATAAAATAAAAATGAATTAAATTTTTAAATTTAACGCACTTCCTACACAATCAGTGGTAGATCTACATACGGGCTGAAAGGGCTTTAGCCCCCCCTTGGACAATTTTTTGTATGGAAAAAAATGAAAAAGTCCAAAAAGACGTTTCAGCCCCCCTTTGGCATATAAAAGTGTAGTGTCAGCCACCCCCTTTCGCGAATCTAGCATCCGCCACTGTACACAATAAAGATTGATTAGTAACGTAGTAGTGCAATTTAAAAATCAGCTTACCCAGTACCTTTTATCGTTGCAATAATAGTTCTAATAATAGTTTTTGTGCTAATAACAGTGGTTAATAAATAACTATATTAATAAAAAATAAATAAATCGCATTTATCTCAACAAATGATTGAATTAAAATAGACTTTTAAAAAAAAAATACTGGCCAATGCTCATTTCGTATCTCGTGTGGGAACACAATGGAAAATATTGGGCGATTTTTCATTTTTTGGGTGCATTTTCGCTTTTGTTTTTGGGTAATTTTTCCAAAAAATTTTGGGCTTTTTTTCGTTTTCTTGGGTAAAATTTCGTTGTTTCGTTTTGGGCGACTTTTCATAAATTTTTGGGTCATTTTTCATTTGGGTGATTTTTCTTTTTTTTTTTTTGGGCGATCTTTTTTGGGCGTTTTTGCGGAGAGCCTTTCTAATGGGCTGCATTTTTTATGGTTTTTGATTTCCTTTTATTTTCTCAAAGCCTACGAGGGTAGCTACATATATTGCGGAATAAAAACAAAGACCTACATTTTTTCATTAAAAATAGCTTTATTGTTTTTCGAAATATTCTCCTTTATGATTAATACATTTTTCCATGCGTTCGAACGATTTATCATAACCAGCTATGGACAGAAAGCGCTTTGGGAGCGTTGAGAGTAAGGATTGAGAGCAAAGGCTTATGTAGCAACACAAAAAGCAACAAAAAAGCAAATACAAAAGACAAACGTAGAAACAACGTAGAAGCTTTAAATGTAGTGGTGCCCATACCCGGTCATAGTATTAATCTATTCCGCTTGAGACATCTCCAAAATATAGCTTTTGAACTTATCGAACGACTTCTTCTGGCGTTGATAATCGTTGTCCACGCAATTTTTCCTTGATAAAAATTGATGATGATATTGGAAAATATGAAAACGTTGGCGTCCCAAAACCATTCGAAATTTCTTGTATTCATTTCGGTGTTTCATGTGCTTCTCGAAAGAAGCCTTTTAACAGTCCGTTCAAAAAGTCGAACGGATGACACATAGATGGCGTTACTTGATTTATATCCATATGATTTTTATTTGGTACTAACCTTCAAACGATACGTATATAAATTTGACAACAATCTGACTATTGATTCGTGAGTCATCAATATGCAACTTTTGTTGTTGAAAAAAAAAAAGTGAATTTCGAGTTTTGATAAAGCATTGCTTTTTGATGAAAAAGTCGAGCTCACAGTCGACCAAAAACATCAACGAATTGATGCTTCAGAGGAGTGTTTGGCGCTGTTAAACCGCAATAAAATCGAATTCTATCGTCGATATGTGACAATGGAGGAAACATGGCTTCACTATTACACACCAGAATCCAAAAGACATTCTGCTAAGTGAACAGCAGTCGAAGAACCGAATCCAAAACGAGCAAAGACCCAACATTTGCCCTGTGAGGTGATAGCGTCTGTATTTTAGGATGCGAAAGGAATAATATTCATTGACTATCTCCAAAAAGGAACCACCATCAACAGAGACTATTACTGTGCACTTTTGGATCGATTGAAGGCTGAAATCGCAAAGCCACATTTGCAAAAGAAAAAAGTGTTGTTTCACCAAGACAATGCACCATGTCACAAATCGATGAAAACGATGGCAAAATCGAATGAATTGGGCTTCGAATTGCTTGCCCACCCACCGTATTCTCCAGATTTAGCCCCCAGCGACTTTTTCCTGTTTTCAGATCTTAAGAGAATGCTTGCTGGAAAGTATTGCAAAGAAATTCAAGCTTATTTTTCAATTACGACGACAACATATAGAGATTTCTAAAAAGTCCAGTCCTTTACGCATTCCGAATTGACCCAGTAGTCTTGAAATTTATTGACTCAATTCACCACTTGTATCAAGATAACACATCATGATAACCAAACAATGTGCAGAATATTCGAATTGTTTTCCATTTTTTATGAATTGTGTCTGGGTAATTCTCCTTCATAATTGCCATAGCTGACGAAGAATAAGTCCTCTATGTTTGTCAGCAAAAAAAATGGGAGCGCGTGTAAAATATTACTTTTGGGACACCCTGTAAATGTATTTCTGTCCATATTATAAAGTACATAGAGGATATAAATGACTCTCAAAGTCAGACAGGATGTTCATAAAAACTTCTATTGTATATTTAAGTGTATAGAAAAATTTGATGTTAAAAACGTGTTTGAAATTTGCAATTTTTAGATCGTGCCAATTTGAAATTATCTACAATTAGAATTTACTTCATACAATGTCGCAGCATTTAGAACTTTTTGTTTATATTACTCGATGTTGTGATATTTTAAAAATATCTCTTGAGATTTTGCCAAAAAAACAAAACGGAAGAAATAAACAACTGCTTCGGCAACATTGCTGCCAGCTCAAGCAAAAGAATTGATGAAAATTTCAAAATAGCAATGATTTTGAAATTTAGTTCGTTTATATTTAAAATAAAAATTTTATCGAATAAACATGCGAAGCCACGCATTCTCTGCAGATAGTAAAAAAAACCAAAAAAAAAAAAAACGAATCAAAAAAGAAATAAAAATTCACCGTGGCAACAGCGAAATGCAGTAAATTAAAAAATCCAAAAATAGTTATAAGCAAAAATAAAAAACTACAATAAAAATTAAAAAAAAAAATACATAAAATTAATAGATATTCTTATAAAAGATAATAATTTGTTAAATTTAAAAAGAAATTATAAAAAAGTAATGCTACAACATAACAACAAATAATTCAAAATAATTGCTAATTATTATTTTAAAAAAGTAAAAAGATAAGTAAATAGTAGATATTTTGTAGAAATAAAACTATTGTTTAGTTGAGATTTCAGAACAATGGCATATTTTAAAAAGATAATTTAAGTACCATGGGTAACTTTGTGCAGATAATACCCCTGCAATTAACAACAATTTCTAGCGAACTTACCCTTTACTCAGCTTTTAAATTAACCAAGAATTTAAAAAAATGTAACCGTTAGCTCAAGCCACAAACATCTTCGAAGCAAACTTGTATTGCATAGATTATTCTCTTATTCAACAAAGAAATATATTGATTTTCTCAAAAGAATTTGTTTAATTTATTCTTGGATAGTGTTTTTTATCCCCACATAACTCTGCAAGACATGCAACACTATTTGCGCTAAATAAGTGACTTACCAATAGAGAAAAAAAGAAGGAAGCTAGCATCACGGTGCAAAACCGCAATAAATCTTGGTCATAGACTGTAAAGCAGATATCTAGAAGATAGAAGATATCTAGAAAAAAAATATGGTATATTGTAGAAATAAATTGAAATGTTGAAAAAATCACAACAACGCTGCAGTCATAAACCAAGCCAACGGAAGCAATTTGCATTACCCGCAGATTTAACTGTAAATGTATCTTTTGCCAATATTTTGTGCTAGTTGTAAATTTCTTCATACTTTTGTTTAACTTCTGGAAATGGGCTTATAAAGTCAAAGTCTAGGCTTAAATTTGTGTGTGAGAGAGAGAGAGAGCCTTTCATTTGTGACAGCCAACAGCAAATCATTTTTAATGGTTATCAAAACGGTTGAAATGATTTAATTCTTGTTTAATTGGCGTTGTCTCATCACAAGATAAGATAACAATTTCATCCTTGTGACTTTCCTGCTTGCTTTTTGACGCTTTTTGAGCTATAGCTTTTTTCGACTTGTTTTGTTTTTATATTTTTTTTTTATTTTTTTATTTTTTTTTTTTATTATATTTTTGTTTTTTTATTATTTTTTGTTTTTTTTTTCATTTGGCTTAAAGCAAACATATGAACTTTATTAATGTGCAAACAGCTGATGTTGTACGTGCAATAAGCTTGCATATTTTACTTAATATCTAGATAGCTGGTGTTTTGTTTTTGTTTTTTTTAGTTTTGCACATGTGCTTTTTTGTTTGCTTAGCACAGATACATACATACTTAATTTTATCTGAATATTTCATTTAAATGGTATATAGAGTAAATTATCACCAGTATAAATCTAGATATAAAAATTATTCATGTGTTTTAAAAGTATATAGTTGAGGTATTTAAGTTTGTGTAGGTGTTAAGATAAAAAAATTATCTTAACAAAGATAGTAAGATAGTAAAAAATCGCTAAATGATAAAGAAAAGTATCTGCATAGTTTGTCAAGTAAATTTTTACGCTAATATTCAAAGAATACCAGTCAAATCCAATATCTAGTTAATCGCATAAAGAATGAATCTTGTATTAAGAAAATTTTAAGAACGGACAGTTGTTGAGCTTTAAGAAGTTTACATAGCGTTTTTACTGTGTACAACAACTTCAGAATGAATAAAATTACCCGCGAATTCCTTAAGCGGAAGTTCATAAATCTCGTGACGCGAAAATGTACAGAATTATCTCCTCCTCCTCTGAGGCGTATCACGACGTGGTGAAGATCCCCCTGAGCGTCACGTAACGAAAGACTGTACCTGAACCACCCCACTCCGTTCTTTGTGAAATGGAAAAACACGAAATTTTTTCAATATAATTGTACACTAGACCATATTGAAAAAATAAATTTCGACACACACCAGCTAATCTAAAGCATTATTGAAAGAAAGTTTCGAAAAAAATATTTAATTTTTTTGACCGAACGTAGGGGCCGCGCTTCGACATACTTCTTTATAGTTTCGTTACTTACTGTCCTATCTTAAAGAATGATATGTCCATGTTTCTGTCTCAGGGAGATCTATTTTTTGTCTCTAGCATTTATTGACTTCAGTTGACCCCTTATAGGACTGACTCACCGGACCTTAGTTTCTACCATCTTAAGGTACCATTTTGATTTACAAAAGGAAAAGTAAAACCAAAATAAAAGTAAAAACAAAATCAAAAGCAAAATCAAAAGCAAAAGAAAAGCAAAATCAAAAGCGAAAGTAAAATTAACATTAAAAGCAAAACCAAAATAAAGATCAAAAGCAAAAGCTATAGAAAAAGCAAAAGCAAGAGCAAAAACGGCAAAAAAGCAAAATTAAAATCAAAAGCAAAAGCTAAATCAAAAGCAAAAGTAAACAAAAAGAAATGCAAAAGCAACAGGAAAAGCAAAAGCAAAAGCAAAATAAACAAAAAAAAAGCAAAAGTAAAAACTAAAAAGAAAAAGATACACTAGTTTCGACTATGTCGTAACACAAGACGTAGAATTAGTCAAATCGCTTTTGATGACATCTTTTTTAAAAACTATTTAGCAAAATATTTATTCCATACACCTGAGCATATGACCTTTAAAAGAGTGCCGGAGAGGGATAATATGTATCACCGACCCCCATTATTTTTGCAAAAGGAACATTTTTGCCTTTGACACCTATTCTCTCCGACCACTCCTTAGAAGGGCTCCCATACAAATTTTATGGTTTTTGTATATATATTCCATACACCTGAGCATATGACCTTTAAAAGAGTGCCGGAGAGGGTTAATAGGTATTACCGACTTCCATTACTTTTGTAAAAGCAACATTTTGCTTTTGACACCTTTTCCCTCCGACCACTCCTTAGGGGGGCTCCCATACAAGTTTTATGGTTTTTGTGCCGGAAAGGGGTAATATGTATAACTGACCCCCGTTACTTTTGCAAAAAGAGAATTTTTTCCCTTGACACCTATTCCCTCCGACCACTCCTTAGGGGGTCTCCCATACAAATTTTATGGTTTTTGTTTATTTATTCCATTCACCTGAGCATATGACCTTTAAAAGAGTGCCGGAAAGGGTTAATATGTATCACCGACCCCCATTACTTTTGCAAAAGGAACATTTTTGCCTTTGACACCTATTCCCTCCGACCACTCCTTAGGGGGGCTCCCATACAAATTTTATGGTTTTGTCGATAAAACCGGAAACTGTCGATAAATAGGTAGCAAGTTTAAGCAAACAAAAACATCAAATGTTGGCTTTATATTTCATGTAATTGTGTAAAATTTATATAAGTTAGAGAGTTCTAACATGAATTTTTGTCGCATTGAGGATCAAGCAGACCAACAAGTGCTAACATCAACATTGTACTATCAGTACTTTAGGCCCACCTAAGGCTCAAAAAGTTATATAAATACCGACACCTGATCACTATCAACCACCCTACTTACCTCCGAGAATGACGTATTCTACGTCAAAAGCAAAAGCCAAACAAAACTTTGACGTGGTCATGTTAATATCGCCGGTTGTGTGGAGATTATAGAGCTGCACAGGCAATCTATCTATCAGTATTGAAGTACTCTGTCTCTTCCGTCAGCAGTTTTGAACGAAAATTTTTTGATATGCACTTAAATTCAGTATCTAAGAAAACTAAAGTTTAATCCTAACTGAAGTAGAATATAGATAGAAATGAATATGCACTATACCTATGCATATCCCATGTTTTGAATTTTTTTTTAATGGTTTAATATCGGCCGATACCAATACGTGTAGATCGTAAAACCGATCCTTTTGGCCCATTTTGCTTCGTTTCCAAAATATGACTCATCTACCTGTCCGTCCCGAGTTCAAGACTCCTATCAGAAAATCGAAATACGGCGTTTTTTCCTATTTTTTATGCTATCATATCGTCCGGCCCAACTACCTGTGCGTCTCGAGTTCGAGGCCCCCTTTAGAAAAACCAAAAGCACTGTTATTTTTGACCTATCTTGCTACGTTTTCTAGATATGACGCTTATTTTAATTTTTCTAAGTTGAAACTATATTATCGACTGACTCTCTTTACGATCGCTGAAAATTGTTCGATGCGGATGCATGGTGCACTCGGGGTGCTCGCTTTGATTTCCCGTTGCTTTTACTTGGTGTCGTTCTATAGTATGCTACTTTATTTCATATCAAAACTTTCAAGAGCTTTCAAAATATGCAATTCTTGTTCTGTTGGCTTCGCTTCATACAAAAAATTTTTGGCTACACTGAAATACGCTGCACTTACATTGTGTACATTTTTCAAGTACTACACTGAAAAAAAAGATTAGCTTAAAATTGAACACAATCAGCCTTATTCATAAACACATTTTAGAGGCAGCGTAACTTTAAACGAGCTTTAAACAAGAAAACGTTATTCATAAACATTTTTCGTAGTTGTTTAAGAGCTGCGTAACTTAAACGCCGAAATTGGCGTTTAAAGGTTACGTAAATTCAACCATGATTTTTGTTTGTCTTTTCTTTTAATATCAAAGACATGCTCCATATGCGCCCTTTGCAGCATTTTTTTTATGCGGCGGCCATTGTAAATCCATAGGAATTCTAAATTTTTGTAGAGATTTTCTATAGTTCAGACACAAACCTTACAATCATAAGCAGAAAATGAAAAAATGTTTATGAATAACAATGTTAGCAAGGTTACATAGAAGCTGCGTAAAGCCTTAAACAGTGCGTAACTAAACAAGCGTTTAAAGGTTGTTTAAGGAAATCTATTGAATAAGGCTGAATGTGTTCAAAAAACGTGTTCATAATTTGACTTTTATTTCATATGTTTTTCAAAAATTTTAAACACATTTGCTCTTATTTTGACGAAATTTGTTGCAAGCTATTTTTAACCCTGCAGTAGTCGCGCGGATTACATATGTAATCCAGTCATGCAAAATTATGAATTTCACAATTGTCTGCAATCGATATTCATTGATTTTACGTACTATAAGAATTATGTTTATGTTGATTTTTTAAATAAATATAATATAAAATATAGTAATAATAAAAATTAAAACAAATAACTAAGCATTTTCGAATTGCCATCTCTTATTTTAAACCTTAAAAAACGGATTACATATGTAATCCGCGCGACCACTCTCGTCACATTAAGGTACGCGGCTACTGCAGGGTTAAACACAAAATTCGTCAAATTAATAGCAAATGTAGTCAATTTAAAAAAAAATTTTTTTTTCTGTGTATGAATAGAATGATTTGTTCAGGTCTTAAGTACATTTAGACCTTAAATTGACGACAATTCTTGCAGCTTGCAACAAAATTCATCAAAGTAAGAGCAAATGTGTTTAAAACCTTTGAAAAACATATGAAAAAAGGCAAATTATGAAGACATTTTTTTAACATATTGTGTTCAATTTTAAGCTAATGTTTTTTTTCAATGTATACAGATAACCAAATTGTTGAAATTTTTTTTTTAATGATTTCAATGTTTTTAAAGAACCATTTGTATTCCTCTCACTTTCTTTATATTTTTTTTTTTTTTTTTTAATAAATTAACAAAATATTTTCTCTTTTTTTAAAAATAAAAACGTCTTATTACCATATTTATTGTCTTTAAAGACCTTCTGATTATTCTGATCTATGAAAAAGTTATTTATTTTTTTCTCATTTATGATTCATAAATTTTCCTTCTCAACTTCTTATCTCATAAAACTCATTTGAAAATCTCGTATATCGTAGATTATTTTGTGAAACCTATTAAATGAGATGTTTAGAAATGGTTGAAATTAAAAATTAAATATTAAAAGAAAGGAAATTCTTTTCGTCAATCAAAGAAAATGAAGGCAATAAAAGACAAATATTTTATTCAAACAAAGAGAGGCTTAAGGTATAAGAATATAAAAATAACATAAAAAAATTTGCTTAATGGTTTTTAATATAAGACGCCAACTGCTTACTTATGACTGACTTACATATATGACTATCCATTTGTTCAATATATTGAAAATATATAAGAATATGACCTAGAAAATTCTGTTAAGTAGACAGAAAATATGTTTAAAGATTAAACAAAAACATTTCTTAGTCCCTTCGACCTTGAGTACTAGGCCTACTGATAGAACAATAAACTAAATTACATAAAACTTCTAAGTGCAAAGTAAAATTCATTCTGAACTCTCGGTTCATAGTCATTAAATTATCATTAAAATTAAATTTAATTATAAACATGAGGCCAAAGTCAAAGATACGCAATAATTTATAAAAGCAAAAATATGGCAACATATCAAAAATATAAATAAAAATAAAATATATATATAAAAAAAATTAAACGCAAATTCGCACTTGTTTGTTTAACTCTACATAAACGAATAATTAATTTCTATTTTTCTTTACATTCTGTGTTTGTGTGTGTGAACAAACTTTCTGTAAAAATATTTTTAGTTTTTCTTGTCCGTGACAAACATAAACATGATCCTCATATTTTCAAGATAGAGGTCACCAAAAAAAAAAAAAAAAATATTGTTTTACTCTGCTCTTTACAAATGTAGAATTAGATATTCTAACATGTAGCTCAAGCAATTTTAATAGCGTGCATTTCAAATAAACTCCGACAAATGCACCTGAGCATTGTGTTGACGAGATGACTGTAAATAAAACAAAAAACAAATTAAAATAGAAAAGATAAACAAACATTTACAATTTTTTTGTATATTGATACAAAAAAAAAACAAAAAAAAAAAACAAAAAAAAAACGAATAAAAACAAAAAAAAAAACCAAGAGTTATGCACAGAATAAATGTAGTTATGTTTTGTCAGCAACAGCATCTACGCTGCGTGTGATGTTGTTGCCCCACAATTGTTGCTATTTTTGTTATTGTGATTTTAGTTGTTGTTGTTGTTGTTGTTGTTGTTGTTGTTGTTGTTGTTGTTGTTGTTGTTGTTGTTGTTGTTGTTGTCGTTGGAGCTATTTGTTGTTGATCGGCCCCTTTTTTTAATGGATGTTATTTTTAGAGCGTTGCAACGCTTCCATTTATGTTGTTGTAGTCATTACTACGCTCTACACTCTCTGGCAAACTTTCATTTTCACGGCTCTGCGTGTGAGTTTTACTTGTGTTTATTTTTTGTAAAAAAAAAATATATTTTTTTTTAAAAATATATACATTAAGCCCACATATTGAAAAAACGATCTAAAAATGTCTCCATGGATATAGTACCAGCTAAAGAACATCTCTTTTTGCAATTTTGACGTTGCATTGCGACATTTTTATGAGCTACTTAGTTTGTGTCAACTTGCGACCTTGCATATACTAGCAGCTTGTTA
This sequence comes from Pherbina coryleti, assembly GCA_943735915.1. Lineage (NCBI taxonomy): Eukaryota > Metazoa > Arthropoda > Insecta > Diptera > Sciomyzidae > Pherbina > Pherbina coryleti. The sequence continues at coordinate 10,828,694 of OX030951.1, forward strand.
GCAATGTTGCTAGATTTTATAAAATTAGGGTCAGCTGTGCATTATGAGCCGTAATAAATTTGCATTAAGAAGAACATCACATAAAATCTTATGAATATTAAAATTCAATTTTGCAAAAAACAACAATTTACATGCCTGTGTACAAAATTTGAACGCTTGAATGGATTCTAATAGGCGGTACGAGTACTTCATTGTTAAAATAATATATCTAAAAGGTGTCTTGAAAGTCACATTTCAATTTTTTAATAAAACGAATTGTTTTGTTTAAACTTCTGTGAGTTTTTGTTGGAGTATAAAGTAGAGACATGGACATGGTATTTGATGGAACATAATACCGCTCAAATCGCAGCCTTGACCTTGCTTGCACTCGCTGGCTATTTCCATGAAATTTTTCATGACACTCTGGCATAATTGGTCAACGTGTTGCGATATTGGGTACCATTCAAACTAACTGCGGTTTCAGCTGCATCATGTCAAACCTCCATGCTTGTTGTTGACAGCTGTCATACGCTCATCACTGACACCCTTTATACATAGATAAAACAAATTGTTCTGACTCACTAACTGATCAACGTCTATCCCTCTGGGAAAAATTGGAAGACTTCCATATGGAAGTGATGGAGAAACATCCCTCATCGTATCTTTTGGAAACTTATGGGAAGTTTTAAATTGATATTGTTTCCAAACCGCTTTCTTAAAAATGTATGTGGAAACAGTAGCATTGAAAGTGATGGGGGAAATGTCCTTATGGTATCTTTTGGGTAGTTTCCATCTGGCAAAAATTAAAAGGCTTTCATATGAAAGTGATTTGGAAACATTGCTCATTGTATCTTTTTGAAACTTATGGGAAGTTTTAAATTGATATTGTTTCCAAGCCACTTTCTTAAGAATATATGTAGAAACAGGAGCATTAGAAGTAATGGAGAACATTCGTGATTTGGAAACATTTCTCATCGTATCTTTTTGAAACTTATGGAAGGTTTTAAATTGATATTGTTTCCACACCACTTCCTTAAGAATGTATGTAGAAACAGGAGCATTAGAAGTAATGGGGAACATTCCGCATCGCATCTTTTGGAAACTTATGGGAAGTTTTAAATTGATACTGTTTCCAAACCGATTCGTAAGGATTGCATGTGGAAACTTTTGCTAGCTTTGGGGCAATTTCAATTTATTTCGAATAATAAAATCTCGAATAATAAAGTAGCCTCTGTAGTAGCTTCCGAGTAGGAAGTGTGCTTGACAGCCACCGCAGAGGTCCCGGGCTCGAATATTGACTAGACTTACCATTTTTAGTTGTTATTTATTTGTTTTTTGTTTCCACATTAATTTTTAAGACAATGGAGAGAAATGTTTTCCTCCAATGACATAGTTTGTATAAAAAGAAATGGAGTGTTTTACGAAAGGGTCTAACGAATGTTTCCTACATTCTATGGAATGTTTCCTGCTTATATTCGGGAATGTTTCGATTTCCCAGAGGGATGCCATAAGGTCTATCTGTGTGTAATTTTGAATAACCATACGTTATCGTATTTATATCTAGATCAAACATGCCCACGTAGTGGCCCGTATGGCCTGCGTGGCCCTTCATACAAATATTTTTCTATCTTAATATTTCTATATTTTTTTTTGTTTTGAAGAACGCCTGTAAAAAAACAACAACACAAACCGTACTCGTTCAGTGTTCAGCACATTTTCCAGCGAACTTTACAAAAACAAATGCATGCAAATTCAAAATAAAAAACTCACACTCGATGATGTCGTTGCTGAAGCATTGATTTGTTCCGTTACTTGTGTGTCGAGTAATTTTTCATGACATGTGATTTTATTGCATTGTAATTGTTTTTTGTTTTGTTAGATTTTTTGTCAACCGCAATGATGAGCAGCATTTTGTGTTTTTTTTTTTGTTTTTTCAAACATTGGCCCGCGCTTAAAATTTCTTGGGCCCCACTGATCTAAATGATATTAATTTTAAAACATATCTATTTGTCCTATCAGGAATTATAAAAGGTATCCTTAATTTTGAAAATGTCAAAGCTCAAAGTCAAATCAAAATTAAAAGAAACTAGGAATAGATCTCAGTCAAAAACAAAAAAGGGCTCCCGGAACTTACGCTCGATGAACTTACAACCGAAAAAAAAATGGCAAAAAAACCCGAAATTCTCCATTCAAAATCGGCCATTAATTCCTATGAAAAAATGCCCGAAATTTCGGGCGATTATGTCATATTTTCGGGTGCTTGTGCCAGAAAAGTTCGGGTCTTTTTTCCAAATACTTGAAAAGGAACAAAGACCCGAAAAATTAGCTTGAATTGTAGGCCCGAAAAAAATCGGGAATTTTTGCCAAATTAAAATATGGAGAAAGGCTCCACGAAATAACCCCTTAATGAAATAAAGCCCGGAACAGAAATTAAATAAGTAACAAAACAGAAATGAAATAATTCCCAAAAAAATGTCCATGCAATTTTGAGGACTATTTTATAAGTTTTGGGTGATATTTAATTTTTTTCCTGGGTTTTATTTCATTATTAAATAAAGCCCAATGAAATAAGCCCCAATCAATTTTTATTTGGGGATTATTTCATTTTGGTTTTTTTTTTGTTTTGTCAATTTCATTGGGTTTCGGGATTATTTCATTCCATACATTTGGAGGTTATTTAATGTTTCTGTGTAAATGCGCCTTTTACAAATTATTCATTTTGTAAAAGGCTCATATTTTATGTTTAAAACTTTCTTTTTTTGGGGCTTATTTCATTTTCCATTTGGGTTTTATTTCATTGCATTTGGGCATTATTTTGATTTCAGTAATTTGGGGTTTATTTAATTTTCGGTGGGGGTTATTTCATTGGGTGTTATTTCATTAGGGGTTTTTTCATTTGGGCGTTATTTCGTGGAGCCATGGAAAGACACCCGAATTTTTTTTTCTTCCCAAAAAGATAAGAAATTTCAAACTCGTTTTGATAAAATGGTTTGACCTTGAACGGAACGTAAAAAGACAACATTCTGTATAAGGGCAAATCTTTATATCATAAAAAAACACCATTCGGACCTTATCCGGACATAATGACCACAGACCCCTTGTTCATGGAATAACATAAAAAACAAATAGAATGTAGGAAATCGTTGCAGATATTTTCACAGGGGGATATTAATAAACTACTTAAATCTGTTCTTTTATATATTGAAAATCTGAAAATTTCGGGCTCAATTTCCTTTTTTGGGCTTTATTTCCAAACCATTCGGGCATTTTTTTCGAACACGGTTCTTCTAAATTTTTGGGTCTTTTTCGGGCGTAAATACAAAAAAAAAGGTAATAGGCAGTACGAAAGATACGTGCGCTGTTTTTACATCAACACTTTAAGTCAGAGGTGCCCAAGCCCTATGCACTTGGTGCACATTTGTTTTTGTAAAAACACCTAGGCATAGGCTGTGCATTCTAAAACACACATACAGCACTCCGCACTAAGCAATACAAAATACACAAACATTACAACAATTTATCTCTTTCGTTTTTGATCGTTTTTCGTTGCCTATATCGAAGTGCAAGCAACGCAACTTTCGTATGCTTTTTTGATAGATTTTGATGACAGTGATCTTCCACGTAGATTTTGATCTTGTCTAACGTATAATTTCGTTTAAGAAAGTTTTTAGGATTTTATGTGTATTGGTGCTTGCACTTCCATAAGAAAGTTTTGGGCACCCCTGCTTTAAGTCCTTCCAGTATGCGAGGTGTTTTCAAAAAGTAACGAGAATTTTTAAATTTCGGGGACTGTACGTATTGGTTAGATATCGTCACGATTTTTATTATAATTTTGGCAAGCATGTCTACAAAGTATATATACTTGGTTGTTACCATTTTTGTCCGCTGTTGAAAGAGTAACACGTTATGGCACTATGGGCGATTTTTAATTTTTTATAAATAATGAATCAGAGAATTGGCATTAAAAAAAGTGCAACGATAACTGGTCATTTCAGCCCTTGAAAGGACTTCGACCTAGCTTCTTATGATCAATTGTGTTGTGCGTGTTATTAAGTTTGTACACAATTGACCGAGAAATGTACCTACAGGCTTAACGCCGACTCCGAACGGCGATGAACGAAAAATGTTCTTATTCTCAAGAAGCTTTACATGGCATTTTGAATACTCTCTGAGGTTTGCCATTGTCTGCAGAGAGGTGGCGGCCGTACAGAAAAATTATTTTAATTCAAATAATTTTCTGTCGCTGCTGGGGTTCGAACCTGGGTCTCCAAAGTTCGTTGACATAGCAGCCACGCACTTTAACCAACTACGCGACGGCAGCCACGTTTTGGTGAACCTGCTTTGAGTAAAACATGAGTGGCCCTACCCACTGACCATACTAGATATACCTTGTATGAACATCGTCACAATTCATCATCAATGAGAACTTCAACGACGGCAAACTTTGATATCAAGACCAATTTTCAAGTCAATCGTTAACTTTTACCAGCTTCAGTGGAAGCTAAATTTGCTAAAGCAGTTCAAGACTGACCAAGGAATCATGTTTGTTACTCAGACGCGAGTCTATTATTAATTTCATTACCTATCATATCAAGGTTAAATGGTACACCAGTCAGACAATTGGCGATCGTCTGGTTCAAAATAGTTGCCGAAGCACGCTAACACAATAATTTCGATTTCAATCGTTGTTAAATTGTAGGTTCAATCAGATAGATAGACCGACGGACAGACAGGCAGACAAACAGACAGACAGACACTCAAACACAGAACCCCACTTATGCACTAAGCTGCCTCATATGAACCTGATTCCATATCCTGCAGCAAAGAAGGAACGTCCTTTTAAAATAGCGCAACATAGCGACAACAACGACAACAACGACAACAACGACAACAACAAACAACGACAACAACAACAATAACAATAGTAACGCTATAGCAAAATAGCCAAGTAAATACTTGATCTCAAGTCTGTCTAAATTATTAACCTGCACCCAGGAGATGATGATTGTTTTTTTCGCCTTGGTCAAAGCACTTCTCCTGCTCCGGTGATTGGCATCGGCTATTAGAACCCTGAACTCTGGCTACAACTGTGGAAAAACCTACAATCAACAGTGGAAAAATTGCTATTTTATGCATAAAGTGTCCGAGATGCAAATCTGCGCCGCTTTTTATTGTAGCTCCAAGAATTGCGCTTTGAACAGAGCCGACATAAGTACAGGATTCGTTATACAGCCAGATCACAGCCAGTGCTAGTTACGCCAAAGCTGCTGGTACAAATATCGTAATTTAAGTTCTTTATACATGATTACTTACACATTTTTTTTGTCTTACACTGCAAAAAAAAATATCATACATTTTGAAAGAACAAAAAATTGTGTAGTTAAAAGCACGACACTCTGAATGATGCACTTGACTGGATGCACTTGCTCTGCTTTGTACAGCACATCATTGTGCACGTTCTTCAAATAAACATAGAAAAGTGTAGAAAAGGAAAAAATTAAAAAAAAAAAATCAGCTCAAGGTACTCAGTCGGTCAGGACAGAGATGCTTGAGGCTGTTTGCTGCATCTTCAGAAGGCAAGGAACTCACACATTTAGTGCTAGGCGTAGAAGAAAATTCATGACTGCTGGTTATGGAGCTCTACGCGTGGATGAGCTTATCAAGGCTTGTGTATAATTTGCGACATCTACATATGTAAACATGTTGTTGGGGGGTAATTATTTAAAAGCTTCTTTCCATCAGGCTAAATGCTATAGCGTGATACTCGAAATGAAGTGAAAATGCAGAAGGAGGTGGCACTCTTTTTGTGATTTGTAGATGACTACAAACAACTGCGCTGAGTACTCAAGTACCTCAATTAATTAGGGGTGCTCCTTGATAATACAATTTTTTATTCATTTACCAATACACAGAAAATTATACTACATGTAAAATGTAACGCATATACAGTCGGTCACAACGACTATTGATTATACTTTACCATGAGTTTTATACGATGCTGATTTGAGACTAAGGTACTCTTTGAATATTCAGCTTACAAGGGTATCTCAGAAGTATCCGACCAACAATGAAAAAAATGTAGGTCGGAAATCCGACCAACTCACAAAAAACATCTTTTTTTTCTCTACTTAGTCTTTTTGTAGCTAGATACACTTTTTCTAGCGATGTTCATTAGCTTCGATATCCTGTTTATAGTGAAAACCGTTTAGCTCCTCAAAATAGCCGTCAAGCTTAGGGACCACATCTTCATTGTTGGCCAATCTTTTACAACCGAGCCTATTTTCAAGTTTGGCAACTGAAAATAATCCGAGGGAACTAAATCTGGCGAATGGGGTGCGTGCGGAAGCAATTCGAACTTTTATTCATCCGCGAAAACGGATGTGCGAGTAGGTGCTTTGTCTTGATGAAACAAAACTTTCTTTTTCTCCAAATGCGGCCGTTTTTTCTTGACTTCATCACTCAAACGCTGCAACATATGTGCGCATAATCCTCGCCTTTGAATGTTTTTCTTTTCTGTAGTTAATCAATGAAAATTATTCCAGTCCTTTCCCAAAAAAACTGACGCCAAGACCTTGTCTGTCTTCACTTTATTTAAAACAGATTTGCCCCTTTCAGTCCATTGTTTTGATTATTCCTTCGTCTTAGATGTGATGTGATGGACCCATATTGCATCCATGGTTATGAATTGACGCAAAAACTCTGCTTTATTGCTTTGAAACTTCGCCAAACACTCGATTGAGAGAGACATCCTCATGACGCTGTTTTTGTTCCATTAGGAGTAATTGCGGCCACCATCTTGTGGACAGCTTTCTCATGTCCAAATTTTCAGTCAATATGCATTAAATGTAATAAAATGAACAAAATTAAATTTTTTTTAGTAAGAGCAAACATTCCCATTAATTATGGAACACAACGTCGTTCAAATGGCTGCCTCGGCTGGCTTCATTGTAGCGCATTCTATCACTCCAATTTTCCATTACTGGTTTCGGACTGTAGCGCACGGATTGTTTTGATGATATTGGCTTTAAGTGCTTAAATCTTTTCCGGATTATTGGCATAACATCGGTTCTTCAAGGTTCCCCACAAAAAATAAAAACTCCAAAGGGATCACAGCTTCGAGGCGGCCAATTGACATCGTCAAGAGTGAGGAAAAGATCGATTGTGGCATGGTCTGTGTGGCATGACGCGCCATCCTGCATAAACCAGAGGTTGTCCAAATTCATGTCTCCAATTTCAGTAAAAAAAAGGTGGTTAATATGGCTCTGTAACGCCCACCGTTGACCGAAACGCTGTTCCCAGCCTCATTTTCAAAGAAAAATGGTCCAATGATGTCACCACTCCACGATCCGCACCAAACTGTCTCTCTCTGTGGTTGAATCGACTTCTCGACAATAACGTGTAGGTTTTTCGAGCTCCAGATGCGGAAATTTTGTTTGTTAACGCAGCCATCGAGCTGAAAATGCGCCTCGTCAGAAAATTCAAGCTGCTCTATGGCCCAAACTGCGAAGCGATAACGAAGCGGATGGTAGTGCGCCTTCAATTGCTGAGTCAATTGGAACTTGTAAGCGAATAATCGTGAAATGTTGAGCTGTTGAGATCGATGGCGAGTTGATGTTCTGGAATTGAGTCTCTTACCCTCGGCTAAAGCAGCCACATTCCCGTCTGTGCGTCATGCGACATTCTCGTCATGCCACGGAGAAAATGAGTGTTGTCCACTTGCATAGCAGTCTCACTAACTTTTTGCACAAACTTGCGTGCAGCAACCGCTGTGGGTGTTTCATTTCGGTCAAAACTTATTTTCAAATAATGCTCTATTTGGGCTACACAGTACTCACTTTGGAAATAAGTTTCCAATATTTCCCAACGTTGTTCAAGCGTAAAGCGATTCTTTTCTTTCCGCGGAGGTATGATACTGACTTTATGTGAAGATTTCGAGCGGGAATAAGCTGTCACTGTCAAAGTAACCTTTGATTTAAAAAGAAACCACTAGATGGCCCACCCTGTACAGTAGGGCGTATCGAATTAACATTTCATTCAAAAGTTGCATGGGGTTGCAAAGATCACTCAACTAAAATTTGAGGGGAAAAAAGGATGTCTTCATCTCCCGCAAGCACAAAGCTGCTCTTTTGAGGAAAACAAAAAAAAATAATGATCATGAACTGATTTGATTTTTGTAAAAAAAACTACTACAGTCGAAACTCTCTATAACGAATTCCAAGGGACTAAATATTTACTTCGTTATAAAGAAAATTCGCTATATAGAAAAGAAAAACAATTTTGTTCCTTTTAACATTTTTTATTTGTAGTAGTCAGTTATTTTGTTTTGAAAATACATTTTTCCACTTTTCTTCTTCAATATAATTTTCTAATGCATTTAGAGAAGCAAACACAGTATTTTGTACGTTGGTTCTCATTTCCAAATAAGTGCGGAAACCTTCAACTGACGAAGAAAGTTCTCCATATGTGGCTAACGGCTTAGCAATATCGGCAGATTCTTCTTCGTATTCATCTGAATCTGTTAAGAGATATAATAGTGTACATCAGAAAATTATTAGCCACGGATTTTCTTTATTATGTTATTGTTTATATACCTGAGATAGGTGGTGCTCCCAAACTTTCTTGAACACTTTCGAGGATATCTTCGTTGGAAGGGTTGTCTGTGGTAATGACATCACAATCAACATTATTGTAGTCTTTAAATGTTGCATTAATATTAGCAACTATTTTAAATGAAGACTCTAAATAGGCGAAGTGGGATAGTGGTATATAGTCTTTTCATGCCAAGGTTTACTGTTGTTCGTTGTGGTGCCAACTTTCACAAATCCTGCTTTTTTAAAACAGTTTGCATTTTTCTCGGATTTTACATTGACATTCCACACGTTGCTTAAGTTTCGTATGGCATCCAGCAAATTTATGGGCTCAAGAGGTTCTTTCTCCTCCATTTGTGTCAAAATGTTTGTCAAAATGCGTTTTCTGCAATGCGTTTTAATGCTACAAATTATGCCTTGGCTGAAGTAACGAATTCATGTTGGGTGGATAATAAGCAATTTCAATATTTTTCAATTGGTCCTTTACATTCCTAGGGTGCGCAGCGCAGTTGTCAACAAAAAGCAAAACATTCCTTTGTTGAGAAACAAACTTTCGGTCAAATTTTAAGAGCCATTTCAAGAAAATGTTGCTTGTCATCCAAGGTTACATATTAAATTCATAATCCACGTCTAGAGATTTGATTCCTTTGAAGTATCTCGGGTTCTTGGCCTTTCCTATGATAAGCAATTTTACTTTCTCCGATTCGGTCATATTGCTTGCCACCATAACAATTATCCTCTCTTTGCTGTTTCCCCCCCAAAGCACTTCTCATCTTTAAACGCCATCATTTTATTTGGTAAGCATTTTAAGAACAAACCCGTCTCATCGGCGTGAAAAATGTCGTTTTCGTCATATTTTTCTAACAATTTTGGCAAGACATTCGTCACCCATTCATCACGAGTTTGGATGTTGGCACTTTCAACACACAATGTTTTTTGAACAATACCGTGACGATTTTAAAATTTTTCCAGCCATCCTTCACTTGCTTCAAATTCTCCGTGGCCCAATGCTTCAGCGAATTGTTTTGCTTTTTCTCTCAGTATTGGTCCAGACAGAGGAAGATTTCTACCATGTGCGGCGAATACCCATTTCAGCACTGCTTCGTCAATATCCTCAAAGGAACAAGTTCGAAGCTTCTTGCGTTTAATACTGGATGCATTATCTGTGACACTACCTAAAAGCTTATCCTTGTTTTTTAAAATCATAGATAAGTTACTGGGAGGAATTCCAAATTGCTAAGCAATGTCTTTTTTTGAAGCTTTTCCGTTTTCAATTTCTTTTATGATCAATAGCTTTTTTTCTACAGTAATACTTATGCGCGGAGTTATTTTACAACTTACTATCGCGAATGCAAAGGTAACAGTTTATCTTTCAAAGGTATAGCCACTGCAATAAACGTCAGAGATGGTAATGATTAAATTTGTAATTTGCATAGTTCGGTGGTTCCCCAAAATACACTTTCAATTTTATGGTAAATAAAACATGAAGATAAATAAGAACGAAAAACTATTGGAATAAATTCGTTATATGGAGATTGAAAACGATTCAATCTCAAAGTTACGGTCGCAAAAATGTTTCGTTATAAGGAAATATTCGCTATAGGGAAATTCGTTATATAGAGATCAAAATCCACTCAAAGTAGAACCAAAACACAGTGTTCTTATAATTGCTTCGCAATAAAAAAAACTTCGTTATATAGGAGTTCGTTATAGAGAGTTTCGACTGTATTGTCAAAAGAAGGAATAAAAATATATACCTTTCGAGCCTATCCTATATCTCTATTTCCCATTATTTAAAAAAAAAATTAAAATTTTCTTGTCCTCATTGGGCGTTAAACCTGGTGTGTACGGTTTAACGCCCAACTCTCTTATCGCGGGTCTATCAATTATTTGCAAGCACAATACTTAATAAAGCATTTTCAGTCACATCGTTGAAAAAATGAACCAATTCGTAGTAGGTTCGCTCGTGAAAAAAATAATGAATTAATATTTGAAGTTGAAATTTCTCATGAATACACACTCATTACGGAGTCCTTAAGGGGGGAAATATACCCAGAGGCCGAAAAAAAGCTCATGTTTGTACATTTGTTTGAGTAAACCTAAGGGATGTTTTTAAATGAGGGTTTTTATATCTTAAAATATACACATTCAAGAGTATGTTTAGTTTTTTTTTTATAAAAAAAAATTAATATTAAGGTAGATACAGCATTTTTTGTAGAGCACTCTCAAAATGCGGTGTCCAAGATTGCTCCTCCTAAATTCAACTGAAACAAAAAATGAAATATATTATTAATCTCGTTACTTAAAACTCGTACTTGTCATAGCCGATTTTGAAAATATTGATTTTTCACAAAATGGCGGACTTCTATAAAAATGAACGAAGCTACAAAAAAAAATCCTATGACAAGTACGAGATTATCATGAATAAAATAAGCCTGCAAAAAAATCAAAACGATCGATTCACTGAGCTTCGAGATATCTGCGAGCGTTTGAAAATAAGGGCCAGCACTGCGCGCTCTAGAAGGCGGTTCACTCACTAGGCTATAACTTTGTTATTTTTTGAGATATTGACTTGAACTTGCACCACATATTCTTGAGACCGAAAGCTTTAAGAAAATGTAAAAATATTGTTTAAAAAAAAAAGTTCTGGGTATATTTCCCCCCTTAAGCAAAGTTTGTTTAAGAACAAGACTACCACCGTAGCGACGAGTTCGTTACTAATTCGTTTGGTTTGTTGGGTTATTATTAAGAATAATAAATAATTTAATGCGCCTATTTTTAGATCTCTTAATCTATTTAATGTCATAAGTTGCAATCATAATGTTGATTTCTCCATATCCAAGAGTCAAATGAGAATTTTTCTTAATACTATTTTGTAATTTTATTCATAATTATTCAATTATTCGTTGTTCTAGTCTATAAGAAATATTGTTCAAAGACTAATGTAGTAAATAAATAAATAAAATAAATAAATAAATAAAAATAAAATAAATAAATAAAATATAATAATTGTAAAAAAAGCTAATGAACTTGCTTCTCTTACCTTATGTAAAGGAATGATTGATAATTAATTAAATTTTCGCAAAATTATAAAACAAGCGAATTAACTTTGAAGGTTTCATCAGACCGCTTTTATTGGATTAGGAATTAATGACTGAATTAATATGATTGCGCAACAAACTTGATAATGTCGCTTGGCTTGAATTGGGTATTAAGAGCAGCACTAGAGGGCGTTTGTTTGTAGGCCAATATAAATCATATTTGCCATTTTTTCATTCTTTTATTTACATTGCATTCTTTTTCGAATTAAATTTAAGCTGAACACAAACGAAACTATCAGGCACATTTCACCGCCAATTGGAGCGCACAAGCAGAAAACCTTTAAAAAAATAAGAACGAAAAAGAAACCGTTATAAGCTTAAAATGACACCATAAAATAATTGAAGCACCTTGTCGCAAAGAAAATTAATGTTTTCTTCGGTTCTACTGAAATACTTTTGAGAATAAAAACACAAAAATTAAAGCTCAATGCAGCACCATACGCGCCACAAAAAGCTTAAAAGTCCCCTCACAACGAACCCAGCCACTGTTCCGAAAAACGAAAGTAACCTCAAACTATATTTGCTGACCATCTTCTACTGCCTAGTCATCGAAATCTTCACCTGCTCGCTGTTATTCTTCAATCATTTGAAGAAGCTACGAACTGAAGTGTAACAAATTTTCATAAAAATAAAAGAAAAACGGAATCAACAGCGCCCTCTTTCAGTGGCACAGCAAAGCCTGAAAGCAGCTTTAAAGCTAGTTTCGGCGGCAAGTTGAAGAAGAAACACACACATTTTCGCTTGTACGATTGAAGCTCTACAAAATTTTGGGTCACTCAGCATTTCCTGTACAGTTCAACAGGTGACTTCGCGCAGTGTTGCATTTTATGTAATCACTGCTTTATAAGTTTTGCTGCTCGTTTTTTTTTCTGCTATTGTCACCGGCGATAGAGGTAGGTTAAGTAGAGAGCTTGTTGAATTTGGTTTTTTTCTTTCTTAAACACTTGCATGAGTTGGTTGTTTTAGATTTATTGTTGCTTGACTTAAATGCTTGTTAATTGAATTTTAAACACAGTGGCTATCATTACGGCACGAGAAAATACCGCCACATTTACTTTATAGCTCGCTTTGTATTGCGCTTTGTTTCACGTCAATCTCATTAAATCATGTCAGTATCATGGCATTTTTATGTCATCTAATGCAGTCTAAGTACTGGATGCAGATTCTGTTGCTTTAGTTTAAGAGACGACACTTTTTTATATGGAACATAAGGTGGGGGGAAATGTACAGGCGATTTGATTCGACAAACTATGCGTTGTAAAGCGGGAAGAGAGAATTGCCGATGAAAACTGCTTGTCGCTATATTTCCGTTTCACTGAGTAACTTTTTCCACACTTCTTACCATCCAGAGAACAGAAAAATTTCTAACTCTACTCTTAAAGCTTTTTTAGGGACTTAATAATGTCATCTTAAAATGGTCCTAAGTTGAAATCGTAGATAATCATTCGGTAGTTTGTTTGGAAGAGGAAAGTAGTACTATATGAGACATAGTTGAAAATTGGTTTGTGTGACCTATTTATGACCTCAAGGTAGCTCAAAAAGTACTTTTTCGGGTATATGACCTCATTTTTTTAAAAATTCTGATGTGGTGAACAAATTCTGGCTTCAGATTTAGTTAAAAATTAATCTACTTTTGCAAATAAAATAATTTTGAGATGACCTTAACCTTCCCATCGACCTTTAAACCGTCCCAATCAGATCTGTAAAATTTATCCAGAGGTAAGTTGGAATCGCCGAGCACTCATTTCAGATACTTTATGAATACAAAGTTGTAAAGGAGGCATTCTAGTTATTGTCTCCTTTACAGTAGTAGAAAAAGTTCCGTATTGAAAGTTAAAGTCATCTTAGGTCTGACCATCATATTATAAAGACCTTTCAAATATTTCCTTTCCTACAGCCCATATAGCTCGCGTGGCATTACTTAGGCCATTGCTTAAGTGGGCTTTCCAACTCGTGTGATAAACATCGTTGTCGGGAAGCTTTGTTCAAATGTAATGTTTTTTCTGAGAAATTTTCTCATTTTGTATGTGTCATCCTACGCAGGAGATTCGCCAATTCGTCAAAATACTGTGTTATTCACAATGACGGATTGAAGGATAAACGTATACCTTCTTGAGAAAGGTGTAGCACAGCCTTTTATTGGTGTTTATCTGAGGTCATAGTTTTGAGGTTTATTTATTCTGGTGTCCACCATTTCTATATCGATAAAATTCCTAATATGTAATAAGACATAAATATTGGCCCATAGATACAACTTTGTTTTACTTTGAACAGTATTATCTTCCTCTCTGTCCGAATCTACTCCAGCAATACTACTTTTTCAATTTTCTGCTATCATCAAGAATCCGAGGAAAGTTCCACGCCTTGATTTCAGCAAAATCCACTCTCTTAGCGGCCTCGGCTGTCGTGTGGTAGCGCTCTTGACTTTTACCTCAAAGGTGTCAGATGCGAATCCCGGTCAGGTCATGGTCTTCCGCTTTAACCTTTTCTTTCCTCAATTAAAAGTTGTAGTGGGTGGTAGTGAAGTTTGTGCATGGGATTAACTTATGACTAGAATTGATAGAGGTAAAGACATAACATTTACCTCAGATTCTAATTCACATATTTTTACGGTTTCTAGCCACGCTAAAAACACCCTACTCATGTTTCACTTGATTGTCTATTCATTTTCACTAACCTATCATCACATTTCGATACAAGGCAGACTTGACTGAATAGATTTGACCCCTAAATCCCGTCGGTTTAAAGCTAAAAAACTCTCTATAATAAACAAAAAAGCTATTAACAAAAAAGCCCACTGGCTGTCTATGATCATATGACGTTAGCGCTTCGCCTTGACGGTAACATTATCATTTTCGAAAAAATACTGTCCGATTATGCCTCCAACCCATAATGCGTACCACACAGCGACTTTTTATGGGCGTAACAGGCTCTCTTTTATCATTTGAGGATTTTTCAGAGACCAAAATGTGACAATTTTGTTTGCTCAAGTACTTTTGCTTGCTCAAGGAGGGAGAAATGAACATCATCGCAGAAGAACATTTCGTTTGAGAAATCGTTGTTTACAGCCTGTTGCTTCAGTACCCAATTTACGTATCTCCTACTTTGTGAATGTTCAGCAGGCTTCTATCGTTGCGTGAGCTGAACTCTATACGGATGGAGGTAAACATTTTGGTGCAAAATACCCCAGAGAGAACGTCTAAGGATTGATAAATTCGGTTCTTTATCCATACTTTCACATACAGTGGCGATATTTTTAACAAAGTGTATATTACGACAATGCACAGGACTTTCTCACACCAGTGACTATTCAAATCACATCCATGACTTTTATAACCACATCCGTGACTATTCTGGTGACATCCATGACTATACCAATTTCTTAATTATCTTATCAATTGCTTGCACGGTAAAACGTACAACGATACCTCAATCATCCTCTAAAGCGCAAAAATTGGCCAAGCGAGAGTCATTAATTTTGTTTTAACAGTTTAACCGCATGTTTCATTGCTGAAATGATCCATTTTCGTAAATGTCAGACAAAAGACTAATAATGTGACAATTTCAATGAAAGATATGTTTAACTTACCAGGAAGGTCAACACTACGGTTTTGTAACCATGAATCATTTCTAACATTCCTTTTTAGAAGTATTCCGATTCACATCTAAGGATTCCGGAGTTTTTCGGTATTATTTGAGGTTTTCGGTAGATTTCAAAGTATAAGTAACAGTACCTTATCATTACCTAATCAGAAACTCTTCTCCATATCACCTAGGAAACTTGTTCTTCTTTGAATAGGCATACAAAGTTATCAATATGGTTGGGGTTTGACGTTCGTTTTGTCTTTGTTTCTATATTTCAAAAAAGCTTGAAACCAGATCTTTCCCTTCGTTAATTTTTACCTATATTAAGGTCAGGACTTCTAATAAGACAGAAAACTTCCAAGAAGACAGTTGTTATAGGAAGAGTCTTAAGGTTGAGCAAAATAATTACCTCTATCACTTTATTTTAACGTTGTTATTCGATTCATCAGGATTGTTTTAACCCATAAAAAAAGCACTGAGGGACCACTTTGTTGTATGTTCTCGTAGAGTCTAACAAATAAACAAAAGTGAACATTTTTATGCGGAAACTAAATACTCCGCGATATTTACTTTAAAATTGAAATATTAAAAACCAAGACAAAACCGCCAAAATAACGCTTTATTCAATGCATAATGCATGCATTTACCTCTCTTGTTGACATTTAATAGCAAAAATATATGTCAAAAGCTTATTGTGTCATTAAAAAAAAAACAAAATTCAAATCAATAAAATTTTCGTATCAATAGCTGGATAAATATAAACGAAGAAACGAAGCTAAAAGTACCCGACTGAAAAAGTTGCCATCTTTTGAGTAGAAAATGAATCGATTACGTACGCAAAAATTCAAGCCAAATGCAGATGTCACCAATAACACTAATAACAACAACAACAACAACAATGTGAATTCCAATACCAGCAATGGACTACTTACAAAAATTACCAAACGCTACTCTACATTCAGTAATAAGTTAACAAAGCGACATCACGTGGGACGCAAGAGCAACTCACCGCAGAAGTTGCTTTCGGGCAGCTACGATATGACGGGAGCCAATTCTGAAGATCATCGTTTGGAAATTGGTGCGCCCGTATTAATATCTACCACTACCCTAGATACGGATCGTTTCGATGTGTCGGAAGAGCGACTGAGACAAATTGGTGGCGGCATAGCAGCCACCAGCACTTTGGTGAGAACAACAGGAACGCCCACAACAGCAACATCACCAACAACATCCACATCCACACCAACAACAGCAACAACTACAGCGCAATCATCTCCACAAATACCTTCCTCGGGTAGTGAGAACGAAGTGTTTGTAGATGCTTTGTGCAATACTCCGATGGTTGAGGAAGAAGATGAAGATGAACAATTTGAGTTGGCTCAGCAGACACCCAAAAATGCGCCTGAGCAAATTGTAGTGGTAAGTACAACAGAAGATACTTACACCATCACCAACACACCCATCAAGGATAGCGTAATGACGTTCGAAAATGAACTTACACCCGTTACTGTTCAGCAAATGTCTAATTACTACGAAACACCAAAAATAATACCACGCACAAAGCAGAAACTTAGCCGGAAACAACATTCGAAATCCGCTCAAAATCTACACCGCTCTGAGTTGAAAGTATTTTTGCAGAAAGCTCCCTCCATGGAGTTAAACATGAGTCTAACTACGGCCGATTTGAAAAATTGCCGTGATCTTCCCATATTACCAGAGCTCTATGGTGCGAGTAAATGCAGTCTAGCACCTACAGATAATTTAGAGGATGGCGATGCCGACAAGGAGAACTCTACGCCGTCACGTAACGGCAGTGCCATAACGCCGCAGCTAAGTAAAAGCGCCCCGAATACCCCTTTGTGTCTACTTGAGGAAAAAGTCTCGGGCTACTTGGCTCAACAGCAACAATTTAACAGCGTTGACTCGCTTAACATCAATGCGGGAGTTGTTAAGCGACGCAAAAGTGTCGTATTCTCCAGTGGCAGTTCCATTAACCAGCAATTAGGTTCAAAGAATAGCCTGGCCATCGACAGCTCCATTGAGGATTTCGATCTTAAATCAGTGAGTTGCCAGAGCTTGAATGCGCAGAACCTCTTTCTCTCCATTGAAGAACTAAATGAAATAACACGCCAGATAAACGAGTCCGAGGATTTCAATCGTGAGATTGATCTGGAGTACTGCATGCATCGTGATAACCTCAAGCCTAGCGAGCGTCGCATTACGCTGTTGAAGAATAAAAATTCCCGCCTCATTAATTTCAATCACAACAAGGAGAAACTAAAGAAAAGCTGGTCGGGGGTTAAGCATTGGCTCGGCGAGGAGAGCTCAAAGATCAAAGAGGTGGTGCAAAAACAAGCAGCTTTGCAGCGTGTGGGAGCAGCATCTAAGCTTAACTTGAGTAATTCCGAATGTCGTAGCTCACCTTCGGTTCATGGTAGCGTCTTGCTACGTAATGGTAGCCGAGCAGAATCGTGTGAACGGGTTTTGGACACTTCAGACGCGATCAACACATCATCGCAGAGTGAGGAGTTGGACGGTAGTAAAGATGTTCAGGCGACTGTAAGCTCCAGCAATATTGTGGAAAATGATGATCCTGATTTGGATGATTTGGAATCTTCGTTGACGCAACAACCGGGTGATGACTCATCACCTGTAGCTAAACGTACGCGTCGTGAGGTGAGAGAGCTGTGGATGTAATATTTAAGTTTATCTCTTAAGTACTTATTTTAGCTTAAGTGTGGTCATTATTATAAGCAGGGTTCATCTCATTTCACTGTTTTTCTATCCACAAGACTTATTTTTCATTTATTTGTTACAGGGTCAAAATGGCTTCGAGGAGTTGCGGCGTTACATCAAACAGGGTGGTGACTTTGGCAAGGAACTCATACTTATTCTGCAAGAGAGGTAAATTGATGTTGTTGCATAGGCGTTAAGCTTCAATTCTACTCGTCAGTTTTGACTCTAACCCTATTTTATTCTTCCTTCTAAATTAAGAGTCGAATCGGAGCTTCTATATTCGAAATCTCTTTCTAAAATGGCTAACAAATTGAACAAAGCCTGTCGTGAACTGCCCGGCAGCATTGCTGATGCTTGGCGTGGTGTCGCTACCGAAATGGAAAGTCGCAGTGATATACATCGTCAGCTATCGGCTTCTCTAACGGATGAAATTGTTAAGCCACTCAAAATCATTGTTGATACGCATCACAAAACCAGAAAAACGGTAAGTTTCTCCTTATTTTCCGTGTGGATTTTGCATAAAGCTAGCATTTTCTTTCTTTCTATTTTTAGGTTGAAAGCAACGTGGACAAATCCTCACGTGTACTCTCCGAATGGCGCGTCAGCGAAGCTAAGGCCAAAAAATCTTCACACACCGCAGCACGTGAGAATGAGAAGCTACAGGATGCCATGCTAGATGTGCGAATACAAAAGTCTCCATCGATTGCCCTCCTCCATCAGGGCCCAAATAAATTAGCCGCTGAGAAGGAAATGAAATCCGCCGAAAAGGATTGTGCCAAGCTGGATAGCAAACGCAAGAAGGCCGAAGAGGCGGTTAAGCGTGCCGATGTTGAATACTACACGTTGTGTGTCCGCGCCGAGCGTGCGCGTGTTGATTGGGAGATGTCCGTATTGCGTGGCTCTTCCCTGCTTCAAAATATCGAAAGTCAACGTTTGGGAAATATGAAGAATTTCGTCATGAACTATGCGCGGCTGACGTCGAATATGAATCCAATACTGGATGGACTCGTTCAGCGTTTGCAGCCTCAAATTGATGCTTGCAATGTGCAGAAAGACATGCAAGTTGTCAAGAATATTCGTCGTATTTCCGAGGGACCCAGCGAACAACTTTTGCCAGACTTCTATTGTGAACACACCACGTTGGCCATGAATCGGGAACGGCGCAAGCATGCTTTGATAAAACTATTGCAGCTGGTCAAAACCGATCTAGAGCGGGAGCGACGTTCACGCAATGGCCTCAAGGGTCTTTCGCAGTCGTTAAGCAACCAGGAACATCAGAACATCACCGACAAGTTATATCATGTAAGTTCATCAATACATTCAGTAAGTTCGACGCTGATGGAACATTTCTCAAACTACGTTTAGATACGCTCGATGCTGACATATTTAGAGGGCGCACGTTTTAAGCTACACTCAGCTTTATTGGAACTGGATCACAAGCCCCGAACGTCTCATCCCTTAGCGCAGCACATACAGGTATGTCATGGTATCCCCCAACCATAGATAACTTCTTTTGTAAACCCCTTTTTATCTTATCTTCTCCAGATAACACGCGATCGTACCGGCCTGCAACAAAGCATCCTCAAAGTTCCACTTTGGCTGAAGAACAATGACAAAATAAATACCAGCCACAACGGCGATGAGTCCTTACGCGAAAACGATTACGATTGCATCTCACAGGCCAACACTTCGACCAATGTCAGCTGCGCCGAACTCAACAAAGAGTCGATGATCAAGCCGTTCAATCGCAGCAAGAGTAACATTGAAACCTTCAGCAGCAACACGCAAATCTGTCTCAGCACTGCGAATAAAATCAGAACAATACCAGCGAATCTCGACACAGATCCTTACTCGGATCGTGGCCAAGCTGATGGCGGCTCAAATCAGCACGATTCAGATTTCGATGAGTTTAGTTCGCAGGACGATGACGATGAGCAAATCAACACGAACGGTGTTGGACGTAAGGGTATCGTCGAGAAGAGCAGCAGTAGCAGTCTTCTGCTCAATGGAAAGACGCAAAAACTAAATGGTCACCTCTATCAAAACCCAGCCGATATCACGGATAGTGCGAAGGATGGCAACAGGCAAAGTACTGGTAGTAATTCGCAAAACGCTCCTGCAGTTACGGTCGTTCTAAGCAGATGTAAGGCCTTGTACAGCTATTCACCAAAACTATATGACGAACTGGAATTGAATCCTGGTGATATCATTGAAGTTCATGCTAAACAAGAGGACGGTTGGTGGCTGGGCGCCTTACGCAATCAGGTTGGCATCTTTCCAGCGACTTATGTGGAGGAATTTGCCTGAGTTTAAACAACGACAGTGGACAAACGTTAATAATTCTCTCTTGAGATCGAAAAGAGTTATGGAACAAAGACATCTGACGTCAACTATGCGTTTAACCAGTTTTAAATCAATGCTGGACGTCTTTTAGTCGTGGCTACAACTAATACGTTTACATGTATAAAAAAGAGTTGAGTTACCGTCTTTCTAGTTTTACTGATTAGAGTCAAAAACAATGCAGCTTCCTTTTGACTGCCAAATAGAACATTTTTGTATAGATAAAGAAAAAAAATCAAGATTTTGAGCACTTAACGATGATAATCAGTCTGCGAATATAATTCGAACATTATTATTATTTCTTGTGTTGAAAAACTTGTTTTGTCTTTAAGTTTTATTCTTATGTTTACGTTAATGTTTAAGTTGCAATATTCTTATATTCTAGTTATGTATGATTAATGAACTTTTTACCATTTAAGTCTTATGCATAACCGTTACGCGAAAATAATTCTATGAAATATCATTACGAAGTAGTTGTTCATTAATTTGCCTAGAATTAATTTAACACAAAATATTCAGTTGATGTACAATAAAATCTTTTATTCGAAATACTAACTAGGGCTATTTATTGTTGTTCTATAATTTGAAGTTTGTATTTAAGACGAACTATTCAACGTGTTCGTGGTGTGTTTAGCTTTAAAAAACTTAACTATAAATTTAAAAATTGTCTTAACGTGCTTCATAAATGTTTAAATAAGAGATGGATAGCTTTTTCTGGATAACTTTGTAAAGTGTGTAGTATCTTTTAGAGGATTTCCAATACGAATTCAGATAATAACACAGTGTGACGAAATCGACAAAAAAAAAAACCAAACAAACTTTATAGAAATTCTTAAAGAGGGACATGTTGTGAGTCCATCGCACTTGGTCTGACCTCTCAATGTCGTCACAATTTTTTTTAACTCGTTTTTAAAGTTGAAGCGCTCGATTTTTGTTGCGCCGACGTTCATTGAATTTTTACAGCTATTTGCCTTGTTGGAAATGAAAAACGAATTCCACTTCTTTTCATTATATGCAGCATTATATCATTTAAATTTGTTGAAACGCTCATTCTTTTATGAAATTAAAGAAAAATTAAGGAATTTGCTTCGCTACACGCTTCATTTTGTATTTTATCGTATTTATTTTTATACAGCCTTATTCTACGTGAAATTCTACTGAAAAGAAGTGGAATTTGTTTTTCATTTCCTACCAGGCAAATAGCTGTAAAAATTCAATGAACGTCGGCGCAACAAAAATCGAACGCTTCAACTTTAAAAACGAATTAAAAAAAATTGTGACGACAATAAGAGGTCAGACCAAGTGCGATGGACTCACAACATGTCCCTCTTTAAGAATTTATATAAAGTTTAGTTGTGCTTTTTTAGTCGTCACAATGTGTTGTTTTCGAAATTGTATTCGTTTTTAATATTCCGCAGTTCAATTGTTTAAATTGCTCTCAGATTTCTCACAATCCCCGGAGTGTAATGTCAACTAGGAATGTGAAGAGAATTGACATTATTTTTTAGCATTTTACGTGTACGACTTCACTCTCCATATGACAAAAAGTTAATAGGTACGATAAGATGACTAGGCTTACTAAATGGGTGACCAAATGTAAATATGTTGATGCCTTAAAAAATTAAAAATTTCCATCGGGAATTCTATGTAATTAAAATCTAAGAGCCTTTTATTTACTCATAGTTAAATTTCTCAACTGTAGAATAAATCTAACTGGCAGTTAAAAATAACAACGATTGGAATAAGAGCCGTTTTTTATAAAAACTTAAACTTCTTTCTTTAGAAAATTGGAAACGAGGTTCCTATGACGACAACATATAAGTATGTTGGGACTGAATACATTATTCGCTCTGAATTTTTGGGCCTACCACGTTCATACATTATACGCACTCTGTATACTATACCAGAAACGGTTGGCACGGGTATATTGCACTTATAAAAGATTTCGATAAAATTTTTATTTCGATATAGTGTTTGGACTTTGCCATTATACGTGGAATATAATATCATTCAAATGTCCTCCACGGGAGTTTTTGCACTACTTAATCCTTTTGAGGTAATTTTCTATGATTTTTGTACACAACTCTGGCACTAGCTCGGCCATGACTTGATGAATGTTGATTTTTAATTGCTCAAGATTTTGATAGTTATTCACGTAAATACGATTCTTTGCGTAGCCCTACAAAAACAAAAAGTCCAGAGGAGTCGAATCGCACGATCTCGGAGGCCAATTGACATTTTCGTGAAATCTCGAAATAAGAATTTTCGTCCTGAAAATTTCTGTTGCAACGAAGCCCTAATTGGTGGTATTATGTGGCTTGTGGCCCAATCTTATTGAAGCCACATATAGTTCAGACAATATCTTCAGTTTCAGGTCCAAAAAATCTGTTAACATACGGCCATAGCGGTCAAAATTGACTATAGCTTCTAAGACTTCCCACCACGCTAAGAACATCTGGCTCATGTTCCACTTGATTGCTCCTTGTTTCCCACTAATATATCACCCCATTTCGAACCGAGGAAAACTTTACTGAATAGTTTTAACACCTGAAATCGTTGGTTGAAATAAAAATAAAATCTATACTAGGTACATTTCTTGGACAAGTAAAGGGAATTTTTAAATTTAGCGGGCTGTGTTAGTGCGATTTATTTATTATATAAGTTGCTAAACATATTCGTACGAAATCATTCTAAAAATAGATCTATCAGAGAGTAATAATGGATAACTGAATAGAATAATGTATTTTCTAATGATGTCTTTATATTTTGCAGCATTTATGGAACATTCCAGTATATAAAGTAACTATCATCGTATCTTGTAATTGCTCCCCAATAATTATGTAAACAGAATGCATTCGGGGCTCACTACCGTCCTCCATTAACATATTTGAATTTAAACTCATTTGAGAATGTAACTTGTCCATGCACTAGGGGTTTCGAAGTTTTATAAAACGGGCTTTCCGTAGCATTTTTTTTTTAATTTTTAAATAAATGTAATGGATAAATATTTATAGTTGCCTTAACGTGAGAGATCGAAACATGATAACCAGCTCCACTTTGCAAATTTGGTTCTTGTCAAGGATTCTTAAATAAACCTTCTATTCAAAATTGAACCGGACTGTGCAAATAAAATAACAACGGTTAATTATTCCCCAATATTTATTTTATTACCTTCAAAATAATCACCATCGGAGGCAAAACGTTGCCAAAACATATGCCAACGTTTTTTAAATTCTTGAAAGTATTTTTAGTAGGCCGATTTCAGAATGGCCTTTAGCTCCTCTGCGAATTCTCTTTGATAACTTCAATTGTCTCAAGATGTTTATCACGAAGCGACAATTTAAGTTTGGGGAGTAGGAAAACGGCACACGGGGCCAAATTTAGCGAATATGGTGCTTGTTGAACGATGTTGACCATATGTTTTTGGTCAAATAATCGCATACTATGCGTGATGTATGAGCTGATGCATTATCGTGGTGCAAAAACCACGAATTGTCCTTCCATAAAGCTGGCCTCCTTCCATAATTCTGGCGAATATTCTCGCCGAAATGCTTTAAAACACTCAAATAATATTGAGTGTTGATCGATTGACCTTGGAAAGAGAATTCCAAGAGAACGACACCTTGAAAATCGAAGAAAGTAGTCAACATCACCTTAATTTTTGAACGACTTTGTTGTGGTTTTTTGGGTTTCGGCTCATCTGATTGGCGCTACTCTGCATATTGTATGCTAAAATTACGTATCGTCCATTAAAAACATCTCCTGAGCGACAGTTTTTCGAAACTCTTTTTGAAGGAAATTTAGCGATTTTGGCACAAGTCACGCTGCAACCCATTGCATGCCTAAAACATCATGTAAAATGATGTGCGTGATCACTAGACAGCGGAAAATATGAAATTTCATATTTGTACTGAATGACCGTAAAACAATTTCGATGACACAGATATGCGTCCCGTCAAATTCTCTCTTGAAAATCATAACATAATATTTGCATATTTTGCATATTGCATAAAAAATGCATATGCGCATTTTTAGTGCATATGCAAATAAAAATTGCATATTTGCATATAATATACATATGCAAAATGTATGCAAGTCCATTTAACCACAACTGCATGTGTTTGTGAACCAACAAAAATTTCTATCATAGGAATGGGCGTATGCAGGTGGTGCAGGGAAAATGCCCCCCTTTCCCCCAGCTTTGCATTTTTAGAAATCCTGCGGACACCGATGATTAT
Organism: Pherbina coryleti; assembly: GCA_943735915.1. NCBI lineage: Eukaryota > Metazoa > Arthropoda > Insecta > Diptera > Sciomyzidae > Pherbina > Pherbina coryleti. Next base: position 10,853,261 of record OX030951.1, read on the forward strand.
AGGTAAATTGAGTCAACCGAAGCTGAGTTCTTCAGAAATAAAATCAACCGATGGTCGAAGATTATTGTTGTTGTTACAATAATTCGGGCAAAGCGATGGCAAGAGTTCAAGGCTGCTTTTAGAATACTGAAATCCGGTGTTATTTTTTGGCCCATCTTGCTTCTTTTTCAAGATATGGCGTTCTTTCTAATTTTTTAAGGTTATTATTTTGACCGATCCCTCTACCTGTGCATCTCGATTTCGAGACTCCCTTTAGATAACCCAAAATCACTGTCATTTTTGGTCTATCTTGCTTCGTTTTCGAGTTATGCTTTTTCAAATTATTTAAGTTTAAATTACATTATCGACTCTCTTTACTTGTGAGCCCCTCAGAAAACTGAAAACGACTGCTGAAAATTTTTCGATGCAGTTTGATGGTGCACTAGGTGTGCTCGCTATGATTTCCCGTTACTTTTACTTCAGTGTCGTTCTATGGTTTGATATTTTATTTCATATTAAAACCTTCAAAATACAACGACACTAATGAAAAGCTTTTAAAATATGCAATTCTTGTTTTGTTGGCTTTGCTTCATACAAAACATTTTTGTTCGATGTCATGGCTACACTGAAACTACACCAACATGGTGTATACTATTCAAGTACTGTGAATAGAATGTCCTGTGCAGCTCTTTATTACCAACACATATAAATAGTGGCTCCCGGAATTTACGCCCGATGAACTTACGCCCGAAAGAAGAAATGGAAAAAAAGCCCGATTTTCGCGATTCGATGCGCGAATTTAAAATGGCAATTGAGCCCGAAAGAAGGAAATTACGCCCGAATGGTTTGGAAATTAAGCCTAAAAAAAAATGGAAATTATGCCCGAAATTTTCAGCAGTGTTTCGGGCTTTATTTCCAAATTTTTCGGGCCCAATTTTCGTGATCCAGATTCAATATACGACTATCAAAATATTAAACAACAGATTTGAGTAGTAAATTAAGGCTCTCCGCAAAATCACCCAAAGAAAAATCGCCAAAAAAAAAAATTATGAAAAATCATCCAATTTTCTTGCATACGAATTTCATATGAAAAAACACCCAAAAATTGCATTCGTGATTTTTCGTTTTTTTTTTATGATCTTTCGTTTTCAATCTATATCTATATCTATACTTCTATATCTATATCTTCTATACTATTATATAAAATGAAAGTGAATATTTTTTGTGTCCGCAAAACTCCAAAAGTACTGGTCAGATTTTTTTGAAATAAGTTTTAAAATATCACATTTGTGCTACAAAAGGTTCATTGGTTATTTTCTTTACGAAATTTCAATAATAAGTATCTTTAATGAAAGTGTAAAGTTTTTTAAAAAATCATCCAGAATGGCATGCGTTGCTTGATCGTTAGCTTTTCATGCGTTTGTGCTGCGAGAGCCTCAATAAACTGCATGTTGCTCTCTACTATACTCTTTTTGTTCTCAGCAAGCACAAAACAACAAAACAAACAAACAAATACATATTATACATACACACTTTGCTGCGCTTAAAGCTAATTGGATCGAAGTTCATTCTAATATGTTCAAAGTAGTTTTATTGTGGAGAATTAATCTAACACAGTTTTATTAAAAGGGGATTCACTGACCACCTTTAGCATGTTAAGGATTTTTTTTATGAGAATGAGATTCAATCCGACTTGATGTATGTATGTACGTATGTTTATTTGTTTCGCTGCATGCAACTTTTCTACACATGTTTTGACGGTGGTTTTCCTGTAATTTATAAATGAACAAAAGGAACAAAGGGCTGACTTTTTACTTTACAGAATTGGCATTGTGTGATTCAATAAGTTTTTTTATAAATAAACAAGAGACGGGTATAGGAAAAGGGGTTATGGCTTGGACCACACAAGTCAAATTTTCGATACTGAATAGCTTTGGAACTAAACGTCGCATGACAATAAAACTCAGTATGAAGTTACTAATTGCCAGTCTTTCTACTGGAAAACTGGTATGTGCATTGGGAAAGGGTGGGTGGCCCGATTCTCTATACAGAATAGCTATGGAAGCTAAAATCACAGGACATTGAAACTCATAATGTAATTGCCACCTGGGAGTGATGTTCTGCTACTGGGAAACTGTAACAGGCAGTGGAACATAAGCGTGGTGTCAGACTAAGGGACTAATAAAAGTTTTGAATGTACTTATTATTTCCAATATACTTGCCGGGTGCAGCAACGCGCGCCGGGTATCGCTAATATTAAATAAGAAACGTCAATCAGTTCTTAAAGATAACGGTATTTAAAGTAAAAGCAGCAGTTCTTCTTTTGTTTTTCTTTTGTATTTGCTTGAGTTTGCTTGGTTAAATCAAAGGAAATATTTAGTACCGCGCCCGCGCATCGCGACGCGGCGGATCGCGCGTAGTGCGACGGATCGCACGCGCCACCTGTCGCCCCACCCTGCTCCCCCCAACCACCTCCGCCGTCATTTTTTCTTTTTGAAATTTTTTGATAAACAAAGAAACTTGTTGTTTTGAAAAAGAATCAGTATTTTTCCCTTGTACGCAATGTTTTTATATATTTTTAAGTATGAGATTATATAAAATTAAAATGAATTAAATTTTTAAATTTAACGAACTTCCTACACAATTAAGATTGATTAGTAACATAGTAGTGCAATTTAAAAATCAGCTTACCCAGTACCCTTTATCGTGCAATAATAGTTATTATTTGTTATAGTATTAACCCACTTTAGAACTCAAGGCCTCATATATCAGCGCTTCTGCAATGTGTTTTCTTGTAATCTTCAATGATTCGATGCAATATTTTTGAAATAAAATTGGGAAGGAGCTTGCAGAGAACAAGTTTGGAAACGCTGATCTACATAACAGTAATAAAAATTAATTAATATTTCGCAACTTTTTATTAAACAAAAATTCGGGCGTTTTTTCCTTATTTTAATTTGGTAAAAATTCCCGTTTTCTTTTTTGGGCCTAAGTTCCAATTTTTTTTCGGGTCTTTCTTCCATTTCAAATATTTGGAAAAAAAACCCGACATTTTTTGGCACAAACACCCAAAAACATGTCAAAATCACCCGAAATTTGGGGCATTTTTTCCTAGGAATTAATGCCCGATTTTGTGTGGAGAATTTCGGGCTTTTTTACCATTTTTTTTTCGGGCGTAAGTTCATCGGGCGTAAATTCCGGGAGCCATAAATAGTATGTATTATATGTGTATAAATTCCTTACATGTGTTTCAGGTTGTACAATCATTAAATTTGAATGAAGCAGTGGTAGTAAAAACTGCACAAGAGTTATTGCAAAATTCACTTTTATATAGGAGTTTAATTTTTATCTAAACCAAAATTTTAAATAAAACTTCGGTGGATTACCTGGAGTAATATAAAAATATTTTTTCTAAAAAGCGACAAAATTTTGCCGACGACAACTTGGAAAGTTTTAATAATTTATAGTAATATATATATGTTACCTTTAAGGCATGTTCCTACTTGACACGCTCGGTATTCGAGTGGAAATTTAAAATTGTTTTACAGGAAAACGGTAAGAGATAATTTAACATTTTTTGGGGTGAATAAATACACTAAAAACTTATTTACAAAAAATTTATTATTTATTTTTAACATTTTTTATGTATGAAACTTTAAGTTAAATTTACGTGTCGATATCGAAAAGAGCTGCTCACCATAATAACTTAAGTTTTAACTTTAAGTTTTCTTTGACCTAGAAAAAAAAGAAAAGAATTCACAAATAATATGAGTATGGTTATAGTATGATCTAAAATTTCAAAGTTTGGTCAAAAACAAAAAAATTTATGAAGATTGAAAACAAAAATCGTAAAAAACTCAAGTTTTTGTCTGGATTTTGTGCAAAAAAATAATAAAAATATTTGTAATATTTTAGTTCACATGGAAACTTCACATATAAAATATTATACATAAGAAATGTTAAAAATTAATAAAAATTTTTTTTGTAAATAATATTTTAGTGAATTTATTCAAACCAAAAAAATTTTTTTATTATCTCTTACCGTTTTCCTGTTAAAATTTTTTTAAATTTTCACTCGAATACCGAGCGCGCCAAGTAGTGACATGCCTTAATAAAACGTTAATAAAATAATTTTTTTAATTTTTAACATTCTCTTTTTCAAGAAACATTTAAAATATATAATTTAATTTTATATCAGAAAATTTTTAAGACTTTATAAGCAAAAATATGCAGCATATTTCTTGCATGTGTAGAAAATATGCAGCATATTTCTTGCATATGCTTTTGCATATTTTTTGCATAAAAATTGCATATCATAGATATGGAGTAAAAAATGCATTCAAGAATTTAAAATTAGTACAAATCCAAAATTTGACTGCAATCAGACTTCAAATAAATTTTGCATATAATTCCGCTGTCTAGTGATCACACAATGATTTTCGAGCACGATTTTCTTTACTTTCTTGACATCATCGTTTATTGATGTTGCTAGACGGAGAGGGTGAGGCAAGTTGTCAACTAATGTACGAACCTCTTTAAACGCAATTCTGCGTACAAACTTCCTTGACACCCCATAGTTTTTCTGCAACATTTTCAATGCATCCGGACAAGAAATTCCGTTGGGAAAACACAATTTCAAACACAATCTTTTCCCAATTTTTTTTTTTTTATATTATGAAATTCGCAGGTCGTCATATGCCCATATTACACGATGTCCGTTTGTCCAGAGTACGCTAGGGTGTTAATAAAACCTGTACGCTAACAGTGTTAATAAAAAAATTTTATAAGGGCCTCAGACGCTACGACTTTTCATACTACCTAGTTGTATGACTCAGTCATCCGTTCTCAACATAAAAAAAAAAAAAATAAATAACTGGCCATTTCAGCCCTTGAAATGACTTTGACCTAGCTTCTTCGTTCTCATCATACGTTACGACTGTTTCATACTACTTTTCATCAGACTTCAGTAAACGTACAGTTTTTACCTCAAAAAAGTCCTTATCCTTTGATTATTCTACTTGCATGCTTTACAAAATGCGAATGATGAATGAAACAAGCGTGAAGTCGTATGACTTGCCCTCACACACTCAGACTTTTACATAGTTGAATAAATAAGGTTGTCTCGTGGCTGATCGTACTCTCTTTTCAGTACCCAAATCAATGAAAAGCAACAACAACAACTTCAACGGCTTTTCATGTTATTAATTTTCGTTTTCAGATTTTGTATGAGCTGAAAACTTCGATTTGACATTTATGGGAACTCGCTCTCACCCATGCGACAACCTTATTATTCAACCATTGACTTTTACTTCCAATTGAGAAAAAATCAAATTATTTTGATTTTCATACGACCTGGGTGTACGACTTGAGTTTCTTATACTACTTGCCCTCACACACCTGCCCTGAGGCTTAGCTTTATGACAACTTTTGTTTCATTCACCCAGTTCGGTTCAATTTTGAACAGAAGGTGTTCTTATGTGTTTCTAATATTCAACCTTGGACGAAGGTCTCTATGCAGCTCTTAGGTTATGAGGCAAGGCAAATTTTCCATAACTTCCTTGAATAAAAAAAGTAGTAAGAAGGTATCTACGCCAGGTGTTCTATGTTTTTGAGTTTTTTGATTATTTTGTATACCAAGTAAACATATTTTTGTAACTAAGCAGAAATGCAGGTATAAATAAATATCTTGTTATTCATATGTAGCGAACTCACTTCCTCGTTTAAGTCAGTCAAAGGACCATGTCATGAGACTTAATTAACCTAAATAACTAAACAATATTTAAATCAAGATTTGGCTCATAAACCTAACCATATAACTCCTCACAATCTGGAAATATTTCCACACATATTTTTTATGTGTTATGAAAATATTTCCAGACAACAATCTGGAAATATTTCCACGCATATTTTTTAAAAGAAACCAAAATTTAAATTTCCTCTTTATGCATGCTTAACAAAAGATCTTTTAAATTGGGGATAATATATATATTTTATAGTATACAATAACTTTTTCACTACAATTGATTACTTAAGAAGATTTCTTCACTTAACTGTAAAAAAAAATCCGCGTACAATTCCGAGGAATAAATAATAAACATAAAGAAAAATTAACAAAATATCCTTGTAGCTCCATAGCTTAAGATTGGGCATCATTTTCTAGACCTCATGGCTTTCGGCCTTCTCCAGACTGCGCAGTTTCTGGTACATGTTGATGTAGTGCGTTTGCAGTTGTTTCTGATAGCTGAGCACCTTTTCACGTTCTTCGCACCATTGCAGTTTCTCCATTTCAAAATTTTCGCGCACATCATCCAATTGTTTGCGCAGCTTTGCAATCTCCTCCGCATAGTTGGAGGACTCTTCGATGAGAGTGTCTAGCGTAGAGCCCTCAATGTGTTGAGCGCTGTAGGCTGACTTAAGCGAGAGTGGCTTAACATTAACAGCAACATCGGGTAGATTTTGAGAGCCATAGACGAACTTCTGTATGTCGGCGGACATTTTGGCCAAACGTTGTTCCGCCGTTGCCAACACCAACTCCTTCTCATCCTCCTCGCTGCTGCTGCAGCTGCTACTCTGCGCCAAGGCTGGCGCTATTTTCAAGCAATTCATGATAATCTCCAGATTGGTATCATCGATGACTTTCTCTTGCGGCATGTGATCGCTATGCAGCACATGACGGCGCGTACGTGTGCAGATATCTGTCAAATTGTCCAGTTGTTGCTTGAGTCGCGTAAACTTGCCCGATGGTTCTTCACCATATTCATGATAGATGGCCAGATCGGATAGTTCCTTGCGCAGTTTGGCCAGCTCATTGGTGAGCGCCAATATGACTTGATCCTTGAGTATTATTATCTTATTCAATTGTTTGAGTTCCGTTTCGGTTTCTCGTTGGCTTTTGGCGCGTAGCAATTGCTCGTCGTCGCGTTGTTGTTGAGCTATTTTATTGTTCTCCTGTAGACTTTGGTAAATTTGGCTTTCGGCATTTGTGTTCTCATGCTTGAGATGGACCAGAGCATGCTCCTTCATGGTGATCTCGACCTGTGCGATGAATGCAAAGAGAATTAAGAGATTAAAAATTAAGCAGGGAAGTTGAGGAGGGAGTGTGTTGCACTTACATTTGCCTCCTTGAGTTGTGTTTTTAATAAAGCTATCTCGCCATTGCGTTCGCACACCTTCCATTCGCTCTCCTCAAGTTGTGCTTTTAAGCTGCCTATTGCGCATTGCGCCTCGTTCAGCTGCACCTCTAGAAAAGCTGAGCGATCCTTGAGATTGCTCTCTGAGCTTTTGAGGCAGGTGTTGTTACTTCTAAATATTGAAGGAGTAAAGTATTTACTTTGCTATATTTTAAGTGAAATCCCTCTCACCTTAGTACATCGTTTTCATTTTTAAGATCTGCCAACTGTTCCTTGATCTTGCAGCTACTATCCGTTAGACGTAGCTTGTTCTGTTTGAACTGAAACTGTTGCATGGCCAACATTTGCTCCATTTTCTTGAGTTTTAGCTGAAATTCACGCTGCTGTCCTTCATAGTAGATTTTCAGCCGTTTTGTTTCGTTCTCCCAGAAAGCCTCTTTATCCTGTTTCATCGAATTAAACAAAGAGAATGAAGAAGTTTTAAGAGTTTTCAAATAAATCAATTTAAGTCTAACCAATTTTCTCTTTTATAAATATTTAAAATAATAATTTTGCTCTCAATAGAAACCTTTTGAACTTTGAAAATTACTTTCTCATTATGTTCCATCGCTTGGCGCAGATACGATAGCTCCGAGTCACGATCCTTGAGTGCTGCTTCCAGATCCGAAATGCCCGAATCGGATGGTGAGGGTGTCATGTCGCATTGCTCGCTTAGCATGTACTTGTTATTGCAGTTATTGTTGTTGCTGCTGCTGTTGTTGTTGCTACTGCTGCTCATGATGTTGTTAATGTTCATCATGTTGTTGCAATTTGATTTGCTGCAAAAAAAAAAAAGAAAAACAAACTCATTTAATTTTATATAGCTAAGCACAGATATGTGTACACATATGTTTATAAATATTTATTTCTTAATTGTTGCCTACTTACAGCGTGCTACTTTGGCTGGTTGCATCCGAATCTGGTGTATGTCGAATTGATTCCATGCTATCGTTGATTTTCAACGATCTGGAACCGCGTCGACGCGCCATTAGGCTGTTGCAATAGCTGCTGCTTGAGTAAACGCCAACACCACCAACACCAACACCACCGATACCGCCGCCACCATGCCTCAAATCGGTCGTGCCTGACGTTAAAGATAGAGTTGTTAAAATTGTTGTTTAAAACAATGTTTTTGTTCAATAATTAATTTAAAAACTAATTGTTGCGTGGATTTCATGGTGGCCAACGTTATAGCATGAGCCCAAAATTGCAAAAATAATTTGGTAATACTTGAAAAATTCGTTAATTGATTTTTGGCTATTTCCTAATATAACAAATTTGAATTTTTAATTTTGAGGAATTACCTAATAATGGTAAGAAAAACTAAGCGAATGGAATAACACCAAGTAATATTTTCAGTGAAAAATATCGGTTTCGTATTATTCGAAGTAAGTAGTTGTTAAGATTAAAAGAAATTCGACGGAAATTTTATAATGACTTAGACGGAAATTCACTTGAGTAAATTTTTCTTAAGGAAAAACTTTTTAAAGATCAAAAAACTTTATACATTTCAAAGTAAACTTTCGACACTTAAAATTTAACTTTGCCATCTTATAATGGATGGAAAAATACTCAAAAATTTATCTTCGTTTTGTAAAACTCTTTAGGGGAGAAATTTGCATGTGCAGGTAGAAAAAGAATTGTAAGTTTTGAGGATCATAGATAATCGTTCTTGGGGATAATTAACGGGCAATTAGTAGGTCCGTAATTCTTTTTTTTTTTATAATAACAAACAAAAAGAGTCGCAATAGATCTATAGGCTCCTAAGCAAGCACCATAACCAATAAGATCGAAAAATCCTGTGCTTAAAAGCCTTACGGGTCTTTAAAAGTTAGAACCTTTTGCAACTAATATAAAAGAAAAAATATTAAATTTATCCAAAAACTTCTTTAATTTATCCAAAAAGCGAGTAACTTTTGCACCAATAACGCATTTGCTTAAATCGATTACGTAAATATTTAAAATTTATTTAAATACTTTTTTAATTAAATAAAATATTAAAATATTTAAACAGAATTAATATAAACTATATTAAAATCATACACGAATTTTTTTAAATATCTTTCAAATATTTACTTTTTGAAAATAAAACTATCGCATTTAAAGAAAATTTATATAAAAATATTGAAATTAAAAAACGACATATTTAAATATTTCTCACGAGCTGCGTCCATCAAATGCCATTTGCTTGTATATTTTATTTCCTTTTTTACTTTTGTTGTTCTCAAATTTATACTATTTTTGACAGTTGTTCTATTATTATGGCAACAAATGTCAAATATAGTATAAATTAGAGAAGGAAAACGTAAAAAAAAAAAAATAAAAAGCAAAATATGCAGTCAAATAACAATCGGTGCAAGTCATTCCTGAGAAAATGGCCGGTTGTCACTCTAACCTTACATAATATTATGCGATCACCAAAAGCACTCACAAAGAATGTTGGCCAAACATCCAGGCTATATTATCTTCATAGCAAAAAGCAAATGAGAACTATAAGAAACCGAAAGCAAGAATCAGAACAGAGTGCGATGTTATTGCTGCTTGTCGGCTATTTCAGCTGTATGGAATATGTGTGTGGTATAAATAAAATTTAAATACGGGGAAAAAACGAGTTGTAAGGAAAATATTTGATTTATCCACGTATATATTTAAATAAAATTTATACTCAGGCGTGGATAATGTTAATATGCGTAATTTCCCTTAGAGTTCTTGGGCAACAGATATTATTTTATGGGTTTTTCTTACACGCAGTTAAACGTAAGGTAAAAATGGGTGAAATATATAATATATTGTGGAGCTGATTAAGATATTTTCTCAGTGAGACAAAAATACTATTAAGACTCCTTAAACTACACCACATCCTTTAAGAAAAGAGGTTTTAAAAAAAAAACAGAACCAAAAACAAAAAAAAAAAAATATTAGAAAATTATATTTCGAACCATGGTTGAATAAATAAGGTTGTCGCATGGGTGAGAGCGAGTTCCCATAAATGTCAAATCGAAGTTTTCAGCTCATACAAAATCTGAAAACGAAAATTAATAACATGAAAAGCCGTTGAAGTTGATGTTGTTGCTTTTCATTGATTTTGACAATTATGGGTACTGAGAAGAGAGTACGATCAGCCACGAGACAACCTTATTTGTTCAACTATGTTTCGAACAGAAAGAGAAACAACTTAAATGATTTTTTACTTTTGAGAAGATTTGTGTTATTTTTTGTCCGAAATTTCATTTTTTTTTTTAAATTTTTACAATTTTTTTTTTTTTTTTTGACATATAAAAAGTTGAATTTGATTCGAAAGAACTTGCATTTTAAAACAAAAGGTTGCATATGAAGTAAAAAACCTGTGTATGTGGAAGAGGGAATTTTTTGTAAAGTAATATTAATTCTAATACAACAAAATGTAATATTTTTAGTATATATACGATGAGTTTATCTCGAGAATTTGATATAATTTAACAATTCCAAGGTCGGGTTTTTTAAACGCCACTTTTAAAGTCTAGAACAAGATGCACCTACAAACAATACCGCAATAATGTCGACCTTATAATTAATAAAGAGACTGTTTTCCATATGTTTAAGTCAACCTTTTTACAATAAAAGTATTCATTTGTAAATCTTCAAAATATTGCCTTTGTTTTGGAGAAGGCGCTGTTAGAGATAAAAAAAGAAGTTTGCTGTATTGTAGACGCATCCGCAGGTTTTGACGTGGCAGCTTATCTTTGTCCTTGTCCTTATTATAGTCCCTATTCTTTCTTTTGTTCCCAAACTAATTCTCATCCTTATCCTTATTTTTATATTTGTCTCAATAATTTTCCTACTTCTTCTCCAAACTCTTGATTTAATTCATGCCCGAATTCCTAACCTTGCCCTCGTTCGAATACCTTTCCTGCTTCTTGTCTCACTTCTTTTCCCAATATTTGCTCTAAATCTGGCCATAAGTTTATCCAAACCCTTGTTCTGTTCCTTATCCCATTTTTTGTAACTATCCTTTTTCCACTATTATCCTAAATATTATTTTAGCTTTTTTCGTATCTGTGTCCATTTTACAATCCTTGTCTAAATTCTTGTCCTATTCATTGGCCTCTTGAGTAGAACTTCTTGAGTATCTTATTCCTGGTTATAATCTTAGACCAAATCCTTGCCTGCATCCTTTTTCTAATCCGTGTCCTTATCCTTATCGAAATCTTTGTCCTAGTACTTGTACTTTTTTAACTTTAATATAATTTTTTTAATTTTTATTTTGATTTTTGCTTTTGCTATTGCATTTGGTGCATTTATGGTACTTTAAGGGGTTCCCTAATAGGCCTCTTGACGCCATTAATTTCATTTTTATTTTGAGATTTACTGTCATTTCATAGTCGCATAATTCCATGCAATGTTATTTTTATTGTTGTTGCATTTTGTTGCCGGCTATGTTGCCAGAAAAGCACGATAAATAGTACTTATGGTATTTTTCAACGATTGTGGGATGTGGTAATTCCCATGGTATTTAGTGGTAAAAATCTCTCGCGTGGGAAAAAATACCACCTGTGAGATATTTACCACGCGTGGGAAAAGAAATAACTCAAATTACCACAAAATACCTCAAATTCCATACAATACCTCAAATTACCACAAAATACCACAATACCTCAAAAGAAAATTTGAGGGATTTTGTGGTATTTTGTGGTAATTTGAGGTATTGTGGTATTTTATGGTAATTTGAGGTATTTTATGGTATTTTGAGGTATTTTAGCGAGTGTGGTAATTGGTGGGAATTAAGTGTGAGAAAAAGAGAATTTTGATGGTAATTTCTTCTGGATACACTGGTTGCAGGTACTATTTATTACTTCCTTAACACTTAACTGCGTTTTTAGTTTTGAAAATTTTTTTTTTTTAAAAGTTTTTTTAAAAAAGTGGTTGTATCTATAAAGATACAATATGAATTTACCCACATCTTAAATCCCTATTAAAATATATCAAAATAAAAGAAATGTGTTATGAAATTTTTATTAATTCATTTATTTTAAAAAGTTAAAATTATCAAAAGCTGCAGGGAGTGCACACTGTATCTTTAAAGAAACAACCAACTAAAGTGACCCAGTGAGGTGCCAAATGATCGAAATTTTCGCGAACCACTTAAAATCACTAAAGGACATATTTTGAAAGCAGTCAGTATTTTTTCCTAACCAAAATTATTTATCTGTTCCTAGAAGTTAAACTGTTAAAAATAGTGTTTATTTAATTTAAAAAAAATTTTTTTTTTGACTTTGTACATAATTTTTTAAAAATTATGTGAAATAGAAGTAAAAACTATTTTTTTTGCTTAAGACTTATAATATTCTAAATAATATAGAACCGATTTGAAAAAAATCAAACCAAAAATGTAGCCGTAGGAATTTTTTGAATGGTTGTATCTTTAAAGATACACGGTGCATTTAAGGGTTAAAATAAAATTTTTCTAAGCACTTGTACTTAGCGAGTAATAATTTCATGCAACAATATTGCAGGTGGTGGCCGTGGCGCAGTGGGTAGATTGCGTGACCCTTACGCCAGAGAACCCTGCTTCAATTCCATCTGAAGCAGAAGGTTTTTTCAATTAAATAAATTTTTCTGTTCGGCCGCCACCTCTCTGCATACAATGGCAAACCTCAGAGAGTAAATAATGCCATGTAAAGCTTCTTGAGAACATGCATATTAGCCGTTCGGAGTCGGCATAAAACTAGTAGGTCAAGTTCTCGATCAATTGTGTTAAAACATTTAATAACACGCACAACACAATTTGATCATAAGAAGTTCGGACAAAGTCCTTTCAAGGGCTGAACTGGCCAGTTTATTTTAATTTTATATAGCATTTTTGTTGTAAAAGCTGCTACCTGCGTGACCTGACGACGTAATTATTTATTTTTTTATTTTTGTCGTAAGGTCAAGTATAAATCCTTCATTTTGTTTTTAAACATTTGCCATGCTGCATATATTCAACGAGTTGTGTTTCCATGCAACGCCGTTGCATGATTGATTTATTTTCGACCCTGTAGCGGTTCTGTCCAGTGCCTTATGACGTCAATAATTTTTCGTTTATTTTTGTCATGCGGGCCAAGAAGCATAATTTACTGGCGTGTAATATTTTTCACCGTAGTACCTTTGCTAAGCTCGTCATAATTGTATGTACCAAATTTAAGGTTTCGTTGCTTACTCAGCTCCCTTCGCAACCCGATGGCGTCTTTAATTTTTTTTTTTTTATTTTTGTCATAAAGTCACGGAATTAACCTTTAATGTCGTTTTCTTACTTTTATCAGAGAACTTATACTCATTTAGTAACAATTCCATGCAACGCCGATGCATTGGTAACCTGCTCGGAAAAAACGTAATGTTGTCACGTCAAAGCAAGACAACGTTTTGATAAGACAATAGTCGAAAATAAATTACTAATGTTATTACATCTGATTGTCGCGGATTTTTTTTCAAATCGAATTAAAATTAAAATAATTTTTAAACAAAATTCCATGAGGTGCAAAATTGTCGAATGAAGAGCTTGACATACTGACAATTTTTAAAATTTTGAACGAATAAATAGAAATCGATGCGTAGTTTGAAATTTTTTACGGAACCCCAATAATTATAATGCTTTAAAGCCAGTTGGTAGAAAACTGTCAAACATATTGCTGTCTGAAGATAATAATCAGAAAATGTTCGAGCTCGATCAAGTCCTGCACAGACTTCGCCACCGCCATGCACATTTAAGTGTCAATGGCAAGATTGAAGTATAAGAAAGCAGTCTCCTTCCATTTGTTGAGGCAAACAGGGAAGTGACACTAATTTTCCAATTGTGTAACGCTCGCAATCATCTAAGCAAAATTAAGGGGGCAGACCCAGTTAGAACTTTAAAACTTTATAAATTTCTAAAAGTAAAATATTTAAAAGGTATTCTCTGAAGATTTCAGACAGATCGGAGTGTTATTTATGGAATTAAATAACTTTGGATAAAGCTGTCCTCAATGCAGCGTTTTTCTCAAAACCATGTTTTCGAAGTCGGTGATCACTGTAACTTGAAAACGGCTTAACCAATTGGTTTGAAATTTTGTCCTCTGGAAGAACGAAGATTTTTTTGTTTGGATGATTATTCCATCCGGAGCATTATGTCATTAACTAATGATTACTTCTCTTTTTTTATTTCAAATGATCCAGTGACGAACTGCAATGATCACAGCTAAAACTTTTTTTTTTGCCTCCCTAAAAACTAAACAAATATTTTTTTGCAACTATACAATTATTCGACTTACTGCCAAATCTCAAATTAGATCCCTGCACTGGCGCCAAAGAGGGCGTCGAACCATAACGATCGCCAACAACATCGCAGTAACGAGTTGGTATGCTGTAGTCGGGTTCAAATGGTATTGGCTTAAAGGCAATCGGACGCAAAAGATTTGTGGCCTGGAAAATAAAAAAGAGAGATTTAAAAAAGTTGAATTTGTAAAGAAAAAAAAAAGGTAAAAAATCGAGGACACGCACCTGATCCAGTTTTTCTGCGGTATGTAAATGTTCTAAGCCGCTAGCGCTGCGTTGTTGTTGTTGCTGCGACTTTTGTTGTTGTGGCTGTGCCTGTTGCTGATGGTTTTTTTTAAGTTTGCTGTTGCTATCGGCAATGTACTCATTGATATTCAGCCGATCGTTCAAATCGCAGATACTACTGCGACTTCCGCATCCGGTTGCTATTGTTGTGGGAGTGGGCCTGCGCTGCTGCAAATGTTGTTGTTGTTGTTGTTGCTGTTGATGTTGTTGTTGCTGTTGATGTTGTTGCTGCTGTTGTTGTAGCTGTGCTGAATATTGTTGCTGGTATGCGGCATGACATTGCAGTGACGGCAGCTGTTGTTGTTGCTGCGTATGCGGATACGATGGAGGGCGTGTTTGAGGTTGCGTATATATTTGCTGCGGCTGTTGTTGTTGTTGTTGTTGTTGATGCTGCTGCTGTTGTTGCTGTTGTGTGTGCTGCTGCTGTTGTGTTTGCTGCTGCTGTTGTGGCTGTTGTGTATGTTGCGGCTGTTGTTGCTGCTGTTGCAGCTGCTGTTGTGTTTGTTGTTGCAGTGATGTTAACATTGCGGTCGAAGTTGGCAATGATTGCAACTCAGCTTTCTGATTACGACTGATTTCAAACATTTGGCGTATGTTTTGAAATTTGCTGCGTCCCTGCTGCACATAATCCTCCAGATTGCTATGGCTGCCAAACTTATTGCGCAGCCGCTTCTGTTCATTGCGTGACTTAAGTGTGCCTGTGTGACCCGCCTGCATGATGGGCAATCCGAGCGTGTTCTTCGATAACAGCGAGTTGGCATTCTCAAGCGAAGCGGAACGTGTGTGGCCCCGTTTTGATGGAATGGGCGAGGGCGTCACCTGTGCAGGCATTGCATGGTGTGAAATGCTCGTTGCAGGCTTGGCAGCGGGCTGCGCTGCATTAGCAACAATTGCACAGGCACTCATTTCTGGAGCAAATTTTAAGCTGAGATATATTTAACTGCAAAAAAAGAAAAGAGATGTTGAAGTTAAAATACCTGACTAGAAAAAAAAACTGTTACAAATTATTGTCTTTGTTTGCTAGAAATTAAGTTGAGAATTATAAAAAAAAAAATAGGAGTGTGGCCACCACCCACGGTAGAAGTGAAACTTGAACCCAAAAAAGTTGATTTTTAAGTGGTTAATTGATTTACTCTTTTTACTCTTTAATATAGTCTTACTAAAAAAGCCCAATTTCATATAATGATAATAGTAAATTAAATCTGTTTTAATACAATTTCAAAAAGTTATTGTTAATAAGACAAATAAGAACAACTTCAGAGTTATACAATCACACCAAACCTATCATACCATATCATACCATACCGTACCATCATTCCATGATCATCATACCACCATACCATACCATCACACCAAACCTATCATACCATATCATACCATACCATACCATCATTCCATGATCATCATACCACCATACCATACCATCATACCATACTATTATCCTATGCCGTCATACTGTATCAGAAAAGTATGATATGTAGAATTTTGAATCAAAAATATAAAGATAAAAAGAAAATAAATGCAATACAGAAATATATTCTGTGTACTCTTTATTTCTTGGTGAGCACACTGTTTTTTAAACAGGCATCACTGCAATCTGCTCTTCTGCGCTTTATCAAAGAGTGTGCAACCAGCCGAATGTTGTACAGTACTGTTGTGCTTTACAACTCTGTTACTTAGCAGCAGTCAGTATTTGTCTTTTTGTTTAAGGTTGATGTTTTCAATATGAATATCAAAGACATGCTCCATATGCGGCGAATTTTTTTGGCAATATTATAATTACTCAATGTATGAACCATGCAGTTGAAAAGCAACTGTGTCCATACTTTATTATAATTATTTAATTCTGCTTAACACTATGTGAAAAACACGCCGAAAAGTTTCACGGCGAAATGTTTCATCGGCGAATTGATTCATTGGTTTTACTCCCTATCGCGGCTAAAGAAGTTTTCAACCTCTTATATTTTCAAACTACCTGCTGAGCTCTTCAAGAACGGCGGCGAGCTCTATTTAAATGCATTCGTAAGCTTCTGTGCAGAATATGATCAAAAGAATGCACTCCAAACGATGGTAATCTCAGTGTGCTCTGCTCAATCCACAATAGCTACCGTGGGATAAGCCTCCCTAATGTCACATACAAGGTAGCGTATTATGTGGAAGACTGAACGATCATCGGTAACCAGCTCCATAAAACCAGCACCGTAAAACAGTCCAATTCCACCATGTCTGAGTTTCGTATTCTTGCAAAGCTCATCCGTCTTTGTAGAATAACACCAAATCGGCCATCTGGAAACGCTGTCAACTATGCGTCAATGGCGAGTACAATAGAAAATCAACTTTTTGTAAGTTTGCAATGTTTGGTGTAAAATAACGTGACATTTTTCTTCCGAATTGTCTCTTACTTAGTGACAATATTCTATTTTCTTTCATCCTATTACTTCTTACGGCTAGAACTAATCTCAAAGGTTGTTAAATCACAGACGTTTTCACACAATTTTACACCTTTAAAAAGTCAATAAAATAAAAAAAAAAAGAATCAATGGAATGTTCCATTTATTTATAATGTATGTATGTGCCCTTGAAGTTAGTTTTGAGAAAATCGTAGACCGAATTAAGCTGAACAAAATCCAAAGATAATTGTATCCATTCGGAAGCAAATTACCTTAGATTTGTGTGCCACTCATTAGAGTAGTCTCGATAAGACTTAACAACGTTCCCACATAGAAGCGCAACCTTTGCAATAACCTTGAAAATCGATTTTAGAAACAACATTAGCTGAAATGCGAACAAAACGCGATAGTTTGAAATTTAATGCTCATTTATTTGCAATATATTTTTATTGCATGGAATTTTTATTTTCAAGTTTCAAGTTATTTGCCAATGGTTACAAAAACTACAAAAAAACAAAAACAAAAACAAACCAATTTCAAATAACAACAATAATATGCGCAAAACCGTTAAAAAATAATTCAACTTCAACTCGTTCATTAATGTTTCAAGTTAGGTAAAAATTAATTTTTTTTTAATTTCTTACAACTTCGATTGTAGATTTGTTGACCTACCTATAGCACAACAACAACAACTACAACAATAATAACTTCAACCTAATACAACACTAAACAATATGTAGCTGGTTATATCATCATCGACTGTAACGCAAAAATGGCAGTCGGCATATGTCTGTTAAAAGTCAAGTTGAAAAAAAAAAAAAAATATTTATAGTAAACTACATAAAAATCGCTAGAGAAATACCCGTAAAAAACAAACATTTACCGATGTCTATTGTTGTTGTTGTTTTTGTTATCTAAACAGCTACATGAAAAAGTCGCGACTACCCAATCAATCATTTGGAAGTTTTTGTGCAATTTTTCTCAATTTTTGCACACTTTGGGAAGAAATAATTAATAATTAAGAGTATCTGAGAAGAGTTTTACAGATACAAAATAAAATAAAAAAAAAATAATCTCAAAACGATTACTAATACTAGGGCATAGTATTAACCGGGCATTATGGGATATTCAAGGCTTTGGAGATTGTTCTCATGATGTTTAAATTTGAAAACATAAAAAAAGTCTTTTCGCTCAGATAGTTTTTCAGTCGTTACTGAATCAAAGTAATTAAAGTAACAGTTTTTTTAAATATTACACTATGCTACAAGACTTTTGACACATGGAAAAATCAAATGTGCACTTAAATATTACCCTGTAATTCGTTGGACCTACTACTTGGTTTACGAATTCACATTACCTCAGTCCTAGGGGCATGTCTTTTAGCCTATCCACTCACAATGTATTTTGCACGTCCATTTAACATACTGACACAACGTGCAATACCACGAGGTTTATAATTCTCCTGTCCCATTGGGCATACGAATTTCCTTGCCGCAAGGGACATGCGAATTTCTAATTTTTTTTTTTTTTTTAATTATTTGAATTATTTCTTATTTATCTGATTTTTATTTTTGTTTCTTATTAATATTTAGTTTTTTTATTACTTATTTTTCTTTACTTTTTAATATTTTCATTTAATTTCAAATTAAATGCACTCGCTAACGATGACACTTCAAAATGGAACACTGTGCGACACCAAAAAATAACTGAAAAATTTCTATGGATTCTGATAGCCATTGGTCTATAGAACACATCGTCCAAGGGATTTTCCTGGGTTAGCTCAAATAACTGATTTTGTAAAGGCTACATTTTATATTATGGGGCGGTAGTTAATTTTCTTTAACTCCTAAACTAAGTAAAATTTTTATTTAAGACCTGTGGTAAAATTCTTGCAAATTGAATGTCCTTTAAAACAAATACAGGTGCGCACATATGGTGTATATGGGGAAATATTTCCAAGGGAAATAAATGGAATATTGTAATAATTTGGCAAGTCTCACTTTAGTTTGCATTTGTGCGAAAAATGTAGGCATAGTAAAAATTTTCCATACCCCTTTTTTTCCATATCCCCTTTTACCGCACACAAATCAATAAAAAGGCTATATTTAAGATGGTTTTGGTAGTATTAAACTAAAACTGTCGGCAACTATACTAAAACTGGGCGTGGTCTAACTATATATACACGCCCACTTTTTCGAAATTATTATTATTCCTAAGTTGTACATGTTTTGATAGTGAAACTTGATATGTAGATGTTATGGGCCCAAGAGGCAGTTACTAAATATTTTTTATATTTAAAAATATATATATTTTTTTTTTTTTTTTTTTTTTTTTTTACATGCAATAACAATCGAGTTTAGCTACTACAGCTTTTTCGCACATTCTCATCATTAACACATTTAAAGTCACAATCCAAATATCTTTGAAATTTTCAACGATATTAATACAAGTGGCTCAAAATAAGCTTATGTGAGAAAAATTTACCCACCAAAATATGGTTGGGCTCAAGGACAACACAAGACATCACGACTAACCATGCAAAAACATAACCATGCAATTACACAATAGTTTTTAATCTACTCTTGAGTTGACCCTTAGACAAGTTAACATCAAAAAAGCTACAATTGTTAACTAATTTACTCATACGGTTTAAAGGAGCAGTTAACATATAATTTGTTCTACTAAATGGTAAGTAAATTAAATTGTTAGCATTTCTACTGCTTCTACGATTAGAATTAAAATTTATAAGAGAAAGAAGTTCTGGAGAATCGAATACACCGGTGATGAGTTGGTGCAAATAGACGATATCTGCAGACTTCCTTCGCTCACTCAATGATTGCATTTTTAAAAGTTTCAAGCGATCCTCATAAGGAGGAAGGTTTAAAATGTCAAATCCACTTAAGCCTCTTAGGACAAACCGAACAAAGCATTTTTGGATTCTCTCTATTCGATCAACATGCACATTGTAACTTGGAGACCAAACTTGACTTGCGTACTCCAAGTGAGGACGCACTATTGCATAATACAGCGTTGTAGTCGTAATCATGCTATTGAATTCTTTGGCCCAGCGTTTAATAAATCCAAGCATAGAAGATGCTTTTTTACAAATGTTATCAATATGAATGTTAAAGGAAAGCTTAGAATCCATACATATTCCCAGATCTTTAACGACATCCACACGACATAAAGCAGTATCTTTTATCTTATAATCAAAAACTAAATCATTCCTTTTTCGCGAAAAGGTCATAGTTTGGCATTTATCTGGATTAAGAAACATATTATTTTTAGAACACCAAACTTCAAAAGATTTCAGATCGGACTGGAGTAGGGCTGAATTGTCTTGAGAATTTATTTTTCTGTATATTTTCATATCATCCGCATAAATAAGCAGATGAGAGTTTTTAATGATATGGGTCACATCATTAATGGCTAAAATAAACAGAAGTGGACCTAGGTGACTTCCTTGAGGAACACCAGATAACGCAATAAACTCCGCAGACAAAACCCCTCGGAATCGTATTTGATAAGATCGGTCTGACAAATACGATTTAATCCAGTTTACAAAATATTGTGGAAATCCAATGGACTTAAGTTTAAATAGAATTAAATTGTGTGGTAACTTATCAAATGCCTTGCTAAAATCAGTGTAGATGCAGTCGACCTGGCAACCAGATTCAATGGTGTTTAAGCAAAACGTTGTAAAATCGAGCAGATTAGATACCGTAGATCTGCCACTAACAAAACCATGCTGACGAGTTGTTATGACTTCACGACAGTGAATTTTTATCCGATCATACACGATTCGCTCAAAAAGTTTTGGAATCGAGGACAGTTTAGCAATGGGCCTGTAGTTAATGACATCATTCCTGCAACCTTTTTTATAAATAGGACTAATAAATGATTTTTTCCAAAACAGTGGAAAATAACTTTCGTTTATAGATTTATTAAATAACAAAGAAAGTGGTTGACACAAAATTGAACCGCATTGAGTTAACACTGCGGCAGGAATTCCATCAGGTCCAGTGCTAAAATCTTCATCGATCGAACTAATATATTTTAAAATATCCTCTGAGGTAAAGGATAAAGAGTCCAAAGAAACTCTGGGTGTAGAATTCATATATTCAAAATATCCCTCATCAGGATCAAAAGAATCCGAACAAAATGAATCTTTAAAGAGATTTGCAAACAAACCACAAATAATGACGGGATCATCAGTAATTCCATCCACAGTTTTGAATGATGAAGGGAATCCATCGGATTTCTTCTTTGTATTTATGAATCCCCAAAACTTCTTTGGATCAGACAGTATTCTCAGCTTTATATTGTCTAAATATTCATTATATAATGCAGCTGAGCTATTTTCAAATTCCAGAAACAAACGTTTGTAGGTTTCCAGGTCATTTGAGTCTAAACTACAGACATATTTCTTCCATGCCCTATTCCTGTTGTTGCGAAGAGTTTTTAAATCCTTAGTGTACCAAGGGTACGCACAGTTTTTCGCAAATTTGAGGCTATATGGTACGGACTGAGAGAACACAGTAAAGAGCTCCGTATAAAAAAAATTTATGGAATCATCAAGGTTATTTCCATTTAAGTACTCTAAAATAACATTTAGTTTGTTATGAAGTAAATGATTCAACTTCAAAAAGTCAGCTTTTTTAAAATTGAATTCATAAACCTTATCGATTGAACTCGAATTTACTATGCTCTCCCTGTCCGATTTATACCAAATGCTCAATGGTGGATGGTATTCATCAACATTAGTCAGAGCATGAAAGGCCCTCTTAACAATTACATTGTTACTGTCTGTAGTTAAGACCAGGTCAAGAAGTCTTTCAAGACTATTATAAATACAACTTACTTGTTGTAAGTCAGAACATATATTGTCAACAAATATATGTTCTTGGCGAGTCTTCGAATTTGATGCACAAAAATATGTATCATCGTCGGAAGAATGCCATTTTAAGTCAGGCAGATTGAAATCGCCCAACAGTAAAATGTCGTCAGTAACGTCAAGTAGACTTATTATATATTCTATGCAATCCGCAAGGCTTGCATAGACTTCTGCACTGCTCTTTGGGGGAACATACGCATTAATAACATATACATTGGAATTACAATGTATAACCTTAACGCATATAAGTTCGATATTAGAAGAGCAGGGAATATCAATTAAGGAACTGACAAAGGAATTCCTTACAGCTAAAAGGACACCACCACCAACAGCAGAAATATTGTTAGTGTGTCTGTCTCTTCTAAAAACTTGAAAACTATTGTCAAACACTTCCAAGTCAGTAATGCTTCCGTTCAGCCATGTTTCTGTTAACGCGATAATATCCTCAGAGAAATTCTGAGACGCCAAAAATATGTCGCGCGTTTTAGAACGTAATCCCCTTACATTTTGATAGTAAAGGGATAATCTATTTAGTTTTTTTGGGTCTGATGCGCGATTTTATTCGTCCTTCTAGACTTATTTTTAGGCGTAAACTCAGAAACGAGGATATTATCGGCCCACATTTTAGAGTTAAGAACAGATGCAAACTCTTCAGCTGCAACCGTTAGAATAAAGGAGGCGTGGGAAGGCTTGTTACCAATTTTTTTGCATGAACAGAATGCATTTTGACTATATAATATATTTTGTTTGACAAACGTCATTACATTTTCAGTTGTTGTGTCGGGCTGAAGACGTGAAATGAATAAGAGTTTTCGCCTCGACACTGCCCTTAAATTAATTATTGGGTTATTGGGCTCAGTTGAAATCAAATTTGGACTATAAGTCAATGAAGGAGTAAAAGATGGAGGTGAAGAAATAACTGTGTTATTATTTTCTGCAGGCATAGCCGTGGTCTGCTTAGCCTGAGGAGTGTTTGCAGACGTCTTGCGACGCTTATTATTTTTATTTTTATTTTTCCTCTTCTTTTTTGAGCTATTTTGGTCTTTTTCGGATTGAATGTTAGTTTGAGTCCCGGAAGAGATAGTCTGAGACAAGGAAGGCAAAATGTTTTCCGGAGAAGAACATTCATCATATACGCTAATACTGGGTGCGGCACTAACTTCGCTAAAAAATGTTACAATTTCCCTAAAATTGTTATTTAAGGAGTTAAGACTTTCTCCAAATAGCTTTATTTTAGAATAAAGCTCATCTGGGGAAAGGGCCCTGCACGAAGCACAGTACCAGCGAAGACCTGATCGGACAGACATTAAATCGTCTAAACACGATTTGGAAATACCCGCACATCTCGCATGAAACATTCGCTCACATGGTCCAGAACAACTGAACATTGGGTTCAGAATATTCTGGCTTTTACATAGCTCGTTTAGGGAACAAGCAGCAATATTTTCACTAGAAAAATAGTCCATGTTGCAAATAGAGCAGAACGTGCCTAAAGGGTTAAAATTCTGTAGCTATGTATATATGCAGTGAGCGCACAGTTAAAAAACAAATACAACACACACTACGCTTGATAATGGCAAAGCAAAGCACAAAGAAGAATAAAATTAGAATAAAAAAAAAAACACAGTAAGCAAGCAAGCTAGCATGGAATCAAGCATGCAGACGAAACACAAAAAACAAGAATGTTGTTTATATAAACAAATTAAATTAAAAACATTAAATTAATATTAAATACACGTAACTATTACTATAATTAATGTAAATTAATATCACTACAGTGTAATAATGTATGAACACTCACGAAATATTATACTAATAATAACACTGCACAAAAAAGTTAACGCAAATCGTTGTAAATAAACACAAAACACTTCTAACACTGACTAACAGACGAGATCAACTGAAATATATTTGAGCGAACATTAGACAAGGGGGAATTTGGCCACACAGGCCAAAATTTATGATATCGAATTGCTTTAGAACTAAATGTCGTATAACAATGAAGGTCTTTCTACTGAAAAACTGGCACGGGCATTCGAAAACGGGGCGTGGCTCCACCCATATAAGCCAAATTTAAGATACAGAATAGTTATAGAAGTAAAAGTCACAGAACATTGAAACTCGGAATGTAGATACCATTTGGTGATGTCCTTCTACCAGAAAAGGTGACATGCATTGGACAAGCGGGTGTGTCTCCACCCATACAAGCAAAATTTATGACACAGAAAAGCTATGGAAGTAAAAGACAAAGAACATAGAAGTAAGAATGAAGTTACTTCTTGGTAATATCCTGCTACTGGGAAATGAAAAATGCAAAAAAATGTACAATAGAGAACGCTGCTATAGACTCCAAAACTACTGAGCCGATTGAGCTCAAATTTGCACAGTAACTATGGGGTCGTTCAATTTAGTAGAGAGAGAGGTTTTAAAATGTACTACGATAACTAACGAATGGGGGAGAGGGTCTCAGATATAGTAATGTGACTAAAAATAAAAAAAAATCGAAAAAATTTAAACATTTCAAACCATTTTCATCCTTCATGTTCTTCATGTTTGACCGTCTAAACTGATTGTTCACTATTGGCAAGTGTAGTTAGGGCATAATTTTCTTTACTTGATTTTCGACAGTTATTTTTTCTATTTTCGAATATTTTTTAATCAATTAATTTTTTTATTTCATATACTACGCTACTTTATGGGGGTGGAGAGGAGTGTTTTTGAAATGCACCACAAAGAGTACCGGAAAGGGGTAAAAAAAATTGAAAAAAGTTTCACTTAACCCACACATATTTGTTTAAGGCCACACACATTTTTTTTTTTTTTTTTTTTTTAAATAAGACGTTGGTGGAACATTTACCGACGATCCGTTTTGATGCAAATTTATTATTGGCGGTAGTTACAAGTAGCCCATAGTTGAAACCACGCTTGTTTGTTTAAATTTGCTAAAAATAAGTTTTAAAATAAACACCACTATCTCAATTAAGCTGGTTCCATCTAAATGTAACAAGCTCATACTATAACTATTACCAGCTCCATAAAGTTTCTTCCATCTGCAAGCACAATCTCGCACCAGCTTCAGCGCGCACTATAAACGCGGCATAGGTCTAAATACCACGGTTGCCATGTTGTGTAGAGAGTTGCTATCGGTAAGTTCTCTGCATTTTATTTTTTTTTTTCTGTTTATTTCTAAAATATAACCGAAACATTTTTTTAAGGTCCCCTCATAAAAGGGACCAACTTTTTTTTGCTATTTTTTATACAACCTTCAGTGTTAGACGGTTAAGTGATAAAAGTTTAGGTGTGTTATTCTTAGCATTGGGAATTCATGTTGTTGACCAGGAATATGGTAGATTGGGTACGATTGAAACGGTGGACGGTTGAAACAAAGCTACTATCTGCCACCGCGCGGTATGAGGCTGAGGGGTACAAGGGGTGAACGAAGCGGGCGACAAGTTGAAACACAAATTTTTATGTTACTTTGCTCTTTGCGCACTATGGTTGTGTTTAGGAGTTTCCATTGTGTTTTTTAACAGAAAAGTAAGTATTTTTCTTTTGTACATTTTTGTAATTATTATGGTTTTAGTAAAATGAGAGCATTAAGAGTTTTATATCGTTTTAATTGAAGTTTGTAGAATATGACTGTATGATTAGATTTTATTCAAATTCATTATCATTCTTACTGTGAACCGTTTTATACCTACCTGGTTGATGGTTGGGGATAGTTGAAACAGTTGAAAAAAATCGAGTTTATTTTTATAAATTGCCACCAAAATTTGGTTATTATATAATTTAAATTATACTTAATATAAACCTTTGAAAGCTGATTAAAAATAATGTAAGATTATAAGTATCGTGAAAGACGAATATTAATAAAAAAATAATTTTGATATTCAACTGTGCTATAACGAGTCGTAAAATATTATAAGACGATGGATAAAATATGTACATTTATTATATTTTATATAATTTGCATGTGTTTCAATTGACCCCAGGCACTGTTTCAACCGACCTTGGCATGGGGACGGTTGAAACAAATTAATTTTATTTTTTAATTTTATTTTACGCATAAAATACAATACTGTAATCTCACATAACATTGCCCATTAGTATGGTCTTTTATTTAGTAAATTTCCGTCATTGCTCGATAACTAATTCCGATGCAACGGACGATAAACGCTTAAATGTTGCAAACGTACCCAGTCTACCCTACTAGTTCTAAATACTTAAGCGTACTCTCGTAACGTGTTCGACTTGCGACTAATCGCTTCGCTTTGTGACAAAATGTCAAAGTTCAACCTCCTTAACCGAAGCTTAGTTATGCTCATGATAATGCTATTAATAATAATCATAAAAAAAAACAAAAAGTAAATAAATCCTAATTTAAATTCATTTTCTAAATCATCTTCCTGTCAAATTCGGTGTGAAACAAAATAAATCATTTAAAAATTAACATAATCAATCATATCATATAAAAAAAAGAAAAAAAAACAACAATAACTCCAACACAAACACGAGCAAATGTTAAACAACTATTCGTGAAACTTCTAATAATCAAGAGTTCTGTTGTTGACTGATTGCGAATGATGACCTAAGAAACTTTGTTTTCTTCACTCTTGATGAAAGAAGAAGGGCATGACAAACCATAAAATAAAAAATTTTTTTTGTGCAATTTGTAATAAATACGCAAAAAAAATACATAAACTTAAAGAAGCAACAGCTTTCAATCAAGCTGTAGAGAAAAGAAGCTACAGCTTTCAGTCAAAATCTCCAAATCAAAGAAAGTATCTACGCTAGAGACTTTTTAATAATGAATGTATCTTTAACTCGATTTCGGCTGATTGTAAGACAAATTTTAATTTGAAATTCTACAAAAGTAAAAAAAAAAACACCAAAAAAACAATCACAGCGAAATAGGTTTGGTCAAAACTAGGTTAATGTGCTTTTGGTCACCAGAGAACCGCACATTGCTCAATAGCGCAGTCAACAACGGTCAAGTCCACATTTCTTCAGACAAACTTCATCACCATCTTCATGCGCAGCAGCAGCATCATTAAGAATTAAATTAAAAAAGAGCGAAAAAAAGAAAAAGTTTTCGACCAAAACGAAAGAACAGAGCAGATAGAAAGAAAAAACACTTATGCACCGTTTATCATTTTTGAAATGTTAGCCTAAGCTACTAAGTGATCGCCAGCGTAGATCTTGTCTCCTGGTCCAGTCTAGTCCAGTCAGTCGCACTCGTATAAGCTGCGTTCACAGATGACAAATCAAGTTTGCGCTATTCATGCTTTATCTTTAGTGGAACTTGTAAGCTTCGTAGCTATCTTGTGTCGTTGTCAGTTGCTGATCGCGAACGTCTATCTGGAGCTTTGATCAAATCGCTTGCAATGCCTGGTCATTTCTAGAATGTATGCCTCTCACACTCTCTCTGCTTCGGCTCCCCCATAATAGGGGCTCTGTGACTGGTTGGCACACTTTACGCACCCGTTAGAATCTTCATTGAGACAATTTTCTAATAGTTTTGATGTTTTTTTTTTTCGATATCTTGTCTCTTGTCGCTTGGTCTGGTGTTTATCATTGTCTGTGTCGTCAATGTCTCCAACTTGTTGCCTTCAGTGTCCAGTGCCAGCGTGCTTGCATGCGTGCATGCGTGCGTATGTGATAATTTATAGAGCTTGTCGTGAACGACCGCCCGGTAGTTGAATAAATTAACACGCGTTAGTTTATTAGAGATTTTATTCTATTTAGTTTTATTCTTTTGCATTCTTTTATAGCTCGTTTTTATTATGTTGCAATGAGTGGAAAATTATATTAGTTGGTGTTTGGAATGGTCTGCTGAGCTGTTGTCTAGTTGTTTGGTCGGCGCTCGTTCGGTCTGTGGAAGCTGCAGTGGTTTGGCTTGGTATGCGGCGACCTTGTTGTTGTCATTCGTGAATGGATTGTGTCAATTTTTACAGCTCAATAACCTGATTGGAAATTGTGGTCACGGTTAGTTTTTGTAGAGTTGTGGCTGCTGATGTTGTTTTTGTTGTATTAGTTGTTTTTATTAGTGTTGTCGAAGCAAGGTGCGTCATGTACGCCAAGTAGAGGAAGTATTAAGGACTGTTGCGGTATTCATTGGAAGCTTAAATTGATTTATACATTCTTTCTTAAATAGGCGATTATATCCCTTATATTCATATTTTTTTCTATACACACTACGTATATCAAAATATTGAACAACTTTAAATTTTGGTACCTGAAATTTTTATATGATATATTTTTTGTGGTCCCAATGTACACCAAATATAGACAAGTGGAATTTATTGTGCGTATCCATAATTAATTGCTTGGGCTAAGGATTTTTATGAAGCTAGGAACTATTTCTAACCAAGTATTGCATAGTTCTTATGCAGTCACAAATTTAGATATAGCACCTATCCTTGAAGTCTTACAATAGACAATAGACAATGCGAAATCTCTTATCTCAATCAATACAACTCAGTGCATCCGTTGAAAAAGCATAACCAACGTTCTTTGAAGTTCGACATAGAATCGGGTTAAATTTGTGAAATATGTCGGCGATTTCTATAGAAACTCATTGTCAAGGTAAGTAAACAAAAAAAACAAAAAAAAATGATAAACTAGGAAATCCTGGTCTTTGACGCGAAGAAGGAAAGGTAAAAATTTTCATAATCAAAGAAATTCTCAGCCGCTTTATTAATAATGTTAAAGCGTAATAATGTAATAATTAATAATGATAACAAAATGTTGGTCTAAAATAAAATACAGCTTCTGTTTACCACTTGTTTCGATCAATAACTTTATTCGGAAATAGTGGATAACGATGAACAATACTTTGATTGATATTTTATTTAAAAGAAACCATATTTTTCATAACGAAAACTCTAACTCTAACTCTAACTCTAACTCTAACTCTAACTCTAACTCTAACTCTAACTCTAACTCTAACTCTAACTCTAACTCTAACTCTAACTCTAACTCTAACTCTAACTCTAACTCTAACTCTAACTCTAACTCTAGTTATAACTCTAACTCTAGTTATAACTCTAACTCTAACTCTAACTCAAAACTCTAACTCTAACTCTAACTCTAACTCTAACTCTAACTCTAACTCTAACTCTAACTCTAACTCTAACTCTAACTCTAACTCTAACTCAAACTATAACTCTAACTCTAGCTCTAACTCTAACTCTAACATTAACTCTAACTCTCTGAGTTTCCAATCCGGAACTGAGAACTCTTTAAAATTTTTCAAATAGCAACCTCAGGTCAATTGTGGTTATGATGAACAAAAAATATTTTATTTCTATTTTCGTTTACATATTACAGGTTTTTAACTCTTAATTTCAACATTTTACATTCCACTTTTTCCAAATTGAATTCAACTTTTGACAAGTCAAATTTAACATATTCCATTTCAAAACAAAGATTTTACATTTCATATTTAACCTTTTGAAGTTAAAATTTTGTTATTTGATATTAAAAACCTTTTCTTTTCTCAAAGTACAAAATTTCAAGGACATAGTGCCTGTATTTTCAATTTTTAATTTATAGCAAATGCAAAACTGACTGATTTTTTGACCATAACTCTTATTATTTTTCTTAAGCGAGTTTCAAAAGAAAAATTATTAAAAAAAAAAAACTAAATTTTCCAATCTGTATTTATCTCGGAAAATTCCCTTGTAACCCATAACCTTCGAAAAGTACTTTTTTTACTTTTGTTCTTATTGCGTTATAAGCAATCAGAAGCCATTGGTGTCAATTTGCAATAGTAAGTCATTTAAGGGTTGAACATATGGAACAGCTGACTGATGATTTTGTAAAACAGCTGTTAGTGACAAGAATGTCAATTCATAAGTAGAAGAAGAACAAAATTTTAGAATTTTTAAGACTCTCTTCAATTGTAAAACAGCTGACAGTGACAGGATTTCAATTAACAAGTAGTAGAAGAAAAAAATGTTAATATTTTGAAAGCACTCTTCTACAGGGTCTACCCGTATATCATACGTATATCATTCGTTATTACTCGTATATCATTCGGTTTTGCTGTTTAGCCGCTACAGTAAACTTGCCTAGTGTCAAAGCAAGCAAAAATTTGTTTAAGGGGACTTTTAAAATGTCCCCTTAAAATACTTTTGAAATGTCCTTTTGTCTTACTTTTTTCAGATATTTTTTCGTAATTTTTAGAAAAAATTTCATTTGGGCCTATACGACTAAGGCGTTTATGGGTTTCTTTCCAGGGACCGTAACTGTTATGACTTTTTTAAAAAAAGTCAATAAATAACAGTTAAAATTTGACTTATAATTTTTCGGTCAAAAATAAAAGTTAAAATATGACTTTTATTTTTCCGATCAAAAATAACAGTTAAAATTTGACTTTTATTTTTTCGGTCACAAATAGCAGTTAAAATTTTACTTATATTTTTTCGGTCACAAATAACAGTTAAAATTTGACTTATATTTTTTCGGTCAAAAATAAAAGTTAAAATATGACTTTTATTTATCCGGTCAGAAATATAAGTTAAAATTTGACTTTTATTTTTTTGGTCAAAAATAAAAGTTAAAATATGACTTTTATTTTTTCGGTCAAAAATAAAATTTAAAATATGACTTTTATTTATCCGGTCAGAAATATAAGTTAAAATTTGACTTTTATTTTTTTGGTCAAAAATATAAGTTAAAATTTGACTTTTATTTTTTAGTTTTAAGTTTTATTTTTTATTTTATTTTTTTCTATTAAAAATAAAGGTACACAATTTGACAGTGACATCCTATATTAATTACTTGCTTGCCCGGCACACGTTGTTTTGCAGCCTAAATTTATTTGTCGTGCTCTTTTTGGATTTTCGCGATTTTTCGCTTATTTGAAAATGATTTTTATTAATATTTAATTATTATACTGTGCAACACAACTTTCTCAACAAAACGATGAAAGTTCCTTTTCTTCACTTGAAGACGAAAACTAGATGTGGAAAAAATTTTCGGCGTCCTTTTTTATAGTTATTAGTTATAAATAGTATATAATAGTATATATTTGGCCCACCCTGTATAAGTATTTTACATATTTCATTGAGCAAGGATAGGGTATACAACAACAAGTAACTCGGGTATGATTTGAGTATCCGATTTCAGTCCGTTGCTCATTTCAGTTCTGTGATGTTCTCTGATGATCATTTCAGTTCACAACAATGACTGGGAACGCAAGGTGCAGTGATAAGCCAAACAAAGGCAGATAAGAGTAGAGTGAATAGAATTTATACTATTGTTATATTTTTTCACCTTTTAACCGAAAAAATAAAAGTAAAATTTTAACTTATATTTTTGACCGGAAAAATATAAGTCACATTTTAACTTTTATTTTTGACCGAAAAAATAAAAGTCAAATTTTAACTTATATTTTTGACCAAAAAATAAAAGTCAAATTTGAACTGTTATTTTTGACCGAAAAAGTAAAAGTCATTATTTGACTTTTATTTTTGACTGAAAAAATATAAGTCAAATTTTAACTGTTATTTTTGACCGAAAAAATAAAAGTCAAATTTTAACTGTTATTTTTGACCGAAAAAATAAAAGTCAAATTTTAACTGTTATTTTTGACCGAAAAAATAAAAGTCAAATTTCAACTTTTATTTTTGACCAAAAAAAAAATCGGTCAAAAATAACTATTATTTTTTGACTTTTCTTGAAAAAGTCAAATAAATAA
Organism: Pherbina coryleti; assembly: GCA_943735915.1. Lineage (NCBI taxonomy): Eukaryota > Metazoa > Arthropoda > Insecta > Diptera > Sciomyzidae > Pherbina > Pherbina coryleti. Next base: position 10,884,950 of record OX030951.1, read on the forward strand.
AAATCTTTTAAGATTATTATTCCTTAGTTAACAAGCATCGCTATACTTTATTCAAATATCGAAAAGACACATTTCTTCCGCTTGACTTTTTGAATCGAAATTTCGAAAATAACAGTTATTTTCGGTCCCTGTTTCTTTCCCTTTTGGCATTAATGCAACTTATAACATAAGTAAGTTGGAAATGTAGCTTAGTAGACGACTTACTTAAAAATCCTTGTAAGTGGATGGACTATTGTCAAAGACAATGACTTGATAGCATTAAAACGTACCCTTTAAGCTATCCAAACTCTATCATTGCTTGAAATCTTCTTTTTTTAAAAAATTTAAATAAACGCCTTTATTTGACAGCAAAATCAGTCATGTGTAAAGTTTTTATTTAATACTTAGGACTGCTAAATTCGAGGCTTTGTTCATAAATCATAACCGGAATTTTTTTATTATGCTTCTGAAATTTAATTTTTATGTCAGGGTTTGACGATAATTATGCAAAAAATATCCATAGAAATACTTAATTTTCATTATGACTTGTTTGCAATACTTGCATTTAACCCATTAACACTACATGTAGCAAAGTGAAAAAAGGCGTGGCTCGCATACTTTCCACTCAGCAAAACAATCTTAACTACATTCTGTCTAGACTTCACATTAATTTCAATCTTTTAATTGCATTTAGTTTTCTATTTAAACGCGGGTGTGTCTCCCACAAGAGAAATAAACTATTTCCTGTTTGCAACCGATCAAATTGAACTGCAACTCAAGCCCAAGCAACTCCCATCCCACACACACACACAGTCTCGAAATAATGTCAACAAATTTTGACAGAAAATCTTTGAGGACGTTAGCACTGACAGATGGATGATGATGATGATAATGATGATTGATAGATTGAGCTGTAATTGTAAAGTTTTTAATTAAACACGAGTTGTTGGCGAGGCAAATAAAGCGGCATTTAACGGAACAAAAAAATTAACAAAGAAATCATTTTGGAGCGTAACACAACCGAGACGACGACATTCAGCACAAAGGTTTTCCAAAAAAGAAACTATACAACGAACATAAACAATGAAAATGCTTTTGAAGATGTTAGCAATATATTTTATTTTTATAGCTTTTCAAAATTACAACGAACAACACTGTTTAGGCAATTAACGTATGGCAACTCTGCATCGGCCAGAGTTGCCGCCGTTACTTTATGACAACCTATTTCAATTGCAAATCAATTGAATAGCAGCATCAGCATCGATAACTTTTTTTATGCCGTTTTAAGATGCATCCGCTTAACTTTATTCGGAACATCTAATTAACGGAATTTTTCTTTCGTTTATTCGTGTTCGTCTCATATTTTATGTTTTCATAATCATGGATTTTTTTTCTCTCTCTATTAATTTGCTAACGTTTAGAAATCTTTAGCGAAAGTTAGTTCAGTCTGAACAACATGTTTATGCTACTTAAATAATAATAAAAAAAAAAAAAAACATAATAAAAAAACACTTACTAAACGCTGTTGAATAGCTGTTTTGGAGAAAAAAAAAACAAATAAAGGGTGTTCACAGTTAGCGGCTTTTCGGATTGTATTACTAGAGCTTTTTTTATGAAACTTTTCACAAAGTTGCATTTCACTCAACCTTCTCATTTTTGGTAATAAATCAGAATGCAGTTCAGTTTTTAAGAAAATTTGACAGTTTTTGGCTCAGAAATATTATTACTTTCATGCTCTTATGAATAAGTACTCTCACTTCGATCGAACAAAAGCTGTATAAAGATTAAGGTGCTTACGACTTCCATAGAAAAAAACAGTGTCGATGCCACCGACTAAAAATGAACCTTGATATATTTTATGACGATTCCTAAAATATTTAAGCTATCACTGAATGAAGAAGTGATATCTGAACAACTCCACCTCCAAATATTATGTTTTTCGTAAAAATTTCAAAATTTTTTTTTGAGGCAACCTAATTTAAAATGTAAGTCTTTAAAATAATTAATAGTATTATTGAGACGATCTAAACAAAGAATTGAGAATCATAAATGAATTTCAATATATAACAAAATTTTGTAGAATATTGTGTTCACATTTTTTATTGTTTTTTTTTTTTTGGTCCCTTAGGAAAATACTGACTAATGGCCATATTTTGTAAAAGGCACGCAATCATGTCACTTCGGGTTTTCTTATCTGGTAATATATCTTAGTAGAAAATTTTTGAGTGAGAGAGAGAGACTTTGTTTTACTTCATATGAAAAAGGCATTGCCAGACTGAAAATCTTAACGCAAGTGACTGCGTTCGTTTTACAAAATATGGCTATTAGTTTATTTAGAAAACAGATTTTGCTTGAATAAAAAGAATAAATTTTTAATAATTCTGGCTTCAATAGAATTTTACTTTGATAAAGAGGCTTCCAACAAAGTACTTAATTAGTCACACTCGAATTTTAGTTCTCGTTAAAGATATAAAAAAATAAAAATAAATAACTGGCCATTTCAGCCCTTGAAAGGACTTTGACCTAGCTTTATTAAGTTTGTACACAATTGACCGAGAAATGGACCTACAGGCTTAACGCCGACTCCGAACGACGATGAACGGAATGTTCTTATTCTCAAGAAGCTTTACATGGCATTTATTACTCTCTGAGGTTTGCCATTGTCTGCAGAGAGGTGGCGGCCGTACAGAAAAATTATTTTAATTCAAATAATTTTCTGTCGCTGCTGGGGTTTGAACCTGTGTCTCCAAAGTTCGTTGACATAGCGGCCACACACTTTAACCAACTACGTCACGGACGCCACCACTCGTTAAAGATACTTTAGCTTTTAATCTCGCATATATCCGTAATGAGTCCGTTTATGCAAGACAAGATCGAAAATGCATCAATCATGGAACGGCGTTGCATGGAATTATTACTCGGTGAGTTTGTGCACCGGTAAGTAAATGTTATAAAACAGAAATGAAGGAATTGTACATTGTCTTACAACAAAACAAAAAATAAATAAATTATGACGTCGTCAGGCTGTGTAGCTAGCAGCTTATGCAACAAAAATGCAGTATTGTTGCAGTTGCATGGAATTATTACTCGCTTAGTAGAAGTGCTACGTAGAATTTTATTTTACGTTGATAAAAAAATGGTTTTTAAACTCATAACAAAAATGACAATTTTTGGGGCCATGACGCCACGAGGCAACCGCTTAATATAATAAAAATGCAACAACTATAAAGAAACGTTGCATGAAATTATAATTCACTGACTATTGGTTCCACGGTAAATTCTATAGAACGACAATAAAGCTGAACTTTTCAGTCACAAGATAAAAATAAAAAAGAAAAATAATGGCGAAAAATAATAAAGGACTCTCAACAAACCCCATAAAGCAACCCAAATGCATCAAATGCAATAACAAAAGGAAAAAGAAATTAAAATATAAAAAAATTATATATCTTAAAATTAAAATAAGGACAATATGCAATATTGTTGCATGAAATTATTACTCGCTGAATAGAAGTTCTACGTAAAATTTAATTTTACGATGACAAATAAAAAATTGTTTTTTAACCTTTAACCACAAAAATTAAAATTTAAATTAGGATAAGTATTAGGACAAGGGTTTGGATAAGGATTAGGATAAGGATTAGAAAAAAGTTTAGGGCAAGGACTTGGATCAAAATAGAAGATGTTATTAGACAAGGATTAGGACAAGAATTCTGAGAAATATTGGTAAAAGGATAAAGATTTAGGCACACCTAAAACAATACAAAAGGACAGGATTGGACACAGTTATGACAATATTTGGGAAAAAGATTTCGAAAAGAAGTGAGGCAAGAATTAAGAAAGGAATTCGAAGAAGGATAATGTCAGGAATTTGGGTATGGATTTAATCAAGAGTTTGGACAAGAAGTAGGACAATAATTAAGATAAATAAAAGAATAAGAAGAAGGATGACAACAATTTTGGGAGCAAAGGAATGGATAAGGACAAGAAAAAGAACAAGGATAAAGATACGCTGTCACTTCAAACTATGGATGTCAACTTCTTTTTTGAACAAGGATAAAGATACGCTGTAATGTCAAAACCTTTGGATACCAAATTCTTTTTGAAGCGAAGCTTTTTACGCCTCGTTCTGCGATTTGCTAGAGTGAAATCAGAAAAAACGACACTTTTTTTCGACACCTATTTTCTTAGAATTGATATTGTTTTTTGCTTCCATCAATTGAACCAGAAAATGTTAAATTAAAAATAATTTCTTGCCCGCTGCAGGAATTGAACCCACAACTCACAGTTCTATCGTTTGTTGGTACTTTCCTCTAACCATTACGCTAAAACCCTTTCTTTCATAATTTTGTTGATTCAGTCATAAACATTACCTAAAGCTATGTTTCAGCAGATCACTATAATCTATTACTTTAAGAAAGGATTGTGTGTTGGCTATTCTAGGACTGTGTATTGGCTAGCCAACCGACAAAAGAAGCAAACAAAACGAACTAGAGCAAAGATAACTAAATTTACCGAGCTATGGTTTGAATCTTCGGTTTGTCCATGCGAACTAAAAGACCTAACGAACTAAAAGAACGAACGAACTAAAAGATATATTCACTAAGGATTGTGTATCAGATGTTGTTTCTACTTCCTACTAAAGGTCGTTATAAATATCGTTAAAAATAAACAACCTGTGAGTTGAATAAATTGTAACAAAATTAATGATTTTTGTATATTTATTCCCTACAACTGAACAGGGGGCTTTAAGGGAGGGCCGAAGAGGGTTAATATAAATGATATATATACTTTGTTATTTTAAAGTTTTGAATTTAAAAATTATTTTAATCGAAAAAACGCTATTAAATTATCAAATCCATGGATTTGCGAAAATGCTTCGCTTCTCTCGTGTGTCCAGTGACGCACCTGTGTTTTTTTCTTTAATTCTAGTTCGTTCTCTCAAATGATGATGTTCAAGTGTGATGACACTTTTGCAATTCTGCATTTAGAAATTGCTGTATTTTCAATGTTAGGAAAAAATATAGTTTCCTAGAATGGAGTGTATAAAGTTAACGGATGCAATCACGTTTCCTTGATGAAGTTCCCAGAACTTTTTTTTCAAAATAGAAGCAGAAAATAGCAGAAAATATTACTGCTATTCGCGATAGTGTGACTGAAGATCCGTCCACCTCAACTCGTCGTCGTGCCCAACAATCACGCTCGTCGTTGATGAACATTATGCATAAAGACTTGCATTTACACGCTTACAAGGTGCAATTGACTCAAGAACTTAAGCCTCTTGACCATTTCAAGCGTCGTCAATGGTCAGAATGGTGGCAAGAAATGGCAAGAGTGGATAATAAATTTTCGAAGAAAATCATCTTCAGTGATGAGGCACATTTTCACCTTAGTGGATTCGTCAATAAGCAGAATTGCCGCATTTGGGCGAATGATAATTGTCGTGAGTTGTGAGTGATTGTCGAAAAACCAATGCACCCACACAGAGTGACTGTTTGGTGCGGTTTATAGACTGGCGGCATCATCGGGCCGTATTTTTTCCAAAATGAGGCCGGTCAGGCAGTTACTGTGAATGGTGTTCGCTATCTTGAGATGATAACGAACTTTTTATGGCCCGAATTGGAAGATATGGATGTGGACGATATGTGGTTTCAACAGGACGGTGCCACTTGCCACACAGCTAACGAAAATATGGCTCTTTTGCGCGACAAATTCAATGGCCATGTTATCTCACGTGGTGGCGATGTCAATTGGCCGCCAAGATCATGTGATTTGACACCGTTGGACTTCTTTCTTTGGGGTTATTTGTAAGAAAAGGTGTACGTCGATAAGCCAGCAACACTTCAAGAGCTAAAGGATGAGATAATTCGGCACATTAACGGCATAGAACCTCACTTATGCCTCAGCGTCATCGAAACCTCCATCGGATGGAGGTGTGCCATTGAGGTCGTGGCGGTCATTTGGCCGATATTTTGTTCCATACATAATTGAACCATATCAATATTATCATAATAAAAAGAAATGGCAGTAATTTCCTAAATAATTAGTGTTTTATTCAAAATCAACATCGGCCCTTAAAATTTAACCACCCTTTATAAGAATATTATTGCTCTCCGTGTAAACTGTAACGGATTCAAAAGCTTTAAAATTTATTGGAATGCAATAATATGTCGTATATTCTGAACTCTCCTGCTGCCCCACTCAGATGTTTTAATAATGTATCTAATAAATTTTCTAACATGCTTTTGTTAGAAAAAGTTTTTCCCACCAATTGTTTTATTATCACGTAAGAACTTTTTTTCTTTTATTTCATTGTATTAATTAAAACATCTTTTCAGTATTATTAATAAAGTATGCAGTTGTTGTTGTTGTTGTTTTCGTTATTGCTTTTTATTGTGAGACTATTTAAGCAATGATAATTGCTTAAGGAATCGATGAATTTTTCAGAAAGTCGGTTAAAAGCAAGCAAACAAACAATCAACAAAAAAAAAAACGGCTCAAACAAATACAAACAAATGCATTGAGTGGCCAGAATGAGGCAGCAGTATGAGCTGGATTAAAACCACAAACAAACAGACGAAATAAAAAAACACATGTAAAATTATAATAAAACTCGCCATTCGCACAATACTTGATGAAGCTGTGAAGCGAATGATTCATAAAAATTCCAGAACCTCCAATATTATTTTTTTTTTTTGTATTTTTTATGAAAAATATTAAATTTTATTTTACATATAACAAAATTATAGGCTTGGCCAAAAAAAAAAAAATGAAATAAGACGAAAAGCGCGCTTCTCTGGTAATCGGACAGTTTATGCTATCATTGCCAGTGGCAATGTTCCAGCCATGTTCTGCCTGTATAAGAATCATCAAAATAATAGCCACTAAAAAAAAAAAACAGCAACATCAACTTGCTGTCGGCTCATGTTAGAGTCAATCAAAATTTATGTTAACGTTGGCTGTATCTCGCCGATACTTTTCTTGCGATCATATTTTCCCACGCTCTGGCAATGGGCGGTGACAATGACGTTGAATTCAAACTTGCTGCTGCGATCAGCAACAAAAACCGGAATTAAAAAAATAAATAAATTATATGCCAACCCCCTCCCCTCCCCGGAAGATTTGTTGTTTACTTTTTGCATTCGAAATTGCAAATTAGCAGCTTTAATAATAGTTAATAATAAATACTAATTAATTTATGTGAACAGAGGACAGAAGAACTGCAGCAACTTGTAGATAAATGAGCTGCCACGCTTTTAAATTTATTTCATTTAAATTTGTTGATTTTATGGGTTTTTGTGTCGTTTTTAGCAAGCTGCTTAAATTCTAATAAGCTATTGTTTGGCCTTTGTTGTTGCTTTGTTGCTGCTGTTGCTTTTGTTGTTAACAATTTGGTTGAATGACCTTGCTTCGCAAAAAAGCAGCAATTTATTATCAATTTCATGACTGTATCTAGTTTGGTTTTTTTTTGTTTGTTTTGCTTCATGCAGCGAGATTGCATGTTGAGATATATTAAATATTGTATCTATAGCTGTATCTATAATAGTTCCATGCATCTTAAGCATGATCGTCGGCGGCGTATTATTCTGTGCGGAAGTTAAGTTACGCGCATTTATATCAGTTAAGATTTTTTTTTTTAAGAATCAAGCGGCAGCTGACAGTTTAATTAACTTAATTATGCGCTTAATTGTGCAATTAATTTCTTTGTTTGTTGTTATTGTTGTTGTTCGTCTTTTTGCACTTCTTTGCTTAGCTCGTTATTTAAGATTTAAGTGCATTTTTATAGCGGTGTGATATGTTGTGTGTTGAGTGCACTTTTATTTGCATATTAATGTGCTTTTGTTGTTTTAGTTATTGTTGTTGTTGTTGCTGAAGTTCAAGTTGAACTTATTTGTTTCGACATGATTTTTTTTTTCTAGATTTTGACATGATTTTTTTTTTCTTTACTGCACTAAGCAAGTTCATAAAAATGCATGTGCTTTCATAAGAATTTTTTTTTTATGTATCTGAGTAAGTGCGCAAACAGGGTGCGCCTTGTTTTTAGGCCAGTTTTTGTTAAGCACCGCTTGAAGTATGTTTGCAATGCTGCAACAAAGTATTGAGCACAATCGTTTAACTACGCTTAAATCGTTCTTGACTTAAAAAACTCGAATTTTCTATTTATAGATATTGGCTGCAGGAGCGGATTTAGAATTTTGGAATAAAATATTTTTTTAAAGTCTGTTGATATTGATGCAGCCCGTTAACGCATTTTTTCAATCACAATATTTTTAGTAACCTGATAAAATCCTTAACGCATAGTAAAAGTCAAAAATAACTCCTAGTTTAAGGTTTTAAAAGTTTTCATCTATCCCATTAACCTTCTGAGAGCCTAAATAATACCTTTGTGCGAAATGGAAAATCTCCAACAGAACCAAGACATCTGGTATTATATCAATACCTGACAAGAAAGTAAACAACCATTATGGCTGAAAATGTATAGATACTTTCTAGACATGCTTGCCAATATAACAACAAAAATCGTGCCAATCGAAACAACACAGCCTGCGAAATTTCAAATTTATAAATTGAGCACACCTCGTATTTTTCAAAAACTTTTACAATTCACTGTTAATTGAACTTAGAAAATCTATCCCAACCACACAGACTTAACCTAGCCTTTACCTACTCGGTTAACCCCCAATTTTGTTTTTTCAATTTTGGAGAAATGACACACAGATCATATTTAATTGAACCATTGATAGTGACACCATTTTTCTTTTTCCTATCTTCCTATAAGTTTTAGTTCCCCCTGCTTGGAGTATTGTATGGGTAGAGGTTATAAAGGGTGTTTTTTTTAGGGGTTTGTTTTTCGAATAGAGATAAAACTGGCATTTTGTGGTCAAATCTGGCAACTCTAATGTCATTTATGTTCAGTTTGGTTTGCCATTTCATCATGAACAGGTTGACAAAAGAACAACGCTTGCAAATCGTGCAAATTTATTTCGAAAATAATGGTTCAGTTCGCGAAGTTTACCGCAAGCTCCGTCCATTTTATGGTCGACATAATCGTCCATCAGAGCAATTAATTCGGTTAACCATGGGTCGTTTTCGCACTACGTTTACTCTATGTGATAATACGCATCCGCAGAGACGTCGAACAGTGCGCACCGAAGAAACAATTGCCGCTGTAGAGCAAAATGTTGAAGAGGACCCGAATGAATCGATTCGCCACCGCGCACAGCAATTGGAGCTTTGTCCATCAACTTTATGGAAGATTTTGCGCAAAGATCTTGGCTTGCGACCTTACAAGATCCAGCTTGTGCAAGAATTAAAGCCGCGAGACCATGCTATGCGTCGTGATTTTGGTGTATGGGCCGAAAATGAGATTGATCTCGATGCTGATTTTCATCGCAAAATTTTGTTCAGTGATGAGGCTCATTTTTGGTTGAATGGCTACGTCAACAAGCAAAATTGCCGCATTTGGAGTGAAGAGAATCCACATGAGATCCTTGAGACGCCATTACATCCACAAAAACTGACTGTTTGGTGTTGGCATAAAATTATCCTTCCAATAAATCCAAATTGATGGACATTAAAACGATTTTCTTGTGTTTTATTTCAATTCGAAGTTCTATACCTCTAAAAAAAACACCCAATACAAAGTATGCTTTTTATCAATGTGATCAATTCAATATGTTGTGGGTAATAGCCTATGTCTTCAAGTACATGTTGATTTAAACCCTTGCTAACTGGATGCTCCATTTTTATTGTAATTTTATCAGTCAAAGGACACTTACGTTATCTGCTACTTATATTCAACGCTAATGCCATTCCAGCCAAACTAACGTTTTAAGTGGAAAGTTTAACATTTCTTAGTTTATATGTTCTGACAATATTTTGATGTTCGTGCGTGTACGTAAAATTGTATTTCAGCAAACAAAAAACAAAAAAAAATGTAATTAACATAATTTCAATGTTCCTGTGAGAAATTTACGTCATTTTGATTATTTTAAAGTTAATTTTTGTAGAGCAAATTATTTATTATATGAACCTTTGAATAGAACTCTAAGAGAGTACAATTTTCTTAGTTCCAAAATAAATATTGATTTTAGTGAGAGTAAGAATAATTTTATATTAATATAATATTTATAACCTAATTCTTAAGTGTTAATGTTTTGAATCCTTTATTTTTGCTTGTCCAAGAAAATTGTAAAAATTTATAGACAATAAACTAAACTAAACTAAACACGTGAACATTTTCCTGCGATTATTTTTTACATCTTCGATGTGCATCGATGAACTCAATTCACCTCGATGAAGCACCATGAAATACCTCTGTATATCGGTTTTACATAGAATTCAAGCTGGGCCGAACTTCGCTCACTGACGAAGTTCGTGAAGGACGTCCAAAATCGATTGTTGTTCAATATGGTTTGTCATTATGTGACATACCATGAGATTGAAAAAGGCGATTTGAGCACTCAAAACATCGAATTAATGGGTCATCCGCCATACAGTCCTGATTTGGCACCCATTGACTTCCTTTTTTCCCGCACATCACGGACAAACGATTTCCCACACATCAAGGACATAAACGAAACTACGTTTTGGAGGTATCTCAAGCGGAATGGGATAAATTTTGTGAAAAATGGTTCGAGTGCTGTATGAATGTATTAATCATAAAGGATAATATTTCGAAAAACAATAAAGCTATCCTCAATGCAAAAATCGATCTTTATATTTATTCCCGAAATATATGTAGCAATGCTCGTGTATCTATATTAGGCACCAAGTTGGTTTTTCTAACTTTTCACTCCCTGAGTCTTGCATAGCAATTTCTGAACATTTTTTAAAAAAATGTAAATTTGTAGTCTTTTCAATCCCAAAACTTAATATGAGTTGTCCAATCTTTCCTTAACACTTTAACTGCCACCATACAAAAAAAAAATATCGGGTCCTCCGGGCCATTTTTTTTTTTACAGATCTAGTGTATTTTGGTATCAAAAAATCCGAACAAAATATCAGAAAATGTTTTTTATTATATTTCTGTGAAATTTTGAAATATTTTATTGAGGCACAACATATGTACCTCACGGCCTAATGTATACGCCGTGAGGTACATGTGCTGTGCCTTGTTTGTATATTTGTGCAATTTTGTTTTGATCATAGTAAATAACCATTTCGTCTGGCAATATTGAACTGCGACACATTCTGTTGCTAAGAGCATGATACAATTACAAGGTAGGCTCATATTAGAACAAACAAGAGTTATAAAAGAGATGAAAAAGTCTACTGATCGAATTGCAGTTTTTCTAGTTGTTGTCTTTGTATTCATAGTAAAATAAACAAGGTAGACTCACGGCTGAGAGTCAATAGCCAGAATTGCCAAAACACACTGAACAATGACCAACAGCAATAAGAAAGAAAAATTATTTGTACTAATTTTGACAATCTTGACTCAGAGCAAGAGAGGATTTTCAACCGCGAGAAGGGGCACACCCAGAAAAAAATTTTTGGGAGTATTTTTTGTTTTATTTATAGACATATTCAAATTATTTTATTCATTATATAATATTTAGAGTACAAAGTCAATTATTCTTTTATTTTGTTCCATTGAATTTAATATGTCCTCAATAATAAAATTTAAATCAATTAATGCATTTAATTTTTATGAAATTTTAAGAGATTCTACCAATTTCTTTATTTTAGATAAATTTTTACCCGAATTTTAAGATAAAAATTTTAGAAAAAGCTTATAGTATATCGAAATTCATAACGATGGCCCCAAAATCTATGCTGTGATCTTCATCACATACAGACATATACACGGACATGGCTGGATCTACTCGAGTAGCGATGCTCATCAAGAATATAGTATGTAAATGACCGACAATTAAATAGACCAATATGATTACACAGAGCCAAAAACCACCACATAAAATCAATAAGATATCCAAATTGAGCTATTTTATTATGTTTTTTTATTAATACCACCAAATAATAAGAATTTTCCAAAAAGACATTTTTTTAATTCCATAGAGAAAATCTTTTTAAAAATTAACAACTACTACATATCAAACATTTTTTAATAAGATTTCTTATTGAATGAATGAAATTATGTAAAAATCTTATTAACACTTAACTTTAATACGAAAATTTTTTTTTACTCTCCAAAGTTTAAGAAGAGACCAGTTAAAACGAATAAGAAAATATTATTGATCTGCTTTTATAAAAAGTTATTTTTAGACACAAGATAATAATGATAATAAAGATAATAATGGTGAAAATGCTACGTATTTTTGCTTTCTTTGCTTTAGCTTTCAGTCCTAGTTGTGAAATGAATTCGAAAAATTATACGCCGATTTAAATTAAGTAAAATGTTATAATGGAGAATGATATTTGTGTTCCAGAACTTGTTTTCGACGAGGCTGAAATTCTAGAAACTCAAACCATATTTCAGTCGTGGGGCTTGAGTGACTCAATTTCGACTTTATTAAAAATGTACGGTTTGAACTCGAAAGAGGTTCATGACAAAAGTTGGATATTGAGGATGTCGCAAATTTCTTTGAAGGCCTCGACAGCGCCGGGTATTTTGGTGACAAAGTCAAAGTTAATTTAATTATTAAATATGTATTGAATATTCATAAATAACAATTTTATTTAATGTCTTTGTATTAAATATTATAGCCAGTTAATATTAAATACAATTGATTGTATTTGTGCTTGAAAAGCTTGAAAATCGAGAGTTCTAGTTTTAACTTCATATCACATTGATAGCGGTACTCGAGTTTACAGAGAACAACAGCGTGGTAGAACATGTATGCGTATTAGAGCCCTGCATGAATATATTCGTTAAACGAATATACACAACTTCACTGTTGTACACTGAAAAAAAACGTGTTTTAAACTTTTGAAAAACATATGAAAAAAAGGCAAATTATGAACACATTGTGTTAAATTTTAAGTTAATGTTTTTTGTTTTAGTGTAGAAGTACACTGTAAGTGAATAAATGTAAACAACAGATCGTGTAGTAAAGAGAAAATCAGCGCATGAGAATAACTGCTAATTCGTTCTCTGTTCTCTCACAACACACTTCTCACGCTGATCTGAATTTGTGAGTTGTGTTGTTTTTGTTTCTTAATCGAATACTTGATAAAAAATGCTAATATTCAGCAATGCACTATGGTGCACTGAATAAATGTTAACGAAATGTGTTAAATTTGAGTTGGTGATTGATGAGTTGATGTTAAAAGCAAAATCATTGCGATTTTAAATTAAAATTAAAAAAACATATTTTTAAATCAAATTGGATTTTGATGAAATAAAAAACATAAAAAAAATAGCATTATCATTTTTTGTTTTACCTTTTAATGAATTGTAACTTTAATTTTATTGTTAATAAAATAGTTATTAAATTTTAATTTTACGTTTTTCGATCTTAGGTAATTCTTTTCAATAAAAAGACGAAATTTTTCACAAAATGCATAACTGTCTACATTATTTAAAACATTACCAGAACATTCATATATATGATGGTATATTGCTTGTATCCCATATTAAAATTCTCGCATAACAAGAGATGTTTGCGCATAAAGAAACTTGCGCAAAATATTCAGTGTATGAATACAGTATTTGCATTATTTTTTATTACTTTATCCGCTTCTTACTAGTATAAGTACAGAAGTGTACTCTCTTCGTTTCCTATTTGCGCATAATGCCAAGATAGAGTACGTATACATATGAGAACTTTAGAAAGCGATGAGAGTAAGCTTTTTATTCTATGTACAACATGCGAATATATTCGAGTAGGTGAAAAAGCATACTCATGCAGGACTCTTATGCGTATACAGAGCTTTGTTTAGTAAAAACAATAAATAACGCCATAAAAAATAGCTTAAAACATTGCAATTTAAATATGTAAATAATGCTTGATAATTGTTTTACTTTATAGTACATTTAATTTTCTATTTATTCGTTAATTTGGGGGGGGGTTTAACCCCCAAAACCCCTACCTGTGTTCGCCCCTGACCGCGAGACTACTTTCTTTATTCTACCATGTTTATCTTTAGCATATAACGGTTGTGACAATCACATCTTTGTTGTTGTAAAACCGTATTGCCCATCGCCTAGCTTTTCCACTCTTTTACAACAACTTCAATATTTTCTTAACCTTTGACCGTTATTTTTTAGATAAAAGCTTAAATATCGAATTTCGTGATGATAGCTTGAAAATTACGGCTGCAATCATGATCACAGACAGACGGACAGACATATGGACGGACAGATGGACATGGCTTAATCGACTCGGGTGATGATGCTGATCAAGAATATATATACTTTTCTATACCTACCACGCTTTCTTATGGGAGTTACAAACGGAGTGACAGTTTTTTTTTAATCGTGGGGGTATAAAAATTATGCGCTGAAGATAGGTTTAGGTATGTCAGGCCATGCGGAATTGAACTACGTTTACAGATTTGCATTTCGAGGTACTAATTTTAAACCATGAACTATAATCCGTATGTGCCTCATGGCAGTTAACGTGTTAATATTCAGTTGAAGTGACTACGGTGGGTGTGGCAACACATACCATCCAAGTTCCAATCTTTTTTGAATTGTGGTTTCTGAAATTCAAATGTTTTGACGACATACATTGCCGTCACATTGTCGCCATGGAACACAGTTCTTTTGGGGCAAAATAATTCTGACTTGTTTTTTTACTAGACCTATTTTAGAGTCTACTAAGTTTACTTCTTTCCAAACAGGAAATATTTATAATGAGAAAACCCAGACCACATAACATTTTTGAAAATAATTGAGTATCGATGATAAAAAAAAAAAAATATAAAATGACAAAATTGTTTATATACAAATTTCTATGTTATTTTATACCAGAAAGTGTCGAAAATTATTACGCATGTAGAACTATTTATAGATTTATTTCTTGTTAAAAACATCATTTGATTCTTTTTTTCGGGCTACAAATGATAATGCCGTATTTTTTTATGATTATTATTTTGTATGTATTTTGTAAATATTTCTGTTTATTTTTTTTTTACTATTATTTTCTTGATAATGTTTACGAATATGTTTTTTGAAAATGAAAAAAAAATTCTTTTTTTTTATAATTTTTTTAAATGCAAATATTTTAATTTTTGTATATGCATAAATTGCAGATGAACAAGAATTTTGAATGCGTGAAATTTGTGTGAAATTAATGCTACTTTATTCCACATGCATGGGTTCACACCAAAATAAATTTTATATGGCGTATAAAGTAAAGTGAATTGTTACTCGTGAATCGTGAATCGAAGTGACCGTTAGGAAATATGTTTTCGCGATTGCCATTTTTATACAAATTTATGGTGAGACATCATAGGAAATCATTCAGGAAATTATATCGTACAATTTCTGAAAAAAAATGGCTTCAAACTTTAACTTCAGATTTACTCAAAATGTATTTTTTGTACAAAGAGCACATAAATCCCCGGACGCCTATGTATAAAATTTAAGTAACCTAAAAAACGACATAGAAATGGTGCATTTGGATATTTTCATTTTGAAAAATTTTTAAATAATTTTAACGATTTTGTGCAGTTGACCAAGTTAAATAGTTTACTTTAGAACTTCAAACTTTTATCTTCAGAACAATTATTGCCCACTCTCTAAAAAAAATAAAGTTGGAATTTAGATAAAAATTCAAAACTCAAACTGACTACTTCTCATCGGAAGTGGATAGTCAATTTTGAAAAAACTAGAATTAATTGAAGTTTTTATTATTCGATTTCCTCATTAAAAACGTTATCAAGTTAAATTCAAAATATCTGAAATGAAACACATTTCAACACGATTAATTCATTGCATAGAAAAGCAGCGGAATAATAAATAATTTGCACTACTTAAGGAAATATTCCATTAATTTTAAGCAATTATTTGTTACAGTAAAAGTCATAAAATTAGACAAACAAGCCCAGAAACAACAAAGCAATGCAATCAACGCAAATAACAATAATTGTTAAAAAAACAACATATAATTGTCATACTACAAGTATCTTAAAAAGAGATACTTAAGTATCTGCTCACATATATTTGCCCACAGACAAAGTGTGTGAAAAGCGGTCATTTGTTTGATAATCGTTCTGCGTCATTGACTACAGATACATTGAAAGCTTAAAGCGCAACAAAGTTTTTTTTTATTTTTTGTATTTTTTTTTATTTATTTTTTAAAGCAAATGTGCAAAATCTATGTAACTACCTTGATAGATATACGTATGAACCAGGCGCAGTCGCATATGTCAGGCGGCCGTCTTCTAAGCGCCGAGTATCTGTGTGTCATGCGTTTAATTTGTAAGCCAAGAGTTAACAACGTCGCCGTACATAACAGATACAAATCTGTTTATAACAGATACAAATCTGTTTATATCAGAGAGTACAAACAAACTTGTACATATATCTTAAGCGATATTTTTTGGTTGAGTTTCTACCAACGAAATTAGCGTCGGTGGTGATGGTGATGGTGGTGGTGTTGACGGTGGAAACTGCAACTAAGCAATCGAAAAGAGCTCTTTATTTTATGAACAAGTAGTAAGGCCAGCAATACTAAAACAACAACAATCATGTAAGTTCCAAAAGTTTGCCAGCTAACCTAACTAGACGGACAGAGAAACAGACGCTTATTTATTTTCAATTTCAAATTGAAATCAAATAAAAGAGTGCTGTAGTGAAATAAATTTGATTTTAGCAAAGCTTAGGAAACTGTAGCTACAGCTGTTGGTGCTGATGATATTGTTGCTGCTGCATTTACATTTTTTATATTATTGTTAATGATTAAGATGAATTCAGTTCGTATTTCAACAGCAATGTTTTTACTTTTAGCAATTTATTAAGCCATTTTTCATTATTTCTGTATAGTTGCAGGCAACTGGTTGTTTAAACATTTTGAAAATAAAAATGCATGCAGCATCGATTGCATGTAGGTGGTTTACTGCAAGTCTATTTTCATTTTTGGACTATCATGGTTATTTTTATACATTTAATTGCAGCTGCAATTATAAGAACATTTCAAATATTGTGCAATATTTGGTATAAGCAATAAATTAAACAAAAATCTATCAGGTTTGAATTTTAACAAGTGCAAATTAAATATATCATTCTAAACTAAAACTAAGTTCTTAGATATGGACAAAAGTTTATACTTTCCTCAAGTAAATATATAAAAAGATACGAATTATATCAACAAATAACTAATTAGGACAAACCAGTTAGAAAAATTACTAAACACAAAGGTCAACAGATAAGCATATAGTTGGATGCCTCCACAAAAGGAGCAAAAGAATCAAATACAAAACACAAAAAACAATATAAAAAATACAAAATACAAACTACAAAACACAAAATACAAAATACAAAATACAAAAAACACAATACAAAATACAAAATACAAAATACAAAATACACAATACAAAATACAAAATACAAAATACAAAATACAAAATACAAAATACAAAATACAAAATACAAAATACAAAATACAAAATACAAAATACAAAATACAAAATACAAAATACAAAATACAAAATACAAAATACAAAATACAAAATACAAAATACAAAATACAAAATACAAAATACAAAATGCAAAATACAAAATACAAAATACAAAATACAAAATACCAAATACAAAATACAAAATACAAAATACAAAATACAAAATACAAAATACAAAATACAAAATACAAAATACAAAATACAAAATACAAAATACAAAATACAAAATACAAAATACAAAATACAAAATACAAAATATAAACAACAAAATATAAACAACAAAATACAAAATACAAAATACAAAATACAAAATACAAAATACAAAATACAAAATACAAAATACAAAATACAAAATACAAAATACAAAATACAAAATACAAAATACAAAATACAAAATACAAAATACAAAATACAAAATACAAAATACAAAATACAAAATACAAAATACAAAATACAAAATACAAAATACAAAATACAAAATACAAAATATAAACAACAAAATATAAACAACAAAATATAAACAACAAAATACAAAATACAAAATACAAAATACAAAATACAAAATACAAAATACAAAATACAAAATACAAAATACAAAATACAAAATACAAAATACAAAATACAAAATACAAAATACAAAATACAAAATACAAAATACAAAATACAAAATACAAAATACAAAATACAAAATACAAAATACAAAATACAAAATACAAAATAGAAAATACAAAATACAAAATACAAAATACAAAATACAAAATATAAATTACAAAATACAAAATACAAAATACAAAATACAAAATACAAAATACAAAATACAAAATACAAAATACAAAATACAAAATACAAAATACAAAATACAAAATACAAAATACAAAATACAACATACAAAATACAAAATACTAAATACAAAATACAAAATACAAAATATAAAATACAAAATACAAAATACAAAATACAAATACAAAATACAAAATACAAAATACAAAATACAAAATACAAAATACAAAATACAAAATACAAAATACAAAATACAATTACGAAATAAAAAATACAAAATACAAAACACAAAATACAAAATACAAACTACAAAATACAAAATACAAAATATAAAATACAAAATACAAAATACAAAATACAAAATACAAAATACAAAATACAACATACAAAATACAAAATACAAAATACAAAATACAAAATACAAAATACACAATACAAAATACAAAATACAAAATACAAAATACAAAATAGAAAATACAAAATACAAAATACAAAATACAAAATACAAAATACAAAATACAAAAAACAAAATACAAAATACAAAATACAAAATACAAAATACAAAATACAAAATACAAAATACAAAATACAAAATACAAAATACAAAATACAACATACAAAATACAAAATACAAAATACAAAATACAAAATACAAAATACAAAATACAAAATACAAAATACAAAATACAAAATACAAAATACAAAATACAAAATACAAAATACAAAATACAAAATACAAAATACAAAATACAAAATACAAAATACAAAATACAAAATACAAAATACAACATACAAAATACAAAATACAAAATACAAAATACAAAATACAAAATACAAAATACAAAATACAAAATACAAAATACAAAATACAAAATACAAAATACAAAATACAAAATACAATTACAAAATACAAAATACAAAACACAAAATACAAAATACAAACTACAAAATACAAAATACAAAATACCAAATACAAAATGCAAAATACAAAATACAAACTACAAAATACAAAATACAAAATACAAAATACAAAACACAAAATACAAAATACAAAATACAAAATATAAACAACAAAATATAAACAACAAAATACAAAATACAAAATACAAAATACAAAATACAAAATACAAAATACAAAATACAAAATACAAAATACAAAATACAAAATACAAATTACAAAATACAAAATACAAAATACAAAATACAAAATACAAAATACAAAATACAAAATATAAACAACAAAATATAAACAACAAAATATAAACAACAAAATACAAAATACAAAATACAAAATACAAAATACAAAATACAAAATACAAAATACAAGATACAAAATACAAAATACAAAATACAAAATACAAAATACAAAATACAAAATACAAAATAAAAAATACAAAATACAAAATACAAAATACAAAATACAAAATACAAAATACAAAATACAAAATACAAAATACAAAATACAAAATACAAAATACAAAATAAAAAATAAAAAATACAAAATACAAAACACAAAATACAAAATACAAACTACAAAATACAAAATACAAAATACAATTACAAAATAAAAAATACAAAATACAAAATACAAAATACAAAATACAAAATACAAAATACAAAATACAAAATACAAAATACAAAATACAAAATACAAAATACAAAATACAAAATGCAAAATACAAAATACAAAATACAAAATACAAAATACCAAATACAAAATACAAAATACAAAATACCAAATACAAAATACAAAATACAAAATACAAAATACAAAATACAAAATACAAAATACAAAATACAAAATACAAAATACAAAATACAAAATACAAAATACAAAATACAAAATACAAAATACAAAATACAAAATACAAAATACAAAATACAAAATACAAAATACAAAATACAAAATACAAAATACAAAATACAAAATACAAAATACAAAATACAAAATACAAAATACAAAATACAAAATACAAAATACAAAATACAAAATACAAAATACAAAATACAAAATACAAAATACAAAATACAAAATACAAAATACAAAATACAAAATACAAAATACAAAATACAAAATACAAAATACAAAATACAAAATACAAAATAAAAAATAAAAAATACAAAATACAAAACACAAAATACAAAATACAAACTACAAAATACAAAATACAAAATACAAAATATAAAATACAAAATACAAAATACAAAATACAAAATACAAAATACAACATACAAAATACAAAATACAAAATACAAAATACAAAATACAAAATACAAAATACAAAATACAAAATACAAAATACAAAATACAATTACAAAATAAAAAATACAAAATACAAAACACAAAATACAAAATACAAACTACAAAATACAAAATACAAAATACAAAATATAAAATACAAAATACAAAATACAAAATACAAAATACAAAATACAAAATACAACATACAAAATACAAAATACAAAATACAAAATACAAAATACAAAATACACAATACAAAATACAAAATACAAAATACAAAATACAAAATACAAAATACAAAATACAAAATACAAAATACAAAATACAAAATACAAAATACAAAATACAAAATACAAAATACAAAATACAAAATACAAAAAACAAAATACAAAATACAAAATACAAAATACAAAATACAAAATACAAAATACAAAATACAAAATACAAAATACAAAATACAAAATACAACATACAAAATACAAAATACAAAATAGAAAATACAAAATACAAAATACAAAATAGAAAATACAAAATACAAAATACAAAATACAAAATACAAAATACAAAATACAAAATACAAAATACAAAATACAAAATACAAAATACAAAATACAAAATACAAAATACAAAATACAAAATACAAAATACAAAATACAAAATACAAAATAAAAAATACAAAATACAAAATACAAAATACAAAATACAAAATACAAAATACAAAATACAAAATACAAAATACAAAATACAAAATACAAAATACAAAATACAAAATACAAAATACAAAATACAAAATACAAAATACAAAATACAAAATACAAAATACAAAATACAAAATACAATTACAAAATAAAAAATACAAAATACAAAACACAAAATACAAAATACAAAATACAAAATACAAAATACAAAATACAAAATACAAAATACAAAATACAAAATACAAAATAAAAAATACAAAATACAAAATACAAAATACAAAATACAAAATAAAAAATACAAAATACAAAATACAAAATACAAAATACAAAATAAAAAATACAATAACATCAAAATAATCAACATTTCAAATGTTTATTGGAAAGTATTATCTGAAAAGACGTCGCTATTTGATTTGGCTATCAATTCATATTTATTTTTAGCAATAAAAATACAATTTTATCTGCATAAAATTTTTATATTTTTATGTATGAAGCTACATAAATTAATTTTGCACGCAAGCAAGAAACACTTCTGTTAATTCACTATTCAATTAAGTTAAATTTTATGCAATTTGTAGCAATTTACAATAACAATTTTTTTTCTAACTGCAATTACCAATAACAATATTCCACTAAAGCATGCAATTTAAAACATGTGATATAAGCAACATTTACCAACACATATGAACATACATGTATTTTATATAGACACATTTTTAACAAATTTACAACAAACAAGGCAATCAAACAAGTTGACTTCCTTTTTCACATCCTGAAACAAGATGCTGCACCGAGACGCAATTAAGCCACGATTTGATGCTGCTATTGCTGCGATTTGCAGCAATTAAAATAATCAACAACACAATAGTAGCAACAAAACATAGCGTAGTCGTTTAAGGAATGAAATCAATTTAATTCACTTGAAATTTAAAAAGTTGATATGCAAAAATTGAAAGCGAACACTTGAACGCTTTCACTTTCGCATCAATGGTGCGCGCATGCGCAACAAACAAGCGCTCAACTCAGGCTTAAGCTGAGGTAAGATTAATGAGTGCACCCTAATCAAGATCAGAAAAGTGAAAAATAATAAAAACAGCATAACACATAAAAAAACAGTAAAGGCCGAAAAATTATACCACCAGCCACAGCCAGCAAAAGCACATCAATAATGGGCATCTTTATCAAGACAACAACAATGGCAGCAACAACAACAGCAGCACACAAAAGAAATTAAAATATAAAATTTAAAACCAAGAAGTTTTTGATTAATGCAGCCAGCAGCACAAGTTCAAAGCTGCCCCAGCTGCTGCTGCTACATAGCAACTATAGAATGCAGCGCATTTATGTTGAGGCAGCAGCATGCGCCTGACCCACATTGCAGTCAAAGATGCGGTTTACGTTTAATTGGTATAGCGCATGAAGCATAAAAAAACCAAGAATTATGCATGCATGCTGCTGAAGCAACTAAGCAGCTCAATAAGTTTAGAGTCAAGAAGTTAAATGAAGCCATTTCCGTTTGTGAATAATGAATATGAATAAAACCATAAAATGACATGGAAAATTCTGCTCGTAAAATTCGGTAATAGCTTCATTTATATCTTTAATCTTCATAAAATTTCTTCATGCCAAACAAAAGACTTAAGCAACGAACCTGCTGCCAATTTGCAATCGACACGAATGTGTTACGCCGCCGCTTTAATGTTTTGTATTATTTAAATATTGCTAAGCAATAAACAATGCATATTTATTTAAATAAAAACTTGAAGTTTCTTGAAGCTGAAATGCATCAACGATTGAAATTGCGAAACAGATATTTTTCAGGTGCAACTTTAATCAACAGCTCGAATGAATGTGACGAAAAACTGATAAAAAGAAAATGTTGTAAAAACCCAAGATTGAGATGCGTTATAAGCATATTTTATTTGGAACATAACGCATCCGTGTTGCATTCAAGCGCATGCGTAACAAATTGACACAACAGCATAAACAACAACGATGACAAAACAGCGTAACTGGTGTGCTTTAATGAGCGCCACCGCCGCTAAAGCTGCAGTAGCTAGTCTTTTTTGTTTTCTTTTTTTGTTTTGTCAACATTTCTTTATGTTGCAGTTTGTTAAACAATTATTAAGCATATTATTTGTTGTCTCATTTAGTTGGATTATAGTTATTTGCTTGGTTTCATGTTGAATAATTGCAAAAATTTTATAGAAAACAAATTGATGAGTTCCGAAAGTATTCACTTGATAAATAAAGAAGCAAATTTTTCTTAAACGCTGCTAAAATGGTAATTAAAAAAATAATAATAATGCTTTAACATGCTAAATTTGCGCTTTTTTATTTGTTTCGAAGAACAACAAAAGACTCAAGCGACAAACTTGCTTGCATTGTATACGAAAACAAAAGAGTTAAGACACGAACTTGTTTTGGCTCAAGAGAAAATTTGCAGGAAATTCTTTTATTGAATCGCATTGAATTGACTTGTTTTAACACTTTTAACCAAAAAAATAAAATAAGCAAGCCATTATTTTTACAAATATTAAGTGTCATAAAAAAATTAATTTTTTTTTTCTTAAAAAAAATTGCTTATTTTCTTGTTTACAACATGTTTTAAATTCTTTTAATTCTAAAACACTTGGAAACTACCACCACCACCGAGTTTTATGCTTGGCTGAAGCATCAAATTATAAGATTTTAATGTTTCTTTTTTTTTAATATTCCTTCATTTTATGCTGCAAATTAATGTTACTCTACAGCTCAGCGGCTTTGAAGCAGTTTTTGAACATTAAACAATTGTTAATTTGAAAAATATAACAAGTAATACAAAAGCACACAAAGCAAAAAAAAAAAAACAAATGTTGAACGTGGTATTTATTTTCTTTCTTTATATTTTCTCCACAATAATTCCCGCTGATAATCTTGCAGGTCTTCGAGTCAAGTTGGTGTGGCTTTTATGCTGGGTAAACATGTTAATTGAAGTCTACCCAACACAAGCTAGTATTATTTGATAAAGAGCAATTTGAGCTTGACTTAGAAAAAAATATTGACAGCGCAAGCTTCTAACTCAAAACATAATTTGTAAAGATTTAGCGCAGGTCTATAAAATGGCTAAGTGCTCACTTAATCTTTAATGTTTTTTTTTTGCGCACTTTCCTGAATTTGCAATTACAACAACTTCTCAGCTTACTACTGGATGCACATGTTAATTAGATAGAAATGTTTTTTATACAACACGCTGCATAGGAAGTAGGGAAAATCAAGCTGCAGGAAATGAAAGCATGCTCTCTAGTCAGTTTCGATGTTGTTGTCGTCGTTGTTGTTGTTGCTAAAGGAAACATTTTACCGTTATTAATCAATGCAATGAAAATTAAAATACTGTTTTTTATTAGCAAATACACCTAACAACAGCATTCACATACACACCCAAGCTTTTTACATACACTCATATCAATCATTTCAATTTAAATTCGAAGTTATTTTAAAAAAGAGGTTAAGTGTCCCTTTTGGGGTCTAAGATTTTAGAGTAATTCGGTATATTACCGTTTACAAAAACGCCGTTTATGGAGTGTAATCAGATTATTTCAAATTATTTATCATTTATATTAATTATATGAAGAATATAGTTAGCTATAGACTAGTTACATGTTACAACATGTTCGACATTTTACTCAATCACCGTGTGTGAATACTAGTCGCGGACGCACTAGTTCAGTTATCGTTGAAACTTACTGAGTACAGTATCATCTAAGGCCAAGCTTCTCAATCAAAAAACAAACAAAAAAAATTTCAGCATGGATTTTTACTATTTCTCTGGTTTAGTTCCCTGCCCGCTCCTTTACTATACTAGATATGACTCTTGGCATTATTTCACTAATAAATTGTGAACTTCTATTTCAAAAAGAAACTAGTAAAGAATTATCTTGTGGCGACCGTGGCGTAGTTGGTTAAAGTGCGTGGCCGCTATGTCAACGAACTTTGGAGACCCAGGTTCGAACCTCAGCAGCGACAGAAAATTATTTGAATTAAAATAATTTTTCTGTACGGCCGCCACCTCACTGCAGACAATGGCAAACCTCAGAGAGTAGTCAAAATGCCATGTAAAGCTTCTTGAGAACGAGAACATTCCGTTCATCGCCGTTCGGAGTCGGCGTTAAGCATGTAGGTCCGGTTCTCGGTCAATTGTGTACAAACTTAATAACACGCACAACACAATTGATCATAAGAAGCTAGGTCAAAGTCCTTTCAAGGGCTGAAATGGCCAGTTATTTATTTTTTTTTTTTTAAAGAATTATCTTGAGCTTGGCCTAAATTGAAGTGTTTAAAAATTTTCGAAGTAACGATAGTTTTATTATTTTTATGACGTCACTTTGTGTGTGGGATAGGTATGATTTTCATTCAATTTTTCCAAATTGAAAGCTCAAAGTTCGTTTTAAACATCGAATCAAATGTGTAAAGTATCAAGTCAATACATTTGATTTTGTATTTTTTTTTTTTCAAGTTTCTCTAATTTGATTACATCACTCTGAATGGGAGATGGGGTTATTGATTTTCAAATCGTAAGCGAGGATGTACATTCATTGCGAGGACGTTCATTGTTACAAGGCATTTTTTCTGGCATTATTTATTTAGAAACTGTAAGCGAAGACGTTATGACATGTGCTTACAGGATAACTAGTTACTGAGCTAGTTATGGCAATAATGACAGCTCATTTCCCAGATTTGGATAAAGTGAACGTTGGGTAAAGACGCTTTGTAAAAGAGCTAGGCATTGTTTTCATTCGATCTTGACAAATTTGAAACTCAGAGTACGTATTTTGGAATAAGAAGTAAAAAACTTTAAAAACATTTGATTATTTGTGTAGAATTTGAAGAGCTCAACCGTTGTGATAAGGTCATATTCAGCGTGGTTTTATTTCAATTTGACTTATATTCAAAACTGATCCTTATATTTTACATAAAAGCGTATAGAATAAAAGCGGAGAATAGGTCAATAGGAGTCACCCACATATACACAAAACTGTACAATCGAGCGTAGCGTAAACTACTTCCCCGCCCCACTCTGTGCCCTCAGATATAGTGTTAAATGACTTGCGCATATTAGCTGCTCGCGATGCAGAGAAACAAAAGTGTTTTGTTTTTGTGACTCACTGATGTAATTTTCGTCTAAGTGAAATAAACGGTAAGTGTGGATTTTTTTACGATATACAATCAAAAATGTTTTACATATTTAGTTATACATATATTCAAAACATTGATCTGTACTTTAGATTGTGTCAGTATTTTATAGGTTTTGACGTAGAATTACGTCATTCTCGGAGGTTAGTAGAGCGGTTGATAGTGATCAAGCGCCGGTTGATAGTGTTTTTAGGTCACACTTTGAGCCTGTTGATGTAAGCACTTGTTGGTCTGCTTGATTCTCACTGGGAGAACAGTTCATGTTTGAACTCTCTAACTTATATAAATTTTACACAATTACATGAAATATAAAGCCAACATTTGATGTTTCTGTATGCTTTGCGCATGGTTCTTGTTTAAGGTTGCTACCTATTTATCGACTGCATTGGTTCTTGTATATAATAGAATATATGTCATGTATGTACTGAGTGTTGCTGATTAAAGCAAGAGGGCACTGCCAGTTAAAAAATATATAAAACCAGCATTTGATGTTTCTGTTTGCTTTGCGCATGGTTTTTTGTTTAAAGCTTAGTATGCTGTAGAAACAATAATTCCCCGGCATATAATTCCACACAGTGTAGAGTCAAAATTTTTGTATGCAGAAAAAAGCAACTACAGTACAACCTTCCTCAATGCAACTAGACAGAGTAGTTTGCAACCAAAGAAGAACTGAAAGAATATAAGGTAAAAATTTATGCAAGTTTACGCAAATGAAAGTTGCGATAATTGTGCAATTTTTTTTTTTCTTTAAATTTGCGTTTAATAAGTGAACAAAGTAAATTTTTGAGTGTTGCGATAATCGTACTGTACTCTTAAACCAGGTCGTACTGTACTCTTATTGAAATGTCAAAATTACGCAGCCAATTAAATATCCGGGCATATAATCGACAGTGAAATTTTGACATTTCAACTCTCCACATGGGTTGTTGAACTTGCTAGCATTGAACAAATTTTTCGACTCTACCTCGTACTAGGAAGCGAAAAAAATTCCGCTGTTGCTTTATATATCCATTCTTGCTAAATATTTTTTAAAAAAGATGTCACCAAAAGCGGATTGAATAATTCTACGTCTTATGTTACGACATAATCGAAACTGCTGTATCTTTTTTTCATTTCAATTTTATTTACTCGTTAGTGCAGCTGTGGGAAATGAGAGTCAAGTGACTCCAAGAAGGCTAAGGCCAGGGAAAGAAGACAGAAAGGAGAAGTACAAAAGTAGAACCCTAAAAAGGCAAAGTGGCAGATACTCAAGAATGACTCGATACTTAAGTATCAGATGTTGGTACTAACCACTTATGTCAGGATGATGAAGACGACGACGGGGAAGATACGGAGTAAAAAAGCCTAATATGCATCCAAAGATTTTGAAAAAGACAATGAGCTGTGGTACAAATGTACTTCGTTTGAATCATGGGCTCACTGGATGGGACTCAGCAGAAAGTTACGTTTGCAATATCTGCAAAATTGTCTCTGACTCCGACTAACCACAGAGTGACCACCATTGCCCTCACGTCAGTGCAATAAGACCCAAATCTGTTTTTTTTTAACTGTAATAACTTCCAAAGTGGATAACTAAAGTCTTTAAAAATGTCCTTAATTAATAGCTAGATAAATAAACTTGATGTTTAGGCGGTGACAATAAGTATTTGGTTATAGATTCCGATTTTATTTAATTCTCGCTTAAGTGACTTCATATTTCATGTATACAAAAGCTCTAATAAAGATCTAAAGGGTTATAATCTTATCACGTCCCCATATGGGCGTTTCAAACTTTGTAACAAAGGGGTCATATGGGAGCAGTTGAAAATTTTCCTTTCCAAAATGCCCCGCAACTAAGTTACAAATTAGCAATTTTAGGTAAGTTGTTCCTTTTGTTTCTCTTTAATACTTTGTACAGATGTTGCGAACTATGACTTGACCAACAAGATATGTATTCGTCGGGACGATTACGAACTACGATTAGTCGAAATTTGAAATCAAAATAGGCCCATCATGTCAGAATTTTGAGATATTTGAGATTATATAAGCGAAAAATGGATACGTTTGATTACTTTTGAAACTCGAAAAGGTTACGAAAAATAGATGTTTTGGGCTACTTTTCAAACTCTCGAACCCTAATCTATCAACTACATCATTTACGAGGGTTGCTATTTATATATTTGGCCCTGGCAACTGGAAGTGGCAACACTTACCATTTGATGTTTCCATTGGAAATTTGACATTGTTGAACATACCCTTCTTCAGAACATTTTTCCATTTGAGCACGATTTATGTTTTTTAAAGTAACTTGAAAATTCATCCATGGTCAAAAAAAGGAATTTACACATGAACATTTTTGTGCCATTATTTTTTATAACTTCCGATTTGGATTAACAAGACAAGAATGTATAGATGTAATTAATTCTTTATACGACGATAAAACACTATGCTACGGCACTGAAAAAGCTGGTAAAAATGAGAAGATTAATACTAAAGGAAGCACTTGTTAAAAAAAATATATACATATTTTAAAACTTTGTGCGTCCTTCAAATAACTTCAAAAGAAGGTTTAAACATTAATTTTGTAGTACCTATATAATTTCATATATCTTCACATCCTGATGTAATGAAGATATGACTTGAGATTCGAAAAAAGCAGGTCCAAGGCGCCAAAATTTGGTATAAAATCTGAGAACTTTCTACCGTCACTAATGAAATAAGAAAACGTTTAGGCTGATTAAATATTTTACCGAATTTTTATAACCTCGTATATGTGCTCAGACAGGTTATTCAATTTTCAAAGAAAAACTTCAAAGCTTCTAGCAAATTGTAGGGATCATACAATATCAACAACAATTAACATTAAAGCTCTTCATATAACCACATTTTATATATTTCTTGCATTATCTTTTTCTATATCATCACCAACATTTGCTTAATTTGTAAGCATTTACTCATCTCCCAACTTCATCCCTTATATGGCAAATCTTCCTTTTTAGGTGACCCGCACAAGCAGTCTATTTATAAACGTTGGACTCTTTTTTCGCGGCTAGACTGTAAAAGCTTAAATCAAAACATTGCCTACTTAGTAAAGTTCTTACTGACCTTTCCATTGATATTCAAGGTTGTTGCTGCTACAATACAGCAACAGCAACAAAAATAACAACAACAACAAAAACAACATTAACACTTTAAAAGAAAAAACTGCTGCTGTAAAGAAATATTTATTCATGCACTGTCGCTGCATAGAGCAAACGTTGTCGCACTTGATGCTACTTTAACGACAACGACGACGACGACGACAACTTCATACATCTGCCTTTAACAGCCGCCTATCTTGACCACTTTTAAAGATGTCACCTGCATTTTCAAGTTTTTCTTATTTTATGTGTTTCTCTGCTATCTTTATCTATTCGTATAGTCGCTGATTTTTCATGAACATGTTCATGGGAAACATAAATAACTGCGTTTTTCAGTGCGCATTTTCACTGCGCTATCGACACGGCGCAATCTATAAAAGTAGCAAATTAAAAAAAAAAACAGCTCTTCTCGTTCTTAGACCTGCTTTAAAAGACATTTATTTTGTTTATTTCGGTTAATGTGTGTGTCTTGAGTTTTGTGCGGTGGTACTCGTTTATTTGCAATTTTCTAAAATGTTATGTAAATTTTTTTGTGTGTATTTTTTTCTTTTTTTTTTGTAGTTTTTGTCCACAATTGTACGCATCTAGCCGGATGGAGGTTAGTAAAGTAGGTTTTTGGTATTAACTTAACACAAATACAACTCAATGACAAGTGTTCGATAGAAGGAAAAACCACAGAGCTCAGTTCAAGTACCTTTTTATGAGTGTGGTTAGAGTGGCAAGATGCAAACATTTGAACATTAATGCCAACTTGTGGCTTGTTGTGGCAGTTGTTTTTTTTTTTATGAAAGTTTCATCAAAACGTGCTGCTTGGTCAAGTGTCGATAAATGCTTGGTCAATTTGTGCATAAATTTTAACTCATAAATCAAAGTGTTAAATTTTGAATTTAACCATTTCAATATACAATTGAAGGTCGATACAAAAGCTATTCTTCGCAAAATAAATCAACCAGTATTTAATTCAAGAAACCATTCTTTGTTCCTAAGAAAGAAAAAAAAAATACAAAAATAAAACATAAAAATATCTCTGTTCAAACGACTTTTTAACATTCAATGAGCGCTAACAAAACGTTTTGACTTAATGTTTAATAAAAAAAAAAATAAAAAAATAAAATAAATGCATGGAATTTATTGAAAGGCAAAAGAATAAAAACAAAAACATAAATTCTACCAGTTTTTCACGTTGATTCAATTGATTTCTTGGTATTTACCAGAAAAGCTTTGCGCACAAAAGCTTTTGAGAGCAATTAAAAAAATCTTGTCGCGGCTGATAAAAAGAATAAATCAATAAAAAAGGCTATAAATTAAGCGTAAGCTATTCAAAATACAAGAAACGTTATTTATTCTAGACAAAGTAGCTCAAAGATGCCTAAGCGCTTAATCGCTATGAATTGTCAAGAGAGCATGCGAAAATGTGGTTATAACAAAAAAAAAAAAGAAAAAAAAATGCTGTCTAGCCTAGAGTTTATTTATTGGTTTGGCGTCAAGATTCAACATTTATGTTTAATGTGACATTGATTGCGAAAGAAATGTTGCTTTAAAAATTCAAGCAGCTCAGAATAAAACCGTCTATAAAGTTTTCCGTTCCGTTTTCTTGCTCACTCTATGTATTTAGACAACCTCACATTTACGCATGCGCAATGCGCACAATGTGAAAACAACGTTTGACAGTGAAATACAGTGAATGTGTGACAATACGTCGTCAGCTCCGTGTAATTTAAAACATGCGTCAATAAAATGTTCGTTATTCGCACATCATTTGTGACGGCGGCGACAACAATAAACACAACAACAACATATATGGGAACGCCACACATGAAGCACTGTCTGTCTACATACGGTCTTATTAAAAGAAATTTTTAATCGAATTATTTTTATTTTTATTTTTTTTTTTTTTGCATTTGGATTATGTTTCAGCTTTGACTTAGGTTAGGTTAGGTTGCAATGGCTGAGACTCTTATCCGACTCATGCACATAGGCCTGTATAGCCCCATTGGCCATACCATCTTTGGTGTTCTTGACCGATTCTGAAAAATTATATAGGTATTTGTTGTGTTCAACAAACTATGTGTTTGTTGATGTTTTGCAAATTTTTTCTGATTTTTTTTTTCAAATCTTTTTTTCGAATAATCAACTTAATCTAAAAATTTTAAATTTTTAAAAATTTCACTGTTGAGTAGGATCTGAGCTAAGGTGGTCGATGAGCCGAAAAAAAATATTCAAAGAAAAAACTGAAAATATGGAAAAAATCAACAAACGCATACATTTACAGTCAAACCTCCATAATTCAAACTTCTGTATCTCGAATTATCTATAACTCGAACTAAATCGACTGGCAGTAGCGTTTAAATAATCTATTATATGTTTGATTCTGATATTACGGGCCAATTTCAAGCTCATTTTTTGGCATTGAAGTTGTTTGCAGAATTAAGTATTTTAAATAGGCTGCTTTAGTCCTTTAAGGCCCTAAGTCGGTTCATCAAAAAAAAAAATTACTTCTTTTCATGAGTAAATTTAAAGTAGAAAAAAACTTAGAGCTAAGAGCATTAGAAATTAGAGCCGGTTATTAAAATAAAATAAAAAAAGTAATTTTTTTGGCATGTTTTTTTTTTAATAGCCGAATTTTGAAAAATTATTTTACTCATATTGTAAATTATTAGTGTCTAAATCAAACATGCCCACGTAGTGGCCCGTATGGCCCTCGTGGCCCTTCATACAAATTTCTTTCTATCTTAATTTTGTCTTTGCGATGAGCCAAAATCAAAGAACGCCCGCATAAAACAACAACACAAAACGCACTCGTTCAGTGTTCAGTACATTTTCCAGCGAACTTTACAAAAACAAATGCCAAATAGCCAAAATAAAAAACGCACACTCGATGATGTCGCTGCTGATGTTCTTGTTACTTGTGTATTGAGTCATTTTTAACCGACTTCAAAAAGGAGGAGGTTCTCAATTTCGTTGGTTTGTCCGCTTTTTTTTTTTTTTTTTTTTAATGTATGTTATGTACATCGATAACACCTAAAGCACTTGCCCGATTTCCGTAATTTGTTTATCAACAGATAGACCATGAACGCGGAGGTCCTTTTTTAAAAAAGTGGGCGATATTCGACAAAGGGGCGTGTCAATACAAGAAAAACACTGTATTTCAGTTAATATTGACACTAAGGTACTGAAATTTACAGTAAAAATACTGGGGTAGGCACAATTATTACAAATTACGGTCAATAAAGTGGGCGTTATATGACAAAGGGGTGTGGTCATATTATAAAAACACTGTATCTCAAATAGTATTGACACTAGGGTACTGAAATTTAGTACAGTGTTAGACACAATTTTTAAAAATTACTGTAAATAAAGTGGGCGTTATTCGACAAATGGGTGTGGCAATATTAAAAACAAACTATATATCAAATAATATTGACACTAGGGTGCTGAAATTTAGTACATGGGTAGGTAAAGTTACTACGAATTACGGCCAAAAAAGTGGGCGTTATTCAACAAAGGGTCGTGTCAATATTATAAAAATACTATATCTTTGTTAATATTGACACTAGCGTACTAATATTTGGTATGCAGGTAGGTGGGTAGGTAGAATAATTAAAAAAGTGAGCGGGATTGTACACAGGGTGTGGCACTTTAAGGAAAGTACTATATTACGGTTAATATTGATACTTGGAAACTGAAATTTGGCACAGGGCTATATAGAATCATTATAAGGTACTGTAAATAAAGTAGGCGGGATTAGAGAAAGGGGTGGCACTACAAATTGTAAAGAAACAGAAATTGAAAATACCCAACAAACTTTCAGGAATTAATAAAACAAATTTTTTTAAGAACAAAGTTTCATGTTTGAAATTTTCATCAAGAATACTAATACATAATATATTTCATATTCTCTAAAAAGGAAGAAATAAAAACTTTTTAACAAAAAAAAAACCGACTTCAAAATCACTACAAAGTAAAAAACAATTTTAAATAACTTTTCGCATTCATTTCTTGGTCATATTTTAAAAGCTATTTATATGTATTATAATATTGGAAATCTTATCATTTTCATTTTTTTTATTTTGTTTTATTATCATCAATATATTAATTGCTTTATGAACATAAAATCTTTGAAGTCGGCGCTCATCTTTGACACACAATCATGATCTTTACCATCCGTGCACTATTTGGTGCCTTGGTGACACTGTAGTAATTTTAAAAGCTTTGTACACATTAAAAATTGCCAACTGAAAGAAAAAAAATCGCTAAGAAGCTTTTATATTCATAAAGTTAGTAATATTTTTATGATAATAGAACAAATTAGAAAAAATTAAAATAAAAAGATTTCGACATAGTAAGATAAGCGCCGACTTCAAAGCTTTTATGTACATAAAGCAATTAATATATTGATGATAATACAACAAAATAAAAAAAATGAAAATGATAAGATTTCCAATATTATAATACATATAAATAGCTTTTAAAATATGACCAAGAAATGAATGCGAATAGTTATTTAAAATTATTTTAACGTAGAATACGTTATACGGGGGTGTTAATCTGGAGCACACAATTTTGAGAAAATGTTTGTCACTTTCATTATAAGTTTTTAATACTTTATGCATGCATTGAAGAAAATTCAAGTATGGTCGTAACATATTCAATATGTCTTCTTTTGATTTGCATTTAAATAATCATATTGCTACATATAATTTTTTTGATTCTATAAGTAAATCAAAATTTAACTCCTTCAAATTTTGTATTAATTTTCATATGCTTTGTATTTTATGTATTATAACATCATTTGTAAGAGCAGTACGATTATCTGTGTGTTCATCACAGAACCAGTGTGAGAAAGAGAAGAAGTATAATGACCAAGTAGCGAACGATGTGTACATACACAACATTGATAAGCGAAGCAGAGAAACAAAATTGTGCTTACCCAGTTGGCCACGTCTTTAAGACCTCCTCAATGTCTTACAGCCTTATTCATAAACACATTTTAGAGGCAGCGTAACTTTAAACGGGCTTTAAACAAGAAAACGTTATTCACAAACATTTTTCGTAGTTGTTTAAGAGCTGCGTAACTTAAACGCCGAAATTGGCGTTTAAAGGTTACGTAAATACCAAAAATAATAGAAATCAGATTACGCCATCAGAGGCAGAAAAAGTTGCACCGTTCTGCGCAAGACGTTAGGTCTTTCGTGACGTAGATAGGAAAAGACACTTTCTCTGTTCTTCTCACTGATTTTCTGTTCGTGCAAGAAAAAACGAAATATAGTGCGAAATAGTTCTGTGCTATTTTTTTTTTTAGCTACAGTTGTTTTTTATGTTTTGTTCAGTGAAAAGCAGCTGATTTTGACAATGGGTCGATCGTGACGTAGGCAGACATGCGCATGGCATAATCTTGTATTTATTATTTTTGCGTAAATACAACCATGATTTTTGTTTGTATTTTCTTTTAATATCAAAGACATGCTCCATACGCGCCCTTTGCAGCAGTTTTTTATGCGGCGGCCATTGTAATCCATAGAAATTCTTAATTTTTGTAGAGATTTTCTATAGTTCAGACACAAACCTTACAATCATAAGCAGAAAATGAAAAAATGTTTATGAATAACAATGTTAGCAAGGTTGCATAGAAGCTGCGTAAAGCCTTAAACAGTGCGTAAGTAAACAAGCGTTTAAAGGTTGTTTAAAGAAATCTATTGAATAAGGCTGTTAATGACTAACGTATTCTACGTCTGACCTATGCGCCCGTGTTATCTAACACAGGCTTGGTCTTTTTTTTTACTTTGTAGTGATTTTGAAGTCGGTTTTTTTTTTGTTAAAAAGTTTTTTCATGCAAGCATTGCTATTGTAATAGAAATTAAGTCTTGTCGCAGTGCACTGGCAGTGTACTTTATTACATGTGGTTTTATTGCATTGTAATTGTTTTTTGCTGGCCCGCGCTTAAAATTTCTTGGGCCCCACTGGTCTAAATAAATCCTGAAAATTTTAAACCGATTGTACTAATGTAGCAGACGCAATCTTGTACGCGATCAAAAGTAAAACCTAAATTGAGGATGTCAGAAATCCCTCCATTTTGAAAAAAAAATTATTTTATAATTTAAATGTAATAAATATTAATTTTATAAAAAAATTAAATTGTTAAAGAATTAACTAATTAAATCTTAAATCCTAAAATTCTAATACTGTAAGTTTTTTCACTATCTTTAATTTGCTTATGAAAAAAAAAATACATTCTACGAATATCTACAAAAGTTTCCAAAATAATAATTTAAGGTCTTGCCTTTAAAAAATTTGCATTATTAAGAAATTAATATCTAAAATATAATTTAAAAAAGCTTTAAGAATTATAAAAAAGTATTGAATTTCGAAAACAAATTTGAGCTTTAGGCCAAGTATAGGTTAACCTTGATACAGGGTACATCGAAGTAGATAAGAACTTAAGCATTCTCTCTGTCAAAAAAAATTCCAGGTAACTTTCTCGGCATAATTGGCAGTATTAGTAGAACCTAAGTAGATTGAGTGGATCACAGTGACTACTGTGAGTTGTGTAGCGGCCAACGAAACAGTCTGTATAGTCAAGCTGTGTGATTTGCTCTATATAGAGCCGTTGTTGTTGTTGGTTGTTGCCTTCTTTGTCTTCATGTTGTGTTGTTGGCAACATACTTGGCCTTAAGCTCAAATTTGTTTTCAATATAAATAATGAAAGGTCATATTAAGTATTGAATTTCTTTTTAAAACAACACATGGGAATGACCAATAAAAGTGTGACTGCTCAATATAAATAACAAAACTCGACTGACCACATTTCACTAATATTGTTGGAAAAAAATATGCAACATGTATACGCATAAAAATAGGCATAATCTCAAAATGTGAATTCTTGGAAAATTCTTTACCGTACCTTTTTATTGTATCATCAAATGTTCAAGTACTCAATCCCGACTTTAATAAAAAGATTTTATAAAAGGTTTTGCATATAACCTCACTCATGGTTTCTTTCCTTTGCTAAAAATGGTCGCGATAATTTTATTGTATTGAATTAAAATTTTTAGATTTTGCATCAAATAAGCGGGATTATTGATTCACTTGGGTTTTCCGTTTACTAAAATGTAACTTCTACATTTTATAGCTCCATATCAATTGCATTATTTATCACTTAAGTATATATTAAATAAAAAACATGGTGTTTTTGAGCTTTTTAAATACTGTTGACCTGTTTAGATTATATAAGTATGTTCACAAGAGTTGTTTCATTTTTTTCGGCTACAACTTTGTGGTAGATATTTGGTTAAAAATTTACTTAGTTTAGAAGTTATCGTCGAAAAATTGCGAAAATAGCCCAAAAATTTATTTTTTTCACTTAAAAAATGATCTTCTTGAGCTTTTTAAATAGTGTAGACACGTTCAGATCACATAAGTATGTTCACAAGAGTTGTTGAGTTGTTTGTTTTTCGGCTACAATTTTGTAGAAGAAAGTATAGGCAAAATTTGGATTCCCTTCAAGTTATGCCCAAAAAACCGAAAAAAATTAAAATTTTTTTGACATTTAAATTAAAAATAAATTACAACAAATTATTTTACAAGGATGTTTTGTTTATATGTTTGTTTATTGGATTGTTAGCTATCACTTTGCCAAAGACAATAAACCGATATATCTATTTCTGACGGAGTTATTGAAGAAAAACTGATAGTACCTTTTTTTGGCAAAATCACTAAATATATCTATTTAGCAATAATCTATTTAGCAACCCACAATATAAAATGGACCAGTAAAATGAAACGGGCGCCAAATTCGCGAAACCGCGCTAGGGTTATACTCACCACAGATCATAGTATCGAACCTATATAGTGGCATGCTGTTATTTTGCCAAAAGTGTTTTTTTTTGTGTCATAGTGTTATTAATAAAATATTAAATAAAAATTTGGAATATCAGGAAGCCAGTGGTCTAATATATTTAAAGTATAACTCTGTTTAACTAATGATGGGCATGCGCCCATTGGTCATGGTGCTAATTAGCTCACTATAAACATACCATAACACGTAGGGTATAAAGATAGCAAGTTTATGTCGAAAATTATTTTATAAAATACTCTCGACCCGGCAAACGTTGTTTTGTCCAAAATAAATAACTTTTCTTAAGAAATGAAAAAGTAAAAATAGAGCTAAAAAATTTAAAAAAATTTATTTTTGCTTGAAATGACGTAGACTTTTATAATAAGTGTAAAAAATTAATTTAATTTTTTTACTAAATTTTTTAATTTTTTATCACTCTAAATTTTTTTTCACAAAGTATATATGAACACTCCTCATGATTTTTAGAATATGTATTTATATACATGTTTTTCTTAATCTCTGCAGAAGTACTTAAGTTTTAAGGTAAAAAAAAACTTTGAAATTCCGCATTTATGTATAATGATATTTGAAAAGTGGGCGTGGATACTACATATATTTTCATTACAACTGCAGACAGTAACCAAACGAACTAAATTATTAAATTTTTGTCTAATACGATGAAAACCATCTGAAATATAACATTTTTATTGATTTATGGGCGGTAAAAATAGACATGGCAACATTTATACCACTATCAAAACATGTACCCTGCCGTCATAAGGAAGAGTGCGGCATCCACATATTTCAATATTCTGAGATAAACGACTTACAGTTATTTATCAAAAATTCACTGACTAGGGTTTGGATGGTTATAAATATTTGGTTCTTCAGCATAGTAATATACAGTTTTTTTTTTCAACATTAATGATATTTTACGGAATTTATTAAAAATGCAAAAACTATGGAACAGACAGTGTAGATGCCGTTGTTTTGCTTGAATGATTGTTTTAATTTGTGAAGATATGACACTTCAGGTTAATATATTTAGCAATTGAGCAAAAAATTCGTAATTTTAATTTTATTTTCTTGAAAATGAAAGTAATATGTTTAAGCAAAAGCAATAAATGATTTTGATTTTCATGCTAGATGCCGAACTCTTCCTTATGAAGGCAGTACAGCTCAGGAACTGTGTATAACGATTTCTGCAAAGTGGGTGTAGATATAGTGCAACTACGCCCATTTTAAGTACATTTGCCGACAGTAATAATACAAATTAAGTTGCCAAATTGAATCTAATACGACCAAAACCATCTGAAATATAGTTTTATAAGGGTGTGTAGCACGATTTTTTTTTTCCTAAGATATATCGTGCTCAAAAAAATGTGCTGTCTAAATTTCCATGCAATCGGCCCAGCAGTTTTGGAGTCTATAGCCATTATATGTTGCTTTGCTTTTTATATGTCGTCTGCTAACAAGGAAAACTAACCAACTACGAAAATACGGTTTTTTACTTTTTAATGCTTTAAAATGTAGAAAGTCATTAAAAAATTTTTGGGAATACTGGATATCTAATATATCGGCTGAACATATCCCTTTGGTCCTTTAAAGACTAAAATTTAGCTGAAACCCAAGGACCTTCGTGACAATAAAGACTTGTGTTGCATCATCTAGCAAACTATGTGTTTTTTTCACTTGGTCAGTTTTCCTTGTAAGCCGACGATATATATATATATATCTTCCTCTGAGTGTACTACAATAATTCTCAATCTATCTTTATCCTATTCCTTTCTTCATAATTCAAAACTTAATAACAACTTCATTGTACAATAATAAGTAATGTCTACTTTTGATTATTATACGACAAATAATATTTTAATTTTAATTATACTCTAACCTCCTAGGTCACGCACCTCTTAGAAAATGACAAATAGTCAAATGTTCAAAATCAGTCAGAACTATTCGTTTTTGTTACGAGCAGTCGTTCTTATATATTTAAGCTGCTTATTATAAGTTAATTCAATTAAGCAGTCATCGTTGCGTTAAGCCATGTAAACATCTATTCTCATTAAGATATATCTTCTTGACACCTGTTTTCAATCAAAACAAATTCGATATTTAAAAAAAAAGAAATCACATAAAAGATTCGAAATATGAATTGGATGTATGTATTCGATAACAAAAGTCAGAGAAACCGTTTGAAATCTATTTGTTTTAAGTCTTAAGAGAATAACCATAACTTTACTTTTCAAATGATTTTAACATTAAAACCCTATTTTTGCGAGCACAATATTATGAATGATGAAGTTTGGCTAGAAATTTAAAAAAAAAAATCGAACCTGTCAAGAACTTAATTTTTTGTTAACTTAAAATCCTCACTTGAAGACATTTAGAAGGCTGAAAAAATCAACGACTGTAAAAACATTCATTAACTAATGCCAAAACAACAAAATAAACGCACACACACACACACACACACACACACACACACACACACACACCTAAGCATAGCATACGCAAAACCAAACATAAGGTGACCACCTTTTTTTGTTCATACACGGCACACAAAAATTTTACTACTACTGAAATATTAAACATATGAAAAGCAATTTTTGAACCTTTTTTTAAAAAATTATTAGATAACGTTATACAGCTTCTTTAAAACAGTTCTAAAAAACTTCATTTAATATTGTTAATGGAAAAAATTGATAGAAAAAATTCACTTGACTTTTCTTTTGTCAACTTTAAAACCGATCAAAAACTCTTTTTCACTAAAACTTAGTTTGACAAAACAACTCTTTAAACTGTATTTTTGGCCATAAATCCAATAGGCAATACATGTTCGTTTTTTTTTTGCGATAGTATTGAAAACCATTGCTTTGAGGTGAATTTAAAAACTAACTTAAAAATTTTTATTTAAAATGAAGACACTATAAAAAACTCTTAGAATTCTTTTAATTTCCAAACTCACAAAACTTTGTAAAACACTGTAATGTAACTCTCCTGTTAATTACACATTTTCTAAAGAGTTGCTCTGTGGAATGTCTACAAACTTGGATAGGGACCCTATTCCTAAGATCCTTACTCAAAGAGATCTTTTTATTAACAGCAATGTTTGACCTAAAATGGTAATTTCTGTTCTTATCAATATAATTACATACTTGAAGAGATTTTTTTATGGATAAATAAAAACTCAGAAAATTTTCCTATTTAACTGGAATCTTCAATCTTGAATTTTTATGATTTTACCAAAACAAATTCATAGTTGAACAGAAATTTAAAAATTTCTTTTATAAACTTTTTAATAACTCAAACTTAACTCTTTGCGTAAAGTCGATAGTTTTGTATACATGGAGAACAATCTCGGTTTGGAATTTGTACGGAAGTAAACAGAATATTTTTATGAATGACGTTGCAATCACAATTGGTCTACAATTAGCAAAACTTGGAAAAAAAATGTATTTGTGAATCTCAAAATATGAGAGAATAAAGAGAAAAAGTTGATTAAATGCTGAGGGAAAATAAATACTTTTAACATATCGCTCCCGTACTACAAAAGGGACACAATCTAGAATTAACAAAATTTCAGAAGCAATAAACAATTTTGTTTTTCAAGCGATTCCATATAAAACAAAGTCACAAAAATATTTTTGTTTTTTTGTTTAATTAAAGGGAATGAAGACAAGTACAAAATTTTGTTAGTCGATGAAGATTACTTATTACTTTACATTAAAAAATTAATATATGAAAATTTTGAGTAATGCCTCTTTACCGTAGTTATAGTGCGATATATTTATTGCTTGCAGTTAGTTACAATTTAATTGTTAAAAATTATTTTTGCATTTAACATTTTTCTAAGCCCAAAACAATTTGTTTGAAATGGTTTCAGTGAAAAGATAGCAAGTTGTATAAAATTCCAAACTCTAAAGAATATTTATTTGTAACTAAACACTTATTTACAAAAATATTGCTGTTTAAAATATCGTAAATATACATATGTACTATATTACAATCCAAATATACATATGTATATTGTTTGATACAAAAGTGCAAAAACAGAGTAAGTCCTTGAATCATTTCGAACTGTAAAATACATTTATTTGCAACTTAGAACTTAATATTTACAAAGAGAACTTTAAATAATGCTCTTAATGTTCTAACATATAGTTTAGAACTAACACATCGTCGTTGCGCATACAATAAAGGTTATGTGTAAAATTTCGATTTTTTTTTTTATTTTACCAATTAATAGCCATATGCCCCATCTACTCACCACATGGCTTTTAGATATTTTTATTGGTTCAGAAGTTAGCGAATGTGAAAGTTTGCTGCCTATGTGGAAATAGTATTGATATTGTTAAAAAACAAAAATGTTTTTTTCGTCTCCTGAAAAATTGTTCAAAAACACATAACCTTT
Organism: Pherbina coryleti; assembly: GCA_943735915.1. NCBI lineage: Eukaryota > Metazoa > Arthropoda > Insecta > Diptera > Sciomyzidae > Pherbina > Pherbina coryleti. The sequence continues at coordinate 10,926,717 of OX030951.1, forward strand.
TTTGTATGCCTAACGACAACATATTGCTTAAATGTATTAACGCTAAATAAATTTTTTTTTTGTATCTAGAAACATAATATTCAAAAACTATAATTGTTAATATTGTCCCAAATATACTTTATTTCAATTATCTTGTCAGTTTCTCTTTAGCGATATTAGAAAATGTTTAGAGCGTATATAGTAAAGCAATTAAAGTTAAAGTCGTAGCCGGACATGGAAGCATGCGTGAATCGTTCTATGTCAATTATATGAACCGATCCCAATATCTTGAGTTCAAATCCCATCTGACACAGAAAATTTTTCAAATAAAATAAATTTTTCAAAATCGGCCGTCACCTCTATATCCCTGAGATACGTACATACGGGGACAGAGAGAAAGAGATAGAATTTTTGATAAAATATCTGCAAATCGGGAAAGTGAGCGAGAATTTCAAAGGTAATAGTAATTTTAATCCATTATATTCGGGTAAAATTCAATTTTTTTTCATGGGTATACAGTTCATGGTTTACATGAATTTTCCAAAAAACGTAAATTAGTCTAATAGTTCATTATTATACTTTCGTATGAATATCGATTAGCCGCAAAATATTACCAAGATCCATCAAAACATACTCAAAAACAAAAACTCTATTTTTTTCATGGCTATACAGTTCATGATTTACATGTATTTTCCAAAAAAGGTAAATTTATGCAATAATTCATTATTATACTTTCGTATCAATATCGATTAACCTCAAATTATTACCAATCACCATGAAAACATGCTCTAAACTAAACACTCCACTTTTGGTTGTAGTGGATGAAATTTTTTTTAGCTCTAAACCAGGGATTTCACTTGTCACACCTATTAAGCCAAGTTCGAATTCGTTCCAAATGGGGAGGTAGATAAGTGGGAATGAAAATGAAAATCAACTTGTTTTATGTGGCGAAAAACTATAATAATGTGAGACCTTGAACCTTAGGTGAAGTGATATGTGCCTTTACCTCAGTCAAATGCAATTATTGAGAGATCCCATTTACAACTACAACTTATTCATATTAAGTTGTAATTATTGATGGACTTTTAGTTTTATTAGATTTTAAATAAGAAAAGAAATGAAAAAGGCGAAAGCGTAACATCATCCGAAATTCGAACCCGTGACCCTTGGGAGGAAGTCAAGCGCGCTGCAACCCAACAACCGAGGCCGAATTTTTTTATTTCTTTTTTTTAATTCGCCATATTTGGGTGTATCCAAAGCTTCTCTTTGTTACACGGTACATTGCACAAATTACGCTATTATACCGGTCATTTCATTACAGATGGTCACCTTAAATATAAAGACACTTTTTCTATTGCTTTACTTTGCCGTTCTAAGCTGAACTCTTTGAAGTTCAACTCAAAATCAAATAAAACTTACCTTTACAAATGAAGTTTGGTTCGTATGAAAATATGATGTAATCTGCAAGAAAAAGAAAAGTAATTTATTAAAGATTAAAAAAGAAAAAAAAAACTTAAGCAGGCTATGTAATAGAAATTCATACTTTAGAAAACAATTAATTTTTCAATTTTTTTTTATATATTGTGAAAATATTTTCAAAAGCAATTAGCTGAAGTGTAAGCTGGTTAATAGAAGAATCAGGGGGAAAAACTAATAACATTACAAAAAAAAAAAAAACAAAAACACAAAATGAAAGAATTCAGATAGAAAATCGTTTTTATGATACCAAAGCCAAAAATAGACTTCAAACTGGAAGCAGTACAAATCATGCAACAACACAAAACATCGAAATAACAATTATTGCCGCAAGACTAATTGTAGAATTAAAACAACAGCAAAAGTGAACAACATCTAAGTGATCACTTTAAATGACTAAAAAAGAGTGACCAAACGAATAATATCTGAAAGCAGGAAACTTCAAATCACTTTGAAAGATTAAATTATGTGAAAAGCTTTAAAAAGAGTAGACAAATTGTCAACCAAGCAACCTAAAATAGCGGAGGAAATTAAATAAAATTGTTTAGCTGTTACTTTTTTGTTTGTTGTTTTTTGAAATAAGTAACAATTAAATCTAAGCCAGCAGCAAAGAAAGTGTTGAAAGGGAACACAATTAAATGAATTTGGCAACAACAAGAGATAATGACATAAACCTGACATTTTTAGGTGTTTATCTTTCAGTCTTTTTTTCTGACTTTTTGTTATTATTTTCGTTTTTTTTTTATTTTTCATGTCACGAAGTTACGTTTCCAAACGTAGGTTTCCAACGCAGTTTCCAAAAAAGTTGAGAGGGGAATTTTTTCAAAATGCCTCGGCGTTGCTTTGAATTCTTACTAGCTGTGTATAGGTCCTATGAATAAAATAATGATACTACTGTAAGGACTCATTCTTTGCCTTCATTATAAAAAATAAAAAAAAATCAAAACGCCATAGGGACGCAGTGGGAGCTGCTTAAGTAACGCAACAGCACATTTGTTGCATGAAATAATTACTTGCTGAGTATAAGTACTAGGATAAAAAATATGATAGGCCAATAAAGACCTGCTCTAAGCCCTCACAACAAAATTAGAAAAACAAATTTCTTTCAAAGAAAAAAACGTCATGGGGACACAGAGAGAGCCGCTCAAAGATTGATAGTGCAACATTCATGCAACGGCGCTGCAATGCATTTTTACTCGGTGAGTACATAAGCTATGATAACTGTTTTAATAGAAAAATAAAGGATTTATACTAGGCCTTACGATAAACTAAAAAAAAAAAAACAAGTTGGCGCCTCGGTAGTCGAGTTGTTAGCGTGCTCGACTACCACCCTAGAGGTCCCGGGTTCGATTCCCGGCCAGGCCATGGTCCTTCGCTTTAAAAGCCTTTCTAAATTTTCTCTCCTCATTTCTAATCAACTGAAATTTAAAATTCATCAATATTTACGACTTGAAGTTGTAGTTGATGGTAGAGAAGTTTGTGGATGAGATTGCCTTGTAACTTGAATTGACTGAGGTAAAGGCATAACACTTACCTCTGATTCAAATTCACATGTTTCTTTGGCTTTCCACCACGCTTAGAACATTCTACACATGTTTCACTTGATTGCCCTTTCCTTCCCACTAAACTATCACCCTATTTCGAACCAAGGCAGACTTGACTGAATAGGTATTCCACCTGAAATCCTTGGTTCAAAGCTAAAAAAAAAAAAAAAATGTATTATTACTCCCTCAGGAGACGTGCTACGATAAATTTAATTTTACGACAGCAAAGATGTGCTATTAAGCCTCATAATTAAAATATACAAAAAAAATTCTTATCGTCATGATTTCAGGGTGGCAACAACATAATGCATTAACAATGCTATCACAATGAAAAAGCATTACATGGAATTTTAAGACTGACGCAAAGGTAAATTTTATGGAACGAAAATTAAGATGAGATCTTTGGGCACATGATAAAAAAGAATTGATGGTATCATTAGGCACCTCAGGGAACCGCTTAATCTAACGTAAGTGCATCTTTGTTCATTGGATTAATTGCATGGAGCTAAAGTAAAGTTAATACACCACAGAAAAGCAAAATCAAAAGCTAAATCAAAAGCTAAATCAAAAGCAAATGCAAATGCGAAAGCAAAAGCAAAAGTAAAAAAAAAGCATGAGTAAAATCAAAAGCAAAATCAAAAGCAAAAGCAAAAACAAAAACAAAAGTAAAATCAAAAGCAAAATCAAAACCAAAAGCAAAAGTAAAAAGTAATGCAAAAGCAAAAGCAATAGAAAAATAAAAAGCAAAAAAAAAAAGAAAAAGAAAAAGGAAAAGAAAAAGAAAAAGAAAAAGAAAAAGAAAAAGAAAAAGAAAAAGAAAAAGAAAAAGAAAAAGAAAAAGAAAAAGAAAAAGAAAAAGAAAAAGAAAAAGAAAAAGAAAAAGAAAAAGTAAAAACAAATGCAAAAGCAAAAGCCGAAGTAAATGCATAAAAAAAAGCAGAAGCAGAGCGAAAGCACCAGCAGAAGCACCAACATCAACATCAACATCAACATTAACATCAACATCAACATCAACATCAACATCAACATCAATATCAACATCAACATCAACATCAACATCAACATCAACATCAACATCAACATCAACATCAACATCAACATCAACATCAACATCAACATCAACATCAACATCAACATCAACATCAACATCAACATCAACATCAACATCAACATCAACATCAACATCAACATCAACATCAACATCAACATCAACATCAACATCAACATCAACATCAACATCAACATCAACATCAACATCAACATCAACATCAACATCAACATCAACATCAACATCAACATCAACATCAACATCAACATCAACATCAACATCAACATCAACATCAACATCAACATCAACATCAACATCAACATCAACATCAACATCAACATCAACATCAACATCAACATAACCACTAACATCAACATCAATATCAACATCAACATAACCATTAACATCAACATCAACATCAACATCAACATCAACATCAACATCAACATCAACATCAACATCAACATCAACATCAACATCAACATCAACATCAACATCAACATCAACATCAACATCAACATCAACATCAACATCAACATCAACATCAACATCAACATCAACATCAACATCAACATCAACATCAACATCAACATCAACATCAACATCAACATCAACATCAACTTTAACATCAACATCAACATTAAAATCAACATCAATATCAATATAAACATCAACATTAACATCAACATCAACATCAACATCTACATCAACATCAACATCAACATCAACATCAACATCAACATCAACATAACCACTAACATCAACATCAATATCAACATCAACATAACCATTAACATCAACATCAACATCAACATCAACATCAACATCAACATCAAAATCAACATCAACATCAACATAACCACTAACATCAACATCAATATCAACATCAACATAACCATTAACATCAACATCAACATCAACATCAACATCAACATCAACATCAACATCAACATCAACATCAACATCAACATCAACATCAACATCAACATCAACATCAACATCAACATCAACATCAAAATCAACATCAACATCAACATTAACATTAACATTAACATTAACATCAACATCAATATCAATATAAACATCAACATTAACATCAACATCAACATCAATACCAAAATCAACAACAAAAATCTAACGAAGTTCCGGCGAGCTGAAAAAAGTTATGATTTCAAAAGTTTTTTTCGTGGTAAGCAGTGGTAACAGTGGTCAGCACTAAACAACAAAATAAAACAATGAAACGGGACTATGAAACCGAAAAAGGACTATGACAAGAACTAAGACATAGATTAGGACAAAGATTTTTACACACCTAAAACAAACCTTTCCACACTACACGCAAAGAAATTTTTCGTTTACCACAACTGAAAAATTCACCAACTATACTTCGTTTGCGAGCTGTATTTGCCGCAAACGAATATTCAGTTGTCACAACTTAAAAATAAATCTTATATATATAAACCGCAAGCTATTTCGGTCATTATTATTGATTATATTAATAATCTTTCTCATTATGTCCGTCCGTCTTCTTATGGATTCCACCTCTGTTGCTATCTTCGTCCGCGTATTAAGCAAACTACCAATTTCCTTATACAGTAACAACTAGCTGGTACCCGACGCGTTGCTGTCGTAGCGGAAATAATTTCTATCTCTATCTGAATCTCAAACTCAGTCTCAATCTCAATTTCAATCTCTATCTATCTCTATCTATATCTCTATCTCTATCTCTATCTCTATCTCTATCTCTATCTCTATCTCTATCTCTATCTCTATCTCTATCTCTATCTCTATCTCTATCTCTATCTCTATCTCTATCTCTATCTCTATCTCTATCTCTATCTCTATCTCTATCTCTATCTCTATCTCTATCTCTATATCTCTATCTCTATCTCTATCTCTATCTCTATCTCTATCTCTATCTCTATCTCTATCTCTATCTCTATCTCTATCTCTATCTCTATCTCTATCTCTATCTCTATCTCTATCTCTATCTCTATCTATATCTCTATCTCTATCTCTATATCTATCTCTATCTCTATCTCTATCTCTATCTCTATCCCTATCTCTATCTCTATCTCTATCTCTATCTCTATCTCTATCTCTATCTCTATCTCTATCTCTATCTCTATCTCTATCTCTATCTCTATCTCTATCTCTATCTCTATCTCTATCTCTATCTCTATCTCTATCTCTATCTCTATCTCTATCTCTATCTCTATCTCTATCTCTATCTCTATCTCTATCTCTATCTCTATCTCTATCTCTATCTCTATCTCTATCTCTATCTCTATCTCTATCTCTATCTCTATCTCTATCTCTATCTCTATCTCTATCTCTATCTCTATCTCTATCTCTATCTCTATCTCTATCTCTATCTCTATCTCTATCTCTATCTCTATCTCTATCTCTATCTCTATCTCTATCTCTATCTCTATCTCTATCTCTATCTCTATCTCTATCTCTATCTCTATCTCTATCTCTATCTCTATCTCTATCTCTATCTCTATCTCTATCTCTATCTCTATCTCTATCTCTATCTCTATCTCTATCTCTATCTCTATCTCTATCGCTATCTCTATTTCTAAGTGGAACGACTCGTGTAAATTGATAACCAAATTTCGAGGCTATGCTACCCATAATTCCAAAGTTATTCGATATCGCAAATTTGGCTTGTATGGGCGGAGCCACACCCCCTTGTTCAATGACGTCTCAGTTTTCTAGTTGATGGATATCACCCAATAGTAATTCCATACTGAATTTCGTTGTTATACGACTTTTTGTTCCAAAGCTATCTGATATCAAAAATTTAAAGTGTATGGGCGGGGCCACACCCCCTTTTTCAAAGCCCATCCCAGTTTTATAGTAGAAATATTTCACCAAGTGGCAACTCCGTACTGAATTTCATTATTATACGGCATTTAGTTCCAAAGCTATTCGATATCATAAATTTGAATTGTATGGGCGGTGCCACACCCCTTTGGCCTATACTTGCTCAATTTTTCCAGTCGAAAGACACAACTAAATAGAACGTTCTAACCGAGTTGCATTAATGTGTGACTTATAGCTCGAAAGTTATACCGAAAATTTGGTCTGCTGAAAAAGTGCCACGCCCCACGTCCAACGCCCATAAAATTTTACCTGTGGTACGGTTCTTGTAAATTGAGGTAGAACACCGAATTCCGATGCTATGCGACCTATAACTTCAGAGCTATTCGCTACCGTAGATTTGGGTTGTATGGGAGGTGCCACGCCCCCTTATTTTAGGGGGATGAAAAATAGATGTTGTTCGTTTCTCACCCCTGACTAATATCCTCGCTAAGGATCACGAAAATCGGTCGAGCCGTTTCGGAGGAGTTCGATCACGCACCCCGTGACAGAAGAATTTTATATATTAGATTTGTCCAAAAAGTAACTCTAAACTATAAGCGTTATGTTTATACAACGAAGGGAAAAATAAACAAAATTTTCAGTTGGGAAAAACGAAGTTTTCAATTGCTGCAATTTAAAAATCACTCGCGTTTATGACAAACGAAATTCATTTCCTGCAACTAAATGACTCGTTTCTCACAACTGAAAATTTTGTTTATTTTTCGTTCAACGTTTATGACAACTGTTGAAACGTTTGCAATAAACGATTTCAAGCACGACAAACGAAGTTCGTTTGCGGCAAACTGGCGATAAACGTTTTTTTTCTTTGCGTGTAGGAAAGGTATTCGAACAAGGATTAAGTCCTAAAAAAAGTTATGATTTCAAAAGTTTTTTTCGTGGCAATCAACAGTGGTCAACAAAAGATATATATTTAAAGATAACTAAAAAACTTATTGATTTTTAGATAAAAACTTTGACCCCAGAACAGAAAACAGCTAAGTCTGATGGTGACCTACGAAGCGTAGCAGCTGATATCTTCGGTATCTTTGAGGGAATACTCAAAAAAAAAAAAAAAAAATAAAAATGCAATATTTACTTAAATATAAGTTCGAAATGTTCTCAAAGTTTGAAATGTTCTCTCAATAAATTACATTCCTTATTGGTAAAAAATAAAAATTAATGAAAATCCCAAAAAAATCTTTGTCCTAAAACTATCTCCCCCTTAACATAATCACAGCGCCCAACGGTTATTGTTGTTGCTGCGATAGCAATTGTGTGTATTACAAAAGTTAAAGTTTGATATTGTTGGTGTTTTTGTTGTTTTTAATATTGCTGCAAGCAATTGTATATGTTGCTGGTTGTTGTGTTGCTGTCATGTTTGTTTTTATTGCCGTTGTCGAGGAAATGTCATCGTGTTGAACTCATTCAAGTGTAAATCTTTGCATTGAGCTGTTAATTTTTAGGTTTGTTTTTGTTTTTTTCTGCTCTAACCTAGTTTTAATTTGGCAAAAACAGCGCAATAACAAAAAAAATTTTGGTGCTGGGAGTGTGTTGGCAACTCTGGCATATAGTGCAAAAACTATCGAGTGCAAAAGTAGGTATAGATAAGAAATCTAGAGGAAATCACTTAAATTATTTTACGAATTTTTTTTTTATTGTGCTATAAAAGTTACTGTCGTAAAATCACAGATTTGTCACGTTTCACTGGGTTATTTTCAATTAAATGTCTTGGATTGCAATGGATCGATTTGTAAGCAACTGAAATATATTCATACCATTAATTTTTTCTTTTCCCACTTCATCGAACCTTAGGGAAAGAAATTTGTTTAAAAAAAATGCACTAAAAATATTTTTGAAATCGCTAAATTACAATCATATTTATCATTTTCAAATTCTTTTCTTCAAAATTTATCCAAGAGTGGTTCAGATGAATTTGCACAACATAGCAACTTCAAACAACCTCCCACCTAACTTGAACAGGATGTCTTTCAGTGTGTCTTTTGTTTTATTACAAATTCAAGATATCTTGTTCGCTGTTTTATTTTTTTTTTTTTTTTTTGTTTTTTTACTTCTCTCTTCTATTGGTGATTTTATTCATTTATTTTATTTTTAGTTTATTTTGCTGTTTGCCAAATTAATTCAAAGAGATCTCAATTAATTTGCATATTTTAATGAATTTACATAAACATGTCAAAAAAAAAAGCGTTTTTAAGTCGTCATGTTGTCGCGGATGTGGTTTCCAGTACTTTATTCTCTTGTTTGATTTTTTTTTTTTTTTTTGCAAAATAAAACCAATAAAAAAAATTCAAACCGCACAAGAATCAAAGAACTTGTATTTGGGTTTATTTTTAAATTGTAACTCATTAAGTGTTAATTTTAACTGTAAATATTTATAAATTATAGTAAATATCTAATGAATCAGTGTCTCACTGGCAGACACTGAAGCGATTTAAATTAATTAAGCTCTTATTGAGAAATTCGCTTTTTTTTAGTATATAACAGCACTGGAGTTTATAACCGGGGTATTACTAATCAGCGAAAATGTTTAGAATAAGCTTATGATAAACTTATGCAGGTAAGCATCTAGTTAAGAAGATTGCATATTTAAATATATAATTATAATACAAATTGCATCGAAATTTAGAAAATGTTATAATATTTTTAAAAAAATCGGTTTGTAAATAATTTGGAATAAGTGTTTTGTAAACTTTTAACAAATGTGTCTAAGCATTTGCAAATCAAAAAAACCAAATGCAGCAATTTTGTCAAAGACTGTCTTAAAAGAACTTTTATCAATTGGAAACAGAAACTATTCCTAGCTTCTTGTAATTATTAATTATATAATTAATTTTCAGGATGTGACAACAGCAATGTCATTCCAGTCAACTGACATTTCCATTGGAAAGTTTGACATTTTTTTAGCGTATACGACGTATTTCAATTAGATTTTGAAATTAATTGTAGCGGATATTCGAAATAATCGGTTTATTTTTTTTTATCGAAAAATGACATAATTTTAATATTTATGGGAAGAGCGTTTTAAATAAATTTTGTTAATTATTCGCTTTCAATTCCGGTTCTGTAAGATTTGTGTCAATTTCTCGGTGTTCTGAACAGTTAAGCTTAAATTTGTGAACTTGAATAAAAAGCTCTTTGTTTTTATTTATTTAGGCTTGGTTAGGTTTGGTAAGGTTTGGTTAGGTTTGGTTAGGTTTGGTTAGGTTTGGTTAGGTTTGGTTAGGTTTGGTTAGGTTTGGTTAGGTTTGGTTAGGTTTGGTTAGGTCTGGTTAGGTCTGGTTAGGTTTGGTTAGGTTTGGTTAGGTTTGGTTAGGTTTGGTTAGGTTTGGTTAGGTTTGGTTAGGTTTGGTTAGGTTTGGTAAGGTTTGGTTAGGTTTGGTTAGGTTTGGAACGTATACTATACGTTCTAACAACGTTTTGGTGTATGTGTGCTTATTGTATTGCTTACAGTGCTTTTAAAACTGTATTGCAACAAAATAATGAACTTAACACGTGAACATTTTTGGGTGATGGTTTTTTACGATATTTGACGTGAATTATCTCAACAAGAGTGCATCGATTAACTCAATTCGACTTTTGGCGATGAAGCACCATCAAAAACCTGTGTTTATCCGTGGTGCACAGAATTCAAGCAGGGCCGTACTTCGCTCACTGACAAATTTCGTGAAGGTCGTCGTGAAATCTGTTGTTGTGTCACAAAACATTGATGATGTAAGCGAAGTGATAATGCTTTATCGTCATGTGACATGCCATGAGATTGGTCGTTATTTTCACCAGCATACATACCATTTTACATGAATACAGAGTAGTGAAAAGATTTGTTCACGTTGAATTCTACATAATTTGACAATCGCTCAAAAAAGGCCCGTGTTGATTTGTGCAGAAAAAAACGTTCAAGAAATACAATAGCAGCGCTTCAAAAGACGTATATAAAATCGTAACTGGTGAATCGTGAATCGAATCCTGGATCTATGCGTAAGAGCCTGAGAGTAAACAGCAGTCGACTGTATAGGTTTTTCAAGATAAACCAAATCCAGCAAAATTTGTTCGAGTTCGAAGCACTGTCGAGGCAAATGGTCGCCAGTTTCTGTCAAAAAACTGGTCATGTGGGCACGGTATTATTTGACACACCAAGAACGGTCAATTTGGAATGGTGATGAATTATGGGTTCATGTGTTTGAACCTTAAAGTAAACAGCAGTCGACTGTATCGGTCTTTCAAGATGAACCAAATCCAACAAAAGTTGTTCGAGCTCGCCTGTTTCTGTCAAAAAACTGGTCATGTGGCTACAATACCACTTGAGACGCGTAGAACGATCAATTTGGAATGGTACACAATCATTAGTTTCTCAAAAATTTTCCATGAAATAAGGAAAACAAACAAGCGACAAAGACAATGTGACAACTCACATCAGCTCATACAAAGGCGTTTTTAAGCATTCAAAACATCGAATTAATGGGTGATTGGCCGTACAGTCATGATTCGGTGCCCAATGACTTCTTTTTGTTCCCACACATCAGGAACAAACTGCGTTGACAACGATGTTCGATGCCAAAAGATGTCGTTGGTGTGTTCAAATCTATGTGTTGGAGGTGTCTCAAGCGGAATGGGATAAATGTTATGGAAAATGGTTCAAACTCATGCAAAAATGTATTAATCATAAAGGAGAATAAAATCAAGTTATTAAATAAGAATACATTTTTAGAACAAAATAAAATATTTTTCGAATTTTCAATGAAAAAAAAATCGGTTTTTATATTTATTCCCGAAATATAAGTAGCAACCCGCGTACTCATAGAATTACATACTACTCGGTTAATACATAGTCAGAGAGGCATACAGACATCACTAAATCTCGACTCAGGTGTTGATGCTGATCAAGAAGGCTTACGGCTCAAAAGTTGTAGTTGGTAGTAGAGAAAGTTTGTGTTTTTACTGAGGTAAAGGTACAGCCATAACACTTGCCTGAGATTCAAATTCAAATGTTTGAATTTGTTTGAAATTTTACAGCTTTCTACCACGCTTAGAATATTCTACACATGGTTATGGTTCTACACATGGTTATTGTTTGGTTACCCCTTCCTTCCTCAATATTGCCATTGAGATAGCGGTAACGCAATAGAAGTATTTTTAAAAATCAGTGACTTCATAGAGAGACTTCACATTTCTATTGCAATGTCTTCAGGACAAGAGTATTCAAATAATTTTTTAATTCTTGACTGCAATCATAAAATTGAAATCATTTTTGATTTAAGTAAAAACCGAAATAGCAGTCATGATTTCAAAAATTAATATCATTATAAAACGTATTTTAAAAAAATGCCATGATTCAAATATTGATGATGGTTGATGTATTCACTAAGAAGTAGATTAGTAGTAGCTTATGGCATATTTTCTTTTCTCAAAAAATTCTGCATTTTTTCTGCCCTCTCTGAGAATTCTGCCCTTTATGTGTTCTTTTCTCGAAAAAAATTCTGACCTGTAAATAAAATCCTGTTCTTTTCTCGAAAATGTTGACCTCGAAAGTAAAAAAATGCAGAATTTTTGCACTCTCAAGATGGACGGTTTTAAATTCTGCCTTCAAATGCTACCAACTGTATGAACAAAAAAAGTGACATGTTGGGAAAATATTTAACGTTATCATTGACATTTCATTAAAGTTAGAGCTTTTTCACGGTTGACAAAAAGAAATTATAAAAATTGTTCTCAAAAGTAAGCAACAGTACAACCAACACAACATTGAAAAATGTTGCATTTTATCTGATCTTTTCTCGACTAAGAACAGGTCAACATTTTTTGAGTTCAGGTCAAAATGTAAAATATTCTGCACTCTCAGAGGGCAGAATTTTTTGCCGAGAAAAGAAAACGCCATCAGAAGTAGCCAAGAATGTATATGTAACAACTGAAACTCACCATTCAATGTAACACACCACTACTGTCAAGTGCTTGTTCGTTTGGATGTGATTTAAACTGCTAAATAAATTTGGTTGTAGTATTGGATATCTATAAAACTCCTAAAGATGGTAGTTGCATTGGATTATGTTAAACTGATCAATGGGCAATCAGAGCAGATTTGACGTTGTTACTCAGCACAACTTGCTTTCAACTTTATTTTATTTTTAATATAAATGTTTTGTACGTTACTTAGTTAGATCCAACTCCATAGGCTCCAAAAAGAATTCTTTCTACATATTTTTATGAAAATCTTTGTAATTTTTGTAAGCGTGCTGCTCCATACCTAAATCGTTTAAACTGTACTTGTTTCTTGTTATTACAGTGCTTTTAAAAAGTTTAGCCTAAAGGTATGCACAGAAAATTTATTTTTGCAAAGTGATGTGTATAAATCGCACAGATTGTCGTTTTTTTTACTCTTAATGATTACTATCCTTCTTTGGACGGGCTTTTCTATTAGTAATTAACATTTATGTGACTTTTTTCTTGAGCTAAATACTTATACAAAGATATATATTAGTATTTACTTTAATTTATATTTTATTTTATTTTTTGAAAAACTCTGAATATTCTGTGAAGTTTTACTTCTTTCGAAGATCCCAAGATCCATGCATTTCTCCCCTTTTTATTACAAGATAATAGATATGTCTTTAACCATAAGCCTGAAATCCACAACTTATTCACAATGTCAAATTTTTCCCACTTTTTTAAAAATTTGTTAATTTAATGCCCCAAAAATTTAAAACATTTTAAACAATTTTAAGAGGTTTGCTCAAAATATCAATATTTTAATTTATAGTTTAAAGTTAACTTAACATAACCACTTATATAGGCCAAAATCTAATTTGCTTTTACAAGTGTACAGAAACAATCTAGCCTGGTTAAATATATCAAAATATTGCAATTCTTCTGGCAATAATCTATCAGTCAAATATCAAAGTCTTGAAACATTTATTTCTCAATAATTCTGAAGCTTGCTGAATATGAAAATGCAATTCACAGATGCTGGGTGTACACAGCTGAGATAAAAGTGCAGCTGTTAATGATGAAACTCCAAAAACTTTTCTCAGCTAAAACACAGCTTTTATATATTCTATATTCCATAAAAAAATTAAATTCACAGAACTGTTTTGCCCACGATTTTACTTTGCTCTTAACATGCATTTCATGGCAAAAAAAAAAAATAAATAAAAAACAAGTGGCTAAAAATTCTTTCTTGAATATTTTTGTACGTGAAGCAAATTCCTTGCACAAGACCAGACAACAAAATGATGTCATTTTTGCAGCAATAGCGCCAAGTATTTTTCATAAATAAACCTACCTGGTTCTCAGTCAGCATAAATTTGAATGTACCATTTAAGCCACTCAAAAGAGATGAAGGAACAACAAAAATACCACCAAACGCTACCAAATTAGGTCTACGCCATAAACCGATTTAAATTGTTAACAGCAACAACAACGAAAATGTGGGTGTTCTCTAAGTTTGTTGGAGGAAAATCTAAAAACAAACACAAAAAAAAAAAATGTTATCTCAATAAAGTATCTAGATTAGAGCAACGAATGATCGCGATCGATCGTCAAGAAAAGCAAAACCTAAAAAAACAAACAAACAAATTTTTGAACAAGTCATAATTTTGTCATTTGGCTCTAAATTCATGCAAACTGGAATTCATGTTGTCAACATATAATCACTTTAAGCTAAGAGCAACAACATGTTATCATCTTAGATGGAAATCTGATATACATAAAAATTGATCTTTAAACGTTTAGGATATAGAAAAAAAAAAATAACAAATATACAGTTTAGCCCATATACAGTTAGTTGACTTTTGTAGAGCTATTTTGAGCGCAAAAGATCTGTGAAGATGTTAGGAAAGTTTGTTCAAATTGGTGTTGATAGTATTGACGGTGTTGATGTTGCTGATGTTTTTGATGAAGTTAATGTGTGGGCTGCAGCTGCGCTAATGACGCCTCTGGTGGGCTTATGTAAATTGGTAGTTTTAATGAACAATTATAGTATTTCATTTTTTCTATTTTTGGAACTAATTGTTCAGGAAGAAGTATTGTAATTTACATATCAGATGTACTGTTGATTAATTAAACTTTAATTGATTTCGATGAATTGTTGATTGATGATAACCGTTCAATAATGCTTTCACAATTAGTTCTACAAAAGACCATGACTATAATAATTTTAAAAGAAAAAAATTGTCGAAGAACCAAAACCACGCAATTCACTGTTAGAAAATATAAGAGACTCCATGAAGATGTTCCTTTTATATTTATATATTGAAAATCTTGAGAGTTTCTCTCCCACTCATATTAAACAAATTCAAACACTTCATTCATTAATTATAGAGGTTGTATAACAGTCACATTTTGCCTTTTCCATTATTCAACATTAACAGAATCTTAACAGTTTTCATTTAACATGATGCTAATTAATGTTAATCAATTCAATCTCTTCATAATGGCGTCTACTACATGCACAAGCTTGTGTGCATGTTTTTAGTTATGTTAAATATTCATGGAGATATAACTTAATATGCGGATTTTTTTTTTTTTTTTGTAATTTATATTCAACAAAACTTGTAACCGAATCTTGGCATGCTTTGATAATTTTGCAAAAACCAAACCAGCTCAAACCATCACTTACCATTTTATGAAAGTTTTATTTCGTAATGAGTTAAACTATTTGAGTTAACAAGGTTGGCTCATGGACTTAAAATGTTTTGGTATTAATAACAATAAGCGATGAAATTTTCAGATATTGAGTATCTGAGATATTGATTTTGTTAGGCAAGAAAGCCGAACTTTTCTCATATTATGCACTACATATTATAAGAGGAGATATACATGATATAGGTTACAAAATACAAAATACAAAATACAAAATACAAAATACAAAATACAAAATACAAAATACAAAACACAAAATACAAAATACAAAATACAAAATACAAAATACAAAATACAAAATACAAAATACAAAATACAAGATACAAAATACAAAAAACAAAATACAAAATACGAAATACAAATTACAAAACACAAAATACAAAATACAAAATACAAAATACAAAATACAAAATACAAAATACAAAATACAAAATACAAAATACAAAATACAAAATACAAAATACAAAATACAAAATACAAAATACAAAATACAAAATACAAAATACAAAATACAAAATACAAAATACAAAATACAAAATACAAAATACAAAATACAAAATACAAAATACAAAATACAAAATACAAAATACAAAATACAAAATACAAAATACAAAATACAAAATACAAAATACAAAATACAAAATACAAAATACAAAATACAAAATACAAAATACAAAATACAAAATACAAAATACAAAATACAAAATACAAAATACAAAATACAAAATACAAAATACAAAATACAAAATACAAAATACAAAATACAAAATACAAAATACAAAATACAAAATACAAAATACAAAATACAAAATACAAAATACAAAATACAAAATACAAAATACAAAATACAAAATACAAAATACAAAATACAAAATACAAAATACAAAATACAAAATACAAAATACAAAATACAAAATACAAAATACAAAATACAAAATACAAAATACAAAATACAAAATACAAAATACAAAATACAAAATAAAAAATAAAAAATACAAAATACAAAATACAAAATACAAAATACAAAATACAAAATACAAAATACAAAATACAAAATACAAAATACAAAATACAAAATACAAAATACAAAATAAAAAATAAAAAATAAAAAATAAAAAATAAAAAATAAAAAATAAAAAATAAAAAATAAAAAATACAAAATACAAAATACAAAATTTAAAATACAAAATACAAAATACAAAATACAAAAGTCAGGATACAAAAAACAATTTCTACATTTTTAAAATTCTATAAAATGTATGGCAATTGCAGTACATAAGAGCATCATTACATTCGCACAATAAAATGTTATCTAAAAGCTTAATGTGTATTTGTACAAAGCCCGCAAAAAGTAACAACAACAAATAAATACCGACATTTTACCGAAATATTGCTCTTGAAATTTATATTGAATGATCGTTCGATTATTTATCAGTTAAAAACCATCTCGCATAACATTGAAAAACTGCCACACAACAATTGGTGTTGCCAGATTGAAGCAAAAAAAAATGTTTTTTACATGTTAAAATTGCAAACGTAGCGTTTATTGCCAACGTTACTCAACATAAACAATAACAAAAAAAAAAGGAAAACAAAACAAAAAGTGCTTAAAAAGCGAAATAAGGAAACGTATGGGATAACAGAGGATCTAATAACCAACAACAACTACAAAAGCAACATAAAAAAACCACTTGAAACCAATGATCATGGTATTAAATATTGTTAGATGTAGTTATTGCTTCATTGTTTTTGTTGTTGTGTGTTTGCTAAAGCTTCTTTGTTTTTGTTATTAAGAAAGTTTTTGTTTCTGTTTTTGTATTTTCTGTTTTTTGTTATTCCATATATCTTTAAAGTACCCATTGTGCTCGATTCCAATTCGTGCGCAACTTTAATAATACTTTGTGTTAAAAAAAAAAAAAAAAATCAACATCAAAATGGTACAAGAAACATTATAAATATTTTTGCAGGCCAGGAAAACGAACTGAACTAAAGTCTAAGACAAAGCAAAAAAAGCAAAACCATGCCAAAAACCAATGAGCAGTCAAGCGCTGATCTTCCCTAGCTTCCAGCTTCAGGTTCCAACAAAACAGCAACGTTTGTAGATCCACCCGATGTAAATGGATGGGCAGCAAATGAATGTCTCGCAAGCATGGACTGGAACTGAAGCGCATGCAGCACCATTACCAATACACTCAAAACAACAACAATAACAACAACAGCAACAATAACAACATTGTGCTTAACCCATCTTCTTCTTCTTCTTTTGGCCTATACAGCCACCGACTATCCAACAACCAGTACACCCCGCACATGATACTTCGATTCAATGCTAATCCAAATGAGAAAATCATAAGAGAAAAATAATAGTTATAATAATAATAGTAATAATTATATTTCTTCCGACTTGGCTAAGCGTGCGCATGCGCACACGAATCAAACATTTTGTACTGCGTCTTAAGAGCACTCGATTTGAGAACCAACCGGTGAAGCCGAAAGTTGAGGCTATCGAAGCCTTCGTAGCTGTGCGATTCTTATAAAGTCAATGCTAAGGTAGCAAAAGTTTTGCTGTCTTCTCAAGAAAAAACTAAAAGCAAGAAAAAAAACCAAAAAATCTACTCCGCTTCCTCCCGCTTTTGGGCAAATTCCTTTGTGACTTTGAACTTTTGTTTTCGTGTGTTAAGCATCTTTAGCAACAACATTTGAAGTACATTTGTTTTCTATAAATTTTTTCAGTCGCGGGTTTTTTTCAAATTCCATCTTGTCTTGTGGAGAATTGTGTAGAAATTGACAGTCGTAAAACCGGCAGAAATTTACATGCAAAAATTAGAAAATAATTAAAAATTCAAATGAGAAAATCATTCAAAATCTGATTTAAAATAATCCATTAAATTGACATGATTCCACACTTCAGTTCGAAGATACATTCGGGTGAAAGAAAGAAACACACAGAATTGTGTCTTTGAGTAGTTCGTTGACTTAGATTTAATCAATGTAAAAGAAATTTTTATTTCCTGTTTTTAATTTATGTTAGTTTAAGAGCTCTTAAGAAAAAATTAAATTCTTGCATAAAAGTTAAAAGACGACTAAGTCGCAAACTGCTTGAAAAAAATCTTTTAGTTTTTTGTGTTGGTATCACATTCCATCAAACTAATAGACAGAGTTCTTTGAAGCTACTGTTAATATAAGGAACATACATTACGTAGATTCCTACATATATTTCGGGAATAAATATAAACGCCGAACTTTTTGTTTGAATGTTCTGTCAAAAGATCGTAAACGTCCAGCTAATAATTTCTTTTGTGGAAACATGTGAAGAGTATTCACATTTCAAATAAGACCTCACATACCCCTGAAATTGTCAAAAATTATTTATTTTACAGATTTATAACAATCATTCTTTTCAAAATTTAAAAAAATTTATTTTCAAAATTATAGCAATAAATGTGATCGAACATTGGATTGGGCGCTAACTGCCGCGGCTCTCTCGAAAGCTGCGTCTCTTAATTCTTTTGTTCGCAGAACCTAGGGTTCTAAAAAACAGGGTCGTTTATACTTATATTTCCTTAAAATTGCAGAAAACCCAAAAAAAAACTAATAAAAAAGAGAAGGAAGGTTCACGTTGTTCATAGGTTGTCTTTGTAAGGTTGTACATACTTTTTCAAACTTTGAACCCAGGATTTCAGGTGTTACCCCCATTCAGTTAAGTCCGCCTTGGTTCGAAATAGATAGATAGAAGAGGTTGAAATGAAGTGAAACAAGATTAGGTTATTTTAAACGTGGTAGAAGCCGTAGAAATACATGAATTAGAATCTGAGGTAAGTCCTTTGCCTCGGACAATGCAAGTTACTAAGTGAACCTCTCCGCAAACTTTCTCTAATACCAACTACTAGAGTTTAATTATAAATACTGATGAATTTTCAATTTCAGTTGATTAGAAATGAGAAAAGAAACGGAGAAAGATTAAAGCGTAAGATCATGGCCTGGCCGGGATTCAAACGCGGGACCTCTGACTGACAGTAAAGCGCGCTATCACTCGACTACCAATATCGCCTTGATTTTAAACAATATACCCGTTGTATTTTTTTTACTCGGGTGAAAAAATGTAAAATTTTGATATTTATTCCTCGTTTTAATATTTTTAAAAATCCAAATAATGAAAAATAAGCTGCACAAAATTAATTATTAAATCATTTTAAAGCTCATATTAAAGGTCTATGTTTTTTCAGTCGGTTTTCTCGGCCCATCGGTATGGCCTAGAAAACAGATTTATTGCGGTCACTTTTGATCGGAAAGAGATATTGGTATAATTTTTTCACATAAATTTTTCTTGGAGCTTAACTATTCTATAAAAAGAATAAAAACAACCTTTAAAAAAAATTAATTTCTTTAAAAAATCACTGGGAGTAGGTAGATAGATCTTGGTTTTTAATGAAAAAAATCACGAAATAAAATTTTTCGTAAAACTGAAATCACTTTTTCTATTAAACGCTATGTCAAGTAGTCTAAAATGCAATTTTGAGATTTTATTATTTTACAAACAAAAATAGGTTTTGTGCCATTTTTTGAGTAATAAGTGAATATTTTTGACTTTTTTAAAAAAAAAAGATTAAACTCATTTACGCTAAACTAACAGTACCTTTAAACTAACAGGTTTTTATTAAGTGCTTGAATTGAATTTATCAAAAAAAAAAAAAAAAAAAACACAGGTGCGTCACTGGACACACGAGAAAAGCGAAGAATTTTCTCAATTTCATAGATTTGATAATTTAATGGCTTTTTTCGATTAAAATAATTTTAAAATTTAAAACTTTAAAATAACAAAGTAAGCTAAAAACAATATGTATAATTTTCTATATTTTATAAAATACCACGCCTCCTTATGGGCATTATAAACGGTGTGACAAAATTAATATACCCCTTTCACGTTTTTGTATGGGAGCACCCGTAAGGAGGGCTCGGATGGGATAGGTCTTTAAGGGAAAAATGTTCCTTTTGCAAAAATAATGGGGGTTAATCATACATATTAACCCTCTCCGACCCTCCCTTAAAGCCCAACTGTTCAGTTGAAGGCAATAAATATACAAAAATCATTAAATTTGTTTTTACCATAACGACATCTAGTACTAAGTAGAAGCAACATTTTTGTTTTTTGGTACTTTTGTTTGTATAGCCAATACGCAATCTATAGTGGTTATTGCGTATTGGCGAATGGTTATTGTAGGAGATGAAGGAAATGTAGCCAATACACATTCCTATAAATAGATTATTTTGATCTACTGCAACATAGCTTTACAGACCTATTCTGGCTGTCAATTTACAAGAAATAATTTGTCAAAATTTTGTCAACCTGACTTGTAAAACCTATTCAGGCGAACACTTGACAAATGAAAAGCTTTATTTATTCACCACAGGAAGATGAAAAGCATGTTGTCAGAGAACAGCTGTTAAGTGTTGCACTTTTATTGAAAAAATTACCCCAAAATTGTTAAGTTACTTTTTTAAAATGAAAATATAAATTTATCATTGAGAATTTGTTAGTTCTTTTGATATTATATATTTAAATATTGAAGCCTTTAAAATAATGGCACAAAAAATATCTTTCTCTTTTCTTTTAGAAGTTATATTGGTTCAAAGTTATTTCTTAAAAGTGTGATAACTCTGACAGTTTAACAGTTATTATTAACAACTATATATCAAATTGAAGGATAAAAATATGACTTTTTTATTATATTATTATAATACAAAGACTTCCTAATAATTAATTTTTTTTTCAAAATAAGTTTATTGAAAAAAACAAATCTTAAAAAAAAGTAAAATCGGTATGTCTTAAAAACCATCAAGAAATTTAGTAAAAATTTTAGCAAGTACAATAAAGGTAATCAATTTACCTTTTCAATGATAACAGCTGTAATGAAATATCTTCGAAACTTTCAGAGATAGCACACTTTTAAGATGGAACTTAGCTACTATATCTCCTAAATCAAAAGAGAGCTACACTTTTTCTTTTCACAATCTTTTTAAGCGCTTCAATATTTTTAAATCATTTGAAAATATTTGAAGAAACAAAAATATAAAAATTTCATTTTGTACTTGAATTATCCCCCACAACATATTTAATCAATACTGTTTATAGAAAGCAACACTTTGTTTTGACAGTGCTTAAATTATTTCAAGAAAATGGACGAAATCATTTTTATTCTTATTTTTGTTTATTTATTATTTTTATTCTTTAGTTCTTATTGTTTTATTAATATGTATTATATATTATTAAACATTTATAATCATTTATTCTATTTGGCAAGAAAAATATGAGCGAATAACCCAGCGTCAGCTGGATTTCTACATACAAACTTCACTGTCAGCACCTCTTTTGCTATTGACAGCTGTGTCGAGATAGGAGCTTTTAGAATTGAACGAGAATAGGAAATATTTACAGTTGTCAATACATTTACTATTGTTAATATGTTGAACTTTGTCAACTCGCCGGAATAGGTCTGTAAGTATTTAATTAAGCTTTGTGTAAGTTAGAAATAAGAATTTAAAGTAGCTTTTTCCAAATATTTTTTTTCAATTGGAAGTGTTAAATCAACTACTTCGGTGATTATTATTTATTATTTTAATTATCTTTCTATGTTCGTTCGTTTTCACATGCATCGCACTCTTCGCGCCTCAGTTCCTATCTCCATCCGCGTATTAAGTAAATTACCAATTTGCTTGTATGTAACAATTTCACCAAAAAGTAACTCTGAACTATAAGCGTTGTGTTTTCTCTTAAATAACATCAACAGTTCCAAAACTATTGCATTTGCAAATGTGCTTAAAAAATGTTTGTTTTTTTATTGTATATAAACTTATTTTAAGCACTATTTTTAAATGGCAGATTGGGTTTCTTTACTGTAAGAAATAACGCTTGAATTTATATGTGTACGAAAAAGGATCAAAAAGCTGTCGGAGATATTTTTTTGTGTAATTTTTGAGTTCTTGTGACGTTAATTCACTAAAAACCACTAATAAATAATTTTTAGCTATATTCAAATTAATTCCCAACTCAAAGGGTTAAGAAAACTGAAAACGTTCGCTGAAAATGTTTGCACTCGGTGTACTCAATTTAAAGCTTTTATTTCATTGCAGCTCTGTTATGGCATTTTACTTCGTGACAAAACTCAAGCCCCATTACGAAAGAAACGAAAAGCTTTCAAAATATACAATGCTTGTCTTGTTAGTTTCGCTTCATACAGAACATTTTTATTCGCTATCAAGGCTACACTGAAATACATACACTTTAACCAAGATACTGTACAGTAGTGAAGTATTGTGAATAGAAGGTTTTGTGTAGAACTTTAGTAAAAATGCAAAGCAATATAATTTATATCGTTACAGACATCGACAATTAATTTTAATGTTATCATACTACAATTGAAATAATTGACTTTTGCGTTCATACATTGAAGGTTCATAAATTGTCTTAAATTGTTATCAATGGCTTTACTTTACTGACACACTCACCTGTAACTTCTTTGAAAAAGGAGAAATTCTTGTTCGTACTCTATGCTGGAATCCTTTGGATGCGAAAATATTTACGAGTTCTTAACATTAAACTAATATCGAAATTTCAAGTTTTTCTTAACTCTCAAAATAGAAAACTTTTTGACATTAATCATCCATCTAGAGCTTTCTAGCATCTCTATGGATTAAGAGTTAGTTTTTGCTAGCTGAGCTCAATAACTTTCAATTCCTTGGACAAAAAAAAAAAAAAAACAACACAAAAAAAAAGTGGCACAAACACCACCAACACCAACAACACAAGCTGACAAACGAGAAACCACACTCGAAAAAGCTACAAAATTTCAGCAGTCATGCAGTGAAGACAATCAAGTTTTTGTGTTTTTGTTTTTGTTTTTTCTTTTTTAATTTTTATCTGTTTTTTATGTTTTATGATTTTATGTTTTTGTATTGGTCAGAACAAAGTATCTAACACTACTTTTTCTCACTCCTGCAAATAAGGGCGAAAGAGAAAATTAGTAAAATAATAAATATCTAAAAGATATAAAATGCAAAATAAAAATACGACCAAACAAAAAACTCAAAATGCGCACTAGATGATTTTAGCATTTTGCACAAAAGCAAAACCAAAAAAAAAAAAAAAAAAACACAAAAGGGGGAACAATCCAATATAAAATAATCCGAAAGAATTGATGTCTTCAAAAAAACATTAGCTTCATTGATATTGGAAGATATTCGGAAATTCGGAAATCAAGGACCGTTGCTGACGATTTGAAAATAAAACAAAATCCTTTGAGATACAAATTCAGGCTGTGACAAAAATTTGTAAGATATAAAGTAAAAGATGCGCGAAGTTAAAGCCGCCTATTTTGGAAGGATCTTCTACACGATTTTGCTTTTTATTCACTTATTTATATAAACAATTAAAACTTTTATCTCACACTTTAACACCGTTGTTAATGTATTTAATAGTTTTTTATTTTTTTTTTTTCTATTGCAATTTATGTTAGTTTTTTTTTTCTTTTTTTTATAAAATTCAAATATAACGTCTGTCTAATTATTTGCCGAATAAAGCGTGCACGTTTTTTAAGCGCTTCTATGACTTTTCCCAACGACCGCCAACAATTGACTGAATGGTCCACAAGACGTTCGTTTCGTTCACTTAGCTTCAATAGAGCCCAGCTCAAGTCAAGTCGTTTACTGGGCTCTCCCAAAATTGTGCCTCGCACAGGTTGTTCGATCTTGTACTTTGTTGTATTTGTTGTTGTCTAGTAGCTTAAGATACTCCAATGTGCTCCGAGTATAACAGATACTTCGATACTTTGTTGTATCTTATTTATACTGATTTTATTATTTTTTATAATTTTTTTTTTCATTTTTTTGGTTTTTCTTCATCTTTTCTTACTTACCTCACCTTCATTCTGGACTTGCTATCTCCACTTATTGCTAGACCCGGATTATTTTAATGTTGCCCCTATGCAACTCCGCTAACTTGGCTTGCAACTCTTTTGCTCATTGCAACTGCAACAAGTGAACAACTGAATTGGTCATTAAAAAGAGTAAAAAAAATAAAAACAAACCGGCTTTGCGGTTATCTGCGGCTGTTCGGTACACCCCCACTGCAGCATCGTCGTATTTTTACGAATATATCTGCCGCTCTGTTGCTGCTGAAAAACGTTTCGTTTCATTCTTGATATTGTTCTGTACATTTTGTTTGTTTTTTTTTTTTCTTTTTTTCTTAACATCGTCTAGTACCATTATTAATATGTTGTGCCTATAGAGAAAAATAATCCATCGTTATGTTTTTACTGTGGGCTAAAATGTAATTTTTCATCTTAAAATTAAAGAGCGTAATATAAGTAATTTCTCTTATCGAAATATTGACCTTACGAAATATTGAATTTACTCAAATTTCTCTTGCAAAGAGAAATTTATATTTAACTCTGTTAAATTTATGTTTAACTTTAAAAATTAACCAACGAAATTCAACTTTTATATAACCTACTTATAAAGAAAGACGGATCGATTTGTAAGGAGAAAAATAATTATCAACCGATAGAGGTTCTCATAAAAAGCATTTCTGCATCAATTTTTGTTTTTTTTTTTTTTTTGTTTTGACCTGAAACCTTTTTTTTGGCCAAAAAATCATCTTTTTTACTTGGAACTTTTTTCTTTCAGAAAACATACCCAAGTTTAACAAAAAAACAAAAATTAACAGATAGATTCCACAAAACTTGTTGACCAAAAAATTTTTTATTTTATTTTATTTATTTATTATTTATGTATTATATGCTATAGTTTTATAGCATATAATACATAAAATATAATATAAAGTTAAATTAAGTTTAATAGGTTACATTTTATTAGGTATTTTGCGATATTTTGAATGTTTTCAAAATTGACGAGTTTTAAGAAATCTGTAGGTGTATGGTTACCAAAAATAGACTTCCTGGTGTTGGAAAGTTGATTGCAATCATTTAGGATGTGTTCGATGGAAGTTGGAACATTACAATACAGGCAGACGGGAGGTGATTCACCGGTCATGAGATGTTGGTGGGTAATTTTAGTGTGACCGAGACGTAGACGGGTAAACACTTGGGTTTGTTGTCTTGAGGCAGTAGAAGGATATGCAGCTTTTTTCCCATCAGAGTTAAACAATTTATATCGGTGATTGTAGTTTAGCCATTCCTGGTTTTTGGTTAAGGAAAGATGTTCTTCAATTAACCTTAGTATATCATTAGCTTCTGTAGTATGAAACATGAAGTTGGGTGCACGTTTTGCTTTGTAAGCAGCTTTGTCGGCAAACTCATTTCCTGGAATACCTGCATGTCCAGGAACCCACATTATTTTTATTTTATTTTTATGTTTTATGCATATATTTCTTATGTCAGCTATTATGCTACTATTGTGACTTATGTTTTGGATAGCCAGTATGGTACTGTAGCTGTCAGTGCAAATAACAAACTTGCCCTTGCAATTAGTTGCTCGTTCAGCAGCTAGTTTGATGGCTAATGCTTCAGCGGTGAAGACTGAGCAGTAAAGTCCAATGGAGCCGGATATTAGTATTTCACCATTTTGTTGCACTACAGCAAAAGTAGTACTGTTTTTAAATTTTTTCCTTATTATAAACTGTTCTCTGACTCCAAAAATTTTAAATTTAGTCATTTTCACAAACATGTTTTTTAAATCTCCATAAAAAAATGCCTTTTACAATATTTTGTAAACTATTTTTCAAAATATAAAAAATAAAAATCGAAGATAAAAATGAGAAATTAAAAAAAAAAACACCAAAATAGTTATAAACTTCATTTTGACATGGAGATTCATGTTGTCTGTAATTTAACATTGGCGGCCTCTGTAGACAAGTTGATTCATACTTAAAAATTTTGTAAGGAATCCCAATAATTATTATGTTTCAAAACAAGTTAGCAGAGAGGAGTTGATGATATTCAGAAAAGTTCGAACTCGGCAAAGTCATGCGCCAACTTGGCCACCGTCCTGCCGACTAGGTAGAGTGGTCAATTGCCACCACAGTGGTCCTGGGATAGAATTCCGGTTAGATCATGGTCCTATGCGTTAATCTTTCTGTATATATTTCCTCATTTATAATCAATTAAAAGGTTTGAGTTGTTGATAGAAGAGTTTGTGGGATGGAATTAACTTCTAACTTAAAATTGATGAAGTTAAAGGCATATAACTTGCCACAGATTCTAATTTACGCATTTCTACGGATTTCTGTCGTGCTTAGAACATCTTAAAGGGATTACACATCGGCGAATCTGTTCGTCACACGGCGGCCATGTTCACACAAGTTCGCTAGTTAAGAAGCGATGTTCGACAGTTTGTCACACGGTTGGCCGTGTTTACAAAAATTTTTGATTTTCACTGTCGAACAAGGGATGCTGCCGAAAATGATGACAAACAACAACAAAAATCAATGGCTTGTGTGACGAACAGGTTCGTTCAATTTGAACGCTAGCTTTTTCACACACGTTCGCGCCGCCATATTGTTCGACGAACAGATTCGCCGATGTGTAAGCCCTTTTACACATCTTTCACTTGATTGCCCCTTCTTACCCACTAATCTATCTCCACATTTCGAACCAAGACAGACTTAACTTAATAGGTATAACAACTAAAATAATAAATAATAATAATAACTGGCCAATTTAGCCCTTGAAAGGACTTTGACCTAGCTTCTTATGATCAATTGTGTTGTGCGTGTTACTAAGTCTTGTACACAATTGACCGAGAACCAGACCTACATGTTTAACGCCGACTCCGAACGGCGATAAACGGAATATGTTCTTGTTTTCAAGAAGTTTTACATGGCATTTTGAATACTCTCTGAGGTTTGCCATTGTCTGCAGAGGTGGGGCCGTACAAAAAAATTATTTTAATTCAAAAAATTTTCTGTCACTGCAGGGGTTCGAACCTGGGTCTCCAGATTCGTTGACATAGCGGCCACGCACTTTAACCAACTACGCCACGGACGCCACAACTAAAATACTCGGTTTATTTCTAACAAAAAAAATTCCACCTGTTTTTCATCCATAAAATTTGAATTTTAATCAAAATATACAGAGTTAAGGCTTTTTATCAGTTCTTTAGTTAAAACAAAAATAAATGTTTACAGAAAATATATTTTTACTTTGAAAACTGTTACAATTTCGAACTGTAACTTCAACAAACTTTTTTTAACAGTCGTTACTGCTTTGGTGCAATATCCCGATATATCTCAGCATGACTTTTTTTTTGCATTTGCAAATTTTAAGCGCTTTCTACATATTTCTTTTTTAATCTATAAAAATTTGTCAAAATTATGAAGTAGTTCGGAATTTTTTTTTAAATGTTTTTATCTTGAAAATTCTAGCCCTTACCCCATGGTTGTGCCTATATATATATAAGGCTTAGACACCCAAAATTGCGTCTATACCCCAGAGAAGTGAGATAAAATCAAATATTTTTATTACCTATCAAATATATTGCACGACATTGAATTCGGTAAATAAGCTCCAAATAAGATTTTTAAGCCCCTCTCTTAAATGTACTAAGCACGAATTGTGTCCTTATAATGGATAATTATAATTTAAATACTTGAATAATTTAAATACTTTTTAATATACTTTTTTTCTATTATACACAATTATTTGGAATGTCAAGTATTTTATAGTAAAAATTGTTATTCTCAACAAGATATATAAAAAAAATAAAAAATAAATAATTGTCCATTTCAGCCCTTGAAAGGAATTTGACCTAGCTTCTTATGATCAATTGTGTTGTGCGTGTTATTAAGTTTGTACACAATTGACCGAGAAATGGACCTACAGGCTTAACGCCGACTCCGAACGGCGATGAACGGAATGTTCTTATTCTCAAGAAGCTTTACATGGCATTTTGAATACTCTCTGAGGTTTGCCATTGTCTGCAGAGAGGTGGCGGCCGTACAGAAAAATTATTTTAATTTTTTTTTGTAATATTTTAACAAGATATATAATATGTCAAATATTATCAACTTTAACGACAAGATTTTTTTGGGTTTAAATTTTTGGTACTTCTAGTCAACTTCGTGATTTTAATAGGCCAATTTTTTTAAACGTGTTGATATTTAATTTGCTCCACTGTAGTTAGTTATCTCATTCGACATATTATTAATGGTGGGAGAAAAGAGCTTAAAAACGAAGAAAAGAGAACAAAACAAAATAAATAATAGTAATAACAACCTAATCGCATTCAATTAATAGAAAAGTTAAATAAAAATGTACCTACATTAAATCAGAAAGAAACAATCACCGCCAAAGAGAACAATAAAATTTAAACGGATCTTGCTGGAGGCATACAGCAGTGAGATGACAACTTCGGTCATTATTCTAATCGTGCCTAGCCGGGTGGCATAGCACAAAGATGCGACAATCGGGAATTGAAACATTGCATGCGGCTACTAAGAAGCTTTTACTAAAGCAGCCAGCCACATGTGAAGAAACATTAAAAAAGCTTATCTTGGGTTAATTAAAAAAAAAAACTTTTGTTAAGCTCTGGATTTATACTAAGTTCTGCGCGTTGGAGATGTATCCGCTTTTAAGCCAAGCCAATGTTAAACAAGGATTCATGCAAAATTTTAATGAGCTTTTTATTTTTTAATATTTATTAAACTATTAATGTGAAATTGCGCTGTGTATGATTGTTCAGATATATAAAAATTGTTTAATATTTTTTTAAGCCATTACAAGCTTAAAAAGCCTCTATTACAGTAACTTATTCAGGAAGCGGAAATGCACATCTTAAAAATTTGGCTGGATTATAAAATGCAATAAGCCACAAAAATTGCATTGGAAAAAGAATAAAAGTATCTCATAAAAGTATGCAACATTTTTTTTTCTATTGAGTATATTCCAATCAAAAGCGTAATAAGAGAAGACCTCCAAAATGTTAATTTAACAGAATTTCGTGAGCGAAAGTGACGGGTCATCGAGAAGTAAAACATGTTGTGTTCCTCATTAAACCGTGAAACATGTTGCACTCCTCAGAAACACAGCTTTGTTTCTTGTTGCGAAGAGCACACATAATTTAGACATTGTGATTGTTTATATTTGCTATTGCTATCAACAAAAATGGCGAAAAGTTGCAACAACGCACTTTTTCGCAATTTTGTTTAATTTTGATGAAAAAATGATTTTTTCGCATAATGCAATTTTATTAGTGACGATCGCGAAGGCGCGTGTTCAAATCTTACAGCTGGCATGATTTTTTGCTTATTGTTATTATATTGGGGACGATCGCGAAGGCGTGAATTCGAATACTACGGCTGACGTGATTTTTTTTTTTTTAATTATGCATTCATTATAATTTTTTGATACAATTTTTAATAAATAATTACATAAATTTGCAATTTCAATATATTTGAGGCAAAGAATTTATTTCTTTTCAGTCACTTTGGTTTTTTTTTATTATTTTAACTTAAAGGATATTTTTTTATCCATTATTTTAACTTAAATTAATCTTTAATTTCCTTTTTCTTTTTAATATTAATTTTCATATTGTTATTTTAATGATTTTACATTCGTATTTTGAGTCAGCTTTCATTTAAGTAAAGTAATATAATTATATTTTTGAATTTTAATCTTTATGATGACTCTAACTCTATTAATTTTAAATAGTTGTTGTATAGCTGTTATAAATTCTGTATAAGCGGCATGTAAAATATTAAATCTTAAATGTCAACAATTTTGTAAATAAATAATAATAATAATAATAATAATAATTTTAGATTAGGTAGTAAGCACATACAGTACATACACTGAACAAAAAATTTTTTAAAATTGGCGACAATTGTTATTAATTTGACGAATTTTGTGTTTAAAAAATAGCTTGCAACAAATTTCATCAAAGTAAAAGCAAATGTGTTTAAAACTTTTTGAAAAATGTATGAAAAAAGCTCAAGCCTGTGTTAAATAACACGGGCGCATAGGTCAGACGTAGAATACGTTAGTCATTAACAGCCTTATTCCTTATTGCCTTATTATAATTGTTTAGTTACGCACTATTTAAGGCTTTACGCAGCTTCTATGCAACCTTGCTAACATTGTTATTCATAAACAATTTTTCATTTTCTGCTTAAACCCAGTATGCTGTAGAAGCGGAAAGAAATTTTCCATATGGAATGCATTGAGTTTTTGACAGCGAAAAGGCAGCGGAATTTTTTTTTTCGCTACTTAGTACGCTGTAGAGGTGAAAAATTTGTTCAATGCTAGCAAGTACAACAACCATGTGGAGAGTTGAAATGTCAAAATTTCGCTGTCGATTATATCGTCGCTCGTATGACTAACTGACGTAACTAACATTTTTTGTGAAATTGAGTTAGAGATGCCAATATACTTCTTTAGCCCTACTGTATCATGTCAGAAAATATTATAACTATAAATAACACGGTTTGGCAAAAAACGGAAGTTATTTTGAGTCATATCTAACATATAACACGTAAAAACACAGAAACGAAAAGTAAAAAGTGCTCTCCTGAATAATTTAGAAAATTCAGATACGTCAGTTAGTCATACGAGTGACGATATGTCCGGGCATTTAATTGGCACCAGAATTTTGACATTTCAATAAGAAAACAGTTCGTCGCTTTACGCAACACTCGATAATCGCAATACTCAAAAATTTACATTGTTGACTCAGTAAACGCAACTTAAAAAAAAATGCACAATTATCGCAACTTCCATTTGCGTACACTTCCATAAAATTTTATATTATTTACTTTGAGTTCTTCTTTTCTTGTAAAATACATTTTTGATGCACGAAAAATCTCTTAAAACAATATTTAAGGAAACAAAGTGCATATCTTAATACATAAAACCACAATATCTAGGATTCAGAGCCATAAAGCTTTATGTTTAGAAGTTTAATTGCGTTTCTTCAACATTAACTACGTCAACTGGCCGAATTTCTATTAGTTGCATTGAGCTAGGTCGTACTGTAGTTGCTTTTTTCTCCACACAAACATTTTTGACTCTAGACTAATATTTCGGGTGTAGAGTTATATGCCAAGAAATTTTCGTTTCTACAGCATACTAGGCTTTATGATTGTAAGGTTTGTGTCTGAACTATAGAAAATCTCTACAAAAATTAAGAATTCCTATGGATTTACAATGGCCGCCGCATAAAAAAATGCTGCAAAGGGCGCATATGGAGCATGCCCTTGATATTAAAAGAAAAGACAAACAAAAATCATGGTTTTATTTATCATGGTTGTCGTTCGCTACTTGGTCATTATACTTCTTCTCTTTCTCACACTGGTTCTGTGATGAACACACAGATAATCGTACTGCTCTTACACATGATGTTATAATACATAAAATACAAAGCATATGAAAATTAATACAAAATTTGAAGGAGTTAAATTTTGATTTACTTATTGAATCAAAAAAATTATATGTAGCAATATGATTATTTAAATACAAGTCAAAAGAAGACATATTAAATATGTTACGACCATACTTGAATTTTCTTCAATGCATGCATAAAGTATTAAAAACTTATAATGAAAGTGACAAACATTTTCTCAAAATTTTGTGCTCCAGATTAACACCCCCGTATAACGTATTCTACGTTAAAAAGCAAATTACATACATAATGTACATATATTTACTTTTTACATTTTATTTTAACATTTTATCAAAATTGCGAAAAAGAGCGTTGTTGCAACTTTTCCCTATTTTTGTTGATAGCAATAGCAATAAGAAGCACGATTACAATATTTAAATCATGTGTGCTCTTCGCAACAAAAAGCAAAGCTGTGTTTCTGAGAAGCGCAACACGTTTCACGGTTTTATGAGGAACACAATCAGCCTTATCCAGGATGCGTCGTAGCTTGGATTTTCTTTCGAATTCGTAAAGTTGTATACTACGATCCGAATCGTTACGTCGTATTCGAAATTCGAAACATTGGCATTCCACGTTCCGAACGCATCATCATTTGACAGTTCTTTTCGCGGATTTTTTACGATAGCTTTGCATCGTCGGAATTCATTGGGAAACCGAAATTTTATAGTTAAATGTTGTTTTTTTCATCAAAATAAGCTGCATAAAGGAAAATATGTATGTATTTCTCCTATAGATCAATAAAAATAAAAGTCTTTTCTGTTTATGTAGGTTAAAAATCAGAAATAGAAACCAATATACGCGTTTGGTCAGTTCAATGAATGAGATGAAATGCATCATCATCAAAACCGAAAATGTTTTGAAACATTTCTTATTCAAACGTTAAAACAAGTTCATTACACCATTGTCAACAGAACTCCAAACATGTGTCGAAATTTCCCGAAAGTGTATTAAATGGATTTTGAAAACACACCTTTTTTTTGTTCCAAAAATGCTTATTTTGAAAACTGGCCAATTCGTTGCGGCGAAAAATAGTCCAATCCAGAGTCGGTTCCCGCCTGATAGTTGATAAAACAAGTTGGTGGACGTAGTTGACATATTTAAAACGATTTTTCTCGATGTCGGCTTCCACCGTCAGCTGCGTGGTTGCTGCTGATAGTTTTCTATCTACCAAGTCGAGCACTCACAAATGCTTTTGCTACATTTCGTTATCCTTTTCAAAAAGCTCGCTGTAATCTCGCAATACTTTTTGCCGAACTTTCATAGCTCTCCTTTGTAACAAATCCTCCTCAGCCTGTGGAACAATTTAAATTGCAATGAAGTTAATTTCAAATCACTTTTTACTTGAAAATCATTAAACTTAACACTTTATTTAATCACTTTTTTTTAAATTACATGTCTTTTGTCAAAAACAGCTGTTTTCGAATTTTCAATGAGGCAACATTCCACTTTGTTTTGCTCGGGACCTAGCATAGCAAATTTTTCGTATTCGTAGCGTAGGCGTGCGTAGATTTATTACGACGGATCCTAGGATAGGACTGAACATGTTTTACATCTCGATGGCCCGTCACGTTCGCTCACGAAATTCTGTTAAATTAACATTTTGCAGGTCTTCTCTTTTAAAGTTTTTGATTTGGATCCCCATGCTGTTAAATAACAGCATGCGGCAAAGAGCACACAATGTTAAGTCTTAAAAATTCGCCTGAATGTATACTTTAAAATTTTAATTCCATTTCAAGACTAACTAACGCTTAGTTGTATAGAATTTTTCTAGTAATACTAAGCACGGTGGAAATTATTTTTTCCTTATAAGCACAAAACAATGCTCAAAAAGTTCCATCAGATCGTTTTCTCAACTCAAATACGTAAGTTTTTAATTTATTGAAATTATTTTACTGTTTTTAGCCGAAATGAAATCAAATCAACCGAAGAATCTCAAGATTCAGTCCTATCGCCCACTTTATTCTGGGTTTTTATCCATTACCTGCTGTCGTTGACTCACAATGCAATTCATTCCTTTGCGAATGATAATAGCATTTGTTATTCCTATTCCTTACTTTTGGAGATTGAGAGACATATGAATGACACACTCCTTAATTAATAGAAGAGTTGAGTTTGATTCCAGTGGTAAATGTTTCCTAAAAGGTAATGTAACTGTAAAAAAATACTGGAAAACGAAAAACAATACACATCGCACTCCATCTTCAAAGCAGGCACAACATAAAATTTAATTTAAATTAAAATTTAATTTAATTTAAAATTTATTCGTTATGATATCATCAACTATCAAAATTTTGCACTCATCTTTTTACTCTTAAATTAAAAAAAATCTTTTTGTCTCCTTGTTTGGTTTGAATTCCTTTGAAAAACAAACTGGTTTTTTAGTTCTGAAAATTTTTAAATTTTGAGTTATATCTCAAATTTTGAGTTATTATGAAGATGGAGTGCGATATAATTTTCGTAATTACGAGCATTGCTACATATATTTTGGGAATATATATAAAGACCTACATATTCTCCTTTATGAATAACAAAAAATTCTCCTTTATGAATAACACATTTTTGCATGTGTTCGAGCCATTTGTCATAACATTCACCTCATTCCGCTTGAGACACCACCAACACTTAGTTTTTGAACGCATCAATGGCTTCTGGCGTCAAAAATCGCTGTCGAAATGCTAAAATGGTATGTACGCTGGTGGAAGTAATGCTTTGAGATGCCTCAATCTCAAGGTATGTCACATGACGAAAAAGCATTATCAGTTCGCAATTTTAGATGACCTTTACGATATTCGTAGGCGAGCGAAGTACGGCCCCCTTGAATTCTGTGTACCACCAATATACAGAGGTTTTTTTAATTGTGCTTCATCGTCAAAAGTCCCATTGAGTTCATCGATGCACTGTTGTGGAGAAAATTCACGTCGAACGTTGTGGAAAATAATCGCACGAAAATGTTCACTGGAGTGTCCCTTATTTTGCGATTTTTGGAAATGTCAAGGGGCTGAAAGGTTTTTTTATGCGTTTTTATATTCTAAGAACGAAACTAAAAAAATTTTTTTTTACGACAACGTTTACCCGTGCCAATCGGGTCCGAAAGTTTCGAAAAAATGCCCATATTAGACCATATTTGCACAAATTAAAAAAAAAATCTTTTCTCTGCTTTTTATAAATGTTTTCCATTTTTTGGAACACATACATAAGAAATATGATATCCACAAAGTTTTTTTATGGTGGGCGTGGTTACTGCCCCTGCTGCGTCGAAATTTCTCCCGCAGCCTTTTCCCACCTTTTCATGAAATTAGTGCAATTTAGGTATTAATATCAACAATAAATAAATACATTTTTATTATGCTAAAAGTATGATTACATTTCATTAAATTCACATTATGTACTTACAAAAATTAACAATAAATTAAAAAACTAGTATTTTAACCTGCGGCGGGCGCGCAACAAGCTAATACCTACAAGCAGTCTTATTGCGGCTTTTCAACCGAAATCATAGTTTTTTTTTATAAATAAAAGATATCAAAAACCAAAAATGTATGCCCCTGGAGGGTTAAATTATAATAAGAAATACAAATTAATTAAAAAAGACAGAGCCTTATTTGGAGCTTTTATGCTATTCATTATTATCGGAATCCGTCAGGTCTGTATTTTTGTAGTTCTACTATACATCAAAGTCTGGTTTGAAGCTACTAATAGCATAAAAGCTCCAAATCAGGATCTGTCTTTTTTAAAAGATTTGGTCGCATACAAGACAATTAACAAAAAATATCTATTGCTGCAAGTCAAAAATTTGGTCGGCATCTTTGGTACCTTGGCGAAGAACTTGTAGCACTCGCTTTTTTCGATGATGCAGTTTCTATTGAGAGAAAACGCAGTATGGTGACAGCATTGCAAGCTCAGAAGTTTCCATGTAATCATCCAATCGCAAACCCAAATTCTTTAAATGAATGGACAAAAAAGATTTAGATTGTTGTGCATCTGGTCGAACAACAAATCTATTTCGTAAGTTTAGTTTGACATGCAATTTTTTAAAATATGATTCTGACGAATGGGAAAAAGATGAAGAATACCAGAGAGTAAAAAATTATTTTAAAGATCTTTGTATTGTAAATGATGTTGCGGAGCGTGGGCTACAACTTGCTCAAGAATTTCTCGAGCTTACAAAATCAGAAGCGCAGCTACAAAACCTACTTTTGTGGCCCAAAATACTCGAAAAATATACTCGAACTGTCAAAAAAAAAAAAATACATGCTCTTAAAAAAAACTTATAATTAATTTGTATTTCTTATTAAAATTAAACCCTTCAGGGGGCATATATTTTTGGTTTTTGATATTTTTTATTTATAAACGGCTTGATTCTTGTTGTCACCTCACATATGTGAGTAGTCTCACCCTCATCTCACGTCACTTGAATTGTGGTATTCTAGTTGTCATGTGAAGTGAGCGTGAGGAACATGTGGAAATGAAATCGCAAGTCGTGTTTATTGCGTCGACTTTTTATTTTTTTAGCATCAATGTCAATTTTAAAGTAAAAAAAAAAATAACAAGCAATTATTTAAATATTATTTATTAAAATTAACATGAGAGTTCATTCGAGTTCTGATTTTCGGATACTAATAGTGAAGACAGCAATGATGGTGAAAATTTAAAATTAAAAAGATTAAAGCTAAGGGACGCCTCTAACCCGTTGAAGTTACCGGATGGAGTGTAATTCCACCTCATCATCAACGCCATATGTTGGCGCATTGCACTGCGTGACTTTATGCAAAGACACAAAAATTTTAGACTTCTTCTAGGGCGTCCAGGTGAGCCAAACGGAAAGGGCCGCCACCGGTAGAGTTTTACTCTTTCTTGTTGTGCCTCTACTTCTTTCTTAGATTGAGCTTGTAGTCATTCCAAACCTAAATCAAATAAAATTGTACAATTAAATCGTCGTCTTCATATGCACGACTGTATTACTTACTTTTTACCATCCTGCATCCTTTCTTATAGTCGGACCCAAGCTATTTATTTTAGTGGCCAATTCTTGCCACTTTCCATCGGAAGCCGTTTTGCCGTTTTCTGTATATTTAAGGCCTTTATCGATAGATGACTTTTTTGCCATAAAACTCACCATCGCCTCAAATTGCTTTCTTGTGGTTATCTTCACTCTAAACGGAAATAAATCTATGGTATTTCAAGTTAATTTCATAAATAAAACCAAAATTAAATATATATTATAACATACCTTTTTGGTTCTCACTTAAAAAATTTACGCGAGTAAAATGTCACTTAAATTCAACGACAAGTGACAACAAGAATACGAATTTTTGTCACAGTGAAACAAGTCACACTCATTTAGGTGAGGTGAGAACAAGAGTACGAATTTAGCGTCACAGTGAGACACGTCACACTCACTTAGGTGAGGTGACAACAAGAATCAAGGCGAAAAAAAACTATGATTTCGGTTGAAAAGCCGCAATAAGACTGCTTGTAGGTATTAGCTTGTTGCGCGCCCGCCACAGGTTAGAATACTAGTTTTTTAATTTATTGTTAATTTTTGTAAGTACATAATGTGAATTTAATGAAATGTAATCATACTTTTAGCATAATAAAAATGTATTTATTTATTGTTGATATTAATACCTAAATTGCACTAATTTCATGAAAAGGTGGGAAAAGGCTGCGGGAGAAATTTCGACGCAGCAGGGGCAGTAACCACGCCCACCATAAAAAACTTTGTGGATATCATATTTCTTATGTATGTGTTCCAAAAAATGGAAAACATTTATAAAAAGCAGAGAAAAGATTTTTTTTTTAATTTGTGCAAATATGGTCTAATATGGGCATTTTTTCGAAACTTTCGGGCCCGATTGGCACGGGAAAACGTTGTCGTAAAAAAAATGTTTTGTAGTTTCGTTCTTAGAATAAAAAAACGCATAAAAAAACCTTTCAGCCCCTTGGCATTTCCAAAAATCGCAAAATAAGGGACACTCTAATATTCACGTGTTAATTCCATTTTATTTTTTTTGCTGAAATATAATTTTAAAAGCACTGTAAACAAAATAATAAGTGCACATACACCAATACGTCGCAAGAACTTTTTAATGGAAACGTCAGTTTGACTGGAATGACATTACCGTTATCACAAATATGAAAGTATTTCAACTTTAAAAAAAAGACAAAAATTACCATTACTTCCCTTAAGAGGATTTTGACCGAGCTTCTTATGATCATATTGTGTTGAGCGTGTTAATAAATGTTAGCACAAAATTTACCAAGAACTGAACCTACTAGTTTTATGCCAACTAGTGCTGGTTAGAACGGTAAATATGCATATTCAGAAGATGATTTATATGACATTACTACTCTTCTAGCTTCTAGGCTTCTGGACCTAATTAGACATCGTATGATGTATTTGAAAGGGAATGAAAATATATTACATTCTCTTATGTCTCCTTCTTGACTGTGTTTTCTAAGTTTAATGGAAAAGTTGTATGCCTAAATCAATATTCAGGGGATAAATAGATCCAGTTTTTTTGTCACAAGGAATTCGGTAAATTTATAATCCGCGAGTAATTGTAAAAATATAGGAAATAGGGAAAAATAGGAACCCTCTTGGTGTCGTTGGTGACTTTTTTCTTAAAAGAAAATTTTAATCACGGACTAATCATTTGGATAATGGTTTTGATAATATTGCGAGTCCTAAGAACTTAATAAATAGAAAAATTTTTTGTGCAACTGATTTCAGCATCGCCATGCACCGAAAACATAAAAATGAAATTATTAAAAATTAAAATTTAGTTATTAATTTCATTATTTTTATTTAAGGTTTCTAAACTGTGCACTTATTTTTGGTGTTAAAAATTTCGACATCATTGGGTGCCAGAATTTTTTAAAGTCACCACTATTTGTCAGTTAACTACGTTGTGGCGTCCGTGGCGTAGTTGGTTAAAGTGCGTGGCCGCTATGTCAACGAACCTGGAGACCCAGGTTCGAACCCCAGCAGCGACAGAAAATTATTTGAATTAAAATAATTTTTCTGTACGGCCGCCACCTCTCTGCAGACAATGGCAAACCTCAGAGAGTAATAAAAATGCCATGTAAAGCTTCTTGAGAATAAGAACATTCCGTTCATCGCCGTTCGGAGTCGGCGTTAAGCCTGTAGGTCCATTTCTCGGTCAATTGTGTACAAACTTAATAACACGCACAACACAATTGATCATTAGAAGCTAGGTCAAAGTCCTTTCAAGGGCTGAAATAACCAGTTATTTATATTTTTTATTTTTAACTACGTTGTCAGCTCACCAACGAGTAAGTTTTTTTACAGAATTTCCAACTTCCAGTTCTAACCTGACATTTTTCACGGATTGAAAATCTACTGCTTTAAGAAACACATTTACAACTATCGAAATATCGAGATCTTCAGAGTTTAGAACTATCGAGATCTCACAGAAACAAATTTCGTCATATTTCAAGACCTTTATTTTAAATTGCTTGATTTTCAGCTCAAATATTAAATCAGCAACCTCGAAAAATTGTCTATAGTATAGTATAAAAATTGTGAATCTAATGAATTTTATTTTGGGCTTGAAGATGCACTTCTAATAAATCTTAATAAGTTATAAAAATTAATTTTCGGTCTCAAATGGTTTTTTACATAAACAGAAAAACTCAAAGCTCGCATTAAGAAGTTCTAATATTCATCATTCTCTAATTCGTGAGTATTGGACCATATATTCTTTAGGTTCCGAAGTAAAAAAAAATGGGTTCCACTCTACTTGGCCATATATAGTTCAATAGCATCAAACTGTTCCACACATTGAACCTATAAAAGTAATTCATCTGACAAATGTAACTTCTTTCATTAAGGGGTCATATGCACCATTATGTCACTTTTACTGCTTAATTATTAATTTTATATTTATAATTATAATCTTGATTATGGCACGAAAATAATTTTGACTAGTTTCAAATAAGCTAAATTAAATTCATAATTAATAAATAATATTGTACGAAATAAAAATATCACTTAAATAATGCTGAGTATTCTTGTAAAAATGTTCATTTTATGCCAAAATGTTGTTGATCTTGAAAGAGAGCGCCTCTCTTTCTCTCTCTTTCTTCTCACACAAAGTAGAGCTTAAAATCGTGATATTTCTAT
This sequence comes from Pherbina coryleti, assembly GCA_943735915.1. Classification (NCBI taxonomy): domain Eukaryota; kingdom Metazoa; phylum Arthropoda; class Insecta; order Diptera; family Sciomyzidae; genus Pherbina; species Pherbina coryleti. Next base: position 10,966,813 of record OX030951.1, read on the forward strand.
CTTATTTTTGGGTATTTCTTTGACGACAGCAATAAATTCGCTTCTGAAAAATTAAATAAAACATAAAATATTAAAATAAAACTTTAACTAAAAATGTAACAAAGCAAAACAAAAAGCGCAACGTAAGCTTTGCGTACACACAAAACAACTTATATTTAAATGTTAATGAAAAAAGCTTTTTATTGTTCTTTACTTATGGGTGGTGGTGGTGGTGGTGTTGGTGGTGGTGTAAGTGAGAATATTCAAACATATTTTTAAAGTTTACAAAAGCGATTTATATGTACCAACAGTTGATAGGAACACCGTTTTGAAAGTTTTTTATAAACTGTTCCTTTATAACAAAAACATAACATAGAGGGTGGATAGATAAATACAGTTATTGGCTTAAAAAACCTATTTAATTCTTGTTTTTTTCTGCGTCTTTTACTATTTTCATTTTGTATATTTTATCAAAATATCAGGCATAAACTTAGTTTTATAAGCAATTACATATACATACATAAATATCAATATTTTGTTCGGTAATGCATACAGGACAGAAAACATATACATTAATATATATATATATTTAAATATATAAACGAAATGAGAATTCTTGATTCTTTTTATGAAATTCTGGTTGATTGTGGAGATTCTAAGCATTTTTTTTTTTTTTTTGCAAAAATTTACGTTCTATAAATGGACAGAGTATCCAAGAGAAAGACGGCACCGTTGATGATCATCAAGGAACCAGCAGCCAAAGCATTACGCTTGCGTTCCTTGAACAGCAAATCCGAGCTATCATGCCACTCATCGATCACCAAAGCACCCGAGATAACGAATAGCAGGCAGCCAATGAGAGAAAACAAACCATTCAAGCGTTTCTCCACTAGCGAATTGATCAGGTGTCCTAAAGAGAGAATAATGAAGGCATTTTGAGGAAAAGCTTTTTAGTAAAATAATATTTTATGTTAAACTTACCGATGAGCAGCACACCGCAGATGACGGTATAGCCACCAATTGTGCCACAAACGATCATGGGTCGTACGGAAAGCGTGCCAACATTTTCAAAGAGTACAATACAGGCAATGGCAATACCCTATGGAAGGGAGAGAGAAAAAAATAATATGAGAGAAATTCAAAAAGTTATCATTTAATTTAAAAAATACAAAAAACAAACATGGGAGTTTTCTTGAGCAATACAAAGCGAAAAATTTTTGATGAAATTTATTGTCTTTCTTTTTTTTATAACAAAACGTATTTGATACATACTTATGTACAAAAATGCTAGCCTACTTTCAGGATCGACATTAAAAAACTCTCTCAAAAGCTTTCGCCCTCCCCCCTAGCTACTTAATATAACAGCTATGTCGGCAACAAAAACTGCTCCATTAATGATCGCCAAGGAACCAGCCGCTTTGATTGCATTTCTCTCTGCAGCCAACGCATTGGCGCTGCTCCAACGATCAATGATCACAGCGCCCGAACTTACAAACATGATGCTAGCCGCAATGCTGAAGAGTGCATCAATACGCTTATCAATGGGTGCACCCAAGAAATGACCTAATTTTTTCCATTGTGTAAATGACAAAAGAAAAATAAAATAAACAAATTTAAGCTGGCGAAAGTGAGCGATTAAGACTCAAATTTACCAAACAATAAAGTGCTGCATATCATCAAGTATCCAGCAAGTGTACCGCATATCAACATAGCCTGACTTGTATAGGTATGATCGCCAAGACTTTCGATTATTACGATGCAAGTAATGGTCAGAACCTGAATGGGTGAAAAAGAAAACCCTTTCAACTCGGGATTATGAAAGAGAACGAACACGCAACAAAAAATCGCAGAAGAAGAGATGCTGGCAGATACAGTAGAAGCTATTTATAGAATGTAGATTCCGTTCAGTGAATAGATAAGGCAGATAAGGTATTGACAATGTGAGGTAATAGATAAGGTATTGTAATTGAAAGTACCAGAAATTGACTGGAATTACAAGTACTAGAGGGGACAAAAGATAAAAGATGTGCATATTAAGAAAAGTTGGGGTAGGAGAGAGAATAGAGGACGTTTAAAGATCAAATAGACAAAACCTTTTAAGCAACATTTAAATACATATTTATTTCTGGTGACATATTTGACACATTAATGAAAATAACAATTGAATTCTTTAGTTTATTGAATGAATGTACATCCAAAAATTAAAACAAAAAACCCGTACAAATTTTAAAATAACATTCATTACATGTAATTTACATTCATTTATAGCATTGCTGTTAAAAATAAATAAATATTGATAGAATTACGTTGTAAAATAAAATCCCAAAAATTAAAAAAAAAAAAATTATTCTGGTCGGAAACTTTATAAACAATCTTTGTTTTCCAAAAATAATGCGAAGCCAGTAAATTTTCCAATTCATAAAAGTTGTGCGTTTCTTTATTCGATACAAAATCAAAGCTAACCCTGATACACCCTGCCAACAACAACCTTAACCCATAGACCTGTTAAGAATAGTAAATATTTCAGCTATGACACCATATTTATTTCAATACTAACCACAACAAACTGATTTCAATGCCATGTTCAATAAAACAGGCTAGTACTGTACATAATTAATGAGTTACCCGTAACACGATTGGTTTCGAGATTTTTCTAATGTTCGTTGCTTGAATTTAAATGCGTTTCTGATATTAGTTTGAAGATAAACATAAATGATACAAATACGTTAACGTTAAATAAACAGTTTGAGTAGTTATAGAAATTGACTCATCCTGGGAAGTATTTCATCCTATTGCGGAAATTTACAAAACAGTAAGTAAAACAAAATGTTAAATGCCAAAAGGAAATGTTTTTAAAATAAGCCGCGTTTATAAAGGGTGATTTTTTAAGAGCTTTCGGATTTCATATAAAAAAAAAACACACATAAAATTTTTCAACATAAAAAAAACAAAAAATAAATAACTGGCCATTTCAGCCCTTGAAAGAACTTTGACCTAGCTTCTTATGATCAATTGTGTTGTGCGTGTTATTAAGTTTGTACACAATTGACCGAGAACCGGACCTACATGCTTAACGCCGACTCCGAACGGCGATGAACGGAAAGTTCTCGTTCTCAAGAAGCTTTACATGGCATTTTGATTACTCTCTAAGGTTTGCCATTGTCTGCAGAGAGGTGGCGGCCGTACAGAAAAATTATTTTAATTCAAATAATTTTCTGTCGCTGCTGGGGTTCGAACCTGGGTTTCCAAAGTTCTTTGACATAGCGGACACGCACTTTAACCAACTACGCCACGGACGCCACGGCGTCTTCAACATATCAATCGATAAATTCAATGTTTAAAGAAGATTTCATGTAAATTCTGACCGCAGCTACGCCTCAAATGTTTCATAAGCTAGGTCCAATTTTGGCATTCTCTCTCCAACATATCGGCCGGTATCTCAAGAATAAATTCTTCAATATTGGCGGGCTTGTCCTTATAGACATGAGCCTTAATATGGCCCCACAAAAAAATAGTCTAAAGGCGTTAAATCGCACGATCTAAGCGGCCAGTTCCGAACGTGAAATAAACTGTTCACCGAACTGGCTTCTCAATTGGGCCATTGGTTCGCATGCTGTGAGGCATGTGGCACCGTCTTGTGGAAACCACATATCAGGCAAGTCCAGCTCTTCCATTTTGGGCCAAAAAATTTGTAATCAGCGCTCCCCATTCACAGTAACGTTCCTGCCTTCATTGTATTTGAAAAAGTTCGGTCCAATGATGCCACCGGCCCATAATCCACACCAAACAGTGCATTTTTCGGGATGAATTGGCAGTTCTTGCAATGCTTCTGGCTGCTCTTCACACCAAATACGGCAATTTTGTTTGTTCAAGTATCCATTCAACCAGAAATGAGCTTCGTCGCTGAACACAAATTTCCGATAAAAAAGTGGATCTTCATCCAACTTTGCCAGCGCCCATTCACTAAAAGTTACCCGTTGTAGTAGGTCGTGTGGCTTCAATTCTTGCACCAGCTGTATTTTAAAAGGTTTTACACCCAAATACTTCCGCAAAATTTTTTAAGGAGTGGAGTAACAAAGGCCCAATTGCATCGAATCGATAATTCATGGTCAGCAACAACACTGGCGGATACAGCTACGATATTTTTCTCTGTCCGCACTCATGCATCCGTCCGACTCAAGTCCGCATGCGTGTTGGTGGTTAAATGTCCAGTAATGTAAATTTGGTGCGAAATTTAGTCACAAGATTCCGAATAGCCGCCTCAGAAGGTCACCCAAACTGACCATGAAAGGGAAGAAGTACACGATGCACTTTCTTAACCGAGGATGAATTTTGATAATAAAATTGAATAATCTGCAAGCATTGTTCGTTTGTAAGTCTAAGAGTATTCATGGTGAAATTATAGACCAAACTGAACATGTTTAACAGTAATATGTTACACGACAACAGCTGTGCTGCCATAAAGAAAGTTTATAAAAAATCACCCTTTACGAAGGCTACTACTTATATTTCGATATCTGGCAACACTAATGTGATTTCAGTCAAACTAACGTTTCCTTTGGAAAGTTTAACGTTTTTTAGCTCAAACCTTCAAAATTGAACCGGACTGTGCGAATGAAACAACAACAGCTGTCATAAAACTAAGGTTTTTATTTTATGGCTGGTAATACTGTTATAGGCTTGAGCGTTAATTTCGTCTATTCGCTCAGAACCTTTCCAATGATAAAATATTTACGAAAATCGGATTTAAATTGACTGAACTACGTTGTCTCAAAATATACCCTACTTTGTCATTCGCATGGCTGTGGATCCGCGAAAAAAAATCTTAAAATCTTGAACTCCGGATTTGATTTTCTAAACAATAAACCAATTTAAGAATAAAATTTGAGCCAAATCGGTAATGGTCAATGCAACTGGTATTACACTTCAACGTGAAATGGACGACATTGCTTTGTTGGTTTTACGCTAGCGTAAACACACACAAAAAAAGAGCAATAACATTAGACATAACATACGATCAAAACAACAAACAAATGCGTAAAAATTAACTTGAAAACACAACAACCACAAATCGGTTGATAGTTCAGCATAAAAAACATCTCAAAAAATAAATCAAGAAAAACGAAAACAATGTTAACAAGCGAGAATTTAAAAGCGCCGAAAATCGTCTACAAAAATTAACACGAGAAAATCTATACTATTATATAAAATGAAAGTGAAAATTTTTTGTGTCCGCAAAACTCCAAAAGTACTGGTCCGATTTTTTTGAAATAAGTTTTAAAATATCACATTTGTGCTACAAAAGGTTCATTGGTTATTTTCTTTTCGAAATTTCAATAATAAGTATCTTAAATTAAAGTGTTAAGTTTTTTAAAAAATCATCCACAATGCCATGCATTGCTTGATCGTTAGCTTTTCATGCGTTTGTGCTGCGAGAGCCTCAATAAACTGCATGTTGCTCTCTACTATACTCTTTTTGTTCTCAGCAAGCACAAAACAACAAAAAAAACAAACAAATACATATACATATGTACATACTTTGCTGCGCTTAAAGCTAATTGGATCGAAGTAAATTCTAATGTGTTCAAAGAAGTTTTGATGTGGAGATTTAATCTAACACAGTTTTGTTAAAAGGGGATTCACTGACCACCTTTAGCATGTTGAAGATTTTTTTGATGAGAATGAGATTCAATCCGACTTGATGTATGTATGTATGCATGTATGTATGTTTGTATGTACGTATGTTTATTTGTTTCGCTGCATGCAACTTTTCTACACATGTTTTGACGGTGGTTTTCCTGTAATTTATAAATGAACAAAAGGAACGGGTGACTTTTTACTTTATAGAATTGACATTGTGTGATTCAATAAGTTTTTTTATAAATAAACAAGATAACTGGGACGGGCATAGGAAAAGGGGTTATGGCTTCGACCACATAAGTCAAATTTTTGATATTGAATAGCTTTGGAACTAAACGTCGCATGACAATAAAAATCAGCATGGAGTTACTAATTGCCAAAGTCTTTTTACTGGAAAACTTATACATATGTGCATTGGAAAAGGGGGTGTGGCCCGATTCTCTATACAGAATAGCTATGGAAGCTAAGATCACAGGACATTGAAACTCATAATGGAATTGGTTTGAATGAAACTCATAATCACCTGGGAGTGATGTTCTGCTACTGGGAAACTGTAACGGGCAGTGGAACATGAGTGTGGTGTCAGACTAAGGGACTAATAAAAGTTTTGAATTTACTTATTATTTCCAATATACTTGCCGGGTGCAGCAACGCGCACCGGGTATCTCTAGTAAACAATAAAATTAAGCAAAAAATCAAAAATGTGTATACAAGCGAGATAGAAGATAAAGCCGCTGAAACCATCTTGCAAGTAGCTTCAAGCTCAAAACCAGAGTGTGCTATAAATATTCTGAGTTTTGCCCCATAAGATTATACCTGAAGCGTTTTTCAGCAGATGTTGCCATCTTTAGCTTCAGAGTGTACTACGAGAGTTGCTACATATATTTCGGGATTAAACATAGAGGCTGAATTTTTTTTTTCATTGAAAATACCCAATGAACCATAAGCGAAGACTTTGCGTAAGGTGAGAGTTTTGTGAACCTTTTTGGCTAGAATTTTTTTTTTTTAATTTTTGATTTTTTATTTTGTCGCTTAAAAGTGCTTGCTATAGAAGATTAAATAAATAAAAAATGTACTTTTGCAAAATTAAAAAAAAAAAACTTATTTTGAGACGAACAAGAATATATTTTTATCATTTTAGTAGCTATAAATTCCTCGTAAATGAAACATTTTTGTACATAAATGAGTTCAGAAATGAATCATAAATATTTCTATTTTGCATTCTTAAATGGGTTCAAAAAATAATAATTTTTTATCATATCAGTAGGGACAATTTCTCATAAACGAACCATTTTTTGTTAATAAATGAGTTCATAAGTTATTTATAAATATTACTTTTTTATATTCTAAAATAAGTAAAAAAAGGAAGAATTTAAACCTTTGTTGATATTCTTATAACAGTAAATTAAAATGTTAACATTCATACAAACGTCATATATTAAAACTTTTTACCAGTACGAATTGATTCTCGCCATAAGAAGGAAGATCAATGTAGTGCTACTTTTCTATGGTTCATTTTTTAACTCATTCCCGAAGAAAAAAATGTTCGTTTCTGAGGGGCATTTTCGTCCGGTGATTGAATAAAAAAGGTTCATTTCCGAGTGCCGAAAAATAACTTTTCTATGGTTCTTTGTTCAACTCATTTCCGAGCAAAATATGGACAATTTATGGTTCTTTTTTTACCTCATTTCCGAACAAAATAAGGTTCATTTTTGAGAGGCATTTTAGTCCGACGAATAAAACAAAAAGGGTTTATTTAGGAGTCCCTAAAATGAACGTTTCTATCCGGAAAGATTCACTGGGTAGATTCATAAATAAAAAAATAAATTACTGGCCATTTCAGCCCTTGAAAGGACTTTGACCTAGCTTCTTATGATCAATTGTTTTGTGCGTGTTATTTAGTTTGTACACAATTGACCGAGAACCGGACCTACATGCTTAGCGCCGGCATTGTGATAACTCTCTGAGGTTTGCCATTGTCTGCAGAGAGGTGGCGTCCATACAGAAAAATCATTTTTATTCAAATAATTTTCTGTCGCTGCTGGGGTTTGAACCCGGGTCTCCAGGTTCGTTGACATAGCGGCCACGCACTTTAACCAACTACGCCACGGACGCCACAGATTTATTATTTTTCGAAATATTCATCCGTATGATATTGTTCTTTTTTAAAAAATAAGAAAACAATTCGGTCTTTAGGTTTATTTCCGAAATTTATGTTGTAACCCCCGTTGTAAAATATACAAAAAAGTGCAAGCTTTAGAATGATTATCTAAAACAATGTTATTTTTCCAGAAGAAAAATAGTTGGCAACTCAAGTGTTTTGTTAAAAAAAAATGCATTCTTTATGATATAATGTTGATAGATAAGGTTCATAACAATCCTAACAAATGATGACATTCAAAGTTAATGGTAGCACTTTGCCTATCAATGACTTAGCTAGCCATCAATAAAATATTAGTTGGTTAAAATGTTGTTGTTGTTTTTTTTTTGTCGCCTTCGTGCTAACCAATGCCTATATTAAGTTCCAACAGCAACTGTCAATTAGTTCGAACAACATAAATGGAGTGGTGCTCATTTTGGGGAGGAGCAGAGGTTTCCAAGAAGCAAACAATACGAACTGACTAAGGCCTAATTAATGTAGTTTCCGTCTTTATTAAGCATATTTATGACGCACATATTTATAACCATTTATCACATCATTACTAAACCAACAAAATTATTTATACACCCGCTTTCAAAGTCATGGCACATACCTAGTATTAAGTGTCTAACTCGAATGAAAAAAAAGACACTTTTAAGAAGACATCTCAATCTTTGGATATTGCCATGGATATTGATTGATGTCACCGAAGTTATGATGCATTTTATATGAGTATATTTTTGAAATTATCATACAATATTTACACAGACTGATGTGCGACAATCTTGGTAAAGTCGCAATCGATTTTGCTTTATTAACTTAACTCATCTTTTCTACTTTTTCTACTCGTTTCAGTTTGTTTGAGGTACCTACTCGTTCATGGTCTTATGCAAATAATTTCGACCGACAAGAACACTGTTGACCAATTAATTTAGGCATGCATAACGGCGTTATTGTCACCAAGCAACAGGCAATAAGCCTCAAAGTATACAAATATTGCTCGATTTCTTTTACCTGTCTTGTTTGTTGTAACAATAAAAGTTACCTAGTTTTATCTTTCTTATCACTAAGTAGCTTGGTTTGGCAGACGGGCAGCTACCGGTGACTTTAGCCATATCGGGCGTAGCTCATCAATAACTAAATGTCTGATTGGCACAGTGTATGAATGAATTGTCGCATTAATGTTACGCTAATAAATTATAACAAATTGATTTTGATAAATGACAAAATGCATTAAATGATAAGTTTTTATTTTATTGCTTTTAATTTTTATTGTAATGACAACTGGTTTTTTTTTTTCATTGTAGATATGACATCTAACTTGTTGAAGTGACATATCGTGAGCATTATTTTTTTCATAAATCATATTTCAATGTAAAAATATGACAACGTTTCAATATTGTTCAAAATAAACGTGTCAGCTTGACGTGTTGAAGTGTTTTTAAGACTATAATAAACCCAGAAAACATTATGACTCTTAAAAGACTTTTTTAAGACTCTTTTAAAAATCATAAAAATGAAAAAAGACTCTTTTATGAGTACATTTTCGTAGGTTGTGGGCTTCAAAATATGATTCATAATAATGACTGCTTTGTGTCTCATTTTGGACTCAAAATTAAGACTCTTTTAAGACTCATAATAAAGACTCTTTAAAGACTCATATTAAAGACTCTTTTATAACTCATATAAATCTTTTTGGACTCAAAATTAAGACTCTTTTAAGAAGCATATTTAATGCTATTTTTAAGAATCATGAAATGGGATTTTTAAAGACTCATATGAAGACTCTTTCAGAACTCATAGATGTTAACACTAATTTCTGACATTGATATGATGTTAATAAAACCTTAGCGCGAAATTATCGTGTGTGTCATTTTTCCATTTATTTAATAACATTAAAAATAAAAATAAAAATATTTCCATATTTTGCCATTAATCGTACTCATAATACACGCATAAAAAAATACTCTTTTTAGAGTCTTATTTCTGAGCAATCATTTTACAATCATATCAAAGGCTCCTTTATGAGACTTTTTATTGCGTACTCATAAAACACGCATACAAAATACTCTTTTTGGAGTCTTATTTCTGAGCAATCATTTTACAATCATATCAAAGACTCCTTTATGAGTCTTTTTATTGTGTACTTATAAAACACTCATAAGAAATACTCTTTTTAGAGTCATTTTTTTGAGACACTAAGGAAATGTTTGCAGGGAAGTCTTGTTTCAAAGAATTGTCAATTTTATGTAGTGAATAATTTTAGATTTTGTGAAAGTTTATTCTCTTTCTAATATTGGGTCTACCGAGCACCATTTAAGTAAGTATTTTGAAAGCTCATCTAATTTTCCCAAAACTCATGCACATGCAATCAAGTTTGCACTTAACAAACTACAATGAAATTTTACAATTTTATTAGACTGCTTTAAATACTCGAGACATAAGAGTAAATTGTTGTGATTACATCGAACAGCCATAAATATAGAATTTTATCGAACTCACTCACTCACTCACTAGTGCTTGATAGCTGCTTAAGTGTACTTAACAAATTTAACCACTTTTAATACAAACACTTAAAAATGGCTTGCAAAGAGAATTAAAAACAACAAGCATTTTACACGAGTACTTGAATGCGGTTTTAATATATTTCACAGCAGAATATTTAAACATTTTTTCAAGATAAACCTTTTTGTGCAGCTCCTTTAAAGCTTTCATTTATTTTGTTTTTTTTTTTTTAATGCGGTTGCCAGACGGAACGATAAATCATAAAAAAAATGTTATAAAAAACATTTCATAGAAGTAACCCAACCCGCCAAACAAGCTTAAAACAAGCTTAGAAGCATAAGCATCAAGCTTTGAAAAAGCTTGAGATTACTATTGAGAAATGCTTATAAGTCCCGGTTTACACAAGTCCAGAGTTGACGGTCAACTTTTACATTTGTAGATGAGAGACAGAGACATCAACGTGAGAGTGGGTAAGTTTAAAAGGGAATAGCAACGAATTGACGTCAATTTTTTAACAATGTAAATTAAGTCAAAGTAATTGTAGAATAAACGAAACCGATCCCTTGGAATAATATTGAGAATTCGTATTTAAAAAGCTCTGTACAAGTGTTTTTTTTACAAATAGAACATTGGTGGGCATTCTTACATAGCCGCAATCTTGGCGTTTATGTGTATTTGTGCATTCAAAAGCTTTCCAATGTTAAAACAGTCTGTAAAAATCCTTAACAGCGTACGTGTGAAGCGTACGTGTGGCGGCAGAGAAAGCTCTTTGCCCGCGAGCGACAGAATGCCCGACATTGAAATAGAAATAAGTATTTAATAAAGCTTTTTTCAAGTATTTTTTAGGGACTGAAAATACTTGTTATTTTATATTTCGCAATGTAAAAAAATGAATAATTTTGACCCATAAAAATATTCGTCTTGAATAACTTTTATTTTTATGGACAATTTTTTTATTTTTTTTTTTTTGTTTTTTTTTTCTGTTGCCGTATAACTTTTATTTTTTAAGGAATAAATATTTCGGTTGACTAATAACAGTAATTTTCTGAATTGAAATTTTTTTCGGTTATAAGTCTCAAAAATTTTAAAAAAAGTTGGCTTTTTGGTTTGGGATGGACACACACATCTCTTAGCCGCAGTCGATATGGGGAAATCATCTAACGTCATCTATGTATAAGAGTTCATATAAATCGTTGGGGTCTACTCATGTCGCTTAAGATCTCACGAACGGTAATACCTACACTAAGGGAAATAACGCGTATTACCATTATCCACGCCTGAGTATAAATTTTATTTAAATATTTACGTGGATAAATCAAATATTTTCCTTACAACTCGTTTTTTTCCCGTATTTAAATTTTATTTAGGCCACACACCGACACACATATTCCATACAGCTGAAATTGCCAACAAGCAGCAACAGCATCGCACTCTGTTAATGCAGTTTATTTCTTGCAGTTGCAGGTTTCTTATAGTTCTGGTTTAGTTTTTGTTGCAAGGGTAATATAGCCTGGATGTTTGGTCAATATGATTTGTGAAGGCGATTGGTGATCGCATTATGAATTTGTGAAGGCGATTGGTGATCGCATGATGAAACTATGTGGGGTGGAGTGACAACTCGATATTTTCTCACGAATATCTTGCACCGGTTGTAATTTACCTGCATATTTTGCTTAATATTTTCTACCTTACTTTTCCTTCCTCTTTTCTTCCTCCTTTTCAATTTCAATATGTTGTTTTTTAAATTCAATATTTTTATATAAATTTTCTTAAAATGCGATAGTTTTATTTTCAAATAGTAAATATTTGAAAGATATTTTAAAAAAATTCGTGCATAATTTTAATAAATTTTTTATTAATTCTGTTTATATGTCTATTTAAATATTTTATTTTATTAAAAAAGACTTTATTAAATTTTAAATATATACGTAGTTAATTTATGCAAATGCGTTGTTGGTGCAAAATTGACTTGCTTTTTGGATAAATTAAAAAAGTTTTTGTATTAATTTAATATTTTTTTTTTCTTAGTGTAATGTCGCCAAATTTAGAACACATGTTATTAAGGTTAATATCTAGGTTCATAGGAAAAATGTTGCCACACTTCTTTTTACCGCCCACAAATCAATAAAAATTCTATATTTTAGGCGGTTTTTCTTAGAACAATATGTATCTTCATACCTATCGTGCTGCCGTTCGTAGTTCGTAAACTTCAGTTCCCAGTTTTCGAGCTGATGCGTCCTCAAACCTTAGCACTACATCTTTTCTAAGGGAGTCTTTAAGAGAACTGAAAATGGAAGGGTCTTCGAATGACGATATAGATGACGAAATTAAGAATTTCAAGCCACCACGTATAAATATTGACGCTGACCTTCTAGAATATTGGAGTAAGCAGATATATACATCACCCATTTTATGCCATTGCCATTTTATGGCAAGTCAAATTACTGTGGAGCGATCTTTCTCAGCTTTAAAGCTTATTTTAAGTGATCTCCGATGCAATATTGCAGAAGAGACTTTAAAACAAATAATGTTTGTAAACCTCAGTACAGTAAAACATAAATAATTGAAAAAATAATAAAAAAGCTAAAAGAGGACCTTTTTATTGGTTTTTGACACTATTAACCGAAAAAATCTCATTTGAGAAAATAACTATTATTAGACAACCTAAGAAGTCGAAGTAAAGAAGGGTTTGCTTTTTTGATGACGTCACTTTGTATGGGAAGTAAGCATGGATTCCATTCTATTTCGACTAATTTGTGGAATTTTGAAAAATTTATGAGAGGTAGGCGTGGTTTTCATTCGATTTGCCAGTTTTTTGTTTTTAGGATCAAAGCTCATACGTAAAATTTCAAGTGTTAAGATTAATTTTTGTGAAATTTTTACACATTTTACCATTTTGATGACGTCACTCTGTATAAGAAGTAGGCGTGATTTTCATTCGTTTTTCACAAATTTGATATGTTGAGTAAGTATTTGGATTCCAAATTTTGGAATCAACACTCACAACCAATATTTTAAGTGTTAATATTAATTTTTGTGAAATTTGTAGAGATTTTACCGTTTTGATAACATCACTTTGAAAGAGACGATTCGGCTTTCGCACGAATTGGCGCGTTTTCAAACTTGATCTTTAATAAAAAAGGATTAAATATCAGGGACTGCAAATAACGATTATCGCTATCAGTCAATCATTTTATAACTATTATTTTTTATCGTAATTTTTTCGATCAGAAATAAAAGATTTTTGATCGTTATTTTTTTCGATCAGAAATAAAATTTATTTTGTGATCGTTATTATTTCGATAAGAAATATAAGTTATTTTGACGTAGAATTACGTCATTCTCGGAGTTTAGTAGGGCTGTTGATAGCGTTTTTAGGTCACACTTTGAGCCTTTGGTGTGCCTAAAGTACTGATCGTACAATGTTGATGTAAGCACTTGTTGGTCTGCTTGATCCTCACTGGGAGAAAAAGTCATGTTTGATCTCTCTAACTTGAACTCTAAACTCTCTAACTCTAATATAAATTTTACACAATTACATGAAATATAAAGCCAACATTTGATGTTTCTGTTTGCTTTGCGCATGATTCTTTTTTAACCAACCTTTTTATCGACTGCATTGGTTCTTGTATATAATAGAATATATGTATGTACTATGTGTTGCTGATTAAAGCATGAGGGCACTGCCAGTTAAAAAAATATATAAAACCAGCATTTGATGTTTCTGTTTGCTTTGCGCATGGTTTTTTGTTAAAAGCTTAGTATGCTGTAGAAACAAAAATTCCGTGGCATATAATTCCACACAGTGTAGAGTCGAAATTTTTGTGTGGAGAAAAAAGCAAACTACAGTACAACCTTCCTCAATGCAACTAGATATATTTTTCCTATATAAAAAATATAGTCTGCAAGCAAAGAAGAATTGAAAGGAAATAAGGTAAAAATTTTTGCAAGTTTACGCAAATGTAAGTTGCGATAATTGTGCAATTTTTTTTCTTTAAATTTGCTTTTACTAAGAAAACAATGTAAATTTTTAAGTGTTGCGATAATCGTACTGTACTCTTAAGCGAGGTACTATTATAACTGTACTCTTATTGAAATGTCAAAATTACGCAGCCAATTAAATATTCTGACATATAATCGACAGCGAAATTTTGATATTTCAACTCTCCACATGGGTTGTTGAACTTGCTAGCATTGAACAAATTTTTCGACTCTACAGCATCCTAGGTGGCGAAAAAAAATTCCGCTGTTGCTTTATTTATCCATTTTAGCTATATATTTAAAAAAAAAATGTCATCAAAAGCGAATTCAATAATTAGCAGATATAAAAACTGCTGTATCTTCTTTTATCGATATTTTTTCAAGCAGAAATAAAAATCATTTTGTAATCGATATTTTAGCAATAATGTAATGCAATGTATCGATAGCAATAAAAATTATTGTTTGATTCTTATTTTTTCGATCGAAAATAGCAGTATTTCTTTAATTGTTATTTTTTCGATCAGAAATAGAAATGAACATTGATTGATCTATATTTTTCCAATCAGAAATAAAAATTATTTTTTGATTGAAATAATTATTCGATGAAACTTTCCACAAGCATTTAAATAACACTTACATATTTTTGCTAAGCATTTATAATAGAAGTTGAACTTGTGTGCCTTACACTTTAGCATTACAGTGTCAGTGTTCGGTGAGATTATATTAGTAAAGAAGTCTTGGTAGTGTTTTTTTTTTAATATTAATTAAATTTTAAACATTTTGAACAAGTTAATAAGGCTATTGCATAAATAAATGTAAATATCATAGAATGTTTATGATTTATCATAAAATATGAGTAAATCACATGTGACGGGTCTTCCAAAAGGTCAAATAAGGCTCCAATACCACCGCTTTGCTTTGTGGCCGCTAAGGGGTTAAAAATAACAAATGACTAACTTTGATAACTAAAGCGTTATTAGCTTTCATTAAGTATTTTTATTCAGACTATTTCATTGTAGATACTTTCAATATTGATTTAATTTACGATATCTTTTGTTATAATGGATTGTACAGGTATTATTTGAGCAGGCACAAATTAAAACTGTTTTTCTTTTGTGTTGCATACAAAGCAACAGAGTGTCAATCCATTTACGAGTAAATGGTTTTATTTTATTTTTCTTTTTTTAATGATACATTTAAGGTAAGTCGCGAAAGTTCGTAATTATGCACGTGGCATTCTTTTTGGGGTGCAGAGTGTAGCTGTTTCTCTTTGAGCTAGACAGAAATATTTGCTTTTCGATAAACAAACTTTGATTGTTAGATTTTTTTTTTATTCCAAACATATGCATTTTAATAGTTCTAGCAATATCTTATAGATATTTTTGGAAGCTACGAGAAAATATGTTTATTAAAAAAAATTTGTTTATCTTAATTTTTTTGTTTTTTTCTTTTGTCCAGTTATTTTTGGCAATTCCTTAAAAAACAAAGTGCTGGAATGTTTATAATAAAGCAGAATTTGTATTGCTAATTGTGCTTTATTACGATGCTTTACTACAAAAAAACAAAATTTTTTTTCGAAACATTTCAGTCCGTGCCTAGAGTGCATAAATAATTAAGTATTCGTAGTTTTTCAACATAAAGCAACAAGTTGCCAAAGCCAACTGTCGAAGGAAATATAAATTCAGTCCTTGTGTGTATGTACGTATCTGTGTGTGTACGCTGTAGGCTTTTATACGTAAGTATTCAATACAATCCAGTCGAAATCGAAAGTATGGAAATTTTTGTCTGACGAAAATGATATCATCCGGTGGTTAAAGCGTACCGACCAAGACTAGTGGCGGTTTGTTTTTCTTTGTTATTTATTTCAGGAATGTTTACAATGAATATGGGGTGGAGTGGAGATGTTGCCGTAGCTTAATAAAAGAAGAAACTTTTTATTATGTATTTATGTTTGGCATATTATCTAGTTTTTTTTGTTTTTTTTTTTTTTTTTGTATTCTTTTGTGTGCGAAATTGAATTACATCTGAATTTGTTTGTGTTTAAGTTATGCGTTTATTTCGTATGCACTAGCGTTTAATTATATTCGTTGACCTTAATAGTAATATTTTGTTCCAGTTTCTTTTATTTTTTCCTTTGTATTTGTAGGCGTGCTTATTTTATATGTCATCGTCTTAATCCGGAGAACTCTTAGTTAGCTCGCAAGCTCGAAGTAATTGAGTGTTAAAATAACTGTACTAATTATAATGTACATAAAAATGACAAATGACAAATTTTATTCAGTAGATGAAATGTTGAACAAAGTAAAAAAACTATGGAACGGAAGTGGTCAGGGCTGCTAATTTTTTACGATAATTCTTATTGTTGCTGTTGTTGTTGTTGTTGTTGTTGTTGTTGTTGTTGTTGTTGTTGTTTTTAGTTGATTTCACTATGTCACTTTGGGTCAAGATTTGTCCACAACTTGCTTTTAGAGAGAAAAATAGTAAGTATCTAATTACTCACTGTTCTTATTGAAATGTTCATGGCATACTTTTAGGGACTTTATTTATTTATGATTTAACCTAACGTTTACTGCATAAGAGCTGCATTAACTGTGTCACTACATTTCTAAGGCCCTTAAAAAGGCGTGGTAGCTATGGAAAAGTATATATATTCTAAATGAGCATCATCACCTGAGTCGATTTAGCCATATCCGTCAGTCTGTCCGTTGTCACAACTGCTGCCATACTTTTGAAGCTATTTTACTGAAATATGATATGCAAGCTTTTTTTAAAAACTAAAGCTCAAGTTCGAAAATTTAGCAAAATCGAATGAAAAACACGAAGTCATCAATATGATAAAATCTCTGAAAATTTCACAAAATTGTATCTAAACGCTGGCAATCGTATTCTTTTAGTCTTTATTTCAAATACCAAGCACAAAATTGAAATTTTCCAAAATCAGACGAAAACAACGACTACTTCCAATACAATGTGACGTCATAAAAATAGAAAAGCCTTTATAAATTCCACAAAAATTAATGTATTAGCTTAATATTTTACACAAAAGCTTCAGAATTTAAAATCTACAATTAGTTTCAAATCTGGATGAATTGAATGAAAACCTTCCATACAAAGTGACGTCATTAAAATAATAAAATCTCTAAAAATTCCACAAAAATTTATGTAAAGACTTGAAATTTTGCACAAAACGTTTATCTCAAAACATACATTCCAAGTTTGAAATTTGTTGAAAATTTAATAAGAATCAAGCTTATTTCCCATGCAAAGTGACGTCACCAAAATAATAAAATCTCTAAAAATTACATGAAAATTCTTGTAAATAAACAGTTAATTTTGCACAAAATTTTTCCCTCAAACATGCATTTAAAGTTTGAAATATGTTAAAAATTTAATAAAAATCATGACTATCTCTCATATAAAGTGACGTCATCAAAATGATAAAATCTCTACGAATTCCACAAAAATTAATCTAAGCTTTTGAAATTTTGTACATATGTTTCGATAACAAATACTCACTTTTCATTTAAAATTTAGCAAAATCGGATGAAAATCACGACTATCTCTCATACAAAGTGACGTCATCAAAATTATAAAATCCCTACGAATTCCACAAAATTATTCTAAGCTTTTGAAATTTTGCACTAAGTTTCAATAACAATTACTCACTTTAAATTTAAAGTTTTGCAAAATCGGATGAAAATCACGACTATCTCCCACATAAAGTGCCGTCATCAATATGTTAAAATCTCTAAAAATTCTACAAAAATTATTCTAAAACCTTGAAATTTTTCACACAAGCTTTGATTCCAATTACAAACTTTAGGTTTGAAATTTTTCAAAATCGAATGAAGTCCACGTTTACTTCCCAAGCAAAGTGACGTCATCAAAATGGTAAAATCTAAAAATTCCGCAAAAATTAATCTAAGCTTTTGAAATTTTGCACATATATGTATTTCGATAATAAACATTCACTCTAAGTTTAAAATTTAGCAAAATTGGATGAAAATCACGACTACCTTTCATACAAAGTGATGTCAATCATATGGTAAATTAACTAAAAATTCTACAAAAATTAATCTAAAAGCTTGAAATTTTGCACACAAGCTTTGATTCTAATTACAAACTTTTAGTTTGAAATTTGTTAAAATCGAATGAAGTCCACGTAAGCTTCCCAAGCAAAGTGACGTCATCAAAATAGCAAAGCATTCGTATTTATAGCAAAGCAATACATTCCACAAAAGTTAATGTATTGACTTAATTTATAACACATAGGCTATGATATTTAAAACGTAAACTAAGGTTAAAATTTGGTTAAATTGAATTAAAACCTTTATTACCAAATTTATTATTTAAACCATTAAAACCGCCTATCCCCCATACCATCATCATCGATGTCATCGAACTCATAAAACCTGTTTAGCTTTGAACCAAGGATGTCAGGTGTTACGCCTATTCAGTCAAATCTGCCTTGGTTAGAAAGTATTGTGATAGATAATTGGCAAAGAAGGACAATCAAGTAAAACATGAGTAGGATGTTCTTAACACGACGGATAGCCGTAGAAACATGTGAATTTGAATCTCAGGCAACTGAGGCAGACCCATCCACAAACTTCTCTACCATCAACTACAACTATTAAATTTTAAATATTGATGAATTTTATGATGAAATAAATGGCGTCGTAAGCTCGAGTACGAAACAGCTTTTGCAATAAAATCCAATATTGTTGCATGAAATTATTACTCGCTGCGTAGAAATAGTTCTTTGACCTAATTTTATTTTTTGGTCACATCATAAAAAAAATAGTAATAGCGTCATGAGGCCTCTCAGGAAACCCCTTAAAGTAACCTTATTGCACCAAATGCAATAGCAAAAACGAAATAAAAATAATAAAAAGTTAAATTAAAATTAAAATGAAGACTCGAAGTACTAGTAAAATAAAAAGAAGGATTTGGATAAGGATTAGAACAAGGATTAGAAACAGGATGTAGGCAAGAGCTTGGACAAAGATAAGTAACAGGAATAAGATAAGGACTCGTACATAAACTACGTTACCAATTTTTTTATACCCCCTCCCTCCCCGTTAGGACAAAACAATATTTAGTACAAGATTGGAGAAAGGATTATGACAAGGATTGGGACAAGGATAAGGACAAAGATGTACCCACACCTAAAACAATATTTAGCACAATAAACGGAACAAGGAATTGAACAAGGATTTAGACACACTAATAAAGTGGGACAAGGAATAGGAGAGGGATTCGAACAAGGATAAAATCAGGAATTTTAGGCATAGATAAGATCAAAGGAAAGATATTATTAACTAGATTCTATTAAAAATGAACAATCTATAAAATTTCGTTTATAAGTATAAATATTTTGCATTATCTTTTAACTTTTACGTAAACTAACTAAGGTGGGTTATTTTTTTAAATATAAATAAAGGCATATACAGTCTATTTTTTTTTTCTCTGCCTTTAATCAAATATATTCACACACATTTAAATAAATGTATATTTAAGACGATAACACATCGCTTGACGCAAGAAAATTAATTATTACTGTATATTTAATTGCTCCAGTAAAACAAATAAACTGAACCCCGATAATCTTTTGAGTAATATGGAAGACGCTTATTTTTATTATATATTTTTATTTTTTGTTTTTTTTTTTTTGAGCTAAAGCTAAGAACAATTTTTCAGCGCATTACTCATGCTAAAATTTTAATAATTTTTAATTATTTTTTTTTTATTTCAAATTTGTTTGCACCAGTCATTAGCTAGCTTAACCTGCTTAGCTTAGCCCAACGTTGTACTTTATAATTTTTCAACTTGTATAAACAAAGGCGTTCGCCAAATTTATGATGTGTTGTAGTTGTTACTGGGAGTTCAAGAAAAGATTTTTGCCTTGTTTCTTTTGAGTTTTTTTTTTTTTTTTTTTCTTAATTTCGTTTCAAAATTGTGTGCATTGGTGTGAATTCTTGAGAATAGAATTGTTATCAAATATGACGTGGCATGATCAAGAAAATTATAATAGCACTTTTTTGTGTTTGTTCTATTTTATTTTACTTGTTAAATCACAGCATAATTGCGGTTTATTCTGAGTAAGACTTCCGGTCTTACGTTACATCCGTTTTGCTCCGTTTAGCTCAAGTTTATAAAACATTTTTCTTGAAGCATTGTCTCTTCGATTGCTGATCAGAAAAATTTAAATAAAAATATGCAAAATATCAAAAATTCGATTTTTTATTTTAAGCTATTGGATCCATCCAGAAATTAAAAATTTTTAGAACAGAGTTTAAATTGTTATCTGTGCCGTTGTTGTGAGAGACTTCAGAGAGCATTATAACTTTTCCTTGGAAAAAGAAATAAACTTGAAATTTTGGAATAAATTTAAGCTGGCACAACAATTTTCTCATCATGTTAATTTTCTTGAATTTATACAGAAATACACCTACACACATAGTGAACGCCCTTATTTTATATAAATTGTTTTCATATAGTTTCTGTTTTGTTTTCTTATATTAGACAGTCCCAAGATACAAATAGTTTCCTGTTAACGTAAATATTTTATTTAACTAGTCCCTGGGTAAGTTATCACACGCCTTAAATAAATAGGGGTATTCACACCGGACTCGTTAGTTTATTAGTTGTTACTTGTTAGTTTTTACATACACTTTGTTTTCGTAAAATAATCGAACTATCGAACTACCTTAGCAACCCTGATAATTTTTTTCGTTAGTTGGCAAAATACGAACAGCTGTTCCATAGTTTTAATTGCATGAAATTTAAATGCATTAAAAATTAAACCCAACGCATATTAAATTGAAGTTTTTGTTGAATAGTTAGTAATTGTTCATAAATAAATTAATTTTTTTCTCTATTCTTTCCACTTTTTACTTATAAATTTTCAGCAATTGTAATTTACGAAAAGCAAAATCAGCTGTTATTCAACTATAATTACCAGGCTAACGAAATTAAACAAAAGGGTGTGTACACAGTTAACAAATTTAACGAAGTAACAACTAACCAAATAACAAACTAACGAGTTCGGTGTGAATACCCCTAATGTTCTATGTATTTCTTTACTGAAACCCCCTCTAAGCTGAGGGACAAAGCTTTTATGATGGAAGCTCCTAAAAAATCGAAATATCTCTATAACATGGTAGAATCATAGCAAAAATAATAAATACAAGATTATGCCATGCGCATGTCTGCCTACGTCATGATCGACACATTGTCAAAATCAGCTGTTTTTCACTGAGCAAAATATAAAAAAACAGCTGAAGCTGAAAAAAAAAATCGCACAGAACTATTTCGCACTATATTTCGTCTTTTCTTGCACGAACAGAAAATCAGTGAGAAGAACAGAGAAAGTGTGATTTCCTATCTACGTCACGAAAGACCTAGCGTCTTGCGCAGAGCGGTGCAACTTTTTCTGCCTCTGATGGCGTAATCTGATTTCTATTATTTTTGGAATCATAGTACAATTGCAAGGTAGTCTCATATTGGAGAGCAGGGTGTACTAGTTGTTAAAATCAGCTGGTAATTTTGAGTTTTTCTAGTTGTTGCTGTTATTTTTGACGTTTGACGTTTATATTTCCTACAGCTTTGTTGTTGCAAAATTTCTTATTTGAGCAGCCATCTTAAAATGAGCTTACCTTGTAATTGTATCATGGCTAGAATCAGAACTATGTGGTCTTGCGGCTTAAAATTCTCTCTCTTGCTCTGAGTTAAAACTATCGAAATCATTACAAATAATTTTCCTCTTCACGGAGGGAAAAAAAAAATCAAGCATTCTATGCTTGAATCAAGCAAATAGACTATCAGTTTACACTCAAGCGTAAATTTCTCAATTCAAGCATTAATTTGCTAGAATTGAGCAAATTAAAAACATATTATATTAAGAAAAAAATACTTAATTCAAGAAACATTTGCTTAAAACTCAAGAATATTTTTACTATATTCAAGACTAATATTTACTTGAAGTGAGTAAAATGTGCTCGGTTGAAGTAATAATTTGCTAAAAACTAGAATAATTTGCTTGATTTGAGAAATTAAATTTCCTTGAATTGATTTAATTTATTCAAGTAAAGAATTTACTGAAAACTAGAATACTTTGCTTGATTCAAGTAAACTATTTTCTTAATAATGTAATGTTTTGCTTGATATTAGAAACTTAATTTTCTTATTGTAATGAAAGGCTGTAGGATAACCAATTATAAAAAACTACTTGAATATACTAAATATATTTTGTAGACGCTTGCATGTAGGCTTGGGCATTTTAGTTCACAACAAAGATCGCTCTTTTTAGTTCAATCGTATGTAATGAACTAGTTCGTTCATTTAGTTCTTTTAGTTCGTTCGTTCTTTTTGTTCGTTGCATGTTTTACTTCGTTTGGTCTCTTAGTTCGTTAGTTCTTTTAGTTCGTTCGTTCTTTTAGTTTGTTAGGTCTTTTAGTTCGATTGGTCTTTTAGTTCGTTTCGTTTCCTTGTTCATGTCCAGGTATATGAAATGAAACAAACTTGGTATGAATATGTGATAGCCATCAAATCCAACATTTATATTAGTGCAGACACAAATAGTCTCAAACCAAGTACTCAAACCATAGCTTGGTGAATTTAGTTATTTTTGCTCTCGTTCGTTTTGCTGCTCGATTGGTATTTTAGTTCGTTTCGTTTCCTTGTTCATGTCCAGGTATATGAAATGAAACAAACTTGGTATGAATATGTGATAGCCATCAAGTCCAACATTTATATTAGTGCAGACACAAAAAGTCTCAAACCAAGTACTCAAACCATAGCTTGGTGAATTTAGTTATTTTTGCTCTCATTCGTTTTGCTGCTACTCGCTGCAATATCAATTGAACTAAAATGAACTAAAAGAACGAGAAACACTGAACTAGTTCACATAGTTCATGAGTGGGAATCGTACAAGCCTACTTGCATGTTTCCAAGTAAAGTAACAGATAAGACACTGCGCCTACGAACCCTCTGCAACTGACGTGCTCTAAATTTAACAATATTCCTAACGTGGGGTCTAGCAGACCTCACTTTAAAACTGATTTTTAATGATGAAGTTTCTGACTGTATTTTTCTTGACCTTATTCCATATAACAGCTAATAATTATTATTCTAACATAAGAATAAAATTTGAAATAAAATACTTTTTTTAAAGATAAAAACGAAGTTATTTATCTTCGACTTTCACGTTTGTACGCACGAAGTTTTGATTTTCGGTGTCTGCCAGACTACGACGTCAGCTGCAGAGGGTTAAACAAGTTTTCATGTAAACATGTTGTGAATTATAAGCATGCCAATATAAGTTAAAGTGAGAAAAATTTGCTTGATTCAAGTAAACAATTTGCTGAAAACTAAAATAATGATCTGCGGTTGCTTAAATTAAGAAAATATTTTCTTGAGTCAAGTCTTGTTCCAGATTCTAGAATCAAGTATTTTACTCTTGTTTCAATCAATCATTTATTTTACTCAATTTCAGAAATAAATGCTCATTATACATAAGTTTAATTTTCTTAATTTCAGGTTTTTGTGCTTGATTTGAGATAAAAAAGGGGCTTAATTTTAAATTTTCTTAGATCAAGCAAAATATTTGCTTAGTACAGTACACCTGCGGTAATCCGACAGACGTTTTGTAAGAATATTGTTTCTCTCCATGTTCTTTTTGCTGTTGATCGTAGTTCAGTGTTTTATTTTTTTTTTTTTTTGTGACAATTTGACTCTTGGCTCTCAGCCGCGAGTTTACCTTGTTTATTCTACCATGGGTGAACTAAAGAAGTTTCGCGGCTTAAAATCCTCTTCTGCTCTGAGTCGAAGCTCGACTTTTTCAAAATCAACACGAATTATAACAAATTTTCCTCTTTCCTTTGCTGTTTTTCGTTGTTCAGTGTTGTTGTGACAATTTTGACTCTTCTGAGAATCAGAGTCTACCGTGTTTATTCTACCATGCTCTATAACAGGTAATCGTTTTTTGCACCAACGATAAGTCCTTGGAAGAATTGTATTTCTATCGCAATTTAGTATAATCAATACATGATCTAAATTCATTCTGGAGTCAATCTCGTGTAACATTTCGACAGATGACATGACAAAATAATGTCGCAACATTTAAATTTAATTGAAGTAATTTTGTACAAATTGAGTCAAAACTGTTTGAGTGAAGCTTGATTAACAAAAAAAAAGTAAACCGATCGAGGTTTCGACATGACATCATAATAAAGCACAAAAACAGCAACAAGTTCAGATATAATGACCAAATTAAAAAAAAAAATAAAAAAAAATAAAAAAAATAAAACTGAAATTCAAAACAACATAAAATATATACACCGGAAAGCCAAATAAAAAATACAAAAAAAAGCAAAGCTCAAAAAATAAACTCAGTTCAAAACAAGCTGAAAAATAAAACCAAAATAAGGTACACGCGATTCCGAACCAAGCCAAATTTCAAAGTGTACGAGCTCAAAGACGCCGGCGAAATGACATCATGACTCAAAGAAGTCAAGGCACAAGCAGAAGAGAAGAAACAGCCTAAATCATAAAAAAAAAATGGATGTTGTGTTTACAAACAATGAAGTCGTCCAAGTTCTTCCGTCTATTCTTTTATGCTGTGGCTTCTTCAATGGGCAAGAAGTGAATTAAGGCGCACACATTGTCTACGCAGTATATTAACGAGCCTAGCAGCAACAAGTACACAAAAATGTGTTTTGTGACCTAAGAGTTTGTGTCAGCCTATATAGAACGCCTACACATAACCACGCCCGCACAAAGTACACAAAATAGCCCGAAAAGAAGTTAAGTGAAGCAAAACCAAGAATAACACCAAAAACAACAATAATAAATACACATACTTTGCGCTTCGTATTTCAAGGATACATAAAAACAGGTTTTTAGGCGCACAGCTATCAATGTCAAGGTATTAAATTCGCTTGCTTATGAAGTAAATTCTAAAAAGAAGCTTTTTAGCTTAAGTTGAAGAGCATTATCAAGAAATTATAGGCCACCGCATTGCGTGAAAACGAGCTGGTGATAGAGTGTGAGGGCGGGAAGTGAAGGGGAAGTTGGTCACAATTACACAGATGTTTTGGAATTGTATAGAATAAAAAAAAAATTAAAAAACACAGCTTAGCAAATGTATAACACAATAAAAACTTTTTAACAATTAAAAATACTTTTTTTT
This sequence comes from Pherbina coryleti, assembly GCA_943735915.1. Lineage (NCBI taxonomy): Eukaryota > Metazoa > Arthropoda > Insecta > Diptera > Sciomyzidae > Pherbina > Pherbina coryleti. The sequence goes on from OX030951.1 coordinate 10,992,249, forward strand.
TCTAAAAGTGAATTATACGCTCACTTACCAATTCGATGATTTTCAAAAGTAAACGATTGTTAAACTCCATTTTGCTTTGTTTGTTGTGTTTTTTTGCTTTGTTTGATGCTTTATTTTGCGGTTTGAAGATAATGAAATACGATGGATTTAACAACTTGTATTGCGCGTGCAACTGTTGTGTGAAGACTGATTTTTGTTTGTAAACTTCGCGCTATTTTGGCTTCACAAATTGTAGCTGCTTTGTTGCGCGCTCATTGTATGGTGAAATTTTAACAACATGTTGCGAGCACGCAAAGCCTTAGCAACATAAGAGCGCAACTCATTTATCTGTTGTTATTAAGAAAGCTTTGAGTTGCTTAAACATTTGAAGTAATTTGAAAAAGATTTAATGTATCCCTAGTGCCTGCGCCACTGTTGTGAATGGAGTGATTTTTGTGTATGAATAATTTCGTAAAATCATGCTGCCCCAACCCCCTCCGCCCCTTTAACAATTTTTGAATGAATAAGCAGTCAACACAATCCCAGTAATCTAACGGACACTGTATTTGTAACTTGTTTTGAGCAGAAAATTCATTCCTAAATTTAAAAGAATTGACGAATTTTAAAAGGGAATTTTAAAAAACTAGGTTATCCTATTTCCCGTCCTTATCAGAGGAGGGCCAGCAGTGCCCTACATTATAAAGTGCGCCGAATCAAAATAAAGGGCATCAAAAATTATTTTCACTCTTCCTTTCAAAACTTCTTCATGAAAATTCTTCTTCTTTCCATTACTGTTTCGAAAAGAATATCTTGGTATTTTGATTGGAAATAATATTTGTTATGACAAATAACATTATTGATCCTTCACCAGATCTATACATCATTGGATTTAAACGTAGTCACCTGGCGTGTGGGCTTAATACAACGTGCCCCATGGCGAGGAGTCGAAGGTTCAGGGAATTGCCACCCAGAAAATGATTTTTCAGATTGTTATACATATACAATAAATAATAAAACTGGCAATTTCAACCCTTGAAAGGACTTAGACCGAACGTCTTATGATCAAATTGCGTTGTGCATGTTATTAAATGTTTGTACACAATTGATCGAGAACTAATAGTTTTATGCCAACTCCGAACGGCTAATGTGCATGTTCTCAAGAAGCTTTACATGGCATTATTTACTCTCTGAGGGTTGCCAAACAGAAAAATTATTTCAATTGAAAAAACTTTCTGTGTCAGAAGGAAATTGAACCAGGGTTCCTTGGCGTATGGGTCACGCACTCTACCCACTACGCCACGGCCGCCATTTCAGGTTGTTTTCGCAACATATAACTCCCTTCCTACTGTTATCAGGATGTTGGTTGTTCATGTAATTCAAACTTTCTTCAAACCACTTTCCAGGTGCCACTGTCTTAATTCCAGTTGTGACCACCACCCTATTTTATGAATCAGAATACTGAGTTCATCCATTATATTTAATAAATTAATTTTTAATACAGGGTACATAACAGCATTGAAACTCAAAGTACCAATTTGTACACCGCTAGTGTTATCACCATCCACATATATTGGTAGAAATCGAGACCGACCTAAAATCCCTGACAAATTTGAGCATTGCCAGAGACTCGGTTGTAAACAAGCGCAACTCATCGCCGGCCCTCATAGGCCACGCTTGCGACATTGAGCTACCACAGCCAGCACGATACTCCCCGAATGGCCAACCCAAAATAGTCACCCCGGCAAAAGGTTCCACAAAAATAAACCGCCTCAATACCATCGAACATCAACCAAATATTCTGGACGAACATTTGTTTTTGACAGGGACTTTTTGTCACTAAATTATTTGGAGCTAGGCAAAATAATCATTTGCCCCTAGCATAACCAGTGTAAACTAGTTACTTCTGGCGTCATTGTCGAAAAAGTACGGCCTTCTAACGCCTCCTGCCAACAATCAGTCACTCGTTGTAAGTAAAGGTGCAACTCCTGTATCCGAAATGAGTTTTCGAACTCCTCCTTCGTAACGTATCTTCTTATCTAACGTGTTCCACAGCTTCCGAAAGAAAGACAAATTCGACGAATATTACATTCTTTCCTTTTTTTCCTCCAATATCCGGAGATATTGGCACAGTTTTTGTCTTATTTTTCACCATGGCTAATGGCCATAATATTTAGCGGTTCATCTAAGTGCCTATTCCCGTGATAGCATTCGTAGGCATAAGGCTAATATTGTTATATGCAATAGTCCCGCCTTATACAAGATTTAACTGAAAATACAAGGCACAAGGTGGGCCTCTTTTGCCTTTAATATAGGTATAGGGAGTTGAGACTTCCCCTACACCTGCAACCATCCTCCTTTTTTGCTGGCTTTGGACAGGCTGGCAAAATTAATTACCAGGCAGATTTGGGCTTCAGAGACCTGATAAATAATTATTTTTGGACGGAGATAGAGTATACGGACAAAGATGACATCTTGGTTGGTGCTATGAGGCTGCTGCCATAATAATAATAATAAACTGGCCATTTCAGCCCTTGAAAGGACTTTTACCGAACTTCTTATGATCAAATTGTGTTGTGCGTCTTATTAAATATTTGTACACAATTGATCGACAACTGGACCTACTAGTTTTTATACCGACTCCGAACGGCTTATGTGCATGTTTTCAAGAAGCTTTACATGGCATTATTTACTCTCTGAGATTTGCCATTGTCTGCAGATAGGCGACAACCGAACAGAAAAATTAATTCAATTGAAAAACTTTCTGTGTCAGATGGAAATTGAAGCAGGGTTCTTTGGCGTATGGGTCACGCACTCTACCCACTGCGCCACGGCCGCCACGAGGATGCTCCCATACTAGTCGCAAAATAGTCGAGTTTTTGCGTACAAGCTCCCTAGTTGCATAATTTCGCGTTTAAGAGACATCAATTAGCCACCAAGATGCGATTAAACACCGTTAGACTTATTTTTTTTGGGGTTATGTTAAGAGTAAGGTCTATCCTTAAACAATTGTTTTGATTTTTACAAAGCGAGTTGTAAAGTCACTAGCTTCTCTACCACCAACTAGAACTTTTAAGTCAGATGTGATCTTCCAGGAGCACAATTGGCCCAGTTGGCCCAGCTACAAATTTATTTTATTTTATCAAATTTGTGTTTGCACATTTATAACAACAAGAAACAAGAAACAACAACAACAAAACCGACGTTCACCGAATTTTTAACTCGCTTTAACAACAACAAGTGCATGCAAAAGCAACAAAAACAAATCCCCACTCGACGAGGCTGAGCTTGAGATGATCGTCCCGTTACTTGTGTAACACAAAAACACACATGATTTGTTTTTGTTTTCATATCAAT